>OZ018403.1:27953748-28553748 GCA_963969585.1 Drosophila helvetica | reverse complement strand
ACAGATTATGGCCATTTCTGAAATGTCTGCTATGAAGGGGTAGCCTATATGTTGTAGCATTCTTCTGCTGAGAGCTGGACAGGAGTAGAACAGGTGCTCCACCGTCTCTTCTTCTTCCTCATCTCTGCAGCTTCGGCAAACATCGTTATATGGGGCGCCCAGCCTGTTTGCGTGGGTGCCTATTAGCCAGTGTCCCGTAAGGGAGCTTCTGCCGAGCCTGCATAGCTCAGAGATGCGCTTTCTGTCTATAGTCGGCCATGTTTGCCGGGTTATTCGACATCGTGGTACCGATTGCAACGTGTTGTCTCTTAGTCGCTTATATTGCTCTTTTATGATAAGCTTACAGGTGGCCATAGGCATACAAATATCTTCCTTATCTTGAAAAAGGGAGATAGTAGTGCCAGATCAGGCCAACTCGTCTGCTATGCAGCTACCTTCGATGTCCCGATGACGCGGAACCCATATAACCATGATGGTAACTTCCTGAAGGCAATTCAGTGCTTCCCTGATTGCAATGACCTCCGCCTGGAAGACGCTGCAGTGATCTGGAAGCCTGAAGGAGTGCCGTATGTTTAGCTGTTTGGAGTAGATTCCTCCTCCGACTTTGTTATCCAGGTTCGATCTATCTGTGAAGATGTTTATGGCCCTTTGTGGGCCTGGAGGTCCCTCGAGCCATTTGTCTCTTTTGGGGATGATTATATTGGAGGGGGTGTCTGTGTGTTCCCTTGGGACGCAGTAGTCCATTTTTGTGGGGACGGTACCGCTATTCAGTATTGATGAGTGACCCATGAGCTGTGGTGCCCATTGGTCAGAGTCTCTCAGACGTATTGCTGCCATTTCTGCACGCTCTTTTTCTGCCAGGTCGAGGCTCTGGAGGCATAGGATGGCATTTAGCGCATCATTCGGTGTGGTGCGAAGAGCTCCCAAGCTCCCACTTTATGCGAATAGCTTTTTTGCATGTGGCCTTCTTTTCTCGTGGCCTTCTTTACTCTGTCTTTTGTATTCAGGTTCCAGTTTAGCTTCTTGTCAATTACCAACCCTAAGTAACTGGCACTGTCGCTGAAGGAGAGCCTGCAACCGTTTAGTGTGGGTGGGTTGAGAGGCGGAATCTTATATATATTTGTAAATAACACAAGTTCCGTTTTCGAGGGATTAACTCCCAGACCTCGAGATTACGTCCATTCAGACAGTTTCGCGAGCTTCGTGGTCATTCGGTCGCAGAGTGTTTGCGGGTATTTCCCCGACAAATCTTTTTGCCAAGAGGCTCTTTTTGCCTTCCTTGTTTCTTTTTGTATAGGGACAGACTGGTCTTATAGTCTGCCCAGTGTTCCTCCCCGCTAGCGCTTTTGGCTCTGTTGAAGAGAGTCCTGTAGCTTTCCCGTAGGATATCTATTTATTTTGACCCCCAGGGGGGGTTTCTTTTTTTTTCTCTTATGTCTGTTTGGGGGGCATGCTGTCGTGAAGGCTTTGTTGCATGCTTCAGTGAGCCTATCCATTAGACGGTTTAAGTCGTCCTCTGTGTTTGGGCATACTGGTGCTTCGGTGGGAAGAAGTCTGTCCATTTCTTTACCATATTTTTCCCAGTTGGCTTTCCTGGTATTAATATAGTCAGTGGGTTACGATAGATAGTATCATCTCGATGTACCTTTAGTCAGAGAAGGAATGTTCCTTTACGACTTTCCAACTCTTGACTATGTCTGACAGTTTCTGAGACATTACGGTGAGGTCGATAACCTCTTGCCGGTTCTTTATTATAAATGTAGGGTCATTTCCCCGATTACAGATTGGTAGGTTAAAGTTTACGATGAAGCTGAACAGCTCCCCCATTGGGTGTGGTGAGCGTTGGCATCGCAGCCTATTATCAGGCCTACGTTTGACCACTCACTATCGCTGGCTAGCTTGCGAACGAGGTCACTCGGAGAAGCCATGTAGGACGACATCAGTCTAAGATGCGTCCCCTCCAAGTCTAGGCTTACAGCCGTGCTTAAGTTATGGAGCAGAAAAAGGTTTAGGTGTTTTCTTGCAAGAATGCAGGTACGAATTTTACCTTCTTTTTGGGTTACAATCAGCTTGTACTCCTTCGTCGCTAGTCCACAGACCTTTTCTCCTTCTATCCAAGGCTCCTGGACTAGGAATACGTCGGCTCCGCTCTCGATCAAGCGGAGTATGAGGGAAGCAGTTACTGCTTTACTGTGGTGGAGATTTATCTGTAGGAGTCTCAGAGAAATGTTCCAGAATCCGCACCACTGTGATGTCGGCGTCTGAGGCGTCGGATACTTCCTCGCGACACATTGCCTCAAAATCGAGTAGCTCTGCATCGGACGAGTAGCCTTCTTTGGCCTGCTCCGGCTCGTTGTCGGGTGCTTCGATATCCGAGGCAAGGTCCTGCTCGACTGGGTTGTCGACAGGACAAGCCTCGGCCGCTGCGTCCGACTTATACACCTTTATGGTGACCGAGCTGAAACCAAAGTACAGCTCGCCCTTAGCTGCCTCTCTCGGGGCCAGCGACTCTTTTTTGAGTACGAGCACAGCCTGATTCATCGGTTCCTGCGTCGTCTCAACCTTCACTACTTTCCAGTTTGTGGTCGGCAGTTCTGGATTGCACCTCTGCAGCATTTTGAGGATGCGCTCAGGCTCCTTGAAGGTAGCCGGCACCCATAGTCTTGCCCGCGGTCTACTTGGCACCTCGTTCCAGTCTACTGCGACGAGCTTCGCCCCATCGTAGACCTCTCCGATCTGCGCCACCGCTGCTTTATACAGCTTCACGGAGCGCTCGTCTTCACAGGCAATGACTTTAATACTGCCCTGGAACCACTCCATGTCTTTGCAGACTGGAGGTGGCCCGGGGTCGTTCTCGAGGAGCTCGAAGCAGCGGTCGGCCAAGCGGTCGCTTCCACCCACTTCCACTGGCTCCTAGGTATCTTGCCCTCCGCGCTGCCCTTGTCAAAGACGCCGATTAGCGTCCTCTCCTTGGCAATCTTCGCGAAGGATATATTTGGCAGTACTCTAGACCGCTTTGAAGTCGGTCCAGGCATCTCCTGCGAGCGCTGCCTCTTTGCTTGTGGCGCCTGGTGTTGCTCCTTGGTGAAGCCTGGGAGCACTGCCGAAGCCCACTTCACCTTCTTCAGCCAGTCGGCTGATGGGCCATGCTTGGGCCAGGCCTTGGGGCCACTGCCTTTCCAAGCATGGGATTGCTCCCAGTTGGCGTTTGGGGAGTGCCAGACTCGTTTTTTTTTGTTTTTTTGTTGTTGTTTTGTTGCTATGCATATTTGATCCCACGATTTGCAAAGAAAGGACGGTCCGTCCGGGCAGAGATTCACGTTGCCCGGATAACGCATCATTAGAACAGCAGGCTGCCAAGTCCTTGAGCTCTCCGTTTACGACTGAGCTAGTTTCAAAACCGGACCCTCAGCCAGGCTGACTCTCAGCAGGGAATGACACCTTAGTCTGGCCCGGTGTGAGGTGAGTGTGGGGGTTGGGATGTGGGTAGGTAGGGATGTGTAAGGATGGGAGTGTGTAGCTGACCTACCTACCGAGGTAGGCCGTTCGCTATCCGCAACCTGCGACCCGTCCGGTGGTCTCAGCTGGGCCCCCTTTGAGCCACCTCACCAGCTCATCAGACCAGATTTTCCCTACTAACTAACTGTATTTGTAATGACTCTTAACCTATGGATTATAATCTAGATAAAAAATAATAATAACAAAGTAGTAACCAAAAAAAAACTTGGGTAGCCCATTTTTGTCCCCGCCACTACGAGGGCTGCTCGGTCGTAAGAAAAATAATAATAAATGCTCGGGGCTCTGCCCACTGTCTGGGCCACCGTCAGTATTTCCCCGCTGAAGGGGGAAATTTTGAATTAAACTCGTCTCGGTTTGATATCAGAGGAGCTTGGATAGAAAGTTTACAGACTCTGAGATCTAGGCGTCAAAAAATGCGAACGGGCATAGCACCCACCCCGGTGTGTGAGAGAGAGTGAGAGGGAACGATGCATTTCGAAATGGTTTTCTTCACTGTGGCTATATTTATGATCCGATCTGATCCAGATTGAACACTCTTATAGATATAGTCATTTTGAAATACACTTGTAGCAGTGTGATAGGACAAGAGCCTGGATACAAATTTTGGTTGCTATAGCTTGTAAAGTCTCTGAGCTGTAGGCGCTAATGAAGACGGACGGACGGACAGACAGACATAGCTACACTAGCGATCAGAGAAACCGCACCACTTCAAAAATCATGAAATTATGAAATCTTTATTATTTATATTTATCTTATTATTATCTTAGTTAATATTAATTAAATTGAATCAAAATAAAAGGTTACAACTAAAAACTATACATCTGGAAGTTACATATCCGTTATTTTAGACCATTTAACAAAAATGAAGAACTATTAAAATTTTGATAAGTTTTTAAATACATTTTTTTTCAATCTAAATCGATTTGTATTTTAGACATGACATTTTTTTTGAAGAGGGAACAGATAGTTGATCTTAAAATAATATATACGTATGATGCTGCTCCTCCTCTGGCCTGAATAACCGCCATTATCCTTGACGGCATGGAATCAACCAGGGTCTTAAGGGTTTCTTCATCCAAAGTATCATACCACACAAATTCTAAAGCTGAAATGAGTTTTTTATACCCGGTACTCGAAGAGTAAAGGGGTATATTAGATTTGTTGAAAAAATGGATGTGTGTAACCTTCTGGGCGTCTCCGACCCCATAAAGTAAATATATTCTTGATCAGCATTAATAGCCGAGTCGATATAGCTATGTCTGTCTGTCCGTCCGTCTTCATTAGCGCCTATAGCTCAGAGACTATAAATGCTAGAGAAACACAAGTTTGCATCCAGAGTCCTGTCCTATCACACTGTTACAAGTGCATTTCCAAATTTCGGCCCGCCCCTTTCCGTCCACACAAAAAACGAAAATCTGCGGCATGCATAATTTTAAAGATACGATAAATCTAATAACGCAGAATCATAGACAATGACCATATCTATCAGAGTTTTGAATCTGGATCGGATCGGACCATAAATATAGCCAAAATGAAGAAAACCATTTCGAAATGCATCGTTCCCTCTCGCTCTCTCTCACACACAGGGGTGGGCGCTATGCCGGATCGAAATTTTTGACGCCTTGTTCTCAGAGACTATAATGTGTATATGTAGGAAGTAGATAAAGACATGTTGAATTGGCAGATGTAAACAAATATGGAAACATCTAATAGATAAAAATCTCCGAAAAGGTTCGACTTAATTACTTTGTTCTTTTTTGGCTAAAATTAAATTTGTCCCTTTTGCGAACATGTAATAAATTACAACAAGCTCACATACATATATACTGACTGAGTACCGGGTATAAAGTAGAGCCGCAGCTCACAACATTCCCCCTCGTTTTGCTCTCAGGCTTCTGTTCTGCAACTTTAAGCTTCATTCCATGCCCTAGGTGCTCAATGGGGTTCAGGGGAGGCGAGTTTCCCGGCCAACCTAGGCGAAAAATGCTTATGTCTTGGAACACTTTATCATGCGGTAATAAAACGAAGCCTTATATTAATGTTTTTTTTGCGAATGCTTAGTTAGAAAGAATGAAACTGTAGACGAAAAAAAGAATTTACTGAATTCGCTCGGTAGCAAGGCGCTGGAATCGTCCTAAAAAATTGCATCCGGTGCATAACGTTGCTCATACGTTGTTCTGTATGACTTCCCCATAACTCGCATTCATAATTCCTTCTAGAAAGTGCAAACGTATACGAGTATGGTACTAAAAGCATCCCCCGATCATCTGGCTTTGTGGGAAAAACAACTGGGTTATATCCATTGAGTAACGATTCAATTTAATTAATATTAACTAAAATAAGAATATTCCTTGACGTTAAACCGAACGATTTCATAATGTCATGATTTTTTGAAGTGGTGCGGTTTCTCTGACCGCTAGTGTATATCGACTCGTTAATTGATGCTGATCAAGAATTTTAACATTGCCCCATCAATTTTTTCCAACAACGCAAATTTTTGTTTTGCTTAATGGTGCAATGTACATAATGTTGTGAAGACTGCCCTAGCTGTCCAGCCATAAAAGTGTTTATATATTGCTATAGAAGCATTCCTTGCTGTTAGGAACCTATTCTTCCTCATTACCAACATCAAAAGTCTAGCGTCAGAGTCTGTTAAAATCTCAAGGCGGCTCTAGACTTGATGTTAGGGGACAAAATTTCGCTTCTTTTGCACTCTGATCCCCACCAATTGACTAATGCCGAGCTTTTTGGCAATAGGACTTGTCGAACATACAGGCATATAATACTATTTTCGATTTCTAGCGATAGTTTTTTCATTTTCAGGCACAAGATATTTAATAAATTCGAGAAATCTGCTTCGATTGGTAGGAACCATGTTTTAATTTTATGTATGTATAACAAGAATACAAATTGAAGATATTCAACGGTAAGCCTGAAAGCTTTTTGCTGATAAGAAACTTGAGAAAGTGAAGATAAATTAAATTGACGAAAGGAGCAAAACTGAGTACATGCGAGTTGTTTTGAATTTTTTTTTTACTCTTTGTAAAATCTCATTAATTTTTGTTATCATTGCCTATTTGTTAAGGATGAAGTTATTAATATGGAGTTATTATTATTCGTTAAGCTGTTGTGGGCGACGAAAGTCAGTGATTATAAGTATGTAGAGATAATGTGGTACAGAGGGCAGTAAAAATAACGAACAATAATGGATTTTACTCTAATTTTGCACCACAGACTAAGACTATGTATTCTGGGCCCATTTTGGGCTGCGTAACCCAACAGTCATACTATTGGTCTAACTATCATTTACAGTTGTCATACAATTTTCTAAATAAACAAATACTTGTCTGAAAAACAAAATCAAAAAATATCTATTCCATTTTTCTTCTTACCTTCTTTCTTTTTGAACGGTAGCAAAACAAAAACAAAAAACAGGTACCACCATCAGCATCTACCCTCCCCAGATACCATTATAATAAGAATTCCCTTTGACTACCTAACAAAAAGGTATTCTGTGCGGGGACCCCTCCCTCCCTAGCAATCTAGTGACGTGCCATCTAATCTAGCCTCTAAGATCTATCTGGGTTGCTACTGATCAGGTGTGAGTGTAAGCAAAGGTACACATGTTCAACACATTCCTTTATTACCCTCTTTACACACATAATCAATCAATTAATGTATTCACACACAGGAGTACCTGATAAACAAAACCACCGACGACGACGACGACGACAGCTACTTTACCACCGTCAGACATGAGCACGCGACAGACATGATCGTAGGGTCATTAATTATCTTATCCCCAACTCCACTCACATGAGCACGCGACAGACATGATCGTGCAAGTACACTCCCCCAACCCTGTAAACAACTCACGCATGAGAACGTGTACCCTTTTGATAAGTATGGGTCACTAATTACCTTCCACACCTCCAGTCACACATGACCCTTTTTTTTAGCTCCCGACCCACCTCTAAACTCATCTCAGTTACCGCTAATTATTTGGTCATTAACTATCTCCCACCACATTCACTCACACGTGACCTCTTTTTACCTCCCCACACCAACAAACCTAACCCGTTACCGATCATTATGGATCATTAAAAAGCTCCTCCCACCCCAAACCTAACCCGTTACCGATCATTATGGATCATTAAAAAGCTCCTCCCACCCCAAACCTAACCCGTTACCGATCATTATGGGTCATTAAAAAACTCCTCCCACCCCAAACCTGTCAACTTACCGATCATTAATCACCCCTACCGCCTTAGGCTAATAATGATTAATTGATTTGGGACCCGTATTATCATACTACCGATTATAATGAATTCGAGTTAATTACCATTTTTAAGGATAATGTGGCGCCGAGGTAACATAACTTAGCGGAAGTACAGAATTTTTTCTCAGCTGAGCAACTCTCACCAAGCAACTCATGCTCGACTTTAGTCGGCTGTTTAATCTTTCCCTCCCTGTCGTTTCACTGTTATTTCTTATGTCTGAATCTCGAACTACACGCTCATCTTATTTGTCCTTGACACGATCTCAAGCTATCCCACCCCCACTCTATCCGACTAACCACACTAGTCAACACGACATTTCCACTGTGGCCAAAAAGACTTTTTCTGATAGATTTTGAGATTTAAAATTGTTGAAAGAATTATGGTTTTTTTTTATGGTATAGTTTTTTTTAAGAATTTTTTAAAATCTTAATTTTTTTTTCATGTATTTCAGAGGTAGTGCTTCTATTTTTCACATAATTTAAGTATCTTATATCTGGTTGCATAGAACTTTGCAGATCTGAAAAGCTGACAAAAGCAGCTATAAATCTAACCCAGACGGTATTTTTTTCGGAAATTTTTACTTTAAAAACTCAGGAAAAGTCGAACAACAATTTTTTCTTGGCCAACATTGGTTTTAAATAGGTAAATTAATTTGTCGTCGTTTAAGGTATCGTTTGTAAGAGGCGATGAATAAACGGCCAAGATGCAGCCGTTTCACAGAACTGGAAAGTTTAATACAGCCAGATGCCAGATGCTTAAGTTATGTGAAAAATAGAAGCACTACCTCTGGAAAAATTATGAAAAAAATATCAAACTAAACCATAATTCTTTAAAAAATGTTGAATCCCGAAGTCTATCAGAAAAAGTCAACCAGTCGCACAGCGCACGCAGCTTAGTTGGATAGTCTTTGGTCGAGCCACCGCCACGAACTCACATGCTGTCACCATTGGATGCCACCACAGCAAGCTAGAGAATCTCGTCCAGAAATTCTTCGACGTGGAGCATCTTGATTCCGCAAAATAGCTTGCGCCAATGGTGCGAAAAGCATTTTAAATAAACTCACATTCGCCAACCGAAAGGCAAGTATTTTGTACGGATATCACTTAAACGTTTCCTTAACCCATCTCAGGTCTTGGGAAAATCACGTCTAATCGCAATAAACCGGTTTCAAATGCTGCAACGACTATTCCAAAGACAGCCGGAGCTGCAAGCCAAATATAGAGAAGTCATCGATGACTATTTTCAACTAGGACAGGTCGCCAAAGTAACAACCAGGAATCAATTCCACCTGTTGCCCCTTGCCTCATCACACAGTATTTAAGGAGGTACTAAGGTTAGAGTAGTATATGACGGATCCTGTAAAACTTCTAAAGGAAAATCGCTTAACGATGTCTTGTGCACTGGGCCAGCACTCCAAAACGATCTAGCCGGTGTGGTCCTAAATTTGCTGCCGACATACAGAAGGTGTACAGATGCATTGATATGAATGCGGAGAATGCGCAATATCAACGAATTTTCTGGCGTTATGAACACAATCAGTTGAGTACTATCTCAACGCAGTAACCTTTTGAACAGCCTCAGCCCCTTAAAAAGCCATTCGGGTCATACATCAACTGGCGCAGGATTACATTAAAGGGGACAGATACATCCAAGCTGAAAAGGTCCTTCGATATGAAATATACGTTGATGACGTACAAAGTGGACATTCCACCCCCGAAGGAGCAGTCAAAATTCGAAATGAATTAATAGGAGCCTTACGATCAGCAGGCATGTATCTTAGAAAGTTGTTTGCGAACTAGGCTTCTCTAAAAGGCATATCTCCAAAACATGTATCTAACAAAACCTTATTAGAGTTGAATACCAAGATCCCGTTAAAACATTAGGTCTCTATTGGAATCCACATCAAGGATCTATACTCCGGTACTCAAGGACACATGAATGGCCCGCATCAAACGCAGCGATGACAGCCTTGGACAGCTAGACTGGGAGGAACCTCTGCCAACTGCACAGGTCGATAGATGACGTGGGCTTATACAGAGCTTGCCACATGTAGAGCACATTCGAATACCACGATTGCTGCGTTTCAACATGCAAGAGCTTGTATCGTTACAGCTACAAGTGTTTTGCGATGGATCATCAATGGCGTATGCAGCATGCGCATATATTTGCCCTGAGCTGCCCGACGGAATGATTAACACTAGCTGCACGCAGCCGAGTCACACCCACTAAACCGTTTACCACTCCATGAGCCAAACTTTCGGGTACGCTGCTGGCAGTCAAACTCGCAAAATGGATCCTGGAACAACCTCGCACACCAGGACGACCTAGCACAACTTGCTATGGCTCAGATGCTACTATCGTCTTGTTTTGGATAAACGGAGTTCCTCACTGATGGCAAACGTTTGTGTCAAATAGAGTTGGATAGATCCTGGAACACAGTACATCAACTCAGTGGAACTCAGTGGTCAACCCAGCGGACTGAGACACTCGAGGCTTAACACCATGGTGTTGGTGGTGTAGACCATTCTTTCTGGACCACTCAGTATGCAGTAGCTGGAAAACGCCTTAAAACATCGCGTACTTATCATTCAGCAGGAGGTCTACATGGCAGATATATCGCTGTTGAAGGCTAAAAAGACATTATCGGGATCACTATGTAAATTATCCCCATTTCTAGATGACAAAAAAATCTTACGAGTTAGAGGTCGACTAAGACATGATTATTCCCAATCATCATAATTTTACAGACATTGTCGTGCGTAATGCACATCGTATTGCGCTCCATGGTGGCACCGAGTTAACGCTTGCCATAGTTTGACAAAATTTTTGATAGTGAACGGAAAACAAACTGTAAAGTGCGGCCTTCGTCACTACTATAATACCTGTAATACCAGCCCGACAAATTCAATGGCATTTTAATCCACCTCATAGTCACAATTTCGGAGGCCTTTGGGAGGCGAATGTAAAGTCTGTCAAAACACATCTCTACCGAGCATTTTCTGGATATAAAATGAATTACGAACCACTTTCCGCAGTGCTAACACAAAATTGACGTCTTTTCAAATTCGAGGCCATTATGTCCACTAAGCGCTGAGCCGCTATCCTTAGATTAGGCTATGTAAAGGCGGCTGCCATCGCTACAGCTTCGGCAAAAATCATTATGAGGGGATCGTTTTAGAGAGGATCTCGCGTAGCCTTGCGGCTTCTGACGTTTTCTCGATTTCAGAGCCGATATTTTGCCCTGGTTTCTTTTTTGTATAGGGCTAGACTGATCTTGTAGTCTGTCCAGTGTTCCTCCCCGTTAGCGCTTTTGGCTCTGTTGAAGAGAGTCCTGTAACTTTTCCGTAGGATATCAATTTGTTTCTTTTTCCCCCTGTGTTTTTGTAAGGAGCGTGCTGCCGTGAATGCTTTGTTGCATGATTCGGTGAACATGTCCACTAAACTATTTAGGTCGTCTTCTGTGTTCGGGCATATTGGTGCTTTCGAGGGAAGTAGTTCCGCCATTTCTGTGCCATATATCACCCAGTTGTCTTTCCTGGGATTAATATAGTCAGAGGGTTTCGGGCTCTCGAGAGATAGTGTCATCTCGATATAGCTATGGTCAGAGAAGGAATGATCCTGTAGGACTTTCCAGCTCTTGCCTATGTCTGACCGCTTGTGAGACACTAATGTGAGGTCGATAACCTCTTATCTGTTCTTTATTATAAATGTCGGGTCATTGCCTCGATTTACCCATTACATTTTTGTCCGAGCTCCCCCATTGGGTGTGGTGAGCGTTGGCGTCGCTGTCTATGTCCATGTCTGTGGCCTGTATCTGACTTCTCAATATCGCTAGCTAGCTTGCGAACGAGGTCACTGGGAGGATCGCTTTCCTCGTGCTCTATTGTGATGTTGCTTCGGCCGGGGTATGTTCGCCGCGAAATTTGTTTGTTTCTGGGTGTGGTAGCTATAGTTAAGGAATCTCGGGTTCGAGAAGAAGGCGTAAGTTAAGCAGTATAATACGTTTGGCGTTTATTGTTCTTAATATTACAGATTGGATAGTTAGATATGTGGGGCTGCGTCTTCTTGGGTCTTCCGGATGGGACTATCTTCTGGGTCTTCCTTCTTACTTGGCTACTCGGCCGCACGTGTCTGTTTGCTGCGTGCCGGTCGTCGTCGATTGTAGGTCTCGGGAGTGGATGACGGTTAGTACTCCAGAGATTCTTGATGGCAATGAAGTGTTGCAGGGGTAAAACTGGCCTCGAGAAGAAGTATCGTTGCAATGGTAAAACACGCCCTGAGAAGAAGAATCGTTGAAGGTGTAAAACACGATCTGAGGAAAAAGATCGTGGCAGGGGTAAAACACGCTTCGAGAAGAAGAATCGTTGCAGGGGTAAAACACGTCTTGAGGAGAAGAATCGTTGCAGGGGTAAAACACGCCATGAGAAGAAGAATCGTTGCAGGGGTAAAACACGCCATGAGGAGAAGAATCGTTGCAGGGATAAAAAACGCCCCGAGAAGAAGTATCGTTGCAGGGTTAAAACACGCACTGAGCAGAAGAATCGTTGCAGGGGTAAAACACGCCCCGAGAAGAAGTATCGTTGCTGGGGTAAAACACGCTCTGAAGAGAAGAATCGTTGCAGGGGTAACACACGCCCCGAGAAGAAGAATCTTTGCTGGGGTAAAATACGCCCTGAGGATAGGATGTTGGGAAGGGGAAAATATATTTAGCGGGCAAGTGTTAAAAGCAGGGATCTACCTTTTGGCCCTTAGAACCGCTGGAAAAAATCTTGAGATGCTACTCCCAGGCTGTTCTGAGTTGGACTGCCCCGATTTGATCTGGCGAGACTCCTTTTATTCCCGAAAGTCAGCTGTTCTCCCTCGGATTTGGGGCTAGCGCGTGTCTTCGGTTTGTAACGCGTTGCGGGTCCCAGCTGATCGTGTGGTTGTTGGTGATCGTGCTCCGGTCATACTGGCAAGATCAACGGCCAGTGTGCCCGTTTACTGACGGGTGTTGGTCCCACTGATGTTTTAGCGCGTATTTTGAATTCTACTCATGTTTTTTGTCTTGGAATGTTTGTGTTTATTAGAAAAATGAGGAAATTTAGGGTTTTTCTCTCTTACGCTATGAATACATATGGTGGTTATAGTAAGTAGTAAATGAAATTCTTTGTGGCGCTGGGCGTCGCACTACCCCCTCCTCTCCTAGGCGGGCGTCGTCTCTCTTTTTGGCTTGGAACCATGCTCGGATGCGCACATCCCCGGCAATGCTGATCCGTACCCAGCATGCTTCTTGTTTCGAATTCCAGATCCGAAACCCCCGCTGCGTATGGGGTTGTCGATTCTTTGCACTGTCTTGCACTATTTTTATTAGCAGTGTCGACATCTGGTTCCCGGTTGGCACATACCATTCGGTTGGAATGCTGCCAACGTCTTCCTCCCCATTGCCTTTTTTCGGTGTCTGTTGCTCCTCTTTGTCTGCCGTACGCTGCTCCTCCGGCGGGTGTGCTGGTCCAAGATTCAAGACGTCGTTATCCTTTGGTGTCTGTTGCTCCCCTTTGTTTGCCGCACGCTGCTCCTCCGGCGGGTGTGCTGGTCCAAGATACAGGACGTCGTTGTTATCCTCTTCCTACTCGACCTGCCCAGGACAGCTTTTCTGGCGGTACGGTTGGTGCCATTGCCGGCATTGCTTGGTTAACCCTGCTCATTCTCTTCTTTCTCGTACATTCGTACTATTCCGGCGCTGCGTTTAGGTCTCGTCGTGGTGCTGCTGCCTGTGATGTGCTCGGCCCATTGTCGATATCCTCCGTCTCATATGCCTGTTTTTTCTTTGTTGCTGTCACCTTCGTGCCTGATACTCTCATACGCGTACCTATCGGCGGCGTGTATGATAGTGTCTGGGTCTTCCGCCTCTTGCACTGGCCTGCCAGCATCCGATCTTTAAACTTTTTATCCATGTCTCTGAAAAGATAGAGAGTTGGTCTATTTATTGTGGCTGCTGCTTCTGTGTTAGCAGTTTTTAGTTAAAAGAATTATCTTCACCTTTTCGTTTGCATTTCTGTCTTTCACTGTTACGATTACTGGGGATATTAGTTCGAGGATTTTACCGGGCCCGTCGTATTTAGGTTCTAGCTTTGCTGTCGTTTTTTCTATTTTCTTCGATAGCGGGTGTGTTCTAACCCCTACTATGTCCCCTATTTTTGGATTCCATTCCCGTTTTCTGAAGTTGTAATGTCTCGTTTGATTTGCCGCTGCTTCTTCCATATTTTTTCTTGCTACTGCCTCTGCCTCATGTCGTTTTTCAGTGTTTTCTAGATTTATGTCGTCGAAGCCTGATCCTATTGTTACCTCGTCGAAAAGATTTCCTAGTAGTCTTAGTTTTCTGCCAAATAGCAAGTATGCTGGACTGAATCCTGTTGATTCCGATTTGCTGCTGTATATTGCTAATGTTAGTTCTGGTTCGTCCCATTGTTCTCCCATTTGTTGTATTTCCCTGCGGCGAACTGCGTTATCATTTTTTTAGTGTCCTGTTTGTCCGTACGTTTGGGTTTTCTTGCGGCGTGTATGGTGCTTTGAATATTTTCTTTATTCCGCACGTTTCGATTACCTAATTTTTTTTCCGGCTTGCGAATATTACTCCGTTTTCCGATGTCAGCTCTTTTGGCGCTCCTTCCCTCGCCAGTTCTTTCTCCCTGAACGCTTTTTTGAATGAATCAGCTTTTGACTGTCTGGCCGGTGTGACCACTACCCATTTGGAAAATTTGTCGATACATACGATCATTACCGTGTTGCCATGAAATTGTTTCCCACGGTGCGTTTGCTATCTTTGTTAACATCTTTCCTGCTGCCGCTTGTTGCGAAATTTTGTATCTCTGGCAATTATCACTTACTAAGTCCTGGCCAGAAATATCGTTGTCGTATCCGATGTTTTGTTCTTCTTATGCCTAGGTGTCCGGCCGTTGGGCTTGAATGACTCTCCTCCAGCACCCGGCTGCGCTCGTGTTTTTGTACACATAATTTCCATGGCTGCTTGTCTTCGTCGGCGTAGTTTGGTATGTGTCTATATAGTCGTTCGTGCTTGATGACGTAGTCGGGTAGTTCTTCTGGGGTTGTTTTCACTTGTTTCCACTTTCCTTGATACCAAGCGCATTGTACGATTTTGGACACATTACCTCTTCGCGTGGTAAGCCGGATAATCCGTCCGCCACTGCGTTTAACTTCCCTTTCCGATATCGTATTTCGAATGTAAAAGACTGTAATCCCAACGCCCATCTTGCTATTCGGCCGGAAGGGCTTTCGATGGAATTGAGCGATCCAAGAGCTTGGTGGTCTGTGACCACTTTAAATTTATATCCTTCCAGGTACATTCCCATCTTGTGGATGCTCCAGTAAATGGCGAGGCACTCCTTTTCCGTAGCGGAGTATCGTGTTTTTCGCTTTTTAGCTTCCGACATGCATAAGCGATCACGGGCTCTCCGCCTGCATCTTCTTGCGTTAATACCGCCCCGATTCCACAGTCGCAGGATGAACTATTTACTGAAGTCCGGGCATGCCAGAACGGGCGCTTCGGTTAGGCACAGTTTGAGGTCGTTGAACTTGTTTTGATGGGTCTCGTCCCAGGTAAACTTTTGGCCTTTCTTGAGCAAGTCTTGTATCGTCTTTGCTTTTTCCGTGAAGGCTGGTACGAATCTTCTATACCAATTTGCTAGCCCCAAGAAGCTGTGTACTTGTTTAAGTGTCGTTGGTGCTGCTTATTCTCGTATCGCTGTTATTCTGTCCGGATCCATGTGTATTTCTTCCTCGCTCACCATGTGTCCTAGGTACTTCAGCTTTCTCTGGAAGAAGTGGCATTTTTTCTCGTTGATCCGTAAATTCGCCCTTCTCAGTCGTTCCAAGACTTTCTATAGTTTCTGCTGGTGTTCCTCCTTCGTCCGTCCAATCACGACTAGGTCGTCTAGATATGCGAAGGCAAACGGTTCCATTCCGGTCCGATTACCTTTTCTAATTCCCTTTGAAATGTGGTCGGAGCTGTCGTTAGTCTAAATGGCATTACTTTTCATTGGAAAAATTCTCTGCTTCTCGCGGTGAAAGCGGTGTATGGTCGGCTTCTTCTTTCCATTGGTATTTACCAGTTACCTGATTTCAGGTCCAGAGGGCTAATATACTTTGCCTCCCTGAGTTGGTTCAATATGAAGTCCATCCTTGGCATTGCGTCCGCTGCGTCCGACTTGTACACCTTTATGGTGACCGAGTTGAGGCCGAAGTTCAGCTCGCCTTTAGCTGCCTCTATCGGCGCCAGCGATTCTTTGTTGAGAACGACTGACGTCTGGTTTGGTGGGCTATGCGTCGTCTCAACTTTGACCCCCTTCCAGTCCGATGTTGGAAGTTGTGGGTTGCATCGCTGCAAAATCTTTGGAATGCGATCCGGCTCCTTCATGGAGGCGGGCACCCAAACTCTCGCCCTTGGTCTACTGGGCACTTCGCTCCAGTCGACGGCGACGAGCTTCGCCCCTGGGTAGACCTACCCAACTTGCGCTACCGCCTCTTTATATAGCTGGATGGAGCATTCGTCTTCGCAGCCTACTATCTCGATACAGCCCTGGTACCATCCTATATCTTTGCAGGGGGGGTCCGGCCTGTTTCTCCAGCATTTAGAAGCAGCGGTCGGCCAGTGCCGCTTCCACCCACTTCCACTGGTTTCTGGAGAACTTGGCGTCCGCGCTGCCTTCATCCAGGACACCGATCAACGTCCTTTCTTTGGCAATCTGCGCGAAAGAGATATTGGCCAGTACCTTTGAGCGCTTTTGAGCTGGTCCAGGAGTCTCCCGAGAGCGCTGCATCTTGCGGGGTTGAGGGGCTTCCTTCGACGGGGCGACCTTCTTCGGCACCTCTTTGTTGAAGTCAGGGAGTACCTTTGATGCCCACTTAACCTTTTTCCACCACTTGTCAGTTGGACTGAACATTTGGCTTGCATTTTGTAGCCGGAGAATGTTGCCAGCATTGCTCTTTTCGGCATAAACGTAGGCTTTTGCGCCAGTCGATGGCAACTCGCCCCCCACCACACTACCAGCAGGCAGGGCAGCCGCAGGATTGCATATTCACTCTGCCAAGGTATCAGTTTTGGATGCCAATTTGCCCCCCACCCCAAGTTCAGTATGGTACCTCTTTGGGTTCGCACTAGCGTCTTCCGCAGCGCAGTTTTTACCTGCTATATAGCGGGTCAGGCCAGGCCTTTGGGCCACTGCCTTTCCCTGTACGGGATTGCCCCTGTTGGCAATTGGGGAGTGCCATACTCGTTTTGCTTCTTTTTGTTTTGGTTTTCCATATTTAATCTCACGATTTGCAAAGAAGGCGTAGTCCGTCCGGGCAGAGATTCACGTTGCCCGTATAAGCCATCATTTAAACAGGGGGCTGCCAAGTCCCTGTGCTCTCCGTTAACGACTGGGCTAGTTTTTATACTGGGCCCCCAGCCAAGCTGACTCTCAGCACGGGTCGAATAACACACTTAGTCCGGTCCGGATGTCCGACTCACAGTCCACTTTCTGAAAGAACAGAAAATGATTCGGTAATTTTGGAGTCGTTTGAGTTCGGATTGGCTATTCCACCTTCAAGCCTGTCCAAACTGACAACCTACAGGTCAAGAATCAAAGATGACCAACTATCACTCAGAAAGTGAAAACTAGGAAGGATAATAGAAGTTCACCTTGGAGCTGACAGTTTAGTTAGAGTCGCCACCATTAAAATAGCGTCCTGCGATTCTAAAAGATCTGTCTCTAAATTATGTCGTCTACCGTTACCGAAGACGTCAAAAGAATACCACCACCGCTGTTAGCACCTCTAAACACATTTAAGTACCATAGCAAATTCTTTATCTATTCAAAGATCAGACATATGTGACATCTTTTGGTTCTCATACTGGTTCCAGTATTGGCGGCGTCATGAACGGTTCTGTAAGGATTAGCAGTTCATCGGTTCGATATGGAATGAGAGTCAAAGCTCTCTCTATCTATTGTCGCCCACGCATCGAAAAGAGCTAGTTTTGATGTGTAAATTGCAGCCGCTCAAAACGAGAAGTCTTTGTTTGCCTTTCGACGCCAACAAATCAGTTACAGCCGACAATGGTTAAGTTCGCCTTGCACATTAAATGCCTAATATTACTGTTGGGTTACACAGCCCAAGATTGCCCATAAAATATAGTCTTAGTCAGTGGTGCAGAAGTAGCGTAAAACACATTATTGTTGTTCATTTATACAGCCCTCTGTACTACATTCTCTTTACATATTGTCATACGGAAATGAGCTCCCGCACGGCAGCAGCTTATCCAGCCGTCCTCTCGCGTCGTCTTTCTTTCTTTCGCCTTCTATATCGCTCTCTTGATCTTTCGCCTCCTCTATCGCTCTCTCGATCCATAGAGCGGTCTAGCGTTACTGGCGGCGAAACCAATCCGCCAGCCAACGACTTAGTGCAGGAACAGGGAGAGGTATTCGAGGACCTCATACGAGAAATAATAGCCCCAGACAAGATCACATGAGTCATTAAATCATTCAGTTCCCACAAATCCCCGGGGCCAGCTGAGATCAGACCAGCCATGCTGCAGATGGCATGTTCACACCTACTGCCGTGGCTGGAGAGAATCTTACCCCAATCGTACCCCAAGGACGGAGGGAGGTGAGAGTGGTTTTCATCCCCAAGGCTGGGAAGATAAACCACGTCTCACCACGACTACAGACCAATCAGCCTGTCCTCGTTTTTGTTGAAAACGATGGAACGCCTAATGGATCTACATATAAGATCTATGCTCAACGAACGAGTGTTCAACGGTACTCCACATGCCTACCTTAAAGGTAGATCAGTGGAGTCCGCACTGCACGAAGTAGTTGGGCAAGTCGAAAATACTCTTAGCCATAAGGAATACGCATTGGCGGCCTTCCTCGATATAGAGGGCGCGTTGAATAATGTCAGGATCGAGTCAATTACAGCTGCATTAGCCAATATTGGCACACATGCGATGGTAACCAGATGGCTGGATAGCGTTCTCAGGAGCAGAACGATAAATGCCAACCTAGGTATCTGCTCCTCAAGGAAAGCGGACACGAGAGGCACCCCACAGGGAGGAGTTATATCTCCACTACTGTGAAACCTAATTATCAATGACCTCCTTCTGCAGCTGAGGAGCAGTGGACATACGGTCACGGCCTACGCGTACGATCTAGTGATACTGGTAACGGGCAAGTTTCTTCCCACAATCAGTGAACTGCTGGAATCTGCACAATTAGCGACCGAAAGATGGGCACGCCAAAACGGCCTAGGGGTGAACCCTCAGAAAACCGAACTGGTGCTGTTCTCACGCAGATATAAGATACCTAGTTTCAAACTTCCCGCGATTGGGGGAACGACACTCAAGCTATCGAGCGAAGCCAAGTATCTTGGCGTCATCCTTGACTCCAAACTCTCGTGGAAACGGAACACGGAGGAAAGAAAGAGAAAGGCAATGGCAGCTTTCTACACCTGTAGGAAGACCTTTGGACGAAAATGGGGCCTACAACCACGGATCATCCTTTGGTTGTACACAGCGGCTGTACGACCCATCCTGACATACGGTGCTTTGGTATGATGGGAGGCAGTCAACACTAAATCTCACCTAGAAAACTTCCGTAGAGTCCAACAAGTAGGATGCCTCGAGGTCACCGGATCTATAAAATCCACCCCCCCAGGCAGCTCTAGACACCATGTTGAATCTGACACCGATAGACATTCATCTTAAGTGCCAGGCGGAGGCAAGTGCCGTGAGACTACTGGCGGCGCGGTTCTTCAAGCCATCGCACTACGGCCATGCCACTATACTCCGTAAGGAAGAGAGTGGAACGGTAATTTGGAGTGATTACTGTGTGCCAGAGTTCTCGTGGAAAAGAAATTTCAGCAAAAACTGTCCTTATACAGAGCGAACTATCCATCTTCACTAACGATTCAAAGACAGCCGAGAGGACAGGAGCTGGGATCTTTTGCGAAGATCTGGCGACCAACATATCCCTAAGACTACCTGATTGGTGCAGTGTATTTCAGGCAGAGATGTATGCAGTGTGGCAATCGGCGAATTTGCTATACACCTTGGACATATCTCCGAGGAACATAACAACCTACGTTGACAGCCAGGCTGCTATCAAAGCCTTGGTATCCTGCAAAACCACTAGTTAACTCGTACGCGATATAGTGGAAGCAGTTAACCAAATCAGGTCACACTCGCTCACGCTCACGTGGGTCACAGTGACATCACGGGAAACAAGACCACTGATGAGTGTGCCAGAGCAGGATCGGCAAGCCGATTGCGGATGCGGTTAGTGATATACGGAGACCACTACGAGACATTATCTCGAAGATGATGGGCCTAGCTAGAACGAGAGCCGACAGGCGGTGGAACACCACCCCAAACTGTGGGATCTCACGCTCTCTCTGGCCTCATTACGACCATAAGCTCACCAAGACTCTCCTGAGTCTCATGAAAAGCCAAGTGCGCACACTGACGGGAGTCATAACGGGGCACTGTGTCATGGGCCGCATGGCCATGAGATACGGACTACCCCACCATGACTTCTGCCGTTGCTGTATGGATGAGGAGAAGATAGAGAGTGTCCAGCACCTCCTCTGCGGTTGTCCTGCACTTATGGGAAGGCGGCACCGTACTCTCGGGAGAGTTTCCTTTGAGGACCTGGACAGCCTGGCAACCATGCCGCTTGGGAAACTGGCACTCTTTATTGATGCCTCACGTTGGTTTAAAAAACCTGCCTAGTTAGAGAACACCATCACATGACAAGTAAGGGCATCACAATGGGCAGATCTGCCACCGAGTGATCTCGACTACGGTCGAGCAGCCCTATAAACCTAACCTAACCTACTATATGTTTAATTATTATAGTGGATCAATTCATTTCGCGACCAAGCTGTTGTCAAAATCGAAATCTACGACGAATTCTAAGAAGATTTTCCGGGGCAACCATGGGTCCAAAATCAATTTCGAGCTTCCGGTTTTTAAAAAAGGTTATTTGTATTTTATATATTGAAGTCCCGCTAAGTCGAACGCCTGTAGCTTGAGTTTTCTATATTTCGAACTAAAATGGGGGACAACAGCGTTTAGGGCGTCCAATTCTGCTTCCGTTGAAGTTTCTTATATGATTCAATACAATTTTGGCACAGTTTTAAAAGTGGCACAGTGGAATTTCCAATTAATCGAACCATAGCAAATAAAGAAAGTTTAAGTTACAGACGCACAGTGCGTCAAACAGCCTATCTATTTTATATAAACCTATTTCTCGAAAATCGAAAAACGTTATTTTTTTTTAAACCATTCGCTCGTTTGCTTGTACACTCTCAAAGTACACATACGTTTTCGCTAGAGCAAAACAAAATGTTTGTTACAATTTTCACCCGGTGCTAAAAAGTGTGTAATTTTCACAAATAAACAGAAATTTATGATCCGTTGGTTTCTGCTGCTATAGGTATGGATGCATTTACAGAGACGGGTAAGCTTTGTCCATTCATTTCAACCATAAGTCGATATTTTTGTTCTATATAACGCTCCTCTGCGGCCCGTTTCTCCTCCAACATCGCTAACATAAATTTTGGTCGATTTATTGCGCTGAGTGGCTCCTGTTTGGGTTCATTGTCCCACTTTTCAAATGTTGGTGACTCTTGTTGGGTTTCGGTGGTGATTTGTTGAACAGTTTATATCAGTGGTGCATGTAGCGCTGTTTCCAGTACGTAAATGGATTTATTCTGTACGTAAATGCTTATACGAAATTATTTTGGTGCCTAATATTATATATGTACTCAACTTTTAGTGTCTGGCTGTTTTACTTATAAGTTCGGGCAAGCCATTTGGCATGTATGTGTGCAGCAATTACGTACTTATGCATATTTCACTAGCAAGAAATTTTTTAAGAATTGTACCGGCGAAGTCGAAAAAGCCTTTCCGATGTTTTAGAGCAAGCCAAATTTCCAAGACCATGGAATCCAACGCACTTTTGGTTATTTTATTTTTATTAACCTTTATTGGATATAATTTCATTCATTTCAGCGGCGACGCTTAAAAAATGTGTTGATCTCTCTCTCTTCTTATTACTGATTGATTTATCGCTATTGGTTATCGATAGAGAAATAATTCAGTCTGACCCTATTAAAAGCCAAAATATTTTAAATATATTTCAAAGATGCTTACAAATATTTGTAAGTGATTGGTACATATTGGCGGCAACAATAGCTCCACCAAATAATCGCAAATCACCTTGCAAATCTTTCATTGTTCTATCAACTGCCTACAAAATTCGTTTATGCGCCATCGTGCATTCATCTCAAATGATCATTTGCATTCTCGCATTAATTTCGCTGGCTCCGAATTCTTTGTCACTGTGCGCGTGGCCTGGTCAACCGTGAGCAGATTTTACCAGCAACCAGCTTCAGCTTCAGCTATGCAGTTCGACCGCCTTCTAACAATATGGCAGCAATTCCAGAGAATGCAACAACCAATGCAATTTGAGATATTGACCGAATTATTCCCTGAATCAACGAAATGACGAATGTCTCGATTGTTCCACCCATAGCATCAAGGAAGTAAATGCCTCCTGTTCTATCGTCAACAACCTTCATAAGCAAATCGTAAACGTTCATCTGCTCGGCATTCAACAGCGTCACATTTCTTCGGACTCTTTCGACCAGCTCATCGTGGATTTGGCGCTGTTATTTCCAATGTCGACAGCAGACTGCACATGAACACGCACATGTTTTCGATCAGAACTAACGCTTCATTACCCATCTCGTCAAAATTGCCGTGCGAACTCAGTGCAAAATGTTGTCAGCCATCTCCTCATTCTGTTTTTCCCACAATGCGGTTGGGCTCGACGGATGACATATGGCTATGATGATCCCAAACAACGTACGTTGGCAAGCCTCCCAAAAATTGGCGCAAAGCCCACCATCATCAGTACCATCAGTACGGAGGGAATCAAAAGATGTAGGTCCTCTAATGCTCCAAAAGCAAACGAAGATAGAAGCATTTGCCTTGGCGAGTATGAATTGTATATATTCGTCCGAGGGCATCAGTCGAATAGACATCAGCGAGGGCAAGCAACAGCCTTACCTTTTTTCCGCCGTTGAAACTTCTTCAACGCAGCGTTCCATGTATAAAAGCGTGGCATTCCCGAATAGAGTAAAGTCCGTGCAAACGGATCGCTTTCGCATGTCGAAGAAATTTGTCAATGTTGTCAGTGGTTCTCTTTGCGCTGCATTTGCATCCATAAAGTGCACACGCATGATAGTTGGGTGACGTTCATGAATTGGAAATAAAAACTGCCGCCAAATTGCTTAATTACACCTCTCGTAACGTCCAAGTTGAAATTCCATCTCGTGCATCTCTCGGAATTTAATGCATTTGAATCGAAAACGCAAAACATTGCCACGTCGCTCCCTTCGTTCACATATTTGCATATTTGCAACCGCATTTGATAGATTTGATGGAGTTTGATACTCAACATTGCAGTGTGATAACAACCTTTTCGGCAAAAGCGGACAATATAGAACGGTCCAGCAGATATCGATAACGATATTTTTTCCTTTCACTTTCATTATGATTGATCTGCCGTTGTCATCCGGGGAACGACGGCGATACAATGGATATCCGTCCATTCCACCGATTTTGTCATTCATTTCGGTAATAAAAATAACGATGTAATTCATGAGTACTCTGACCTTTTTTCGTTTCGACCTGCGATATCCGAACAGATAATCAATACGCATAAAAATCATTGAACTGACCTTCTTATTTGTTTCTTCTCCGGAAATATGAACGTAAACTTAATTTTTGAATGAAAAAGAAGTGATGGATTGTTAGCAAACCTGTCGTTGGATTGACCATCTTTATATTTAAGTGAAGAACATCAATGGGTATTGATGTGAATGAATGAATCATATGACCGATGAGTCTCGTACGCGTGTTGCAATTGTCCTTCATCCCGACGCTTTAAAACAATATCACGTGATCCCACATTCTCTAAAACAAAATGCGACTATATTTGAAGTTGGAGCATTGATTTGTCGTGCATAGACAAAACACATGTCTATTGTGCCGCAACGCGATAATAGACATACGACACACATACACCTGTAACTGACACGGTCAGCATCGTTTCGGCCTGCACCCTCTGTCTACTGTATGGACGGCCTAGCTCATGGAGATTGGCTTGGATTCAGTGCTGCTTCGACACCGACGTTACAATAATAAAATCGTAGACAGAGAAACAAGAATGACCAGACAAAACAGGAACGGACTGAGATACGCTATACTCCATGTTGTTGGAGAACCAAGATGATGGGGTTCTCCTTCTATACCCACCCTACCTGTAGGACTCCATCGAGCCTACCCAACCCTGCCTAGGGAGCCCTCAAGAAGAAGAAATTATTTCAAATTGATTTCCCGTTATAATTCAAAAAGCTTCGATTCTACTTAAGTGGCTAAACATGACAAAAAGGATTGATTATAATAAAAGATGTCAATATACTTAATGATAATATGTGATAATATGGAGATGATAGTAATACAAGATAATGAGTGGGTTATAAATTGGAACAAAAGAACATATCATAAGAAGGCTTCCAATGCAAGTGAAGCTCAAATGTAAAAACAGCGCTTTACGTTTATATGTGCATATTCACACATTTTCATCATAAAGCTTCAAAGCTTGGCAAAACCATAGGCCTATGCTCGCCTGGAATGATCTTGCTTCATGCACGTACATTCATACATCTATCTGAGCTTTCGTTTTTGGAGGAGCTCACTGACACATTTAACCTTTTTTTGCTTATTTGAACACGCTTACACCGGCTGTTCCGTACTCACTATTTGTTGAGTCCATCGAAGTCAGCAGGCCTGTTGACGTTGAGGCTAAAGATGAATATAGAAGATCTGTGTGATGATGAGTTTTGCAATTTTTTATGGGTTAAATGTCGCTAGCGGCGCATGACTAAAGTAAATCGAAAAGAAGTATAAGTATGGCTTATTCACAAAATCTAAGAATTAATCAAATTCAATTTACGGCGATACTAGTATTGCGTCGCAACGCTCTCGCAGCCTCAAAGCTCCATGAGCTCGAACAACTCGTTGGGCCAGCAGTGGAATCAACCCTTATCGGCACAGTGGGTCTTCTCCCCTCTTTGATTCTGCACTATCCGGCTGGAGTCCGTTGGTTACGGCTTCCCTATGGTCATCCTAGTGAATGGTCATCCCAGAGAATGCCTGTGGGTTGGCCTGGGGTCAAGAGCTGGTCCTCAAGCTGTTGCTTGCTTTAGTGGCCCATGCCTGGCCTCCGGCCAGGGGAATATGTTGGCGATCAGTCTCGGGTGCCGGCAGCAATCACCCTTTTCACTGAGAAAATACTATGCGGGTGGTGGTAATGCCAAGAAGCAACGGCTTTGGGAGAACAGATCGCTTCGAAAGAACCCTGTGGTATATAATGTCAAGACCGCGTTTTAACATTGCACTTCTACATACGTTCTCTCGAGGTTATGTCCGATCTGATCAAAAGGTTTCCAAATTTTGACCGAAATATGCGTGGGAACACCTCTCGTGTGCATATGCGACCCTATTTCACGCTTTTTTTTCAGCGGATGGGTTTATTTGGCCGAATAAAACTTGGATTACTTTGGGCACGATTGTATGGCACACGAGGCTTCGGTGGATTTGGTATTGGATGTACCTTCGATTTTTTTTGCTGTTCGCACATCCGCACGTGGCCACAGTAGAAATTGGAAAAAAGACACATGCATTTCACAAGTGCAGCTTGGGCGTGCATAAGCTTTCAAAAGCTCACATACATATTACACGTGCAACTTAGATGTACATGAGCTTTTAAAAGCTCACATACATAGAGCTTTCTAAAGCACACCGATTCTATGTTCCTACGATCTGAAGGCTTTTGATGTATTCTGAATACAGTGGAGTCAAAAAAAAATGCGTACTGTGAGTGGCCGTTAATTTTAAAAATTGTTTCTAAGAGAAACGCACCCTTACACACTGGACCCTCCCTCGCCTCACACAGATCCTCACATAAAATAACATAGACCTATATATATATCTATATATATATATAATAACAATTCCGAGGTTCGTAAGTAAGTTTTTAAAAAGATTTATTTAACCGTAACTTATATTAGAATAGGATGATTTGAATTCCCCGACCTAATGTTAGAAAGTCTCAAACGGAACTGATGTCTTCTTTTCGAGATGGCCATCTCGAAACCTCATTTGGGGAGCTTTAAGCTCGACCTCTTATGCTTTTGGCTTCGGCGATGATTTTGTCTTCGGGTCTGTCGGGGATGGCTTCGGCTGAGAGAATTGGAAGCTTCGCGAGAGGCGGTGCTCCGGTGAGAGCGGCTGATAAGAGATTCGTTGGCCGGCGTGGGAGTTGCGTCGGCTTAGATGAAAAGGTGTCTGCAGCTGGTGATCGGTATTGGGTTTCATAGGGGGTGCGATTGTTTACAAGAGCTCCCTGATCTATTGGAGTGTGGGAATGATTCTGGATTGGTCATCTGCTGGAGCGTGAGAGCGAGCTGATACCGGGTTGATCAGCGGCGTCTGATTGGAATGTATGAGACTTCCTGTTGATCTCGGTTTGGATGGCTCATGTCTTTGTTTATGCAGGTGCTGGGATGTCTCATGGGTACAGGGGTGGGAATGTGAGTGCTAGGGCATATGCATAGTGTGTGTTGGGTTGATTATGGATATGTTCTAGTATTTAACGTATACATAATGCGTTTGTGGGTGTAGGGCGTTATGGATATGTTAAAAAAAAAAATTCAATTTTATTGCATGACGGAAAAGAGATTTATTTGTGGACAACCGGGTCCAGCAAACTAATCTGTTTCCGATAAACTGTGATGTTGCTTTGGACTATGTATGCTTGCCGCCGGGGTTCACAGAGATTTATTTGGTTTCTGGGTGCTGTAGCTATAAGTAGGGGATCTCGGGTTCAAGAAGAAAGCGTAAGTTAAGCAGTATAAAAAGGTCGTATCTTTATTGTTCTTTAGATTACAGTGTGTGTATTGAATATGCTGGATCGCGGTCTCGGGTTTTCCTTCTGGGTCTTCATTAATGAATAGTGTAAAGAGTAAGGAGCCTAGATGGCTACCCTGTGGTACACCCGAAGTAACCATAACTGGTGAAAACAGGGAGTTTTTGTAGAGGACTCTTTGAGACCTGGAACAAAGATAGCTAGAAATCCATCTCAAGGTATTGTGCGGAAACCCTTAAAGGTCAAGTATTTGTGCTAGGAGATAGTGGTTTATAGAATCGAACGCTTTACTGAAATCTATGTAAATGACATCCCTCTGACATCTAGATTACATTGAAAGCCTTCAATGTTGAAGAAGGTGAACTCCAATAAATTCGTGGTTGTTGAAATCCGCCTTATAAATCAATGATGAGCAGGAGATATAAGTGATCTGCAAAGATGCTGCAGGTGCGGAGTTAAAATTTTCTCAAACACTTTAGGAATAGCGGATAACTTAGATATGCATCTATAGTTCTTCGCGGCAGACTTACTGAAAACAGAGCTGAAAACGGAGCGGAAAGCTCTCCGATTCTTTCAGACAGAATCAGCCGGCAGGTGCGTACACTGTCGGCTGAGCTAAAAGATGAATTGATGAACGAAAGATGAACAATGTATCCGTCTGTTTCTACTATATTATTATTTAAGTTTAAGAACTATCTCAACAAAATATTTCAAAAAGCTCTATTTTATGGCTTCGTTAATGACTTGTTAGATTGGGGCAGATCGAACATATATATTATTTTAAAGTTTTTGTTCCATGAAAAACTTTTTTGCTTTTTTAATAGCTTTAAAATAGTCAGTCCAAATGTTGCCATTTATGTAATTACACGTTTGTACACGAAATTTGGTGAAAATCGGACCACTATATCGCATAGGAAGATAAAATTTATGGTAAATATCAGCAATTAGATTGCTGAAAAAAAAAACATCCTTGATCGATCAAACAAAGCTGAGCTGATTTCAGCGAGCTTTTTCAACTTTCAGCTCAGCTCAGTCAGCAATGTGCGCACTTGCACCTGTGCAGTGTGTTTGTTTTTGTGAAGCTAAAAAATAAACTATCAGCTCCGCTTTCAGCTCCGTTTTCAGCTACAGTGCTGTAGCTAAGGTTGAGTACCGGACCTACCAAAACTTCAGAACTAAGAATTTCCGGCTTCAACCAGGTCTCGGTAAACACAATAACGTAGGATACAAATGCGATACAAATTCCGTAAAATAATGCTGAGGCTGCCTAAGCCTCTGACTACCTGTCAGAGCGAAAAAGTTGTTCGTTTCTTGGACGGGTTGACGGTTCCGATCTACGGAAAGACGAAGATGGAGCACTGGCCTGATTTGTAGTAAGATTTATTAGGGGCCTATTCTTCTTCTTACCCTCAAACTCCTTCACCACCAAATGGTCTGGTCAAAATTTGGCAGACCAAATGGTATTAAAATTATTTGGGGAGACGCTTATTTTAAAGGAAGCTATATCCCTGACGTAAGAGAAGTTAAACTTATCCACCTTTAAATCGTGGCTTTAATTTTGCTTTTTTTAATAGCGGAAAGGGCTGGTGTAAGGGCCAGTCGTAAGACAAAAACTTTTCATTTGTGTGTGATCACCACCAATCTTAGTCTTGTCACCACAGGCCTGGTACCTGTGATGGCAATACCCGGTGGTCCGGGACATATATTTATTGGTGGGATCGGAACGGACGGGATAGCTAGAGTGTTTTTGGACTCGACGGACACGCGCGCTACAAACGTTTCTGGCTGCATGCTCTCCGAGGTGATAAATTCGGCTACCGAATTTGCCTTACCAGCAGTTGTCGTTGCCCTTGCAGTAGCAAAAAATATCAGCTGTTGCGCCTTTGGAGTGGTCGGAGACAGTTTTTCAGCAACTTGGAACTTGCAGATCCTGTGGAGCGACGCTTTTGTTCCTAAGATGTTAATTTAGTAGTTGAAAACCGCCCAATTAAGACTCCATGGTTATGATCTTATCGTAGTGATTTTTAAAGCCAACGGTCAGCTCCTTAAAGCCATTTCGCGTCAGCTTCATAAATATTACCATTTTAAACCACCCGGCATGCATCAACCACGTAGCCTGAAAAAAAAACGCATTGTGCATGCACTACGCTATCGCAGAGTTAGCAGGGGATACTCGGCTGATCATGGGTGATCTCCTTCTTGCATGTTTTTTGGCACAGACCACAGGTATATTTTATATAAAAGAATAAATAAATAAAACAAAAAAAAAAATTATTTTAAAACAAATAGATAGCAGACCAGTTTGCCAGATTAACGCTAAAAGCGGAATCAGTAAACACTGAGAAGCGAGCGGTTGCAGCAGCTGCTAATGAGAGAGAGCGCTACTGCACACTGCGCTAAGTTTGGGTAATAAGGAGAGAGTGATAGAACAACAAAATTTACGAGATGAGAGCGGCTAATCATAATGTAATGCATACTTACGTAAAGCAACAATAAAAGCACACTGTTAACCGACAAAAAAGGTAAGGTTAGATTAGGTTAGCCCGGACGTCCCTCAGCGGAGACTATCATAGGCCAATATGACCCTTAGTTATCCGAATATGAATGGACCTTTACGGGGGTGCTGGTGAGGTTTGGAAGTCCTCGAGAATCGAGTGGTGTTTAGCAAAGGCAAGTAATTCCCTCGGCGTCCTCTGGAGGCATCTTCCAGTGATGCCATCTCCGGTGCCCGTGAGAGAACCGGGCAGTGGCAGATGAGATGTTACAGGGTTTCGATGCCCCGGGTTCATCACATTTCCTACAGCTCTCTGTTGGTGATGCCTAGCTTGGCTGCGTGCGCCGTAGCCAGACAGTGACCTGTGAGTATTCCCACTAGCAGTCTGCAGTCTTTCCGTGGAAGGTGCAGTAGATAGTGGGCTAGTTTTCCATTGCCCTCTTTGCACATGGTTCTCGAGGTTCTACAGGTGGTTGTGTTTCTCGATCTGTTTTCGGTTTGTATAGCGGCCTGCTTCTCCAGGTTGCTTTGTAACGTTTAAAGGGAGACGGGCACGGTTTCGGTTCTTTCGTGCGCCAGCCCGACGCCTTCCTTAGCCAGAACGTCCGCAGCTTCGTTTCCTTCGATAACTTGGTGGCTGGGAACTCAGTTGATTCGCACTGACTTAGTCGTGCATAGTGAGTCCACTGCCTCTCTGCTTGCCAGGACATTTCTGAAACTAACTGCGAACGACTGCATGGATTTTATCGCCGCTTGGCTATCAACGAATATGTTAACCACATTGTGTGGTCGCTCTGTAAGCTGAGCGACCTCTGTTACCTTTTTGATGGCGAAAACTTCCACCTGGAATATGCTGCATCGGTCCGGTAGCTTGTATGACAACCTTACTTCGGGGTTTGTGCAATATAAACCAGTGTTTTAGTTGCATTAGGGCGGGTGACACGCCCCATGTGCTGCTTAGCATCTTCTTGGATGCATAAAGCGCAATGGTGGCCTTCTTCACCCTTTCCACTACATTGGGTCTAAATGCCAGCTTGCTGTCTAGTACTGTGCCGAGGTATTTGACCTATGTTTTTGGGGTTAGCCTTTTTTGGTTGATTTTCGGGGTGATCTATGCCGGTACCTTGTAATTCTTTCTAAAGAGGATTAGGTCCGTCTTGTCCGCGTTGATATCGAGTCCAACTTCGTCCGCCCACTCGCATATCTCATTGAGTGTTCGTTCCATTATAGAGCTGAGCTGTTATCGTTGGGGTCTTCCTCCCGAATCTCTTGATGAGGTCGTCGACCACCAGATTCCATAGAAGGGGCGACAGGACCCCACCTTCTGTGGGCTCCCTTTACCGTGGAAGCGGTGCCCCACTCTGATTGCACCCGTCTACAACTCAGGAGGTTCTTTATCCATAGGTTGATTGCTGGCTGTATGTTGGTCGCTTCTAATACTTCCATTATTGCGTTCGTAGCCACGTTATTAAATGCTCCAGATATATATACAAATACTCCCAGTGCATACTTTTTGTTTTTGAGGGCTTTGTCGGCGAAAGCTACTAACGAGTGTAGAGCTGTCTCCACCGATTTCCCTTTTGTATAAGCATGCAGGTTGGTCGATATCAGTGCTCCCACCTCATTCCTGATGTGTACATCCAGCAGACTTTTCAGTGTTTTTAGTATAAAGGAGGTAAGGCTTATCGGTCTGTAATCCTTGAGACTAACATGGCTGCACTCTCCTGCCTTTGGGCGAAAGACAACTCTTGCTGTTCTCCCTTTGATAGGGATATAGCCTGTACTTGAACATGCCGAGTATATTGCGAAAAGGCATGGGGTGATCGCCTTTTTGGTCGCTTGCGGCTTGGCTAGGAATATTCCGTCTAGTCAAGGTGCTTTTATGCCCGCAAAGAAGTCTATGGCCCATTGGATTTTCTTGTGGGTTATAAGATCTGTTTGGGGGGGTTTGTTCCTCGGTTGCTAGGTCCTGTTGCGTTTCGGCATCAGTGACATCGGTCGGGATGCACCGAAGTGGGCCTCCATTAGAGCTTCTTCGCTGCCCTCTGACCACTGTCCGTTATTTAACTTGATCTGACTCTGTATGGTGGGCTGCTTCGAGAGCAGCTTCCAGAGTCTTGCTGTTTCAGGCACTTTCTCGATGTTGGAGCAGAAGTTCCGTCACGAGCTACGTTGTGCCTTACGTATTTCCTTCTTGTAGTCTCTGAGTAGCGTTTTGTGTTCCCCGTTGGTGATCTCTTCGTTCGCTTATTTGGCAAGCTTGAAGAATTCCCTGATGTTACTTCTTTGAAGAGGTCCCGGTTCCCCCAGAGTGGCTTAGTCCTCTTTTTTGTTCTCGAGGGTGGGCATGATGCATGGTTGGCCTCCAGTAGATCCTTGGATAGAATCTCCAAAGACTTTTCTAGTTCCTCCGCGGATATCACTGAGCCTGGGGTCACGAGCTTCGAGGTAACTGTCTTTTTAAACGTTTCCCAGTTTCTGTTACCTTCGGAGTATTTTCGAATTCACACATGAACTGAATGTAAGACGTAAGGTAAGCGTGGATTCCCTTTCGTACGAGTATGTTCCTGCTGTTCTGTTCTGTTCCTGCTTACCGATGTTGGATAGAACGAGTTGTAATTTGAGGACTTTAGTCCGGCCAGTGAGTTGCCTGATGCAATCCATGGCTCCTGAACCAAAGCTATGTCGACGGGCACTTGCTCCATGGCTATAAGGAGCTCCGCCGACGCTATTTTGCTCTTATGGATATTGAGCTGCAACACACTCAGCGTCATGAGTGGCTGGCTCAACTTTGCTAGACGGGTTGACAACCAACGTCAGGTCACCGTCCTCTTCTTCTCCTGAGTCGTTTAGCGCAAGCCCTTCGGCGGCCTCCACGATTGCTTCTAGACCCAGGTCCTTCTCCACCTCGCCTGCCTGCAGGGTTTGCGCGTCTTTATCGTTGGGGTGACGTTTGCCCCACGCCATTTTCCCAAATCTTGGGTATAGGAGGTCCTCTGCCTCCTTATTTATTTGCAGGATTACACACTGGCCCCCCTCTTTGGGTAGTGAGCACACCATGTGTAACACCTTCCAATCCCTTGATGGGGTCTCTGGGTTTTGCCGCTGCAGCAGCTTTAGCGTCCGGTACCCTTGGATCCCGATGGAAAAGCGTAATTTCGCCTTTAGTATGGACTGGATCAGCTCCCTGTCCACTACCTCCATCTTGGCCCCCTCCCACATCGCCTCCAACTGGTAGACCGTTTGCGTCAGCCACCTGAGCGTCGGGTCATCTTTGCACTTTAGGATTTTGACCCCGTTCAGCCACTCAGCAGCGTCAAAGTTGGGCATGGGAGCTGTGGGGTTCTCCTCCATCCGTGCAAATAATTCGTCGACGAGCCGCGCGTGAACCATCTTCCACTGCGCCGCCGTCATTTTCCCGTTTTCGTCGCTTTGGTCAATGAGCGCCACGATCAAGTGTCTTTTGGACACGTCACTGACCTTCGACTGTAGGGGCTTCTTCGTGGGAGGCTTGGCCACTTTCGGTGAAAGTGCTACGCCTTTGGGCCCGCGTTACCGCTTGCTCTCTGCAGGTTACTTAATGGCACTCTCAACCGAGCGTTGCCTCTTGTTGGCCAGCATCTCCTCCATTTTGTTGGCATATTTGCCAGTTGATGCCCTCATTTTTTGCATCTGAGAGAAGTGCGCTCGGCCCTCTTCCACACGTTGCACGGCCCAGGCTAGCATGGCATCTCCTCCTGGGAGATGTCCGCCTTGCCTTGGAGCCGGCTTTGTATTTTGAGGACTGCTTTATACTGCGTTTTCGCCTTCATCTCCTCCTCTCCTTTTTACACAATTAATAGGCATGCACTCAAGGAGGCCAAACAGCTTTGATGTCACCGATAAAATGTTCCGTTTTGTCGCTCGGAGACGCATGACTGACGTGTCAATTTGAGTTCGAAAACCACTTAGTCAACTCAAACCCAGCGGTTTGAAGAACCTGAGGCACATCAGACTTAATTGTCTTTAGCTCCTCTACGCAACCAGCACCAGTCAACATGTCATCACCATAAGCGTCGGACTTAATAACTTCACCAGCTTTTGGGAATGAGAGCTTTGCAGACTCACTCAACCTCTTCAAATACCGAAAAGCCAAAAATGGGGCTGGTCCAGTCCCATATGTTATAGCCTTTTCAGATGTGAAACCTCGATTCCCACAGTCCACCATCCATTGAAAACACAGCTGACATAACAAACAAAACATTTTTGCTATACATTTTTGGGAAAATAAACAACAAATATGGAACATTTAATTATGGCTTCGACTGAGAATCACCAGTAACAAATTTTGCTGCAAAAATTGATGGTGCCTTTGGTCAAAAATTAGGAATTCGATGAGGAAGAATATATTGCAATGATGAATTATTTTACTGAAAGTATGCCCTGAAGTGGGTTAGTAAATTGCAATCCAAGCATCCAAGTGTTTTAGAAGCGGTACGGCACTTTTTGTCTTCATCGTAATCTTGTAAATGTATTTCATTTCAATTTACTTCAGATACATATTTACGCATGTGAACAACTGGGAAATTTCGGAACGGGAAAACCTTACGGACCATCTCCGAAATGGATGGGGGATGGTGGATGGTCGCCTGTGGGACGGTATTGAGCTGGTATATTCTCAAGGACTCAGAAGAGTCTCGTCTCCACACTATGATCTGAAATCGCCTATCAACATTTTCTTAACATCGGCTGTCAAGGCGTACCTGTGTAGTCTGAAGCGGAGTAAGGTAGAATACAGCTCCTCCTGTATCGTAGGACTAACCATAAATTTGTCGTTCAAGGCCACCTTAGAGGACGTCTTACAAGACGCATCGAAAACGATACGGAGCTTGGTCAACGTACTTTGGGGCCTCAACACACACTAATGGGGAATAAAATTATGTGGAGTTTTTGGGATTGTGTTATCTGTGGGAGACATGTGACCTAAGGAGATGTACTCTTTCATGAACTCCAGGTAACTCAGGGTCACGCGACAATCTTTTTCAAGCGACAAAAACTGCCGTTTAGCTACTTCAAAGGAGTTGCCCAAGATACTGGGATCTGATTTGAACGGCAGCTTTACTTCAAACCGACCTGAAGGCACGACCTGGCTAGTCTTTCTATAATGCTCCTCACATGACTTCTGTTCAGGAGATAAAGACATTTTAGAAGACGGCAATTCTTCCAGTGACCAAAACATTTGTAGTGTGTTGTCGATAGATACTACTGACTCTTCTCGACAACTCAAACAGTTCATCGCTTCCTGGGTGACAGTCACCTTTGGAGTGTATCTGCCCGACACAATCCAGCCGAAAAGCGTTTTCTGCAGAGTTTGATAGTCAGGATCTTGTCTTATTTGACCAACAGATAAAAGCTCGAAAAATGTTTCTGCACCTATTAACATATCTATCTTCTGTGGCTTAAACAAATATGGGTCTGCAAGTGTTAAGTTCTTCGGGATTTGCCAATCACTCACATGAAGTGTTTTATCAGAGTGATACCCCGAAATATATCTTAGAATCCAGAAATCGACCGAGAACTCACTACCAGTAACTCGCGACTTCACCACCGTGTGTATCTTCTTCTTGACTTGTGAATTGGACTCACCAATACCAAGTAATTTAATACAAGACTCTTTCCTACGGATCTGTAAGCGCTGTGCCAAGTCATCAATGATAAAATTAGTTTGGGACCCAGAGTCAAGCAGAGCTCGTGCCAAAATATATTCACCGTTATTTGTGCGTACGCTTACGATCGACGTAGCCAGAATAACTCTGTCCACAGCTGTCGAATGCAGAGCATTCGAAGTGGAAGGTTCATTCTGATTGGAAGGAGGAGAAGAACTCTCTGGGGGTGATGGCAACGCTAAACTTTTGTTCGCCACTGTGTACCTATGCAATAAGGAATGGTGTGAGCAGCCACACACTCGAAACTTCTTAGCTTTGCATCTTACGACAGAGTGGCCTGGTGGCAGACAATTGATACATTGGGATGCAGTCTTTGCGAATACAAACCTTTGCATTACTGACAGCCGACCAAATGGACTGCACTCTGTCAACAAATGGTCTTTCGCATTGCAGTAGCTGCATTGTTGGCTCTTTGTATTCGCAGTCGAACGCGCAAATGAGCTCCGATTATGAGACTTTCTTGGCACAGCTTTCTGCTCCTGCTTTGGTTTTGCAGATTCTTCGGCCGATGCTAATGTCTGCGATTAAGCACACTTTCGCAGTCCATACAAAGTGGCAGCTTATCATAATTGAGCTGTTCTTCCCATTTCTGTTTGGTCACCGAATCGACTCTACTCAAGACGAGATGAATAAGCATTGCATTTGAGATGTTTTTATCAAAGCCTATCGACAACAATGAACAATGGACAACTGGAAGGCTTTCTTCATTATGAACCAGAGTCTCAAATAAACATATAATGTTTTTAAACTCTGAAAAAATGCAGCTGAACTGCGTCAGTGCTAACTACGGAAGTCGAGCACGAGTTGGGCCACCTAAAGCTGATACTGAAAGCTTTTTATCGTCAGCTGTCCTATAAGCGACATTTACTTTCCCTTGGTTACAATGGAGAGTTCTTCCAACTGGGCTCCAAATTCATCGTCTTTCTTCGATATCCTCCTGAAGTCGGCTTGTCGTGTCAATGCTTTCTATCAGCGATTGCTTTATGGCATTGCTGCAAAAACACATATAAGACAGATAGGAACCCTACAAAACAAGCTGCTGCGCTCAATCTCAGGAGCCGAGTGGTTTATCAGAAACCGGGGCATAGCCAGAGACCTTTGTGTTTCCCTCGTTGGCGATATTGTCAATGTCCAAGCCGAGAAAAACATCACGAAGCTCGGGACTCACCCCAACGCACTGGCGAGGAGACTCGCCAGAACCTCACACAGACGACGGCTGCTACGGATCCATCCAATCGACCTACCAGACAGGAGGATCTATTGGCCTCCATTAAACTTGGTTAAGCAACCACAGAATGACATACGACGCACCCTTCAAGAGGATTTTTTAATTCGATTTGACGAAGTTTTCATAACCCAATATAAAAGTAGCTTATTAGTTACAGCACATATTGTTATCGTTATTATTATTAATGTGATATATATTTAGTGTAATAATAAAACGAATACATAAAAAAAAAAATCAGCGATTGCAGTCTGCACTCGAGCTCCGTCAGTATCAGCGGAATATCTAAACGGTCAGCTAATCGTCGAATGCTTTTGACAAGGCTGGTGCTCTTTTTTGTAGCTCTTCAAGGACGGGCTTGTGATTGGCTTTTGGGGTCATATTGACTCTTAACAAAAGCAACTGACAACGAAAGGTCGTTTCTAAAAACTTGTATTAAAATTCACCCAAACGAGCGGAAAAATAAATATACCTTACTAAGAAAGGGTATCAAATCACTTAGTCATCGCGTTGTATGCTCGTATGCAGATATACCCAAACGAGTTCAAACGAGTATTAATATTTGTGCAAACTCCAACTAGTGCATGCAAATTTAGCTCAAAATTGTCATACGTATGTGCCAAGAATTGAAAGCGATGTGCAATTGTTTCAGCACAAGACAATAATAGCTTACAATTTTTTGCACAAATTCCAATGTTTTGGATCTGATTTGAACAGTCCACTTTTCTCTTCTGGGCTGGGTTTTGCACTCAACTGGATATCCTTCGGTGGTAGAAATGCAGACAGGGTATTGCACGTCCGACGCGGTGATTTGCAGCTTGTTGTTTGTTTACAAAGAAAACACACGAGACGTGGTCAGTTTTCAATTAATTGTCAATTTATTTAATATAACAACAATTTTTGTATAGATATGTATGTATATATGTGTCACTGTCACTATTGCTTTCCACCCCCGGGTGGACGGCGCCATGAATTTTTGGAATAGTTTTTCCAATTAAAAGAAAACCGAATTATTTGGTGGTGCAAATTAATGTATTTAAAATAACGAAAAATAGGGAGACGAAAAGATGGGAGTACGTGCGTTCGAGTTGAGTTAATTTCAACGAATCTTTTCTGTTTCATATAATGCAATCTTAAGGGGTAATTCGCCGAGAGCGAGAGAGAGCTTTCTACGGTCCAGCTTTCCTAAGGTCAGCTGTCACGCCTTTTGCTTAGGCCTAACGCGTCAGATTATTACTAACGCGTTCTATTGGCTCGCTTTTGTGCTACGACCACACTATGCACGATCGGTCGGTTCTGTGCCCGTCTGCGTCTGTGGTCGGGTCTTACTGCGAAGGGCGGCGTGCCCTAGTGTTCAAATTTCAATATATATGTATTTGTGGCGCTTGGCGTCGAATTTTACCAGTAAGGGTTAAAAATCCTGCTTACCAGAACCAGGGTAGAATATAAATCGTTTGCTTTGAGAAAATATGTGAAGAAGCAAATAATTTTTTGTAAGGCCGGGTATCCAGCACGCGGAAACTAAACATTGATGCCAAACTTCATATAAAAAAAACTGGGCTAGGAATTTTTTGTTTGCATTCTACTGGCCATTGTATTCAGAAAAAAAAACCAAATCAACAGATTCTTATCGATAGCACTAGTCGACACGATATTTCCGCAGTTAAAAATTTGTAACCAATTAGGGTTTTGTTTTTATGGTTAAGTTTTTCTTTTAAGAACTTTTTTTTATCTAGTTTTTTTTTCAGAGCTAGTGCTTCTTTTTTTCACATAACTTAAGCATCTTACATCTGGCTAAACTGATTTTGCTGTTCTGTACCATCCCAAATGCCATTTTACCGTTAGAAACACAGATTTTTGTATTTTTGGGAGGAAAAATACCGCTTATACATATGACGACTAATTTATCTCCAAAATTCGGCATGACCAGGTTTGGTGAAACGACTCCACCTTAGCCGTTAATTCATCGATTCTTACAAGCGATACTTTAAACGACGCCTAATTAATGCACCTATCTAAAAACAAAAATACAGCCCAAGAAATACTAATATTGAAGTCAAAATTTCCGAAAAAAAATACCGCAAAAAATTATTATATTTGAATTTGAACGCCTAATAACTTCCAGACGGTAAGGTCAGTCTTGTCCGCGTTGATATCGAGTCCTACTTCGTCCGCCCATTCGCATATCTCCCTGAGTGTTCGTTCCATTATGGAGCTGAGGGTCGATGGACATACACCCATAATAAGCATACTTATGTCGTCTGCATAAGCTGTTATCTTTAGGGCCTTCCTCTCGAATCTCTTGATGAGGTCGTCAACCACCAGATTCCATAGAAGGGGCGACCTGACTCCGTCCTGAGGTGTGCCTCTGTGTGCTCATTTTACTGTAAAAACGGTGTCCCACTCTAATTGCATCCGTCTACAACTCAGGAGGTTCTTTATCCATAGTTTGATTGTTGGGTGTTTGTTGGTCGCTTCTAAGACTTCCATTATTGCGTTCGTAGCCACGAAAAATGCTCCGGATATATATACAAATACTCCTAGTGCATATTTTTTGTTTTTGAGGGCTATCTCGACGGAAGCTACTAACGAATGTAGATCTGTCTCCACCGATTTCCCTTTGGTATAAGCATACTGGTTGGTCGACACCAGTTCCCCCACCTTATTTCTGATGTGTAAATCCAGCAGCTTTTCCGGTGTTTTTAGTTTAAAGAAGGCTTATCGGTCTGTAATCATTGGGGCTAACATGGCTGCACTTTGCTGCCTTTGGGAGAAAAAAAACTCCAAAAGTTCTCCATTGGATTGGGATATAGCCTGTATGTTGACATGCCGAGTATATTGCGGAAAGCCATGTGGTGATCACCTCTTTGGTCATCTGCAGCATGGCTGGGAATATTCCGTCCAGTCCAGGTGCTTTTATGTCCGTAAAGGAATCTATGGCCCATTGGATTTTCTTGTGGGTTATCAGATCTGTTAGGGGGTTTTGTTCCTCGGTTGCTGGGTCCTGTTGCGTTTCGGCCTCAGTGAGAGGTCCCGGTTCCACCAGAGTGGCTTGGTCTTCTTTTTTGTTTTTGAGGGTGGGCATGATGCGTAGTAGGTATCTAGTAGAACCTTGTATCTCTATCTAGAGACTTTTTTATGTCTTCCGCGGATTTCACTGAGCCCGGATTCGCGAGCTTCAAAGTAGCTGTCTTTTCAAACTTTTTCCAGTTTGCGTTCCGGGGGTTTCTATAGACTGTTACCTTCGGAGTGTATTCGAATTCGCACTTAAACTGAATGTACCTATGATGTGAGAAGGATGGTCTTTCGGGGACTCTCCACTCAGATACTGGGGTACTTTTCCCCGTTACGAGAGTTAAATCTAGCACGTTTGACGAGGTGAGACCTACGTAGACCCACGTTTGCTACGTCCATATTAGTTGATAGTATAAAGTCTAAGAGAGACTTACCTCGGTCGTTGATATCGGGACTTCCCAACACATTGTGGTGAGAATCAATTGTGGCGTCCGTACCAATGAGAAGTTGGTAGTCTTGGGAGTCGGCTTCTTCCACCAGGCTTTTTAGTTCTTCGGGCGGTGCAGGCCTGTCGTGTGCCATATAGCAGGAGGCTACCAAGAGGCGCTTCTTCTCACTTTCTGGCATCACGACTGTCAGGTCATCCGTGCTGTAATTAGGCATAAGGTTAGCGTTGATCCCCTTTCGTACGAGTACGATGGTTCTATTCATGCTTACAGGTGTTGGATGGAACGATTTGTAATTTGAGGACTTTAGTCCGGCCATTGAGTTGCCTAAGGCAATCCATGGCTCCGGGACCAAAGCTATGTCGATGGGCCCTTGCTCCATGGCTATAAGGAGCTCCGCCGACGCTATTTAGCTCTTATGGAGATTGAGCTGCAACACACTCAGCGTCATGGGTGGCTGGCTCCATCTCGCTCGATGGGTTGACAGCCTACGTCAGGTCATAGTCCTGTTCTCCTCCTACTGATTCTGAGTTTAATGCAAGGGCGGCCTCCTTGATTGTTTACAGACCTATGTAGGTCCTTCTCCTTTTCGCCTGCCTGCAGGGTATGCACGTCTTTTTCGTTATGGTTGCGCTTCTTTAAGCGCAGGTAAACGCTACCCATGCCCCACACCGTTTCCCCAAATCTTGGTTAAAGAAGGTCCTCCTTGGTTTGTCCTTATTGATTTGTAGGATTACACACTGGCCCCCCTTGTTTGGTAGTGGGCTCCTCGTGCATAAAACCTTCCGATCCCCTGATGGAATATCTGGGTTTTGGTGCTGCAGCATCTTCAGCGCCCGGTCCCCTTGGATCTTGTATTCCTCGTTGATGATCTCTTCGTTCGCTTATTTGGCAAGCTTGAAGAATTCCCTGATGTTACTTCTTTGAAGAGGTCCCGGTTCCACCAGAGTGGCTTAGTCCTCTTTTTTGTTCTCGAGGGTGGGCATGATGCATGGTTGGCCTCCAGTAGATCCTTGGATAGAATCTCCAAGGACTTTTCTAGTTCCTCCGCGGATATCACTGAGCCTGGGTTCACGAGCTTCGAGGTAACTGTCTTTTTAAACTTTTCCCAGTTTGTGTTCCGGGGGTTTCTATAGACTGTTACCTTCGGAGTGTATTCGAATTCACACTTGAACTGAATGTAAGACATAAGGTAAGCGTGGATTCCTTTTCGTTCGAGTATGTTCCTGCTGTTCTGTTCTGTTCCTGCTTACCGATGTTGGATAGAACGAGTTGTCATTTCAGGACTTTAGTCCGGCCAGTGAGTTGTCTGATGCAATCCATTTCTCCTGGACCAAAGCTATGTCGACCGGCCCTATACGGAGCTCTTATGGAAATTGAGCTGCAGCACACTAAACATCATGGGTGGCTGGCTGAATTTCGCTCGACGGGTTGACAACTAACGTCAGGTCACAGTCCTCTTCTTCTCCTGTGTCATTCAGCAGAGGCCCCTTGGCGGCCTTCACGATGGTCTCCAGACCTAAGTCTTTCTCCACCTCGCCTGCCTGTAGGGTGTTCTGGTCTTGTTCTCCGGGTTGGCGTTTCTTCAGTCGCAGGTATACACTGAACATTCCCCACGCCATCTTCCCAAATCCGGGGTACAGAAGGTCTTGTTTTTCTGTAGTATTACGTACTGGCCCCACTCGTTGGGTAAAGGGGTCCCAGTATGTAAAACCCTCCAGTCCCCTGAAGGAACCTCAGGGTTCTGGCGTTGTAGGGATTAGCTCCCTTATCACCACCTCCATCTTGGCCCCCTCCTACATCGCCTCCAACTGGCAGACCGTTTGCGTCAGCCACCTGAGCGTCGGGACGTTTTTGCACTTTAGGATTTTGACCCCGTTCAGCCACCCTGCACCGTAAAAGGTGGGCATGGGAGCTCAGGAGTCCTCCTCCATCAGTGCAAACAATGAGTCTACCAGCTGAACGTGGACTATCTTCCACTGCGCCGCCGTCATTCTTCCGTTCTCTTAGCTTCTGTCGTTCAGCGCCTCCCGTTGGCCAGCATCTCATCCACCTTGTTGGCGAATGTGCCCGTCGGCACCCTCATTTGGGCGAAGTGCAATCTTCCCTCTTCCACCCGTTGATCGGCCCATGACAGCTTGGCTTTCTCCTCTTGGGAGATGTCAGCTTTGCCTTGGCGCCGGCTTTGGATTTTAAGGGCTGCCTTGTATTAAGCTTTGGTCTTCATCCCCTCCCTGGAACGCAGAACAAACAAGAGAGATGCAAATTTTCAACGTGAGGATAAAATGGTTTTAATAAAAGCAGTTGAGGAAAGACCATGTCTTTGTCGGATCGCGGAAAATAAGCATTTTGATAATTTCGACATTCGGCGCCTCCGTCTGCACTGTACTTCCTCCTTTTTTTTGGCAACAATATATGCCGCCACCAACACAACAATTTTAAAAATTGGCTCTGTATGCACAACGGAGCTGAATTTATGTTCTTGGTCATACTATTTTAGTTACGTTCCACACAAAAAAAAAAAAAATAGCAGGTTCCTTGCAGTAATTGCACAACAGTAAAACTTCATAGAGTAAAACTTTTTCGGTACTGTCAATAGGCCTAATAGAATAGGCCTAATAGTGTGTTTCTGGTTTTTGTGAAGTGTGTGGGAATGGTTTAAATGGTTTAAATAAATATGAAATATGAATATGAACTATATTTAAATCAATTCTTAACAGGCTATTTGCCAGTCGAGAGTCTCTGAGAATATCACAGTTAAAGTCACCAGCAAGAATTATGTCTGTATAAGTCAAGGAAATTTCAGTAATAGGTGTTGACAAGTCTGAATAGTCAATGTTATGGTTCGGTCGGTACATGCAGCCAAGGAGCAGCTTCTTTTTCTTCATAGTGATCTGTAGAAAAAGTTAACTTGAGAGTTTGTTGTTTTTCTCCCAATTCCAATATTTTTAATTATTTGCCATTTTTTCTTGCTACATACAGCATTCTTAAACTTTGACGTGTAGAAGGCGGACTTGGCAGAGTTGATTAGCTTTGTTACACTTGTTCTTAATGACTTTTATAGATTAAAGTGAATTTTAGTCTTGTATCTTTTGAACTTTTTGAATGCGTCATTTCGTCTAATAATAGCCAGCTTTATCTCATGGTTGAAGCAGGAGTTATCTGTGGGTCTAACGGTCTTTTTCTCGATACGTTAATGTTTAGTTTCTGTTGTGTTAATCCTAGTGATGTACTAGAATCCCTTCTAAAGGTCAAGTCGAATGCTATTGGCCTAGACAACATGGACCCAAAATTCTTGAGAATGATTCTTTCCCGAATCATAATGCATGTTACGCACGTATTCAACACAGCCATTACTACATCAACGTTCCCTGAAAAGTGGAAGAATGCCAAAATAATCCCTATCCCCAAAGCAAATTCTCAAGAATTCAGGCCAATATCCATACTTCCGACCTTATCAAAAGCGTTTGAGACCCTAGTGGCAGAGCAAATAAATACATTTCTCACAGAGCACGCACTACTTAACAACAACCAATCCGGATTCAGAAGAAATAGAAGTTGTATGACAGCTATAATCAAAATAGTAGATGATATCCGTGAAAAAATGGATGACGGAAATGTAACTTTCTTAACTCTACTGACTACTCTCAAGCTTTTGACTCATTTGACCATGGTATGCTCATTACAAAGCTACGTAATTCTAATAATTTCTCTGACTCAGCAGTACGATTACGATTGCTATCGTCAGGCTATTGTCGTTGAAGATTAAATGTCGTCTTTTGCTCATGTTGCGTGTGGTGTCCCACAGGGGTCAGTACTTGGTCCGTTATTGTTCTCCATTTATGTAAATGACCTGCCAATAGTATTGTCCGACTGTAATGTGCACATGTACGCCGATGATGTCCAATTATATGTTAGTCGACCGTTAAATAGAATAGATGAGTGTATCAATGTTAGTAATAGAGAACTTGGGAAAATTAGTGCATGGGCAACTAATAATCGTCTATGTCTAAGTCCAACTAAATCAATATGTATGATTATCTATAAAAAAAAGAAGAATATAAACGCAACATCACTAAACTGCCTAGAAATCTCTAATATTCCCATTAGCTATATAGAGAAGGCAACAACCACGTGAGCAAAGCTGTGGGGAAAACATATGGGATACTCAGAGCACTCAACATTACGAAACAGTTTATGCCAGTAAACATTCGGATGCAGATAGCTAAAGCATACCTTGTACCTGTACTCACCTATGGGATTGAAGCATTTGGTAACTGTGGCTACACAAACAGGCAAAAGCTAAGCGTGTGCTTTAATAACATAGCCAGATACATTTTCGGGGTAAGGCCCAATGATAGAATCTCCCTTTTCTCGTTCAAAATTTTTGAAATGAGTTTCTTCAAATGGATTGACTATAGGATGCTTACGTTATTGCATAAGATAATATTCACTAAGAAGCCTGAATAAATGCACCAAAAACTTAGACTCACTAACTCCGTCAGAACAAATAATATTGCTACCATCCGATATAAAAACTTCATTTCGGAGAGGCATTTCTTCGTAAATGTCATTTGCATTTGGAATCAACTTCCTCATAATATGAAAAAGATAAGAAACCTGTCCGATTTTAAAACGCAGTTAGAAGCCCACCTTACATTAGATAAAGGTAAAAATTTCTCAAAATAACATAAATTAATTGACAACACCATAGTTTTTAAGAACTAACAAACACATGTAACCCCAAATTAGTCTACAATATTAATTTTCGACCCCACAAAAAATCAATGTGACATATAGTGACTAGTGCTGTTATTATAAGCCTCTTGCTTGTAGCACTAGGAAAGCGAAATAAATAAATAATAAAAAATAAATACACTAAACTCCTGGGAATTCCTCCAGCGGAATTCCTGAATAAGCAGATCTGGTAGCAAAGATACGATTTAACCTGTAAAACCAACAAAAAATATCAAAGCTAACATGGGCCCCCCAAAGTTTATATGTAAAGGGTGATTTTTTAAAAGCTTTCAGATTTCACTTTAAAGAACCATAAAATTCAGAAACATTTATAAAATCTTTACTTGAGTCAGTGTGTTTTTGTTGTTGCTCTCATCTTGTAATCTTTCTCTCTCTCATTAGCAGCTGCTGCAACCGCGCGCTTCTCAGTGTTTACTGATTCTGTTTTTAGCTGTCTGATATCTATTTTTTTATACTCGGTACTCGAAGAGTAAAGGGGTATATTAGATTTGTTGTAAAAGTGCATAACACTTAAATACAAGTTTATTATACCCGGTACTCGAAGAGTAAAGGGGTATATTAGATTTGTTGAAAAAATGGATGTGTGTAACACCCAGAAGGAAGCGTTTCCGACCCCATAAACTATAAATATTCTTGATCAGCATCAATAGCCGAGTCGATATAGCTATGTCTGTCTGTCCGTCCGTCCGTCTGTCCGTCTTCATGAGCGCCTATATCTCAGATCTATAATCCAGACTCCTGTAATATCACACTGTTACAAGTTTATTTCAAAATTTCGCCCCGCCCCCTTCCGACCACTCCTAGTACAAAAATCTGTGGCATGCAAAATTTTAAAGATACGGGAAAACTAAAAACGCAGAATCGTAGAGAATGACCATATCTATCAGAGTGTTGAATCTGGATCAGATGGAATCAGAAATATAGCCACAATGAAGAAAACCATTTCGTAAGGCATCGTTCCCTCTCGCTCTCTCTCACAGACTGGGTTGGGTGCTGTGCCCATTCGTCCAGATGAGCGCCTAAATCTCAGAGACTATAAGAGCTAGAGCAACCAAACTCTCTATCCATGCTCCTTTTGGATCACTTCAGTACAAGTATATTTTAAAATTTTGCCACGCCCCCTTCCGCCCCCACAAAAGACGAAAATCTGTGGAATCCACAATTTTTAACATACAGGAAAACAAAAAACGCAGAATCATAGAAAATAACCATATCTATCAGATTGTTGAATCTGGATCAGATCGGATCATTGGTATAGCCAGAAGGAACAAATGAAATTTCAGTGGCCTTCCAAGCGCAGACTCATTCCCTCTCTCTCTCGCACACAGCCGTGTATGTATTTGTAGGAAAAAGATAAAGACATGTAGAAAAGGCAGATGTAAAAAAGTATGGAAACATCTAGATCGACTTATTTACTTTTTTCTTTTTTGGCTAAAATTAAATTTGTCCCTTATGCGAACATGTAATAAATTACAACAAGCTCACATACATATATACTGACTGAGTACCGGGTATAAAGTAGAGCCGCGGCTCACAACGTTCCCCCTCGTTTCAAGTGTGTTCGCCACTCCCCTTTCCGCCTCAAAAATGGACGAAAATCTATGGAATTTACAATTTTTAAGATACGAGAAAACCAGATCTGGATCAGGTCGGATTATTATTATAGCCAGAAGGAACAAATGAAATTTCAATGGCCTTCCAAGCACTTACTCATTCCCTCTCTCTCTCGCACACGCCATGTATTTATTTGTAAGGAAGTAGAGAAGACATGTAAAAAACGTATGCAAACAAAAATGGAAACATCTAATATATAAAATTGTCGGGACTGTAGGACTGGGCATCGGCCAACATCTTTTTTCTATCCCGATCAGACCACTCTTTTGGGTACCTCCCGAACACCTATGTCCTTTCTTTTATGGGAGGTACCCGAAGGAGTGGTCTAATCGGGTCAAGATTTGGTATGCATAATTTTTTTACACGCCCTTATGTTTTGACAAAGTTTGATTCAGATTGATAAATCTTAAGTCGTGGGAACCGCCCATAGCCGTCTGGAGCTGCAGCACCTGTAAAACCCAGAAAATTGTTACCATGATTACCAAGATAATCTCGCCAATCTGAGCCAATACCATTTAATGTAAATGTGGCGACGTGAAATTGAAAGAAAATGTTGTGAAAATTGAATAGCCCGAAAACAAAATTCGGTCCTGGGGTTTTAATATTGTGTATGAAATCATTATTCGTTTTATCTCAGAAGCGAAAAAATCTAAAAAAAAAAATTTTTTATTGAAAGCACATAAAATTTCATGAAAATCGGTCGAGCCATTTCGGAGAAGTTCAATAACAAATATTGTAACCCGAGAATTGAATATATTTGAGAAATGCAGATAAGACGCAGAGGGACCAATTTGAGTCGTCAAACGATGAAGTCTAGAACCATACGAGGTATAATTGTACGAATTTCAGGTGAACAAATCCAAGAAAATAATGCAGATGAGCGTGTGAGCATGGCGCAGTTACGTGAATCACAATCGCAAGAGTCCTGAGATGAACGAAATCAACAAAGGCAACTAGAACGGAGAGTAACGCGCAGATACATAGTCGACAGACGTAGAAGAATTGACCAACAACGGCAACAATTTCACCGAGCATTTGCATCCAATTTATTTCTTCGACGAGCATTCCAGTATGAGCTTGAATATTATGCTCATTCTAAAGTGGTTATTGGAACTTTAGAAAAGGAAAGCCCGCATTGTCATGCACTCAAATTTTCTCATCAGGAAAAGTATAAATAACCGAAATTGAAACAACACCTTAGCCATTGCACGGTTTACTTATCGGTGCAGATCCAGATTCTAGCATGTGCCTGAAGTCAATTCGCACATTCAATTCATGTTTCCAAATGACATCATTTGGAGCAACAGAAATAGGTAACAATATTGCTGCAAACGGTCAACATTTTAATTCCACGTTCAAAATCAAAGGCCAAGTTTATCACAAAGTGGGATCATTGCTGCCAATGCCAATCGGATCTCTACTTTACGTGTGGCGAGGACTCCGAACGTGCACTCGCCAATCGCGTGGATGCACGTTGCGACTATCATAATAAGCTGCGTGCGGAAGAATATATTCACTTGCGAGATGCTATTGCGAACAACGCTAACACTAAATTTTTTGGCGGCACTTTGTTACTCCTTTCAGGTGATTTTAGACAAACACTTTCCGTTATTCCACGGTCGACGTACGCTGATGAAATCAACGCTTGCTTAAAGTCATCGCGACTGTGGCGTAATGTTGAAAAAGTACTGACGGTGAAAATGCGCGTTAAAATGCTTCAGGATCCATCCGCCGAAACTTTCGCTAAACAACTGTTAGATATTGGCGATGGGAAAGTTGCTGTACATGAAAATACTGGATGCATAAAATTACAGACAGACTTCTGCACAATCATCGACTCGCAAAATATTCTCATCGATAATATATTTCCCGATGTACACACACAATATGAAAATCATAATTGGCTGGCAGAAAAAGCGATTTTGGCAGCAAAAAATGTAGACGGCAATGGGCTAAAATTAAAGATACAACAGATGTTGCCTGGAGACTTAGTGTCATACAAATCTATCGAAGCAGTTTGCGATACCAACAAAACTGAATTATCCAATTGAGTTTTTAAATTCATTGTTTTTGCCAGACCATTTACAATTGAAGATTGGATCTCCGATCATTTTGCTTCGTAACTTGAACCCACCATGGCTGTGTAACGCCATGAACGCGATTATTCATTAAAAAACTAATGAGAAACGTTATTGAAGCCATCATTTTAAATGGAAAGTTTCAAGGCGAAAATCTGTTGCTGCCACGAATCCCTATGATTAATACAGATGTCAATTGAATTCAAACGCAATCAATTCCCAATTAGATTGGCATTCGCTATGACGATCAATAAGTCACAAGGCCAGAAATTGTCCGTACGTGGCTTAGATTTGGAAACACCATGCTTTTCCCATGGTCAACTATATGTGGCATGTTCTCGCATGGGAAAATCATTCAGTTTGTTTGTGTTGGCTAAAGATGGACTAACCAAGAATATTGTACACTCTAAAAGATTGCGCTAAAAGATGAATCTTTATTGTTACGTAATCTTATAATTGATAAGTAAATCCCCGTATACTTATAGTAGATAGGTTTTTTTATTGAACTGAAAAAATGTTTCCTAGAAATAATATACATGGCAAAACAACGCACTATGAGGAATTTTTCCACTTTTTCTGGCCAAAACTCATTTTCAAAAAGTCGTTAAAATGAAATATTTTTAACGTTGCAACGTTTGCCAGGTCACCGAGTCTAATATATAAAAATCTCCAAAAGGGGTTTGACTTCTTTTTTTTTTTTTCTTTTTTGCCTAAAATTCAATTGGTCCCTCTTGCAATCATATAATAAATTACATGTGTCGTAAGCTCACATACATATATACTGACTGAGTACCGGATATAAAGTAGAGCCGTCGTTTTTATTTTTATTAAGAATTCTCTGTGGTCTGTGCCAAAAAAAACATGCAAGCAGATCACTCCTGATCAGCCGAATATCCCCTGCTACCTCTGCGATAGCGTAGTGCACGCAAAATGCGCTGGGCTTTCAGGCCTCGTGGGTGATGCCATTTCAAAACAGAATGTCTTGCATTATAGTTGTGAGTCATGCCGGGTGGTTGAGAGTGACATGGTCGTTTTTAGCAGGCCTGTGGTGCCAAAACCAAGATTTGTGGTGATCACACCTAAACGACAAGTTTTTCTCTCACGGCTGGCCCCTGACTCAACAGCTAGTGACGTAACTGCTTTTACACAAAGCAAAATAAGAGTCGGTACACAACCTTTAAAAAGGACCGTCCGTCTCGACGTGCAGGTAGGGTTCTGATTGCAGTGGACTCAAACTTCACGGCGGAACATTTCACAGTCCAGATTCAACAAGAACTGGAATTCATGTGTGTAAAACTGATTCTTCCCGCTTTATCAGTTTTCATTCCTTGCTCGTATTTTCCACCTTCTTCGGATATCGCAATTTTCGAGCAGCACTTGTCCGCTTTAAACGCTGTTTCTTCCTCGCTATCAGATAAAGATCATATGATAGTTCTTGGGGATTTCAATTTACCAGGAACTGTTTGGTCTTCGGTAAACGAGTCTAATAACCTAGTGCCCATGCCACGACATGACTTTATTGACGGCTTACTTGACTTATCCTTGTCTCAAGTCAACCATGTGAAAAATTACCTGGGTCGATTGCTTGATCTGTGCTTTGTAACGGATCCGACCATAGCGTTGTTAACTTGAAGACGTCTACCATCCTATTTTCGAAGTGTTGCTCGATATAGGACCAATGGCACTGGATCGGTCGGGTAGGCTACCTCAATGCGTCCGCTGCTTTCGTAAAGCCAAGTTTGCGAAGCCTAATAACCTCATTAGGGATTTTGATTGGTCTGCTTTGTATTTGTGCACTGATCTTACGATAGGTAAAAACATTTTCTACGATGCGTTTAACTCACTTTTTGATTCTTGTTACCCGCTTTCCTGTCCTATTAGATCTAGGAAACTCCCTTGGTTCACCAAAGAGTTATCCAGTCTAAAAAACTTAAAGTCAAGACTTCTTCTTTCCTCTCTCGCTGTGTAATGACCCGGTCAAACTTCTCAGTTCTTAACGCTCAATGCTATAAGACCTACCTATCTCGATGCATGATACGTTTTTCTCAGACCCCAAACAGTTTTACAACTTCATGAACAGTAAGCGTAAAACATCCGGCAAATAATGATCAGGCAATTGCCGATCTTTTTGACCAATTTTTTCAAACAACCTATTCTCAGGAAAGCTACTCCGGTCAGCCGTATCCATACGGTTTACCGAGGTCGAATGGCATTTTCATTCCCTTGCTAAATTAAAGCTCGCTGCTTCATGATCTCCAAACAGTTGTCTATGTTAACTCTTCCTGCTTCACCTCGATATGGAAGGAGTCGTTTATTCCTCTCCATAAAAAAGTTAGTAGGTCTGACGCGAAAAATTATAGAGGTATATCTAAGTTATCCGCTATTCCTATAGGGTTTTGAGAAAATTGTAACTCCGCACCTGCAGCATCATTGCAGAGTACTATATATCCTGCAATCCGATTTCAGTAAAGCGTTCGACTCTGTAAACCACTCTCTCCTAGCACAAAAACTTGACCTTTTTAGTGATTCCGGTCAACCTCTTTGTTTCAGGTCTCAAAGAGCTTTAAAGCTCCATGTCTTCACCTGTCATGGTCACTTCGGGTGTACCACAGGGCAGCCATCTAGGCTCCTTATTATTTATACTCTTCATTAATGACCTGCCTTCGGTATTAACATACTCTCGAGTACTTATGTATGCGGTAAGGGATCTAAGAGAATGGAGGTTAATGACACATAGCCTACTTTCATATGAAGGGAGATGACGTGTCCCAATTGAGTCCACGGAGAGCTAAGATGAGGAATTGTTTTTGAACGGATTCGAGAATTTTGTTTTGGATGAAAAAATGTTTCTCCCGATTTCATTAAACATTTTTTCTCTCAGTGTGGCATCAAATAGTTTCGCAGCGCGGACTTGCACTGTCGACATTCTCAATCACGGTCTAGCAAAAAAGCGAGATAGCAAGAGCCGAAGTCGCATTGCCGAAGCTACACGAAGGCTTGCTGCTGTTTAGTACTTCACGTGAGCTACAGCGTGTCAGCAGCGACTTCTCCTATGCACATTAGATAGGGCCGTGTCGACCCGTTGATTTATAGTCTCTGAAACTAAGCTGTCTAACAAACAGATAGATGAGCATGTCCAAATTTATTTGGCTATATATCTACGAATACTGGTATAATAGTTACACAAAATAATTTACTTAATCATCTTGACTGTTGTGAAAAGCAAGCACTATGGACGGGCTAGAGTACGCATGGGTAGTTACCCAGGTGCAGTGTACAGCAAACATCATTAACAGCATTAGAACTGCCAAAATGACAATACTCTTTAAATTTGAACTTATTCCATTATCCTGTGGTGAATCAGGTTTAGTTCGGTGTTTTAATTTTCCAGCCTGAAAATGGCACTTTGAATAGTTTGAATACGTAATAATATTACATTAAAGTAAAGCAGATTCAAACCAAAATATTAAAAAGGGCATAAATAGCAGGAGGAATGGGATTTTTTTTGGCTGGCTTACGCATAATCGTTAGTTATAAAATGTAATTCAAATGATAAAATCTACCTAGACCCTCTACAAAGACTCTATATATCGCTAGTCCGTCCGATTTTAAAATACGGTTCTTGTGTATGGTGCCCTCAGTACAAAGTAGGACCGTATAGAATCAGTCAAGAAAAACCATTTAATTTTCGCTCTGCGCGGCCTCAAATGGGATTCAGGTGTGTGATTAGCACGGCAATATAATAGCAACCATAATAGATTGCTCTTAATAAACTTCCCATCTTCAGTTAATCGTAGGAAAATGCTTGAGGTGATTGTTGTGCACAACTTGATCAATGGTGACGTAAAGAGCCCTGACTTGTTTATCCGCATAAGCTTCACTATTCCTGTTAGAAACACCAGAAACTATATACCGTTGTTCCCTCCGATTTTTAGATCGAATTATTCCTAGCATGAACTTTTTTGGGTTTTATGCTCGGATTGTAATTCCCTATACCATATCATATATTCAACTAATTCCATTCCTCTTCTTAAATCACTAATTCTCACATACCTTTCTCGTAATTAGAAATTGTAAGTGTGTGATATTTTGAATGCATGCTTAGTTCCTTTAGTAAGATTAGTTCTAATTTGCCTCGATAATTAGTCTAACATCTATCTTTCCTGAATGATCGCGATCGGTTCGGTTAAGGAGTCGCGCGTCATGCGGCAGCGCCCATCGGTCGATTGAGTGGGAGAAGGACTGTGTTCCGGCCTGGGATTCGCGCGTAACAGCATTTGGCAGGTGTCCCATGGGCCACTTGATGGTACAGTCAATATTTTCTTGGTCATCTGAAATTCGCAACTTGTTTGTTTCTTATACCCGATACTCGAAGAGTATAGGGGTATATTAATTTTATAGTGGATGTGTGTAACACCCAGAAGGAAGCGTCTCCGACTCTATATGGATATATATTCTTGATCATCATCAATAGCCGAGTCTTTAAAGTGAAGTCTGTGCGTCCGTCTTGTTTCACGCCTAGTTTTCAGAGACTATAAGATCTAGAGCAATGGTGTGCATAGTTTGTAATACATACTATTTATGTACGTTGTTCGGTCAAATGTGCTCTACCAAGTATCATACGATCGTAAACATACTCTCTTCCAATCCGTTCGCTAATCATGTAAACCAAAACTTCTCATTATGTTAAGTAGACATATAAGCGCTAAATTCTGTTAATAAAGGGCAGTCGAATGCTTATTACTGAACGCTCAGACGTACTGACTTTCTTGCTCAAACTTTGGGAGTTTTTTATAATCAGGAATTGCACCGCACAGACCTTTACCTCCACAAAAGCGCTTGTGGAATACAAATATTTATGTATAGTATGTACCATACTGCTGTAATGCCACACTAATTTAATTTAATTAATTTTTTTTTAACAAATGACGAAAAGCTTTTAAATGGGCACCTACAATTTTGAAGATACTAAAAAACTAAAAACGCAGAATCATAGAGAATGACCATATCAACCAGATGGACGAATCTGAATATGATCGGATCATTATTATTGACAAAATGATCAATTTTCCGTGGCTACGCATTCCCCAGCCATGCGCTTACCCTTTCTCCTTTTCCCTCACGTACTCTCCTCGTTCCGTGTATGACCTCCGTCGGAAAGCGATCGAGGCAACATACATACTGACTAGTAGAGTCGCAGCTCTAGCCGCGTCTCGCAACGCTATCACTCGTTTTTGATTGATTGATTTTAAAGATAATTAATAAGTCAAACGTTAAAAAATGTAAAAGCTTTCCCTTAAATAGTTTAGATGAGAATGAAAATTGACCGAATGTTTTAATGGAGCCCCAATTTATGACGATATTTCTTAAAAGTCATAGGTCATATAAAAAATTAAAATTTATATTTTTTAGTTTACAGGATGGTGATGATGGGTTTTTCGAAAAGTTCGGTTCGCTTTTACGACAGAAATCTCAATTAAATGAAACAATTTTAAAAACGCCATTGTCGTCTTCAAAAAAGGATATTCAAAAAGAAGAAAACGAATTGATTGTAGAAAAACCTAATCATGCGGTATATCCTATTATTGATCCATTTCTGGAGGAAAGTTTACCTTTTTGGGCTCCTACAAATGATATTCGTGATGCAGTTTTTGACTCTGGAACTGTTATGAATGTAAGTATATATATGGATATCTTGCAATATCTTTTAATTTGATTTTCACTAGATCTAAAAGCAAGGTTTGCATTTTCTGCTCCGTAGCCTATGCAAAACAAAATAGTACGAAGTAGCGTAGAATTTTCAAACACTGCCTAAAAGTTAATGAATTACCTGTAAAAATGTAATAATGAAATAATGCCATCATCTACATCATTCATCTTCCTTAGGCGTTCTTTTTTTGCGATTTAATAGTAGTGAGAGTTGAAAATCCCGATTCGGATAAGTAGGTTGTGTGGCAAATGGTAATAGAATTTCACCACGCTTTGAAAGCAGTGGATACTCATTTTTTATATGCAACCTACTTCGCCTAGCTCTACTTTGGAAACTTTTAGCAATAATATTTTAGTTTAAATGCATGCAATTCAAGCTCTACTATATCATACGTCTGTGCCAAGAATTGAAAGCGAGGTTCAATTTTTCCAGCACAAGACAATTTAAAAAAAGACTTATGTGTCTTCAGTTTTAGTTTTCAATTATTGCACAAATACCTCGGGTACTGCGTTTGGATCTTTGAGTCCAGTTGCTACTTTTCTCTTGCAGTCCGTGTAATCACAGGGCATACCTCGGCGGTAGCAGAAACGAAGAACGAAGACAAGCTTGACTTGCTGTTTTTTTTCACACAACAGCACAACGTGGGAAACGATATGCTTGATTCTATTATGTAGAATTGTATATATCTATATGATATGTATATGTATTATATAATCCTGGACAGTCCGGCCGGCACAGTGGGTCATACGGTCTATCTAGCGTCGAAAGTAAAAGAGATATTGTCTTCATGTTTTTTCCTACGATTATAAAGTAAATCATACAATTTTTTTGTAAGTCAATTTTTATACCCGGTACTCGAAGAGTAAAGGGGTATATTAGATTTGTGCAAAAAATTGATGTGTGTAACACCCAGAAGGAAGCGTTTCCGACCCCATAAAGTATATATATTCTTGATCAGCATCAATAGCCGAGTCGATATAGCTATGTCTGTTTGTCCGTCCGTCTGTACGTCTTCATTAGCGCATATAGCTCAAAGACCATAAAAGCTAGAGGAACACAATTTTGTATCCAGACTCCTGTCCTATCGCACTGTTACAAGTGTATTTCAAGTGCCCCCTTCCGCCCACTCCAAGGACGAAAATCTGTGGCATGCACAATTTTAAAGATACGAGAAAACTAAAAACGCAGAATCATAGAGAATGAGCATATCTATCAGATTGTTGAATCTGGATCAGATCAGATGATAAATATAGCTACAATGAAGAAAACCATTTCGAAATGCATCGTTCCCTCTCGCTCTCTCTCACACACAGGGGTAGGCGCAATGCCTGATCGAATTTTTTGACGCCTAGTTCTCAGAGACTATAAGGGCTAGAACCACCAAACTTTCTATCCAAGCTCCTGTGATATCAAACTGAGACGAGTTTGTTTTTTACCTTTTTTTTGGCCACGCCCTTTTCCGCCCCCACAAAAGATGAAAATCTACAATTTTGAAGATACGGGAAAACCAAAAACGCAGAATTATAGAAAATGACTATATCTATCAGAGTATTGAATTTGGATCAGATCGGATCATAAATATAGTCAGAAGGAACAAATGAAATTTCAGTGGCCTTTCAGCGCAGGCTCATTCCCTCTCTCTCTCGCACACAGCTGTGTATGTATATGTAGGAAGTAGATAAAGACATGTAGAAAAGGCAGATGTAAAAAATTTACGTAAACAAATATGGAAACATCAAATAGATCAAAATCTCCGAAAAGGTTCGACTTAATTACTTTTTTCTTTTTTGGCTAAAATTAAATTTGTCCCTTTTGTAAAATTACAACAAGCTCACATACATATATACTGACTGAGTACCGGGTATAAAGTAGAGCCGCGGCGTAGACGCGGCTCACAACGTTCCCTTTCGTTTTTATATTATTATTTTAAAATTTTTTTTTTCTAGTTTTTGAAAAAAAAAAATGTGTCATATCATTAATATTAATCAAAATTGTATTCTGGTCGGATTTAGATGCTAAAGCAGACTTAAAATTTCTGAATTCTGGGAAAAAGTGCATGTTTTGAGATAAAGAATGAAACTACAAAAATTCTTTGAAAAAAAACGTAAACCAAGACTGTTTCCAAATTAGAACGAACTAAACTACCACCTTATACTAGTTTTAGCCTAGACAAGTCTAGAAATTTTGAGATAACCTCTACGAAAGAAGTTTAAAAACTGTAAGTCTAAAAAATATTTAAGTTTACGATTTACAGTGTTTTTTTCGAGTAAAAAAATAGAATTAACATGCAAACTAATATTTCTTTTTTACAGTACGTACCTTTAACTTTATAGAAAGCAATTTATTTGATTAATTTTAGTTTTATTGTGAAAATTACACACTTTTTTGCACCGGGTGAAAATTTTAACAACCTTTTTTTTTTTGCTTTAGAGAAAACATATGTGTGCTTTGAGAGGGTACAACTTCGTAAATATCGATGTTAAAAATATGAAAACAATATCCACAAGGGCCATGATGTATTCTTAATCGAATGGTTAAAAAAAATTACGTTTTTCAGTTTTCGAAAAATAGGTTCATATAAGCTAGATAGGCCGTTTGACCCACTGTGCGGGGCCGCCATGAAATTTTAGAATAGTTTTAGTGGCTTTAATATTTATTAATAGACGGGATGAAAATAATAATGCGTGTGTTCGATATAAATCAATTTCGACGGGCTATAAATTCAATTTAATATATAGCCTAACTCACCTACGGATGCAAAGCGGGGAAAATTTGCCAAAAGCGAGCTTTTTTTGAGCTCCAGCCTTGCCCTAAACTAACTTACACTAGACTTCCAATTAAAAATAATAATAATAAAATAATAATATAACAAATAATAATAATAAAAAAATCACCCACTTTTAATGGACGTAGAAAGAATTGAACTGTACCAAAATCTTTAGCTTTGTACATACTCTGTAATATCCAATATTATATCTACTACATATGTACACACTTCAACAGACTATAAAGGTAAAAATTAAATTCATTAAAATATAGTTGAATACTTAATATTCCTCCTTGAAGGACATTCATATGAAAGGTATTAAATCATAGATCAAGAATATGTAATCATATCGGCGAGAATTTGTACACGGAAGCCGTAAACTAGTTTTGTGTTTTATTTTGAGCGAAAAAATAAAAATCATTTAAAATCATTATTTTTGAGTTTTATTTTTTTTGATAAAAAATAATGGATACTTATGATTATTATAAAATTAATCAAAATTAATCATTATCTATCAGGCAGGTTCCGGGTTTCATTTACTTTTGCGTTTTAATTTTTCAACCAATTTGTTTACTTTTCATTTTAAAGAGCTCCCTTTTTCACATGTTCTTGTTGTCGATATGTTTCATTTTCGCATCGACTCTGGTAAAAAAAAACATCTGATCTGGCTGTTTTGTTTTTTTTTTTTTGTTTGCTCAAGTGCTCGATTTAATATTTCTGACGAACTGTGAGTAACAGCATTTAAATTGAATTGCTAATGGTAAAACAATTAATTGTTGCACTTACATTTTGAATTACATTTTGGCGGGAAACATCACCCTTCAGCGAACTGTTCTGTTATGCGCAATTTGCAAGCTGTCATTTCTATTTTTGAGCTGTCATTTAGTACTATTTGTGCTGTTATGCGCAAACATTTATTTTTTGCCAGATCCGATAAACGAAACGATCTCCGTCAGCTGTTGCCACGAATCCGAAAAGTGAATTTGTCCTGACTAATTTTTTCCGAGTCCAATTTGAGGTTGGGTTACAAAAAAATTATTTATAAAGAAGTCACACGCTAAATTGCCCTGGTAATAGTGTCAAATTTATCTAAATGGACCAATAAGTCATCTATTTTTATACCCGGTACACGAAGGGTATAGGGGTGTATTCGATTTGTGCTAAAAATGGATGTGTGTAACACCAAGAATGAAGCGTTTCCGACCCCATAAAATATATATATTCTTGACCAGCATCAATAGCCGAGTCGATATAGCTATGTCTGTCTGTCCGTCCATCCGTCTTCATTAGCGCCTATAGCTCAGAGACTATTAAAGCTAGAGCATCCAAATATTGTATCCAGACTCCTGTCCTATCACACTGTTACAGGTGTATTTCAAAATTTCGGCCCGCCCCCTCCTGCCCACTCCTTGTACGAAAATCGGTGGCATGCACAATTTTAAAGATACGAGGAATCTGAAAATGCAAAATCATAGACAATGACCATTTCTATCAAAGCGTTGAATCTGGATCAGTTTAGATCATAAATATAGCTACAATGAAGAAAACTATTTCGAAATGCATCGTTCCCTCTCGCTCTCTCTCACACACCGGGGTGGGCGCTTTGCCTGATCGAATTTTTTATGCCTAGATCTCAGAGGCTATGAGAGCTAGATCAACCAAACTTTCTATCCAGGCTCCTGTGATATCAAGCCGAGACGAGTTTGTTTCAAAATTTGGCCACGCCCCCTTCCGCCTCCACAAAGGACGAAAATCTGTGGAATCCATAATTTTGAAGATACGGGAAAACCAAAAACGCAGAATCATAGAAAATTACCATATCTAACACACAGCCGTGTACGTATATGTAGGAAGTAGGTGTAGATATGTAGAAAAGGCAGATGTAAAAAAGTATGTAAACAAAAATGGAAACATCTAAAATATAAAAATCTCCGAAAGGGTTTGACTTAATTTTTTTTTTTTTTGACTAAAATTCAATTTGTTTTTTTTTGCGAACATGTAATAAACTACAACAAGCTCACATACATATATACTGACTGAGTGCCGGGTATAAAATAGATCCGCAGCCGTAGACGCGGCTCACAACGTTCCCCCAAAATACGAGAAACGACGAGACACATATTCTTGCCTCAACTGGTTTTATAAAAACAATCTTCGCCTCACGTGAAAATTTACATCTCTCTTGCTTGTTTTTCGAACAGTTTTTGACTCCATCTTTCACATTCACTTCAGTAATAATAGTCACATATATGTTCCTGGCCTGAATATCAACTGTTCTCTCAGTCCAAAATCGTGTTGATAGACCAACTATCTATACGAATCTGTGGATTTCGTTTAGCTTGCTGTATACTACGGCCAATAAAATGTAGACGAAAAATTCGTGGCCCAGTTTTGTTATACCCGGTACTCGAAGAGTAAAGGGGTATATTAGATTTGTTGAAAAAATTGATGTCTGTAACACCCAGAAGGAAGCGTTTCCGACCCCATAAAGTATATATATTCTTGATCAGCATCAATATCCGAGTCGATATAGCTATGTCTGTCTGTCCGTCCGTCTGTCCGTCTTCATTAGCGCCTATAGCTCAGAGACTATAAAAGCTACAGCAACCTTATTTTGTATCCAGACTTCTGTGATATCACACTGTTACAAGTGTATTTCAAAATTTCGCCCCGCCCCCTTCCGCCCACTCCTTGTACGAAAATCTGTGGCATGCACAATTTTAAAGATACAAGAAAACGCAAAATCGTAGAAAATGAGCATATCCATCAGAGTGTTGTATCTGGATCAGATCGGATCATAAATATAGCCACAATGAAGAGAACCATTTTGAAATGCATCGTTCCCTCTCGCTCTCTCTCACACACCGGGGTGGGCGCTATGCCTGATCGAATTTTTTGACGCCTAGATCTTAGAGACTATAAAAGCTAGATCAACCAAACTTTCTATCCATGCTCCTGTGTTATAAAACCGAGACGAGTTTGTTTCAAAACTTGGCCACGCCCCCTTCCGCCCCCACAAAGGACGAAAATCTACAATTTTGAAGATACGGGAAAACCAAAAACACAGAATCATAGAAAATGCCTATATCTATGAGAGTATTGAATCTGGATCAGATCGGATCATATCTATTAAGCAAAAGAATATAAAGTAAAATTTCAAAGCACTGGGTAACTTAAATAATAAAGTACACTGTTTTAGCATTATTTAGTATTTGGTATTCCCACCCTTATTCTTAATTATTTCAAACATACGGTTTGGTAAGGAACCATAATGTTTTTCAATTTCTTTTAGTGAAATTGCTGACCAGGCGTTTTTAATTGCTTCAACTAGGGTCCCAGAGTCACTAAATTGTCTTCCTCCTTCCTCCTCGAGCAATTTGACGTTTGGGTCTTTAATCCACTGTTTCACAACCCAAGCGGTATGGATAGGAGCGTTGTTATGTTGGTACGTTTATGGAATATGACCATAAATATACCAGCAGACCAACATGATTGTGTCCCATGTCCAAAAAACAGAGAAGCGCATCCTCAGCAGCCTTATGGAGCGCCTGGACACGATCGCTGGTGAGGTCAAGCAGATGGGTGCCCGTATCATGTAGTTGGAGAAGGAGGTGGTTGATCTCCGCTTTCAAAGAGTCCAACTGGGGGACCGGGTTGAGCGTCTGGAACGTGAGGTGGCAGACTTGCGCGCACTGGGTGAGAGAGTGGTAGGCATAGAGGCGAGATAGAGCGAACTTCGAATACACGGTGTTCCCTACGCGGACGAAGAGAATGTCAGAACGATCTTCAATAAGCTCTGCTTCAACCTCCAGCTCCAGGGCCCGTAAAACTCAACAAACAAACGTTGATCCCGTCATCATTCTAAAATTTGAAAACGTTCGAGAAAAGATCAATCTTCTGAGGAAATTGGGCTATACCGGCGCGAGAGCAAGAAACAACTGAGATTTCAGCTTGTAGGTTTAGACTCTGAAGCTCCAATTTATGTCAACGAGCAGCTGTTAAGAGAGCATTACATAATATTCAAAGTGGCTATGAGAATGAAGAAGCAGTCTTCACCCGGCGTGGCCTCGTGCACGTGAGCTGTAATGAGAGAGATGGCGTTCAATGCATTGAACGCATGGAGGAGCTTTTATTACTCGCACCGACAAGAAAGTCCGCCGAACCTCTCCCCGTAAAAACTGACTCACCCACTGGAGCTTCGGCTGGATCGGGAGACGCAGTAGGCATCTCAAATAGCTTACGCTTTTAAGCATCTACTCTTAGTTTTAGTAGTTAGGCCATTTACTTTATTTATATTTCACTTCAATCTAACTATTTGTTTTCCAAATATTGAGATTGCGCCCCTAATAATTTCTCACTACATCAATGAATGGTGACACAGGTAGTTCCTTAAGCGGTGGCTTGATTAAAATTATTAGCGACCATAGATTAGATTACTCTTTACCCAGTCAAATGTAGATGTTATATGTGTGTCTGAGACGTCCTTTGTACCTGAGTTATGTGACTTGTCAATTGTGTGTGACGGCTATGTTGTTTCTTGTTAGAGAGTCATCTATTGGAAAGCTTTGCTTCCTTGGGGATGTATGCCGTAAATGTAACCATGCCTACACAATTTAACGGTAGCTGTGGTACACCTCTTGACGTTTTTCTCACTAATTACCCAAGTAACACTTTACATTATAACCAGATCTCAGTACCAGCCTTATTTGACCTTATTTTCCTGACATTTGACTTGACTTTAGATTATAAAACTGATTCATTTACGTATAGAGATTATCCAAATATTGACCTTCATGAACTAGAGTTAGAATATAATGCATGTTACTGGGCTTCCATTTCCAATTCTCTCACATTTATTGTCAATTGAGTGTTTTGAACAACTATATACAGTACCTGTTCAACACATTTGTACCTCTCAAAACAAAAGTCGCCAAACCAAGACAAAATCCATGATTAAACGAGAGAGAACGTTGTGAGCGGCGGCTAAGGCCGCGGCTATACTTTATACCCGGTACTCAGTCAGTATATACAGATGTATGTGAGCTTACGATATATGTAATGTATTACATGTTCGCAAAAGGGACAAATTAAATTTTAGACACAAAAGAAAAAAAATATTAAGTCGAACCTTTTCGGAGATTTTTATATATTAGATGTTTCCATTTTTGTTTGTTTCTTACATCTGTCTTTTCTACAAGTCTACATCTATTCCTACATATACATACACGGCTGTGTGCGAGAGAGAGAGGGAATGAGTGTGCGCTTGGAAGGCCACTTTCATTTCATTTTTATTTTTTTGATAATAATGCTCTGATCTGATCCAGATTCAACACTCTGTTAGATATCGTAATTTTCTATGATTCTGCGTTTTTGGTTTTCCCGTATCTTCAAAATTGTAGATTATCGTCCTTTGTGGGGGCGGAAGGGGACGTGGCCAAATTTTGAAACAAACTCGTCTCGGTTTGATATCACAGGAGCATGGATAGAAAGTTTGGTCCAGCTTTTATAGTCTCTGAGATCTAGGCGTCAAAAAATTCCATCAGGCATAACGCCCATTTCGGTGTGTGAGAGAGAGCGAGAGTGAACGATGCATTTCGAAATGGTTTTCTTCATTGTGGCTATATTTATGATTCGATCTGATCCAGATTCGACACTTTGATAGATATGTTCATTGTCTATGATTCTGCGATTTAAATTTTCTCGTATCTTTAAAATTGTGCATGCCACAGATTTTCGTCCTTGGAGTGGGCGGAAGGGGGCGGGGCGAAATTTGGATACAAAATTGTGTTCCTCTAGCTTTTATAGTCTCTGAGCTATAGGCGCTAATGAAGACGGACAGACGGACGGACAGACAGACAGACAGACATAGCTATATCGACTCCGCTATTGATGCTGATCAAGAATATATATACTTTATGGGGTCGGAAACGCTTCCTTCTGGGTGTTACCCACTACTGTTATCTCCACAAATCTAATATACCTCTATACTCTTCGAGTACCGGGTATAAAAAGCAAAAGACCGTTTACGCTGAGCCTTTCATTTCTTTGCTCTTTTTCGGACCTTAATGTGCGAGCGCTCAGTCGGATCGCTCTTTACGAGTCGTTATTGAACGAACATAACACGAACAGCTCAACGGAGAACAGTCAACCGAAACGAGTAGAAACGAAGTGTTCTGCTCAGAGCGAGAGCGAGCACGCATGGTTTTTTCGGCCATGTTTCCCGCAAAGGGAAAAATGGTCAACTGTTATTTGCGAGCTATGATTTATTATATGTTCGAAACAATTAAATAATTACCAAAAAAAAGGAAATTTAGAGACAAATATAAAGTAGAACCCTTTCCATTTTTGTTTGCACTTGTTTTTTTTACATTTGTCTTCTCTAAATTTTTACATCTACAAACGTCTTAACTACGACTTGTGGAAATGTGTGCGAGAGAGAGAGGAAATGAGTAAGAGCTTGGAAGGCTAAATTGATTCCTTCGAATAGAAAAAGTTATTAAGAATTTACTGAAATGATCATTTAAAAAAAAAAAAAATTATATAGCCATAGCCTGTTCCCACAGGCCACCATCCACCATCCCCCATCCATTTCGGGGATGGTCCGTAAGGTTTTGCCGTTCCGAAATTTCCCAGTTAGTTCCACCATCCATTTTGGATGTTCCTAAACCACACGTTTCTATGGGATATTTAGCCGATGTTTTTAAATGCCGCTCTGAAAAATTAGCATTCACAGTGAAAAAATGAAATTCACTGCGAATTTGTAAGTAATGGCTGTCAAAAATAACGACAAACCACAACTGCCACAGCCAGAAAAAACAATTTCAAGACAAGACAATTTCAAAATTATTTGGAAAAAATAGAAGGCACGGTAGAAAATGCGGCAGGTGGTAAGTTTAATAGATATATTTTGTATTTTTCGTTTTATTAATTCACAATTGACAATGCAGCACATAAAAGAACAGCGAGCGGAAGATTGAAGTGGTCTGCCGATATGGAGATCCTTCTTATTGATATCTGGCAGGAGAAAATCGAGGACTTGCGGGGAGCAAGAAAGAACTCCCATGTCTATATGGAAATGGCGGAGTCCATGAAGAAGGCTGGATTTCTGCTAGGCTGGTCAGAAGTACGCACCAAACTAGAGAATATGACGGACTTTTATATGACATCCATCTAGAATAAAAATGAAGTGTATATACCAATTCAGATATAATACATAATGAAAATATTGATTTATCTCTTACCAACTGCCCCTAGGCACTGGGGAAATCCAATTGCTTCAAAGCCCTGGACGCATTCGTCAACTTTGTCTGATGTCAGATAATCGGCAGACATATATTCGTCAGAAAACTGGGTAATCACAGCTGCGCAAAATTCATGCAGAATTTTGCAGGCACTGTTGGCTGCCACTCTGAAGAGCCTACCAATTACTCGGTATTCAGATGAAGACCTCAAGGTGTAGAGGGCAATTGCAATTCGTTTCTCCAACGGAATCGCATCTCGCCAGTTGGTGTCTTTCTTTCGAAGAACGTCGAGCCGGCTTACCAATAAACATAAGGTGGACTTCTCCATCCTGAAACTTTCTTTGGAGAGCTCCTCTTTGTTCTCCAGAACATCCTTCTCCCAAAAAGTGCCGTACCGCTTCTAAAACACATAAAACATTGTCTTGTACAACAATTTTACTTGGATTATAATTTACTTACAACCGTCCACACAATTCTTCGCATAGTTTCATTAAAATAATTCAGCATTTCAATATATCGTATTCCTCATCGTATTCCTCATTTTCGACCAACGCCTCCATAAATTTTTGCATAAATATTTGTTGTTGTTGAAGCGCCGTCGAATCTATAAATAAATGTTCCATATTTGTTGTTTATTTTCACAAAAATGTAGGATGGGGGATGGTGAATGGTGGCCTGTGGGAATCGAGGTTTCACATCTGTCAAAAAATCCCACCGTTCCCCGTTAATGTTCTGTGTGGGAAGAGGCTATAAGTGTTTTTTTATTGCAATTTTGTTTAATATGCTGACAGTTACTACAAAAATTCATATATTGGTTTCCTTATTAGCACAAAAACTTCACACTGTCAACCAACACGACTCCTCATGCTCAGATAAGTAGTTTCTGCATGCTGTCCATGTTTTGGTGGGTGGCCGCTAACTGGGAGGGGCCTAGTGATTTGAATATTCCAAATGATTAATACATCTTTAGTGAAGATATAGAATGAAAAAAATTAGGTAACAAAAAATTAAAATCTCCGAAAACTGCGGAAAAGACTTTTGGAGCACAGTCTTGTACACATTTACTTTCATCCTAGAGGTGACAAACAGGAGCTCGCATGTTCCATAAAACCATTCCATTACTGCACCTGCAAAAGTGTGATGACGACTTAAAAAGCATTCTTCATTTCGCATATCTTGGAAGTAGTAATTATAGCCATCCGGTCCATCGAGGTTGAACTTCTTTTCATCGGAGCAGACCACCGTCTTCCACTCCTAGTTGTCATGTGTTCTCGGGCGAATCGAGCATCATAGATAGGTGGTTTATTTTTTTATTTTCAATCTCTTCAAGCGTGTTTCGAAAAATTCGTTTTACCGTGGCCACACTAGCATTTACGCCGCATTCTTCCCTAATTTGACCAGCAGAAAGGTGAGAATCTGAGGCAGATAAGTCACCTCTTTGATGCTGTTATTGCATTTTTTTTTCCATCCATTCCATTCCATAGTCTGCTTCTTTACGGAGAAAATTACTCACAACGTTTTGACTTCGACCGGTTTTCTTGGCTATTTCATAGTGTTTTAAGGCAGATTAAATATATCCTTTTATTTGACCTTTTTCCCATTTTACAAAAAACTAATAGCAGTTGCTTTTAATTTCGGAATTTAAATAAATGCAACTCTTTTCAATCAAGCAGTAGATCAAAAAGGAAAGTCAAAAGTGTCTACTCAGATGAGCAAAAATTAGAGCACACATTTAGCGAATTTCACCATGAAAGCAAAATTTTGTATTACCGTTTTCCCGTTACTTTTTTCTTGCACATAATGAGTAAACAAATGAAGGTTCAAAATAAAAAGAAAATATAGAAAACAATTCAATTTAAACAAAGAAAGAGGGAAACGAGGGGAAATGTTGTGAATGTTGATTTATTTTATACCCGGTTTTCAGTACATACATATGTATGTATGTGAGCTTACGATATATGCAATTTATTATATGTTTGCAAAAGGGAAATATTAAAATATAGCCAAAATATAGTCGAAGCCTTTCGGAGATTTTGTTTATAGGCTCTTCACACTGGGCACCTTTTACCGTTTACCGTCTATTTCCTAGACGGTGCGTAAGGTTTTACCGTTCCGAAAATTTCCCAGCTAGTTCCAACGTCTGTTTTGTTCCTAAATCGCACTTTTCTATGCGATATTTAGCCTAAATAATTGGCATTCACAGTGAAAACGAGGGGGAACGTTGTGTACACGTTGTATTTATACACGTTGTATTTATACACGGTACTCAGTCAGTATATATCAGCGCTCGCAAATAACAGTTGACCGTTTCTCGTTGTCCAAAAATGACTGTTATTTACAGACCCTTTGAGAAAAGACTCTTAGATGAACCGTTCACAAGCTTCACTTCAGTGTTAACTGAGCAAATCGGTCTCTGCTCAACCAACAACCCTTTTTTCGTATTCCTTTTGCTCTGCTCATTTACTGACCGTTTCGTCGCGAGCGAGAAAAATAAAAGTCTTTTGCGTTTGTATGCGTGTATGTGCGAATGCTGTTCTATAGAGCCAGCCGCTGACTCGTTATATACATGTGGCTGAGATTTAACACATTTTAGATCTGCCTGCCGGTAGATATTGTTATTTACGATGCCGCACAGTGATGTCCATCAGACGCAAAGAGGTGGTAAAAGTCAAAAAAATGATGATCGCTTTGGATAAAATGAATACACACATCTAACAGGGAATTTACCAGAGCTTACAAAACTCATATTTTCAAGATATTGACACTTTTATTTTAGGAGATATGAGCATTGAAAGTTGAAAATTATTTCAGTGTGCACAAAACTTTTCTGTTTTTAGTGTTTCCATTTAAGTATATTTATTGTTATAAGTATTCAATAAAAACCTATTCTGTTGCATGGACAGTAATCAAGAAAAACGTATTTTCAAAACCATCTAATTTTTGAGCTGTTTTTCAACTTTGACCTGACTTTACAAAAAAAGTTCATCAAATTTTTCCGAGATATTTTTGGTATATGTTCATTGAATATTCCTTTACCTATGTTCCAAATCCCTATTTTCGATTTTGCGGCGTTTGGATTCGAGGTCGATTTAAATGAGGCTACCTCGCACGAAAAACAGGCAAAAAAAGGCTGTCGCAGGTGCTAAATCTCATACAAAATCATATTTTGGACGTTTTTTGAGCGAGGTAGCCTCACTTAAACCGAACTAGAAGCCAAACGCCTCAAAATCGCAAATAGAAATTTGGAACATACGTTGGTGACATACAATTTGGTGATCCCGACGTGATATCTGAATTGCAGAGTCAATTAACTAAACATTTACCATTTTTTCGTCGTTTCGAGCATAACTCGGTGCTAAAACATACCAACACAGTGGCTGGCTATACGTTTCTCTGTCGCTGCAATTCGGTCATTGCAGTGCATTGGGCAGTGCAGTGAACTAACTAACACACACAAACGGAGCACAAAGCGGAATCGGACAGATCGCACAGCTAAACGCATTAGCTGTAATCCCTTTGCTTGCGGTTCCCACTTTTACACGTATACAGGGTGTCTTTTCTATCGTGCTATGTGATTTTAAAAAAACCTCAACGTGGCAGAACCTGAGCCTGATAATGTCGCGAACGCGGTAATGACTAGTGATCTCGACTTTTATAAACAAAAGGTGGAGTCCATCGCGCGTCAATTAAGTGCCATGGACAGTTTTCTCACCAAGGAAGAGCTGGCCGTTTTAGATGAAGCGGAGCTTCAAGCTCACTTAGAGCAGATCGAGCGAATGAATGCGGATTTCGATGCCGCTCAAACGAGCCTTGAAAGGCTGGATTTGCTGCAGTTGGCCAATAATGCCCGACTGGACTTCGCTAATATCTATGTCAAGGTCAGGTCCAAGCTGTCACGGAAGTTAACGGCTGCTCGCACGGTTAATGCTGCTCATTCTCATTCTGCTCAGGAGTCGCGTATACCGGTCATCGAGAAATTCCAGTACCTTCGTGGATGTCCAGATGGAGCTGCGCCGGATACGATTCGTTCTTTGGTACTGTCTGAGGAAAATTACGACGAGGCGTTTTCGGCTGCAAGGTGTGGAGAAGGTCTCGGCTATCGGCTTGCGTGCGCTCAGCGACAAGATCAATGCGCACTTACGTGCTCTTCGGACCTTGGCAACACCTCAGGCGATTTCGGATGGGTTGCTGGTTTACATCGTGTGCACGAAATTGGATCACAAGACGAAGGTGAAATGGGAGGAGAGCGTGCCCACCTCAAGATTGCCTCTGTGGACAGACATGGCCTCATTCTTGAAAACGAAATGTCGGATGCTAGAAAATTCGGCATCGGATACGGTAGCAATTTCTACCGAGCAGGTGGGAGAAAGTAAACCTAGCACCCTAGTAAAGTAAACCTACTAGAGGTGACGACTATCCTAAACCCACATGTAACCATTGCAATTCCTCTGAGCATTACATATCTAGATGTCAGGCATTCCTAAATCTCTCTGCTTCCGATCGATAAAAAGAAGCAAAGAAGAGTCGCTTGTGTTTAAACTGCCACAAAAAAGTCCATGAAATGCAAAGGTGCAGGTCAGGCATTGCCAGGCGAAACATCACACGCCGCTCCATATCAAATCGAGCACAACTGATTCATCTTCCTCTTCGCCGACCAAGGAATCGAGCCAACAAGAGGCAGCGACTGTCCTTCTATCAAGCTAGACCTCCCCCCTCAATCCAGAAATCTCAGCCTAGCCAGAACGTGTTGCTACCTACTGCCCTTATCCATGTCACGAATCGTTATGGAAGACTTATCCTTATCGCGCCCTTTTGGATTCTGCATCGCAGGCAAATTTTATAACACCAAGACTCGCCAATCAGTTGCAATTAAATCATCATTCGTCACATGTTACCATCTCCGGTCTTGGAGATTCTATTCTACCTTCGAGCAAGTCTGTGAATATAGCTGTACAATCCCAGGACGCAAACTATCGCGATTCGCTCTCTGCAATTGTCACAAACTCAATAACGACAAGGCAGCCCAACTTAAACCTGGATGCAGAGGATTGGCCAATTCCGAATAACGTGGAGTTAGCTGACCCTAAGTTTTTCAAGCCCCAACGAGTCGATCTGATAATAGGAGCTGGCCTATTCTTCGACCTATTGTGCGTCGGCCAGATACGACTGCGAAATATTGCGAAATACAAAGTTTGGTTGGATAGCGTGAGGAATCATAAGTAGCTCAGAGGTTGAGCGTGCAGCGTTAGCCGTTTTTGAGAGTTCCCTTCACATTTCCACTGACGATTTTAGTCGTACAATGCTGGACTACCGCAAGCTGGCTCGATTGCGCCAGGAGGCAGCCGATCGAGAGCAGCAATACAGGAAGCAGCTGCACGAGTACCAAGACCAGTTGGAAAAACTGCGATCGGAGAATCAAGAATTCAAGACCAAGTTAGGGACGAAGATGGTGAAGATCGGTCTTGTGCAGGACATTACTCTATCTAATCGCCAAATTCAGGAACTGCAGCGCGAACTTACTGATACAGCAAAAAACTTTACATCCACTCTTAACGAAATTCGAACTTCATCTTCTGAAATTTTTACTTTGCTAAATTCCTTGCCATTTCATGAAATTACAGAGCTTCCCGATGATCTGGATGTGCTCCCCACAAACCACTTTCGAACTGAAGCGCCGATTGCTGCATTCGACGATCCAAATTGGACTCATCACAGCATCAATCACCATCAGAGTAGCCGTCATCCGCGCCCAAAGAGGAATCTTCAAAAGGGCCGTTGGGAAGATAGTGGTTCTGCCCATTCAGGATGGATCTGTTGAAAGCATTCGCCTTCCAACGTGGGGTGCATGTTCGGGGCAGACCCCCTGCGATTAACTGCTCCCCAAATAGCAGCCAATTACGGGCCTTAAGCCAATTCTAGTTGGCATATGTTTTTCAATATGTTTATGTTATGTTAAAGCTCTTACTCGCTTGCCCTGATAAGCCCTCTCAAAGATCGCTCTTCGTTATCTACATTTATCTATGTTTGCCGAGCGAATCGTCGATGCAGCAATGTAAAGGGCAAGCAAGAGACACTTGCAATTTGGATTTCACGCATTAAACAACTTTCGTAATTTTATTTGTGCGCCGTGTCTTTATTTAATTCGAAATAATTATTCGGCCGATCGGGGATAAAAACCATTATCCCCACAGCACTTTTTGAAAACGATTGCCCATTATATAAAAAATGATTACTTTGCATATAATGGATATGCTAATTTTGTTAAATATATACAATACAAGAATATGAGCGAATAAACATATGTAAAAATACATAAAGCATAGCTCGCAAATAACAGTTGACCGTTTCTCGTTGTCCAAAAATAACTGTTATTTACAGATCTTTGAGCAAAGACTCAGAGATAAACCGTTCACAAGCTTCACTTCAGCGTTCACTGAGCAAATCGGTCTCTGCTCAACCAACAACCCTTTTTTCGTCTTCCTTTTGCTGTGCTCATTCACTGACCGTTTGTCGCGAGCGAGAAAAATAAAAGTCACTTGAGTTTGTATGCGTGTATGTATGTGATTTTTACGAAGCCGCTGTCAAAGCCTACACCCATTACTTTAGAATTCTTTAGACTTTATGACATTTTTTAAGGACGTTTGTCCACAATATAAGAAGTGACTTATTTCACATATAATGGATTTGCTAATTTTGTATAATATACACTACAAAAATATAATGAGCCAATGTATATATGTAAAATTACATAATGTATTTCATACATAACTTCATATTGGAAAAATTGTCTGTATGGTATTCTGCTTCACATCAATAAGCAGCACTCAGCGAGCGAGGCAGTCTTTTGCATTTGTATGCGTATATGTATGTGAAGACCGTTCACGCTGAGCCTTTAATTTGTTTGCTCTTTTGCGGACCTTAATGTGTGAGCGCTCAGTCGGATCGCTCTTTATGAGTTGTTATTGAACGAGCATAACACGAACAACTCAACGGAGAACAGTCAACCGAAAACAAAAACGAAGAGAAACGAAGTGTTCTGCTCAGAGCGAAAGCGAGCATGCATGGTTCTTTCGGTAATCTTCGTGAGCAGACCGCAAAAGGAAAAACGGTCAACTGTTAAAGGGCAAGCAAGAGACATAAAGTATTTCATATCAAACTTCACATTGGAAAAATTGTCTGTATGGTATTCTGCTTCACATCAATAAGCAGCAGTCAGCGAGCGAGGCAGTCTTTTGAATTTGTATGCGTATATGTATGTGAAGACCGTTCACGCTGAGCCTTTAATTTGTTTGCTCTTTTGCGGACCTTAATGTGTGAGCGCTCAGTCGGATCGCTCTTTATGAGTTGTTATTGAACGAGCATAACACGAACAGCTCAACTGAGAACAGTCAACGAAGAGAAACCAAGTGTTCTGTTAAGAGCGAGAACGAGCGTGCATGGTTTTTATGTGCGTGAGCAAAGGGGAAAACGGTCAACTGTTATTTGCGAGCTTTGCTATATATGTATGTGAGCTTGCGATATACATATGTAATTTATTATATGCTCGAAAAAGGGATAAATTGAATTTTAGACAAAAAAGACGAACAAAAATTAAGTCGAACCTTTTCGGAGATTTTTATATATTAGATGTTTCCATTTTTGTTAAAATAATTTTTTTTACACCTGCCTTCTCTACATGTCTACATCTGCTTCCTATATATACATACAGGGCCGTGTGCGAGAGAGAGAGAGAGAATGAGTCTGCGCTTGGAAGGCCACTGAAATTTCATTTGTTCCTTCTGGCTATACTTATGATCCGATCTGATCCAGATTCAATACTCTGATAGATATGGTTATTTTCTATGATTCTGCGTTTTTTGTTTTCCTGTATGTTAAAAATTGTGGATTCCACAGATTTTCGTCCTTTGTGGGGGCGGAAGGGGGCGTGGCCAAATTTTGAAATAAACTCCTATCGATTTGATATCACAGGAGCTTGTATAGAAAGTTTGGTTGAGCTCTTATAGTCTCTGAGATCTAGACGTCAAAACTGCCTTCAGACCTAACGCCCACGCCGGTGTGGAGAGAGAGCGAGAGGGAACGGTGCATTTCGAAATGGTTTTCTTCATCGTGGCTTGGAATAAGCTCAAGTCCTCGGTAAACCATCTAAAATATTTGGTTCACGCGCATTTGCACTGGACAACACCAAACAAGGCAAATTTGTTGCCAATGAGTACATTTTTGTGGCTTGGCTACTCTGGTTGTAGAATTGTTGTGAAACGCCGAGACGTCAAGATTGTGGAGGGTGAGTTCGTCAACGAAGTAAATGATATTCACCAAAATGGAGATCAGACTGAGGATTTTGCTTAAATCATCAGATGCTTTCACTTAAACGAAAAACCTGCGCAGGTACAAACTGTTGTTGAGCTTGAAGACGAAACGGAAAGCAATATTGAGAACCTAGGAAAACTACTCACAAATACGAGTGCGAGCAACAACTGGTGAGGCAAGGATAGCCTTTGAAGGCCAAAATCAATTGTTTTCATAAAAATAAATCAATTATAGTTTTTAAGGTAATTTAATTTTTAAAAATAAATTTTAAATTATGAAACGGCATTCGAAACGAGCTGTAAAGATCCTTTGATAATTAAGGTTGGTTACTTTCAAAACAAGCCAGAAAAAAACAGCCAGCTCTCATTGCGATCGATCGTGTATTCACTATGTCATTTCCTCTCTGCTCGGAATGTTCAGCTTCGTTCCTTTGATCCTGTTGCTGCTGTAAATTTCATCAGATGCTTTTAATTTTTTTGGCAGTGTTACTATTGTGTTGCAAATAACTCGCATTCAAAAATAGATGAACTTAACGAACAAATTCTTTAGATTTCAAGCCTTGATCTGGATCACTATGTCGTTTCCTCTCTGCTCGGAATGTCCAGCTTCGTTCCTTTGATCCTGTTGCTGCTGTAAATTTCATCAGATGCTTTTATTTTTTTTGGCAGTGTTACTATTGTGTTGCAAATAACTCGCATTCAAAAATAGATGAACTTAACGAACAAATTCTTTAGATTTCAAGCCTTGATCTATTTTCGCAGCTGTAGCAGGCAGAAAGGAACACTGTATTGGTGCCAACCACTGTTATATGCATGTACGTGAGCGTCAGCAGCAGAACATTCTCTTATGAACTGTGCCTAGGTCAGCGCCAAGCCAACGTACTGAATGTATCCAAACGTCTATGTATCTCAACTTTCCAAATGCCATTTTATCTTTAAAAAATACAAATACATCAAATAAGTTTTTTTACATCTGTCGTCTCTACATGTCTACATCTACTTCCTTACATATACATACACGGCTGTGTGCGAGAGAGAGAGGGATTGAGTAAGCGCTTGGATGGCGTTGCGTAGGCACTGCATTTTTATTTATTCCTACTGGCTATAAAAATGATCTGATCCGACATGATCCAGATTCGGCAATCTGGTAGATATTGTCATTGGGCGCGTTCACCAGCACAACTTGATCAGAGCTCAGCGCTCGATTTCATGTATATGATTGATTCTGCGTTAATTTTCTCGGATCTTCAAAACTGTGCATGCCATAGATTTTCGTTTTTTGTGTTGGCGGAAGGGGGCGGGTCGAAATTTTGAAATGCACTTGTAAAAGTGTGATATGACAGGAGTCTGGACACAAAATTTTGTTGCTCTAACTTTTATAGTCTCTGTGTTATAGGTGCAATTGAAGACGGACAGACGAACGGACAGACGAACGGACAGACAGACATAGCTATATCGACTCGGCTATTGATGCTGATAGAGAATATATATACTTTATAGGGTCGGAAACGTTCTGGGTACTCTTCGAGTACGGGGTATAAAAAATTGTCAATTTTGAATTGGAAAGCTTAATATTTTCCAGGCGGTAAGCTTCATTTTTAGAATTGCAGTCAATTACAACCATATGTAAGATACTTAAGTTAGGCGAAAAAAGATGCACTACCTCTGTTCAAGCATCAACATATTGTGAAGAAGAGTCTTCACATGTTCACTGATGTAAAAACAAAAACTGATCTATATAACTGAGGAACGTACATAAAATAAGTAATTTATGACTGCTAGGGTGTGAGCGTCGAAATAATCTGTGCACTCAAGCCACACAAGACAAACCCGAGTCAAGTGGACCAGAACCACTTATATATCTAATGTAGTCCAAAAATACTTATAATTAAACTCAAAATTTCACCCCAAACGGTTACGATGTACCCGTTCCGTGGGTCTAGCTATAATAATAGAATACAAGATTGTACCTCAAACATGCTGTAAAATTTACATATAAGGTCAAAATCTGAGAAATAAAAATCAGTTTGAATTTACAACTCAACTCGCAAGTGTTTCAACTTGTCTTTTAAGGTCTTAAAATTTTGGTCCTAAGAGACTCTCCGATGTTTCCACCCTGTGGTAAGAGCACGGAGTTAAACCAGCTCCTTAAAGACTGCAGAAGTGTCAAGTACATCTACAGCTAAAGGTAGCAAAAATAAAAAACTTTGGTTTTACCTCTTGTAGTAAGAAACCGAGTATAAAATTAATGAAACGTAAGTTTCAATTAATTAACAAAAAATACATGCTATAAAGGCAGCATTTTTAATAGACAATACAAATTTTTTTTTTTTGTGTAAAACGAAATATTAAGCGAAAGTGGCGTGTTTGAGGCCTAAAACATCGAAAAAAAATTTAAAACAAAAAAATATAAATCCCCAACATCGGAAGTGCTAGGTGAAGTGTAAGCCAGCGATAAAGCAAAAAAAAACGCAAATGGCCAAATAATATAAAAAAAAATAATAAAAACGATTGAGTGAAAAAAAAGACACTTTGTGTGTGTTTCAAAAATAAAGCCAAAGCAAAATCAAACAAGCAACAACGACGGCAGCGACCAACAGCAGAATCCCCGGCAGCGTCAACTACGGCATCAAACAGCAGCAGAGACAGCAGTGGTAGCAGCGGCAAACAACAGCAGCAGCGGCATCAACAACGACGGCAGCGACCAACAGCAGCATCCCCAGCAGCGTCAACTACGGCATCAAGCAGCAGCAAAGACAGCAGCGGCAGCAGCAGCAGCACCAGCAGAAGAAGAAGTCCTCAGTTGAGTCGGAACAATTTTTTTATATATAGATTATACTTCTAATTTACTGAATAAGATGTTGTTGGAAAAAAATCATTAAGCTACTAGAGGCTCAGGCCGTAGTAGTAAATGAAGTTAAAGGGATTGAAGCGGGTATATTGACCAGTGATGTAATCAGTAGGCTAGGAGAGCTTAAAAAAAAGGCTGCAGCAAATAGCACTGCATTATTGATATGTGGAGTAGTCGATCAAGACTACTACAAGAAAAATCAAATTGTTAAAATGATGAAAAATATAGAGGACATAGAAAATAGCTATGATGAAACTACTACTGAAACTTTGACGAAAGGGAAAGTAGAAAAGGCAAAGTTAGAACCAGTGGTGACTGGAACTTTGAAAGAAGATAGCCAAGAGAGCCAAAAGTTGACCAGAGTCGTGAGAAAATATCGGACAGTATTGATACATTTGTGGAAAATCTAAAGACTTATTTAAAAGAAAGTATGGAGAGGTTAGATCAGACTAAGACAAGGGAGTGTAACCTAAGTAAAGACTAAACCAAAAAGTTGAGGAATTCTATAATGTTTATGAAACAAATGACAGCTTCGACGAACAGTTCGCCAAGCTAGACTTTGATATTCAGAACACGTTAGCAACTTAGAAATAAGGATGCAGGAGGTTCTGGAGGAAACAGCTAGTGTTAGTAAAGCGTCACTAGCAAAGAAGGAAGATTATACCAAAGGCAGAAGTATCCACATTTTCGGGAGAAGAAAAAGAGTGGAAATAATTCATAATAGAGATGGGCTGAGTACATCTCTAAAATTCAATTATTTAAAAATGGCGATAAAGGGTGAATCATGGAGTATGGTTGCTCACTTATTAACGGGGCCATTGGAAAATTATAATGCCGCTTGGGAATTGCTGACCAAGCGGTGTAAAAATTAAGACACTTATTTTCAGATCAGCTGAATCGGTTGCTATATTTGCCAATGCTAGTCAACGATTCAGCAAAACATATTAAATTGTTTTCTGACTCGATAAATGAGTCAATACATTTAATCAAGTTAAAGTCACAATTAACAGAAAAAGTTGATTTGATTTTTGCCCACATAGGTTAGGTTAGGTTAGGTTAACCCGGACGTCCCTCAGCGGGGACTTTCATAGGCCAGTCTGGCCCTTAGTGATCCGGATGTAGATGGACCTTTACGGGGGTATTGCTGAGATTTGGAAGTCCTCGAGTATCGAGGTGTGTTTAGCAAAGGCAAGTAATTCCCTCGGCGTCCTCTTGGAGGCATCTTCTAGTGATGCCATCTCCGGTGCGCCTAGGTATCTTGTCCTTGCCCGTGAAAGAGCCGGGCAGTTGCAGATGAGATGTTCCAGGGTTTCGATAGCCCCGGATTCATCGCATTTCCTACAGCTGTCTATGTTGGTAATGCCTAGCTTGGCCGCGTGCGCCGCAGCCAGACAGTGACCTGTGAGTATTCCCACTATCAGTCTACAGTCTTTCCGTGGAAGATGCAGTAGATAGTGAGCTAGCTTTTCATTGCGCTCCTTGCACATGGTTCTCGAGGTTCTGCAGGTAGTTGCGTTCCTCCATCTGTTCTTGGTTTGTAGGGCGGCCTGCTTCTCTAGATCGCTTTGTAACGTTCTAAGGAAGATAGGCACGTTTTCGATTCTTTCGCTCGTCAGCCCAACGCCTTCCTTAGCCAGAACGTCCGCAGCCTCGTTTCCTTCGATGCCCTGGTGGCTGGGAACCCAGTAGATTCGCACTGACTTGGTCGTGCATAGTGAGTCTTATGCCTCCCTGCTTGCCAGGACACTTCTGGAGCCGACTGCGAACGACTGCATGGATTTTATCGCTGCTTGGCTATCGACGAATATGTTCACCACGTTGTGTGGTCACTCTATTTGCTGAGCGACCTCTGCTGCCTTCTTGATAGCGAAAACTTCCGCCTGGAATATGCTGCATCGGTCTGGTAGCCTATATGATACCCTTATTTCGGCGTTTGTACAATATAAGCCCGCTCCTACTCCTCCGTCCATCTTGGAGCCGTCAGTATATATGTTGAGGTGTTGAGTCTGGTCCCGTCCCTTTTTCCAGTCTTCGGGTCCCAAAAATGTGTTGGTTTTGACCTCTAGGCAAGTTTGGGGGTCATGTAGTCTGTATGACTGGTCATGTTCCTCCCAATTGAACTGTGCCCGTATCCTTGGGGTGACATGTTCCCCGATGCGATAAGTCGCTGTGCTGCTTTACCCGAAGTCAGCCGAGCGTGGATGTCGAGGGGATCGATCCCGAGTATGGTTTCGAGTGCTATAGTTGGGGTTGACCTCAGCGCCCCTGTGATACATAGCAAAGCCTGTCGCTGGGTCCTTTCCATAAGCTTGTGGTACGTCTTCTTCTCAGTTGCTTGCCACCACACTAGGACTCCATACAGCAGAGTTGGTCGCACCACCGAGATGTAGATCCAATGCATTAGGGCGGGTGACAGGCCCCATGTGCTGCTAAGCATCTTCTTGGATGCATAAAGCGCAATGGTGGCCTTCTTCACCCTTTCCACTACATTGGGTTTCCATGCCAGTTTGCTATCCAGTACTGTGCCGAGGTATTTGACCTGTGTTTTCGGGGTTAGCCTTGTTTGGTTGATTGTTGGGGGGATCCATGCCGGTACCTTGTACCTCTTTGTAAAGAGGATGAGGTCCGTCTTGTCCGCGTTGATATCGAGTCCTACTTCGTCCGCCCACTCGCATATCTCCCTGAGTGTTCGTTCCATTATGGAGCTGAGAGTCGATGGACATACGCCCGTAATAAGTATGCTTATGTCGTCTGCATAAGCTGTTATTTTTGGGGCCTTCCTCTCGAATCTCTTGATGAGGTCGTCGACCACCAGATTCCACAGGAGGGGCGACAAGACTCCACCTTTAGGTGTGCCTCTATGCGCTCCCTTTACCGTGGAAGCGGTGCCCCACTCAGATTGCACCCGTCAACTCAGGAGATTCTTTATCCATAGGTTGATTGCTTGATGTGTGTGGGTCGCTTCAAGGCGATCCATTATTGCGTTCGTGGCTACGTTACTAAATGCTCCGGATATATCTACGAATACTCCTAGTGCATACTTTTTATTGTTGAGAGCCTTCTCGATGGTAGCTACTAGTGAATGTAGAGCTGTTTCCACCGATTTCCCTTTGGTATAAGCGTGCTGGTTGGTTGACATCAGTCCTCCCACCTCCTTCCTGATGTATCCGTCCAGCAGCTTTTCCAGTGTTTTTAGCATAAAAGAGGTAAGGCTTATCGGTCTGTAGTCCTTGGGACTAGCATGGCTGAACTTTCCTGCCTTTGGAGGAAGACAACACTAGCCGTTCTCCATTGGATAGGGATATAGCCTGTACTTAGACATTCCGAGTATATTGCGAAGAGCCATGGGATGATCGTCTCTTTGGTCGCCTGCAACATGGCTGGGAATATTCCGTCCAGTCCAGGTGCTTTGATGCCCGCAAAGGAGTCTATGGCCCATTGGATCTTCTTGTGGGTTATTAGATCTGTCGGGGGTGTTTGTTCCTCGGTTGCTAGGTCCTGATGCGTTCCAGCATCAGTGACCTCGGTGCATCCCGGGAAGTGGGCCTCCATTAGTGCTGTCAGAGCCTCTTCGCTGTCTTCTGACCACTGTCCGTTATTTAATTGTAGCTGACTCTGTATGGTGGGCTGCTTCGAGAGCAGCTTCCTGAGTCTTGCTGTTTCAGGCACTTTCTCGATGTTCGAGCAGAAGTTCCTCCACGATCAACGTTGTGCCTTGCGTATTTCCTTCTTGTAGTCTCTGAGTAGTGTTTTGTATTCCTCATTGATGATCTCCTCATTCGCTACTCTGGCGAGTTTGAAGAGTTCCCTGAGGTTATTTCTCTTGAGGGAGAGGTCCCTATTCCACCAGAGTGGTTTGGTCCTCTTTCTCGTTCTTGATGGCGGGCATGCTCCTTGGTAGGCAGACAGAAGTTCCTTGGAGAGGGTCTCCAAGGACTTCTCTATGCCTTCAATTATATGAAAGTCATATAAAATAGACAAAAGAGATTCGAACATTACCCGATGTAATGGAATTTCTGAAACAACGGTAACAACTTCTCTGTACTCATCGCAGGATGCAGAGAAAAATCCGTTGAAAAAAGTGGTGCAATATAACAGCATTAAAAAAAAGTTGTCTGCTGTGTAAAGTGGCAGGCCATACAATAATGCAATGCTATAGGTTTAAGAGAATGAGTCCGATAGAGAGAGGCCAGGTTTTTCAAAAGCAACGCCTGTGCAAAAGATGCTGTAGGCACGACATGTATAAGAAATGCTCTTCGGAAATGTGTTGTGGGATTTGTAAAAAACCCCATCAAACGATGCTCCATATTTCCTATGAAAAAAAGCGAAAATGTTGACACATGTTTGACAAAAAACAAGCGTTCTTAGCCACAGCACTTATTAGGTTAAGAGCGGTGAATGGTAGCTATAAAAACCTTAGAGCTCTAATTGATTGTGGGTCACAATGTACCAACATTTCAGAGGAAGCAGCACGAATATTAAAATTGGAACGCAAAAGGGAAAACACCGAGGTGAGTGGAGTATCATCGACAGACTCTTCCACTTCAAAGTATACAGTAACTTTAACAGTAAAACTCGGGATGCCGATAAAAAACCTCTTAATATTGAAGCAATCATTCTCCCAAAACTTATGAAGGCCTTACCTGTAAGTCGTTCAAGATTGACACATCGAAATGGAAAGATTATGTGTTGGCTGACCCTAACTTTAATAAACAAAGTAGGGTGGATATAATAATTGGGGTAGATTTGTATGCCCATATTGTACAAGACGGAGTAGTGAAAATAGATGGACTACTTGGTCAAAATACATAATTCGCATAGATTATATCCGGTTGCACCAAGTCAAAAGGTGATAAATTGATTGTGGCGACAACAATTGAAGTCGGGGACTTAGAGCGTTTCTGGGAAATGGAAAACGAAAGTACTGACGTGGAAGGAGATGTTTGTGAGAAGCATTTCTTGGAAACCACAAAAAGGGATGAAAATGGAAGGTATGTGGGGGATATAGGATATTCAAAGGCACAAGCTATGGTGCGATTTTACAATTTAGAAAAGAATCTCAGCCAAAATAAAAAATTACATAAAGTTCATGTAAGAGATTTCAGTCTAACGACAAAACTCAGGGTGGTTTTTAATGCGTCAGCAAAAACCACAAATAATAAACGCTTAAATGATATCATGTGGATGGGACCAAGAGTCCAAAAAGATATCTTCGATATTATGGTAAAATGGCGAAAGTGGCCATTTGTAGTATCAGCGGACATTGAAAATGAATGTACCAGCAAATTAATGTTGATGAAGAAGATCAGCATTATTTACATATAATCTGGAGAGACGCTCCAAACGAAAAATTAAAAGATTATAAACTAACAACCGTTATGTACGATACAGCTTCAGCACCCTACTTAGCTCCTAGGGTGCTTCTTGCAATAGCAGATAATTGCGGAAATTAGGCAATTAGAGAAATCATAAAAAATTATTTTTATATGGACGACCTGATGACAGGTGCTGATTCCATATTAAATGCCAAAAAGGCATGTAAAGGAAGTTACCCAGGAGTTTTATAAGGTTGGGTTTAACTTAAGAAAGTTGATTGTTATCCAGAAATGGTTGAAGTCGTTAGAGATAACGAAGAAAATAAAGTATTAACCATTGAAGAGAATGAATCCCTCAACACATTAGGGCTTCAATGGGAGCCAGTTAAAGACGAGTTTATGTTCAACTTCCATTATGAACCTACTAAGAAAACTAACAAAAGAATAGTTTTATTTACATTAGCAAAGATGTATGACCCTTTAGGCTGGTTGTCTTCAGTTACAATTGTTGGAAAATTGTTTATGCAAAAACTTTGGCTGTCAGACAAAAATTGGAATGAAGAACTATAAGATCAGGATACTCGTGAATGGAATTAATTTAAAGACAATTTAACAGCATAAGAGAGCATTCGGATATCAAGATGCATCTGAGATAGTTTTTGCTGCCGTAGTGTATGCCAAGGTAGATTGTTCTTCAATTATAATAGCCAGCAAAAGCAAGGTTAATCCGAAGATGAATCTGAAAACCATTCCCAAATTAGAACTTTGTGCAGCTCATCTTCTAGCAAAATTGATTGAACGGGTGAAAATAGCGGTTGGAAGTGAAGCAGAAAGTTATGCTTGGAGTGATTATACGATTATTCTAGCCTAGATAAAGACAGTAAAGACAAGTTTATTAAGCGTAGAACTGAAGAAATTAGAAAAGTTAAAGAAATTAAATGGAGACATGTCAAATCTGAAGACAATCCAGCAGATGCATCATCAAGGGGCATTAGTGAAGATAAGCTGAAAGATTTTGAAATTTCTCAGTGGCTGGCGAAATCTAAAGAAGATTGGCCAAAAGAGGAAATTGAAGAAAAAATAATTGTTAGCACAACGTTTTTAATCGATAGAGCTAACATAATTAATGAGTTATTACAGAAATACTCGTGTATACAAAAACTAGAAAGAGTCATTGCATATATATTAAGGATTATTCAAATGAAAACCTAAAATAAAGAATTTATATCATATTTGACAGTCGATGAAATTAAGATCGCCAAGATATTAATTTTGAAAAAACAACAAGCTATGCAATTCAGTTCTGAAATAGCTAGCCTAATTTATAAAAAGGAAATAGAAACAAAAAGTAAAATATTGGGCCTAAATCCGTTTTTAGATAAATATGGATTACTGCGAGTTGGAGGAAGATTACAAAACTCCAGCGCAAATTTTAAATAAGTGTCACTTAACGTCTTTAAACTGTTTAAAGCAACAGCTTAAGGAGTGTGTTACCTGTGCTAGGTATCGGAAGTAGGTAGTGCAGAACAAATTATGGGAAATCTGCCGAAATACAGAACAACAATGTCACACCCTTTTACAAATACAGGGATAGACTTCGCCGGCCCTGACCATATCAGATGTTCCAAAAGCCGTGGTCAGAAATCTTATAAGGGATGCATGGCGACAAAGGCTATTCATTTGGAAGTTGTCAGCGATCTCGCTTCGGATGCCTTTCTAGCTGCACTTAGAAGATTTTTTTCAAGAAGAGGAAAATGTACACAAATCTTTTCGTATTATGGAACCAATTTTGTGGGAGCTTCGCGAAAATTAGACGAAGAATACCAGAGAGCCCTTAAGGGCAATATAAAAGTGGTTCCAATATTAGAAAGAGAACAAATCGAGTGGCACTTTATCCCCCCGGCAGAACATCACTTTGGAGGTATTTGGGTAGCTGGGGTAAAATCGGTGAAATATCACTTAAAAAGAGTGATTGGGGACAATAATTTAACCTACGAGGAAATGGCAACCCTCTTATGTCAAATTGAAGCTGTACTGAATTCACGCCCCAAATGATATTGACGATTTGGATGTATTAACACCAGGTCATTTTATTATTGGAAGGCCCATATTTGGCCCCATTGTCGGATGAAAGAACTGGAAATCTGGATAGGTGGAAATTAATTCAAAAAATGAAGAGAGACTTATGGAGTAAATGGAAAGAAGATTATTTACACACTCTTCAACAAAGAAATAAATGGAAAATAGAAATGCAGAATATTAAAAAAGGACAGATAGTTTTAATAAAAGATGAAAACTGTCATCCAGCTAGATGGCCATTGGGGAAAATAGAAGAAATACATAAAGACCGATTACTAAAGTTTGTCCATTAGCTGGAATTGAGTCTGAAGAAAAGGACTCAGAAGGACGCCTCCAAAAGAAACCAGAAGTACTCGCGGTAGACCTCGAATACCCAAACTAGGACTCATGGCAGCAATGTTAATGCTCATGTTCTTTTGCCAAGTATCAAATACAAGCATAGCTGCCAGAGGAAAAGAGAAGTGGTCAATTTAAAAAATGAACAGTTCCACTTCAATATATTTGGACCCGATGAGAGACGTAAAAATTGTCGCCTCACCTTGGGATCTAATAGTTTATTATAATATGGACCCGTATTTTCAAAAGATAAAAAAGGGAAAAAGAATTAATTGGGAAAGAATTAATGAAAGTTGTGTGCGGTAACTTTACACTTTTGAAGATCAATGCAACAATTTTTAAGATAACACTGACAGACAAAGTGCAGATCTAGAAGAAAAAAATAAACTTTTTATGACTCAAAATAACAAAAGAAAGAAACGAGCACCCGGTAAATATTCTCAAAAGGACTACCGAGGAAATAAACGTAAATTTTAGAAGTATGAGCACTAGAACAGAAAACATAACGGAAACGTTAAAGGAAAGTTACTATGTATACAAAGAATCTATAAACTTCTTTATGGTAACAAAGCAACTAAGTTCATTGATTGATGAATGCGAGAAAATCCAAGCAGGAGTAATAAGTCTCCTGATAGATATTAATCATGGTAGACTGAATCCAAATATTTGAAAACCTATGCATATAAAAGCAGAGATATCAAAAAAAAGGATAGGTTATTAGAAACATTAGTTTTTCCAAAAAAAGGAACAGGTACGGAATTGAAAGAAAATTATACCCTATTAGCCGCGAAAGAGATTTTCGTGGATAACAAATTAATTTTGAATGTGAAGATTCCACTGTTTGTTAGACATCCATCCCATTTGTTTAGGATTATTCCAATGCCAGTTGAGCATGAAAGGTCAAGGCAGATTTTAATGCAAAAAAGAAATTTATACCCTATTAGCCGCGAAAGTGATTTTCGTGGATTACAAATTAATTTGGAATGTGAAGATTCCACTGTTTGGTAGACATCCATCCCATTTGATTAGGATTATTCCAATGCCTGTTGAGCATGAAAGGGAATTGGTCAAGGTACTTAGTATATAACTTCGAAATTGATTTTTATCATTTGATGACTGAAGCTACTTTAAACAAATATCAAAAATGGCAAGCAAATAAAAGAGTATGTGAAGGTAATTGGCCTGGAACAGCGCCAATGACAATTCTTGTGAGATAACTCCATTCAAACCAAATAGTCATTCAAATTGTGTTTATAGAAAGATATCAGAGACAAGGTCATTTTGGGTCGAATTTGAAAAGAAAGGTAGTTGGCTCTTCAAAGTTCCAGTAAACACTAATGCTAGAATTCATTGTAGTAATTCAAATCAAGAGTTATTTGATCTCCCTCAACAAGGAATTTTAACAATAATAAATGGTTGTACTGTGCGAACAGATGATAAAATATTAGTACCTCATCACAGTCTGCATAATTTCATTTCAATTTCATCCTCTTATATAAGTACACTTGGCCCTCGCTAATCACGGACTCTTTTAGCACGAACTCGGTCTTTCAAGGTTACCAATTTGCTCCCTTTCCCCTTTTAACACGCTGAAAAACTCGTTCTCACACGATTGCAAAATATCATAAATTTTTTTGGTCAATTAATGCATCAGACCTTTTTGTATGCATCAATACGTATTTAAACCTTTAGAAAAAGGAGTATCCCACATTTGGAAAGTAAAGAACCTTTTAAACTGCCACAATGTGAATTTTGTCTCGCTTTACACGAGGTTTTCTAGGTACGTAACCACTGTGTCAAGCGGGCCAGGTGTATAATAAGTAAGATATCACAAATTTTTTGGAATTTCTTAGAATGTACCATGTATGTATGTACTCGTCAGTTCTCATTCCGAGAATTCCAATGATCACAACGGATAAGCCCTTATTGTTTAAATGAACTCTGTTCCCAATTCGTCTTGCCTTCGCCATTACGAACTTTTTTAGGAACTCTGACTCAATATTTTCTCAGCTTTTAGATTACATTTGGGTTTATTGGGTCAATGGTTTTTTTGAGGCCGTGGCCGTGAAATGTGAGTTTGTGGTGTTTACTGTAAAAATGCTTAGTGAGGCCAAAACAAGAACCGTTACAGCGCTCTTTGAACAGTTTCGATGGCGTGCGTGTAATAATACGTGATGCTTCGCGTTCGACGAATATTTTTGACATACTGTGAGAATCAAGCGAAGCACTGCAATATAAGCAGTGAGAACTAAGAACATGAGTGTGTGTGCGTGTGAAATGAGAGCGTGATTTACATGAGCGCGATAATAAATAACTTAAAAGCATAAGAAAAGAGACATTCGATAAGATGATTTAATTGTCTTAAGAGCTATTGACGGCTCCATATCACTGTTAAATTATTTAAAAGAGAAAATGTACATAAAACAATAATACCGTTTACAATTATAAAGTACATCTGACGTTGACGGCATTTTGTCAGAGCTGAAAAAAAAGAATTTTGTTTTATGTCTAATAAGTGTTTTTATTCTATGAAGAATCGTGGGAGAAAGGATATCTTTTGTAGTTCTCGAGAGTAACTCGATCTGGCGGAACAGTCTAGGATCTTACAGTACGACTTTTTTACTGCATAAAACTTTAAACGCGTTTTTCTCGAAATAACGTTTTCCAACGCGCTTCTACAGCTTCGAGGAGTGAACCAATTTCAAAAACCAACTCAAATGAAAGCTAGTTAAATTTGTAGACCCTGACGGAGAGTTATTTCTCGAAACTATTTTTAGAAATATTTTTTTTATAACGTTAAAGCATAAAAAAGATCATGAAAAACGAACTTTTTTTTTGAAAAGCTGCTATTTTGTTTTAGACATTTTTTCAAAAATCGGAATCCATTAAGATTTCCTAATTTTCATCTTTTTTAAGAATTTGTTTGGTTTTTTAAATTTTGGATGACATTTGGAAGCTATTGGCGGTACCGCGTGGGGCCGTAACGGGAGAGGTTTCTTCGGCGGGAGCTGAAGCCGCCATTTTGAAAAAAATGCTTATAAAAAAATTTTATAATTTACTTCGTTCAATATCCAACAAAACCTGGTAGAATTTCTTTTGCTGAATACTTTATTTTGTGTCGAAAAATTTGTTTTGAAAAGTAGTCAATTTTTGGGCTTTAGAATGGTCACCTCCTCTTAATGAATTTTCTATAAGATTGGTGTTCGGGCCAGTAGCCAATTCATCCTAACAATACAATGTAATATATTTCCATCGCCAATAAGAATACATGTACTTAACATTAACAACATATGTAAACGCTAACGTTCGGCGGCGCTGCTGCGCTCTCTCCCTGCTAAGGGCTCTCCGCAGCCGCCGCTTCGGTAATCTCTCTGCGCATTGGTTGCATATTCGATCTCGTGAACATTTATCTGGCTGGGCAAGCCATCGGCTTCTGCTTGCCGCCATTATAAATAAACATTATTAAATCAATTCGTCCTCCCTTGTTTCCGGACATAAAACAGGTGCCAAAAAAGATTGGCAACTCAAACATTGAAGACCCCGACGTGATTAAAGCCATTTGTTAATCGCGTTTCATTTAAAACATTAAATTATTAAACACTTTCGTTGCTGTGCAGTTTCCCTACCAGCAAATACATTTGGTGCATAGTAAAGAACCGTTTTATGTGCAAAGTCAGTGAGAGTTTCGGTCGTCTGAGATTCCGTTATTTTAACCGTCGAATCTCTCATTCTATGCGCGGCCACAGCCACGGTTCTTGACTTTTCGTGTCCCTTATTCTCGCTCTGGCTGTGTACCTTCGCCTAATCGTCGAGTCTCTCATTCTATGCTCGACGGCAGCCACGATTTTTGGATTTTCGTGTCTCTCATTCTCGCTCTCGCTGTTCACCGTCGCATAATCGTCGAGTCTCTCATTCCATGCTCGACTGCAGCCACGGCTCTTGGATTTTCGTGTCTATTATTCTCGCTCTCTCTCTGTACACCGTCGCTTAAGCGGTATTCTCCGTTGTTTTGTCGCATTGCACATCGTTTGCCATGGACAGCGATCCGAATACCAGGCTGAATCTTTATAAGCGTAAAGTTCAGTCTGTATAGGATCGGATGCGTAGGCTTGGCAAATTATTCGCAGGCGATAAAATCGACATATTAACCGCCACGGAAATCGACGTTTGCATCGAAACGTTGGCAGAAATGCGAGAGGAGTTTAATAGGTCCCACAATGAGCTGGAAGCTCTCAATCAAGATGAGATTGGGAGTGAGATGCACAACAGTTTCGATACACTCTTCATATCGTTGAAAGCAGAGTTGCTTGCCGCTCTCGAAATAGGCCACTCGCGCGCCGCTGCCAATTCAACCACCCTGCCAGGCCATTCTGGGCACAGTACCATCATCATGGCTCACAAGCATCGGCTTCCTGAGCTGAAGGTGCTTAATTTTTCCGGTGGATACGTGGAATACTCGGATTTTTTGGCGATGTTCAAATCGGTCATTGAATCGGATGCGGACCTCAGCGACATCGAGAAGTTTCAGCATCTTCGCTCGTGCCTCGCAGATGTGGCCTTGGACTCGGTTCAATCGTTGGAGCTCTCCAGTGCCAATTATCGTACGGCTCTGGATATTCTTGATAACCGTTTTAATAACAAATGATTGGTTTTTAGGCACACATCAAGAAGATCCTGGGGCTCAAGAGGGTAGATTCGCCATCGCCGAAAAGGCTGCGGGAGTTTTCGGACGCAGTCAATCTCCATATGCGTGCGTTGCGGGCATTGGTAACAGATGAGGAGATCTCTGACTACATGGTAATCAACATGCTGCTGCAGAAGCTGGATGCTAAGACGCAAAGGAAATGGGAGGACACATTGTCGGATGCCATTCCTACCGCAGTCGAGTTCTACGAATTCTTGGATAAGCGCTGCCGGAAAATAGAGAGCTTGGAATACTCTACAGCGACACCCGCTAGTAGCGCTCAGGGGGGAAAAAAACATTCTACTCCTCATCTGAAGAAAACGTTTGTTGCCTTCAAGTCTTCCCCCAACCCGTCTGGATGAACCTTTTGCCATTCAGCGAGCCATGGAATATACTCCTGAAAGTTATTCGGAAATCTGTCCCCGTTGCTGCGCCCAAGGAAGTGAAGAAGCTTTCCCTCTGCTTTAATCGCCTAAAATCAGGGCATCGCACTCGTGCATGCAACAGTGGAAAATGTCGCATATGCCGCGGGAGGCATAGTTTGCTCCATTTTGAAGATCTGCAATCCACAATGCAAAGCTCCCCACCATCTACTCCGGATCCAGCACTTCAATCGGAAGCTATTTCTGTAGTTCAGGAGTCTGTTAGCAGCTCTCCTTCACCTGCGTCTACCTCTTTTGCTGCCCAAGGTCTTCACTCCGATGTTGTGCTTCTGGCTACAGCTGTGGTCCTCGTTAAGAATCGGTCTGGCGTTTTAGTTCCTTGTCGTGCCATACTAGATTCAGGATCACAACCTCACCTTCACCTCGTCACATCCAGGTTCGCCCAGCAGCTTCAGCTTAGGAGATCTCAATCGTCTGCACTTGTCTCTGGGCTCGGCGATACAAGCGTGTCTACTGATGGATCCACCGTCAACATTTGCATGCATTCTCGCACGTCTAGCTACACAATGACTCTTACTGCTCTCATTGCCCCTACGATCACCGATTGCCAACCAAGTCTGGCAGTCAATGTATCCTACTTGAGTATTCCCTCGAATATTCGGTTTGCCGATCCTGCCTTTTTAAACTCTCAGCGAGTGGATCTCCTCATTGGTGGATTGCTACTACCTTTCCGGTTTGAAGGTTTTCCACGCTTTTGGTCCATTTGGCTCGCGTTTGCAGACCCAGCAGATAATCCCTTGACCAGTCGCTCTAGATTCGCTGTTTGATTGCTGAGACGAGCTGCCATCTCTGCAAGTAGGTGAGGTTGCCGTTTGGCTTTGGCTGCGCGGACGCGGGCGGCAGCGTTGCCAGCATTGTGCCGACGAGCAGATGCGCCGGTGTGACAATCTCTCCCTCGTTGGGACTGCCGCTGTCTACGATGAGTGGCCTCGAGTTCAGAACTTCCTCGACTTCCACAATTATGGTGTACATTTCGTCCTCCTTGAGAATGGGGTTTCCCACGGCTCTGAGCATGAGGTGATTGGGCGACTTTACGGCCGCCTCCAACAGGCCACCTATGTGCGGCGCTCTGGGCGGGATGAATTCGATGCTGAATCGGTGGGCAGCAGCAAAGGTCGTGATGCTTTTCTCTTTGGTATCGAAATCCTCCAAACGCTCTTTCAGCATGCGAGCTGCACCCACAAAGTTGGTGGCGTTGTCGCAATAGAGCTTGACAACAGGACAAACATTAGATAAATGTATTAGAAGACAAGTCTTTCACTAGTTCGAGGTGTACGGCTTTGGAAGCAAAGCAGACGAAAACTTCTATATACATCTTAATGGGCTGCTTCCCGCGGATGCCAAGTAACACCCGTACTGTACCGAATAGATCCACTCCGCTTACTTCAAAGGGTCTATTGCCTTGCAATCGATCGGTGGGTAGGTTGCCCATTATTTGCGAGAGCAGCTTTGGCTTATAATGGAAACAATGAACGCATTGCCGGACGATGGCACTGCATTCTCGACGAGCGTTGATTAGCCAAATAGTTTGCCTGAGAAGTCCAACCAGCGTTCTTGGTCCCGCACGACAATTGGCTCGATGTAAATACCTTAAATACAAAGTCACCAAATTTGCAGTTCTTTGGTAATAAGAGCGGAAACTTAGCATTGTGAGCAATAGGGCATGTAGTAAGCGACCTCCAACTCGCAACAACGAGAACGTGCAACTACCACCTTTTTCAACCGAGAGAAACGGGTTCAACTTTTGAATGGATGTCCGCAGGATAGATGATTTCTCGAGCTTTCGAATTTTTTCATCAAATTCCACCCTTTGAATGGCTTTTAATACAGTGAGGAACGCAGCACCCAATTCGTCAGCTGACAGAGAGATAGAAATCCAACTGCCGTTCCTTCGGTTGATGAATCGCCGCATTTAAGTCACGATGCCGACCACTTTCATATATGATGAAGACCTCTCTATAATGCTGAGGAACGGATTTGGCTCACTATCGGCCAAGATGAGCGCCACGGTTGATTTCTTCGACTCCAGGGCTAGATCTTCTTCTGCGAGATAAATATGCGAATTTGTGGGCCATAACTCAGGTTCCTTTTGCAAAAACTTAGGGCCGTTGTACCAGAACGATGTGTTTAGCTCATCCACCGAGCATCCTCGAGACACTAAATCTGCGGGTTTTCCTTGGTCGGTACATGTCGCCACATAGCTGATGATGTGATGTCTTGAATGTCTGCAATACGATTGGATACAAAGGTAGTGAGCTTTGATGGGTGCGTTTGTGAAGAGGGTGAAGAACAACCTCAGAGTCGGACCATAACACGACATTCTCTACCGGGAAGCTGACGATGCTGCGTACTTCTTCCCAAAGTTTAGCTAACAAATGTGCTGCACACAACTTCAATCTAGGCACAGTTTTTGTTTTTAAGGGAGCCACCCTTCATTTGGCCGTTAATAAATGGACTGACACTCCACTTGTATCAACCACTCTGACATACAGACAATAGCCATATGCTCATGTAGACGCGTCTGCAAAACCATGAACTTGGCACAATGCTCTTTGGCTGGTTCTCACGAATCGTGGTATGGTTACCCTATTCAAGAGCTCAAAATCGTTCGTTATGGCAGAAATGATACCTCCATACCTCCTGCAGAAATATTTTAGATTAAGTTACGAGCGGGCATAACAAGCCCAATGGATCGAAGAGACTGGCAATGAACGATAGAATTCACCTCTTCGTTGTAGCTTGATCCGCACTCACTGTTTTCAGACTATATTTGAACACGTCATCACGTGGATTCCAAATTAAACCCAGCGTTTTGAGGTTTTCCTGATCTCCATTTGATATCAGTGCTTCTTGTTTATGACCTGTTTTATTCTTGCACTTTGACGCCCATTTTGTCAAAAAAAATTCAGCTGGTTCTGGGATCTCACACAGTTCTCGCCGAAGACTGATCATTTCGTCCTCATCATCTGATCCGGTGCGGAGATCATCGACATAGAAGTCGGTGACTAGCGCCTTTGCACCCAAAGGATTCGATTTCAAATGGGTGTCACTCAAATATTTCAGGCAACGAACCGCTAGAAATGGTCCGCTAGCCGTGCCGTATGTGACAGTATTCAGTCGATAGATTTGTATGGCACTTGTAACATCTCGTCTCCAAACAATCAGCTGAAAGTTTCGCTGCGCCTCGTCAATTTCTACCTGACGGTACATTTTGGTAATGTCTGCCACAAGTGCGTATTTGCGACAATCTGAGCAGAAAGGAATATAGACACGGCTGTATTGTTGGTCCCAAGATTTTCGAAAGATTTTCTCACAAAGCATTTTCTCTGGGGTAGGTCTGTCACAGGTCTGTCACAACATACATTTAGAACTTGTTCCAACTCCCAGAATAGTTTAACAAGCGTATCAAGAGGGCAACCCTCCTGCACGGTGCTCACCATAGAGCATGCTTCAGTGATTTGGGGTCCTGTGGATCTGCAGCGACCAGACACCACCCACCCAAATACCGTATTTTGCAAAGTTAGCGTATTTACCTGCCTTAATTGGCCATATTTTATTATGTCAAAGAAGGCGTCAGCTCCTAGCAGTAAATCCACCTTCTAGGGCTTATAAAAACCTGGATCGGCCAGTGGGAACTCTTTAGGGGCTATCAACGAGTCTGATGGAACAGCTTTCTCTGGGTGATAAGACGAAATCGATTTGAGAATGAGGAAGTCAGTGGTCTCAAATTGATTGACTCGAGAAAACACTGTGGTTTGCACCATTTGGTGCGCAGATAAGTTAGCCTTTCCAATTCCCAATAAGTTGATGTCTTTCCGGATGCGTTTTAATTGTAAGCTCCTTGTAAGCTCCGTGCAAACGCCTCGATTATAAAATTGACTTGAGAGCCCGAATCCAGTAGAACCCTGGCTGGTTGAAACTGACACGAGCCACCTTTTACATCCACAATTGCTGTCGCCAGAACTACCTGATCTGACTCCAAAGCCATAGCATGATTTGACGACAATTGATTCGACCTTTCAGCATCCGACGCATCCTGAGACCCGACAGCCTCACGGACGTTTGCTGATGTCCCCGAGTCAGCATTGTAGCGGTGCAGCAATGTGTGGTGGGGGTTTGAGAATACTCTGCAATGCCCATTATGCATTATGCCCTTTACGCAAACAATTAATACAAAACGGGATCCCCTTTGCAAATCTAAATCTTGTCTTGACCGACACAACTGAACAACTAGTAATACAATGATCAGCGGATTTGCAGAATATACACTTTGATTCCTGGCATTTAGTTGATTGGGATACCGCCAGCGATGTTTTGCCAGACTGCTTAGTTTTTGGTTCTTGTGAACCTTTTCGACACCTAGCCCGCCCGGAATTAGTCTCATCGGCCGACAAATGCTGATAGCGCTTGTTTAGGGCTGCTACACAATCCCCCCAAGACGGAACTTTTAGGTAATCCAACATTTCCTCCCACCTAGAACGTGTTTTCGAGTCAACTTTCGGCATGACGATGTGTATCAGGAGGGCGTGAGCAACCCCCCATTGACTCATATTCTCATATACTCATATACGACTCATATATGGCAGATACCGTGTCAATCAATGATCGTAATGCACTAGCCGATGGACCCTGCATCGCCTGTAAATCAAAAAGTCTAGATATGCCGTCCAAGAACATAAGGCACTCGTTATCAAAGACCTGCTTTAGAGCGTCAAGAGCCTTGGAATAATTTTTCTCTGTCACCTGGAACGCCTTTACCGTACCTAATGAATTGTTCTCTAAACAATTCAACAGGTGATTGAACTTTTCGACATTGCTTAGGGACATGTCGCTATCTATAATGCTTGTGAATAAGCCTATGAAATTTTAAAAGTCAGAGTAATTGCCACCGAACTTGGGCAATTTCATCTTGGGCAGATTCCGTGTATGTGACATGGTTGTATTTAAGGCTGAATCGTTCAAAGAACTAGGTTGATTTGGTTTTTTATTAGCCATTAACAACGCTTTAGTTGACACGCACAATTCTTCAAGGTCAGAACGCGATGTTAATTCGGAGTCAATGTCGTCGATTTGAAATTGCAAAGAGAACACGCGATCTATATATGCATCTCAAATACTTAAGCGGCATTCCTGCTCGAGCTGATTAGACGTGAACAGTTGTGTCTCCGTGGTTTTATATGTCCAAATAACCAGAGGACAATGAGGAGGGGTTCCCGAAGCCAATGCAAACACTTGTAATTAGTTTAGGTTAGATTTAATTAAACGATTTCAGCGGTAGATATACATATGTTGGGTAGATCGGGGCGATGCTCTCGTCGTTGACGTTCGCTAGCAGACTGACTCTCTCTCCCACGCACGTCGCTCGCAAGACCTATGCTGTGGTCCGAGAGAGCCTAGATTGGAGAGTTTGGCACCTTGGGATCAGTGATGCAAAAGCGAACATGCCGCCCGCCAATGCTAGATCTAGCATTAAGATTTCCTTGTTCCCAAAGCGACGATCATCTGAAGATATTTGGTTTGGGGGTTCTAGAAAAGAGATATAAAAGCAAGATGTGTGCGCCAGTGTATATTAAAGGATTAGAGGGTGGTTATGAGAGTGTGCCTATGTCTGAATCGGTAATCGACACAGCTTCGATACGGATCGCTTCAACTGTCCTTGCATAGTTTAAAGCGTAACCACGCGAACCAATGAATACTGCCCTGGATGAAGCTGGAGAACCCGTCCTAGTAGCCATTGCGACGGCGGAAGTCTGTCATCCTTTATCCGCACAAGGTCGTTGAGCTTGAAGTTCTCTGTTTCCTGGCACCACTTCGGTCGCTGCTGCAGATGAGCCAGCCAGTCGCGACTCCAACCTTTCCAAAAATTGCGTATCATCGTTTGCTGGATAATGAACTGGTCCCGGTACGACGCGGTTTTGGGCTGATATTCTGGCGGAGCAAACATTGTGTCTCCGATCAGAAAATGTGCTGGAGTCAGCACCTCCAAGTCATCTGCAACAGCTGTGAGAGGACATAGAGGCCGCGAATTGAGACATGACTCGATGGTAATGAGCACCGTCGATAGTTCTTCGTATGTGAACCGCCGATCCGCCATGACCCGATTTAGGTGATGTTTTACAGCCTTTACATTAGCTTCCCACAATCCACCAAAGTTGGGCGATTGGGGAGGAATGAAATGCCAAACTTTTCGTTGCGATGCCAACTTAGGTGCTATTATCTCGTCAAAATCCCTTCGGAGTTGAGCATGCGCCTTCTTCAGAGCGTTGTCCGCACCGACAAAGTTGGTACCATTGTCGCTATATAGGTGTTTGATCAACCCTCGCCGACCTGTGAACCTGCCCAAAGCCTGCAAGAAATGTTCTGTAGTGAGGCCTATCACTGCTTCCAAGTGCACAGCCTTTGTCGCCAGACAAATGAAGACAGCAATGTAGCCCTTATACGCACTAGCGCCTCGTAGACGAGCTGTCCTGAGCTCTATGGCGCCGGTATAATCTACACCGGTCGCTATGAATGGTCGACTCGGCGGATTGACTCGATGAAGAGGCAGATCTCCCATAAGTTGGGCGGAAGTTGATGGTCGCACTCGAAAACATCGCATGCATTTCCTTATCACTCGACGAACTGCTTGCCTCCCCGTGACGATCCAGAACCGGTGGCGTGCGTGCTCCAAAGTCAGCTGCGCACCTCCGTGCAGTGTCAAACAATGTGAGTTTTTGATAACCAATGTTGTGAAATGATGGGAACCAGGCAACATTATAGGATGACGCCGATCATATGGTAAAGCTGAGTGGCGCAAACGTCCCCTTATCCTTACGATGCCATGGGACATGATCGGTGTTAGTCCTACGAGCTTGCTTCTGGAGGGTAATGGCTTGGAGTTTCTCACGGCGACTAGATCTGCTGGGAAGAATTCAAGTTGGACGGTGCTCACAATACTAAACAGAGCTTGGTCCAGTTCTTCAATGCTTAAGGGGCACGCCGGTTTCCTTTGTTACACGCGTTGTGCTTGAATCGCCGAATGTAGGCAATGACTCTTACAGCTTGAGTGTATGTGGAAAACCGCTCTATAACTGAGAGTTCCTGGACTGCATGATGAACGTGAACTTTATCCGATTTGGCTTCCAATGCGGGGTCGGCCATAGAGATCTCAGACACCTTTTTGGATGGCCACATGGTCTGATCGCGCTGGAGCCAGTCCCTTCCACCACAAAATGAAATCCTTCAGCTCCTATGGGGTGAGTCCTCTCGTCGCACAGTCTGCTGTATTGTCTGTCGTGCTCACATGACCCCATTCATTTGGTGTGGAATGGTCAAATATAAAAGCAACCCTGTTGGCGACGAATGTCTTCTACCTGTTAACGTCGCCATGCAACCAATGTAAGACAATCGTAGCTGTCGGCTTAGTGGGAGTGACTTTGGCCATAAGCAGGGATGTGAAACATGACCCGTCGACATGTTCCACTCGTAGATACACGCTGCTGCATATGCTGTTGAGGACCCGTCACAGAACGCATGTAGTTGCACCGTTGCTAGAGATTCCGGCGCATAATGAATCCATCCGACTCGAAATTATCTCCATCGTTCTGCGAGAGACTCCGGAACTTCTTCGTCCCACTCAAGGGACGCTCTTGTCCCTGCACGCACAGTCTTTGTTATGGTGTTTCCTTTAAAATAAGCTTCCCGGAGATGATGACAGGCGCGATTAATCCTAGCGGATCAAAGAGCCTAGCGATGCTGGACAAGATCGTCCGTTTAGTTGTACCTTCTGGGAACTCAAAGCTGATTTTAAACATAAGACAGTCCTTGTTTGGTTGCCAATACATTCCCAAGGCCTTTATGGGATCACTATTATCCCAGCTCAATAGCGTTTGACTGCAACGATGTTCTACCGGAATCGAGTGCAATAGCCTTGAATTATTGCTCGATCATTTGCGCAATTCCATGCAGGCAGATTTTATTGATGCCGTAACTTGGCACCGTTTTGCTTTTGCGTCTTCTATGGTGTGACCGCCTGATAGGATATCGTCAACGTATATCTCCTTCATGAGGACTTCCTCCGCCTTTGGGTATGAAACTCGTCCATCTTGAGCCAATTGATGAATGACTCTGATAGCCGTGTACGGCGCCGAGGCTGTTCCAAACGTCAGCGTCGACAATGCGTACGTGTTGATGGTTCCATCCTCCGCCCGCCATAAAATTCGATGAAATTGCGCGTCGTCAATGCAACGATACATTTTTTGTATATCCGCTGTGAAGACATAGCGATATTTCCGCCAATTTAGAATCCAGAGTCCAGAGCAAAGTATATCGTTCAAACAGCGTCCATTACTCGTTTTGGCAGAAGCGTCGAAAATTATGCGTTGCTTTGTGGACATATTCTCCTTCTTAAAGACAGCGTGGTGTGGCAGCACGCACGAAGCTGTGTGTGTGTAAGTGGACTTTCGTATTGTCAAAGTGCCTTCAGCTCCCACAGCCGGACTGATCTGACCCAACGAAAAGTACTCCTCTATTTCGTCGCTATATCGCTTCCAACAATCAGGGGCCTTAGAAAGCCTCCTTCCCAACTGTTAAAAGCGATTAAGCGCCATTTGATTTGACTTTCCTAGAACCATGTTTGGATCCCGATATTTTTTGAAGGGGAGTCTCGCTACGTAGCGCCCATCCGGTCTGCGCACGTACGTTTTCTGAAAAAACTATTCTCACCACAGATCCTCTTCGGTGACTCTGGATCGTTCCGGTACAGCTTCGACTTCACAAAACCTCCTGAGTAGCGATTCCGTCTACAAAGAACGTTGATGACAGCGTAGCTGGGTGGTTTCTTCCATTCCGTCCACTTGGCCTGATAGTATCCAACCAAAATTAGTGTTTTGAGCCAGAGGTTCGTTAGGTCCTCCAATCCTGGTCTCAGGCAACATGATTTGTGCCATCAAGTCAGCTCCCAATATGAGATCGACTCGTTTCGATCGGAAGTATTGAGGATCTGCCAGCTGGAGTCCCTGGATGTGATCCCAGCTCTTCGGAGAAAAGCTCTGACTAGGAAGATACGACGTTAATGTGCTGAGTACATACGCCGAGCAGATATCTAAAGAAAACTGCGGATTAATATTACTGAACGCTTGAAAATTCACCATATACTTGCTGTGGCGACCACCCCCTTGACCCACACCAATGATGGATGCGCGGGTACCCGTTCTTTTTAGATGGAGGAATTGTGCCACATGCTCGGAGACGATGGTTTCCTCGGTTGCCTTGCTTGAAGACCATTGATCGGATTCCGTATGATGATACGCGCGGTTGCGAGGAGAATCTGTCTTCTAGGGGTGTTCGATGAAACGGCGGAAAAACATCGATAAGACTCACCATGCGATTGGATAGGCAGGCAAACTAGATTGCTGGTCGGAGTCACGGATGACTGCGGTGTCGCAGACCGTGCAGGATGCGGTAGCGACTGATTAGAGGGTTGACCTTGTGAAGTGACGGGAAAATGCAGCACAATGTTCATGTTTGTTCACAATGTCTTTGCGCTTGTAGCAATCTAGGGCTAGAAAGTCTGGACAACGACGCAGGATGTGGTCGCCGTTGCAGTGAAGGCATTGTACATTCGAACGCTTTGGTCGGTCTTGCGCGTTATGTACTCGGATACGCTTGGTAGTATCTGACGCGCCCGGCAAAGTATTGGAGTCGTACGATGAGCTGCGGTTCTCGATCGCATCCATTATGACTAGCCGGTCATTCAGAAACGATTCTAGCTCCTTACACGAAGGGACGGTGGAGCTGCTGCCTTGATGTTGCTCCCACTCCCTATGAGTCTCCTTTGGTAGCTTCGATGCTAGGTAATGCGCCAGCCAGTGGTTGCGCTCCCCATCCAAGGCTTGGATGCGGCGGAACGCAGCCAGGCAGACATTAACCGTGCTGAGCATAGTCCGTATGGATTCTGCAGTCTCCTTTTGCAATCTGGGAAGGGCATAGATGGCATTCATATGATGCGAAAACACAACGCGATGGTTGTTGTACCTCTTGCCCATCATACCCCACGCCACCGTGTAATTAGCTTCCGTGAGCTGCATTTGGCGAATATCGTTGTCCCGGCCTGGCGGGAGTGGGGACTGGCATGTGCGGCATTTTTAGATGAACCTCTGGGGCGTCAGTGTGCCTTTCGTATGAAATATTAGGTTGCAGCTGCATGCCACTTCCAGATGACGTTCCTGAAACTCCGAAGAAAACATTTTGGTTTGATTTGATTTCGGGAGATTCCCGAAATGCCTTCTGCAAGCCTTCCACTAGTTTCATACGCTTCTCAAAGTAAATACGCGTTTTCCTTGACTCCGAATCTTTCTCAAAGTTCTGCAATATAGATTTTAACGCCTGGAAACGATCCTTCTGCTTATTCACCAACCGTTGCAGTGGCAGAACCTTCGAGCCCGGATCCGGATCCGAATCCATACTACTTGTATATTTGCGTATTCATTATATTACAAATATACTGTAATATGCTGTATATGCTTCGCCTATAAAATTAACGCTTGCACAACTCACCACTCAATATAAGATTCGTTGAAAATAGGTAGCTGATCTCACACACAAACTCACTCAAATTCTCTTTACTTACCCGCACCAAACGCAACAAGCAATGAGATTAGCGAAGAGATGAAAGCGAAGAGAGCGGGGCGATGAACCGATGGGGCGCATTCCTCGCATTCCTCTATTGCACTTCATCGTTTAGCAGCCTGCGATCTAACGGCGCTGATTTATGTCCACGGAATTGTTTGTGTTTTGCAGCTGGGTTCCCCCCATGGGCCACCATGAACAGTTGTATCTCCGTGGTTTCGTATGTCCAAATAACCAGAGGATAATGAGGAAGGGTTCCCGAAGCCAATGCAAACACTTGTAATTAGTTAGATTTAATTAAACGAAAAGAAATGGATTTCAGCGGTAGATATACATATATTGGGTATATCGGGGCGATGCTCTGGTCGTTGACGTTCGCTAGCAGACTGACTCTCTCTCCCACGCACGTCGCTCGCAAGACCTATGCTGTGGTCCGAGAGAGCCTAAATTGAAGAGTTTGGCACCTTGGGATCAGTGATGCAAAACCGAACAAGACGAGATCTTGTTGCTTTGTACTGCTTGCGCTACAGCGTTTAATTTCCGCAAAATAATCCCAGACTCATCTTCTTCTACAATCGAAGTATTGCTATTTGAGCCACCCCGCTTTCTCCTAGCCATTTTTCAATTAATAAGGAGTTGATGGCTGATGGAATGAGTGAGCCAGGCGAATCCGAGAAGTCACTCAAGTGCGTGATCTGCTATGTTCCCTCTAGTGATGAGAACATTTGACCAATTGTGTTAGACGAGCAAAAAAACTTTCACTCAGAAGATCACTCAAGTACGTGATCTGCTATGTTCCCTCCAGTGATGAGAACATTTGACCAATTGTGTTAGACGAGCAAAAAAACTTCCACTCAGAAGATCACTCAAGTACGCGATCTACTATGTTCCCTCCAGCGATGAGAACAGTTGATGGATTGGGCGAGAAGAGCAAACGTAGTGCACTCATTTTGTGGACTCGGCTCTGTTGGCTATGTTTGTTCGGCTATGTTGGCCGTTGCGACAGCGAGAGAATGAACGCAATAGCAGAAACAAGCAATAAACTTGTGGGCTCGGCTCTGCTGGCTATGCAAAACGTTGCTATTTTCGGCTAAGCTAGCCGAAGCGAAAGAGAGCGAGAAAACAAAACGCAATAGCAGAAGCAAGCAATAAATTTGTGGGCTCGGCTCTGCTGGCTATGCAAAGCGTTGCTATTTTCGGCTAAGCAAGCCCAAGCGAAAGAAAGCGAGAGAACAAAACGCAATAGCAGAAGCAAGCTTGCATAGGAGACCAATGGCCTTACCAAGGAAGCGGTAATAATATTCTTTGACCGCTACGTTGCCGAATTTCTTGGGTACCGTACCAACCAAGATTACATATGTATATGATTTATTTTTAAGTGTTCATTACCTCAGCCATTTGATGGGAACTATGTGGGTGATAAACTCTCATACCCAGGTCCAAGTAGCTGGTCCGTTCCACGTTGAGACTTCCAAACTGTCCAACGAAGGATGAGCTGCTTGTTGATGGGCGACTCCAAATCCAAGTCCACGATATGGCCAGACAGCGATTAAGATCGTTCCACGGAGATCCAACTTAATTGAGTCCACCCGGGGGCGCCAAAATGTTTGTGCAATTTACAAATTGAGAAAATGCCGGTAAGGCACAAACAACTTTATTTTTTAGTTGCTCCGAACAAATGTTGGGAACACAATAAAATCGGTCCGACCAAGAAAGAATACGTCTGAACAGTTTCGAATTAAATTTTAGAGAGCCTCCATATTTATTCAAGCCCTTCTACCGCGTTTTCAAGCTAATGCCTCTGTGGTGACTTGTTAGCGGCTGAGCGAGTGTACTCGTAACAGCGCTTGTCTCAGCTTGTACTTTTACTTAGCTTAAGAGAGCCTGTCGTATGGCTGGCTCTTAGTTAAGGGTTTGCATCAAATTTACATTTCATTCTTTTTTTTTATATATGTTTATACCCGGTACTCGAAGAGTGTAAGGGTATACTAGATTTCTGCCAAAAGTGGATGTATGTAACACCCAGAAGGAAGCGTTTCCGACCCCATAAAGTATATATATTCTAGATCAGCATCAATAGCCGAGTCGATATAGCTATGTCTGTCTGTCTGTCCGTCCGTCCGTCTTCATTAGCGTCTAGAGCTCAGACTGTAAAAGCTAGAGCCACCCTATTTTCGTATCCAGACTCCTGTCATATCACACTGTTACAAGTGTATTTCATAAAACTCAAAAAACGAATATCTGTGGCATGCACAATTTTAAAGATACGAGAAAACCAAAATCATAGACAATTACCATATCTATCAGAGTGTTGAATCTGGATCGATTCGGATCATAAATATAGCCACAATGAAGAAAACCATTTCGAAATGCATCGTTCCCTCTCGCTCTCTCTCACACACCGAGATGGCCGCTATGCCTGATCGAATTTTTTGACGCCTAGTTCTCAGAGACTATAAAAGCTAGATCAACCAAACTTTCTATCCAAGCTCCTGTGATATCAAACCGAGACGAGTTTGTTTTAAAATTTTGCCACGCCCCCTTCCGCCCCCACAAAAGATGAAAATCTACAATTTTGAAGATACGGGAAAACCAAAAACGCAGAATCATAGAAAATTATTATATCAATCAGAGTGTTGAATCTGGATCAGATCGGATAATTAGTATAGCCAGAAGGAACAAATGAAATTTCAGTGGCTCGGGTGGATCGTATCTGTCGGCGGACAAAGGGTAGCAAGCTCAGCGCTCTTGGGAATTCACAATTCTCCGGAGTCGGAATCTAACATGGATTCAAGGTTGGATAAAACACTTCGTATGTTTTGGAAAGTCAAGAATTGTGTGGAAGCAAGTGTAAATACCAAGGAAGAATTAGATTGCAAAGCGCATTTCGTAAGCCACTTTTCACGTTTGCCATCGGGGGAGTATTCAATTCGTCTCCCATTAAAACATAATGCTGATCTCTTAGGGGAATCCTATACTCAGGCGTTTCGACGATTCATCAATTTGGAGCGCAAATTGGATCGCAACCCAACGCTCAAGGAGCGATACTCCGCCTTTATGAGGGAGTACATTGATTTGAAACATATGTCCCCAGTCAAACCTGATTGCCGTGGCCTCTGCAAATATTTCTTGCCTCATCGCTGTGTCCTAAAGGAGGACAGTACAACGACCAAACTTCGTGTCGTGTTTGATGGCTCTGCTGCTACATCAATTGGATGTTCCCTGAATGATGTGATAATGGCAGGCCCAGTCATTCAGCCGGCATTGTTTAACATTTCAATTCAGTTTCGTTCATATCCAGTTGCTTTCACTGGGGACATTTGTAAGATGTACCGCTGCGTACGAGTGTCTCCACCTGACAACTAATATCAGTGTATTCTGTGGCGAGACTCCATCCAGTCCGAGGTTAAAGCGTACACGTTAGACACCGTCACATACGGTACTAGGGCTGCATAATTTTTAGCAGTTCGCGCGATGCACCAGCTGACCATCGACGAGGATGAATCCTACCCTCTTGGCTCAGTTGCTCTGCAACAGGAGTTCTACGTAGATGATCTCATTTCTGATGGTAACTCAGTTACCGAGGTCATGGAGAAGATGCACCAAACTTCCGCTATATTGTCTCGCGGGAACTTCAAACTTAGGAAATGGTGTTCTAGTCACCAGGAAGTACTTGAGGGGACCCCTGAAGAGCTCCGCAAGCGAGCATTGTTGATCGCATCTGCACATGCCGATCTCACATCAGGATGTAAATTTGCAAACTCATTTTTTGGCATGGCAAAGAGACATCCCATAACTTGTGCTCTGATAAGATATTATCACGAGAGGAATCTTCATGCCGGACCTCGCGCCCTGCTTGCCAAAATTCGACTGACATATTGTCCAATTGGAGGAATTAAGGCAGTGTCAAAGGAAGTCAGCAAGTGTGTGAGATGCTTCAGGACTAAGCCGCGCATGGTTCAGCACATCATGGGAGACTTGCCTAAGGAGAACGCCTTTGCTCCAAAAGTCTCGGATCGTTACGAAATTTATAGTTACTTATTTACAGAATTTTTGAATAGTTTCAGACTAATGCATGTTTTCATTAAAAACTGCATGAAAACACTTAGCGACGTCGGAACGTGGAATCTTAGCGCAAATTGTCGATTTCGTCTGAAGCTATTTTATAATAGATCCAGATTAGTATATGAGCACATGACAATCCCCTATTTTGCCATTTTACTGAGTACGTCTGAAGCTATTTTATAATAGATCCAGATTAGTATATGAGCACATGACAATCCTCTATTTTGCCATTTTACTGAGTACTTGCAGCAGCGCACTTACACTTCATGTTTCACAATAAAATTCATCAGCGACTCAAGCAGTTGTCCAAAAATACTATACTGTTTCCAAATCAGATGGAACCGAATTACCAACTGATACTAGTTTTAGCCAAGACAAGTCTAGACGTTGAACTCTACGAAAAAATGCTGAAATATGTCAGGGCAGGTATCTCGACTTCGGGTTACGGTGCCGGACAACCAGAACGAAAAAAGTGTTGTAAAGCACACAAATTTTCTGTACAGCGCAAAATGTGCTGCACAGCGCGAAACATTCCTGCGTTTTTTGATTATTCTGGTTGATCTCGTTGAGAGCTTCAAAGACATAAATAAGAAAATAAGACGAGTGATGCCATAACATGGAAAGAGAAAACAGAAGCGTGGAATCGGCTTGCCGAAAAACTTGCTGCACAAAGTGGAACAATACGCCCCTGGAAAGCACTCAGGTAATTAGCTGTCAATATTTTCAGCTATCAAATTTACAATCGGTCAGCCCAACGCCGGCTGGAAGTTAACCAAAAAATTTCAAGAAGTTGGCTCTCCTTCTTCTCTCTCTCGCTATGTAATGGCTCGGTCAAACTTTTCAGTTCTTAATTCCCAGTGCTATAAGAACTACCTATCTAGATGCAGGATACGTTTTTCTCAGGACCCTAAGCAGTTTTACAGCTTCGTAAACAGTAAGCGTAAAACGTCCGCTCATCCATCCTCGCTATCATTTCTTAATACGTCGAGAAACACTGATCAGGCAATTGCCGATCTTTTTGCCCAATACTTCCAAACAACCTATTCTCAGGAATGCTACTCCGGGCAGCCGTACCCATACGGTTTACCCAGGTCGAACGGCATCTTCAGTCCCTTGCTAAATGAAAGCTCTCTGCTTCTTGACCTCCGGAAAGTTAAGCCGGTGTTTTCACCGGGTCCGGACGGAGTTCCCGGCTGTGTACTTAGATACTGCGCCGAGTCTCTGTGTGGACCGTTGCTTAAACTATTCAGCCTGTCCATTAACTCTTCATGCTTCCCCTCCATATGGAAGGAGTCGTTCATTATTCCTCTCCATAAGAAAGGTAGTAAGTCTGACGCGAAGAACTACAGAGGTATATCAAAGTTATCCGCAATTCCTAAAGTGTTTGAGAAAATTTTAACTCCGCACCTGCAGCATCTTTGCAGATCACTTATATCTCCAGCCCATCATGGATTTATAAGGCGGAGATCAACAACCACGAATTTATTGGAGTTCACCTCCTTTATCATTAAAGGCTTCCAAGGTAATCTACAGACGGATGTCATTTACACAGATTTCAGTAAAGCATTCGACTCTGTAAACCACACTCTCCTAGCACAAAAACTTGACCTTTTAGGGTTTCCACCCAATCTCTTGAGATGGATTTCTAGCTACCTTTGTTCCAGGTCCCAAAGAGTCCTCTTCAAAAACTCCCTATCTTCACCAGTTATGGTTACTTCGGGCGTACCACAGGGCAGCCATCTAGGCCCCCTACTCTTTACACTCTTTATAAATGACCTGCCTTCGGTATTAACATACTCTCGAGTACTTATGTATGCGGATGATGTTAAGCTGTGTGTCCAGTTCAAGGACAGCTTATCTCACTCCAGGTTGCAATCCGATCTTAATACCTTTCAGTCATGGTGTTGTGCAAATTTGTTATACCTTAATGCTTCGAAATGTAAAGTAATGACATTTCATCGCTCCAGCGCCTTTCTGGCTCCTTACACACTAGGCGGGGGTTCTCTCGAGAGAATTACCCTAGTTGATGATCTTGGTGTTCTTCTAGATCCCAAGTTAAAGTTTTCTGAACACATTTCTACCATGGTAAATAAGGCCATGGGCGTGCTTGGGTTTATAAAGAGGTGGTCAAAGGAATTTGACGACCCCTATATAACAAAGACTCTCTATGTATCGCTTGTTCGTCCGATTTTAGAATATGGTTCTTGTGTATGGTGCCCTCAGTACAAAGTACACCAGGACCGTATAGAATCAGTACAGAAAAACTTTTTAATTTTCGCTCTACGCGGCCTCAACTGGGATGCAAGTGTGAGACTGCCGTCTTACTCTAGTAGATCGCTTTTAATAAACCTTCCATCTTTAGTTAACCGTAGAACAATGCTTGGTGTGATTTTTGTGCACAACTTGATCAAGGGTGACGTAGATAGCCCTGACTTGTTGAGCCGCATAAACTTCACGATTCCTATTAGAAATACTAGAAATTATATACCTTTGTTCCTTCCGATTTGTAGATCGAATTATTCCTTGCATGAACCTTTTAGAGTTTTATGCTCGGATTATAATTCCCTCTACCATATTATATCGGCAACTAATTCCCTTCCTCTTCTTAAATTACTAATACTCACATACCTTTCTCGTAGTTAGTAATTGTAGTTGTGGTGTACGATAGTTTTAATGCATGATTAACTCCTTTAGTAAGATTAGTTCTAATTTTCCTCGAATACTAGTCTAACATCTATCTTTCCTGCATGATCGCGATCGGTTCGGTTAACGAGTCGCGCGTTTTGCGACAGCGCCCCTCGGTCGGTTGGGTGGGAGGAGGGCTGCGTTTTGGCCTGGGATTCGCGCGTAACAGCATTCGGCTGGTGTCCCATGGGCCACTTGATGGTGCAGTCATTACACGTCAACGTCCAAACAAAATACCAGCCGCTGGTTGGAAGTTAACCCTGACATGACCCCTTGAGAGAACGAATTTTTGTTATCGGACACTTTAACATTCTGATTCGTGTTAATATATATTCGAGATATCGGCTCTTAGCCTACAAAACATATAAGGTTATGAGTTACAGTGTTTTTCGGGTAAAAATATATTTAACATGCAAGCTATTATTTCTACTTTACAGTACGTACCTTTAACTTTATAGAAAGCAATTTATTTGAACAATTTCTTTTTATTTGTGAAAATTACACACTTTTTTGAACCGAGTGAAAATTTTAACAAAAAATTATCTTTGCTCCAGCGAAAACTTGTGTGTACTTTGTACTTATGTGTATAAATATCGAGGTTAAAAATATGAGAAAGAGTATCCACAAAGTCCGTGATGTATTCTTAATTGAATGGTTTAAAAAAATAACGTTTTATAAGTTTATAAAACCTAGATAGGACGTTTGACCGACTGTGCGCCGTAATACCGAGCATCTTTGAATGTCTGTTATGCTCGTCGACCAGAATGCAGGATCAGAAACCAATCGCAGATGGCCAAGTACCCGGCTGGATTGGATAGCTACTTCCCTACTTCCCTGATAAGTGGCCATCCCTGGAGCACTTAGTCTTGCCACTAGTCCTTCGAATTGGTGGGCGTCGCGTTTTTTTGCCAAATAGTTTTTGAAAACGAAAATGCCACATGCTAGGGCACAAATACCTAGTCTTAGGCAGGATGCAATCAGCGACCTGAGGGCTTACTGTAGTTTTGATGATCTCAGCAAGAGCATTTTTATCTGAAAATGCGTTTTTTCTCCAAAAAGAATAAAACCTGTTTTAGAGAAAAAAAAAAACGCGCCTCCTCTATAATAATCTGATTCCTAAAGCAATGCACAGGTTTATCTGTCGTTTCTATATCGTAGGTAATGGATGCTTCGCTGCATAGCGACAGACAGCGCGTTTGCGACGTGGCTTTCTTTCCCTGGCTTATAAAGTAGTTTGAAATGCCAAAAGCTCCCGTTCGTTAGTAGAGTACTATTTAAGTCATTGTCCTTAAGGGTTCTTGAGATTATTGCCTCCCTGTGAAAGGACCGCTCCGATGCCATATGCATAAGCGTCGGTAGTTGAGTGAAATGGCTTTTTGTGGTCTGGATACATCGGCATTACGTTCTCTGATGCCAGAATATTACTACGTTTTTGAAAAGCGTGTCGTTGGACTTCGCTGAATAATTACGTTATCGACGTATAACGTTTTGCAGACTTGTCCGCGTAAAATATCAACGATTGCTCTCTGTTATTCCAGGTCTTGAGTTGTAAAGTACTTGGCAGTACCCAAGTTTGCTAAGATCATTGGTGTTTGTCGGGGTGGATCGACAATCAGTTCGTCATCCTTAGTCCAAGAGAAACAATTTACCAAAAAATTGACCAAATCTGCTGGATGTGCCGTGAAGAGCACATCAGATTCCGTCTTAGACTCGAACTGACTACCCTGAGCGCATATGAACTTCTCACACATGCCTCTGGCTAATGCTGGGTCATGGTATACCTAGACCTGTGTCACTTTCAGGCGGTCAGTTAAACTGTTTAATTGTTGTTTAATAGCGTCCTCCCTTACTTGTTCTGTGCTTTCAGCGCGGTGCCCAGTGCGCTATCTACTACTAAACGAAGCTGATTTGCGTTCGTTGTCCGGCTTTCCTGCTGCTCAAGGGCCTCTAGTGACCTTACTGTTAAATGCCTAAGATCTGACCCTAAGCGTTTTTTTGTTGTTAAACTTGAAGTTTTAGCTTACGGGTTTTAAACTAATCAGTTGCGTTGGGTGAACTGGGTAATATCCCCTTGGGCCGACAAATTTATTTTATCGAAGCGAGAGTTATTGTTCCTCGATCGGAGGTCTTAGAGAATCAAAATCTACAAAAAATTGAAATCTTAATATATGCCCTACGGCACAAAAGATTACAAAAGACATCTTAAACAACGCACAGTGGGACATCAGACGCAAAGAGGTGGCAAAAGTCAAAAATTGTATGAGCGCTTTGGATAAAATTAATACACGCATCTAACAGAGAATTTCCCAGAGCTTTCAAAAATCAAATCCAAGATAATCAAACTTTTAGTTTAGGAGATATGAGCATTCAAAGTTGAAAATTATTTCAGTAATGTAAAAAAAGCACTTCGTCTGAAAAAACATGAAAAAAACATACCAGATTAAAAAAATTCTTTAAAAAAAACTACGCCTATGAAAAAAACCATAATTGCTTAAACAATTTTAAATCCCCAAATCTATCAGAAAGTCATTTTTGGCCACATCGGAAATGTCGTGTTGACTAGCGTTACCGGAGACATTAAATAAGAAAATAATTGATACTATGTATGTTCATATGTTGCTCCACACAACTCTGAGCCAGGACTGAGTATTCATAGTCAATACGGCCCAATTCTTGGTCTACTTGATCTGCCTATTCGTAATAGTACATACAGTATGTCAAGAAACTCTTTACACACTGAAAAAATTGTATTTTTCGACTTTAGATAAGAAAATAAAGGTTTTTTGTTCAAAATTATCAAATCTTTTTAATGCATATCAATTCAGTGATATGTTTAGCGTAATTTGTGAAAAGAAAAGTAACTAAATTATAACTAGGTAACTTAAAAAACAACAAAAACTATGATTACACATACTGTATGCACTTTCCGGGGTCGGCGATGGTTTTGCAAAAATCTGTTCAAAAGCAACACACTTGCATACATTTGTACGAGTATGTAAATATGATTACCAGGTTTATTACCAACTTTTATTTGTAGTTTTCGCTGCTCTCAGAGTTTATTCAACGTTAAGCAACAAAAACATATCCGAAGAAGTTGAATAATAATAACAAACAAAGATGTGTATCATTGCTTCATAATTATAAATAAATTTGTATGTACATATGTATGTACGTTCATCCCTATGTATGTATGTGCATGCAACCAGGATAGACAAGCATTGAAATGAACATGTGTGTACGTAAAAAACATGTGCACAATTTATAATGTACATACATACATATGTATGCGTTGTAAGCATTGAGCCTGTCCCTCCTTTACCTTCCAAATTGAAAAATGTATCCGCTTTCGATTCGAAATTTTTTCCACATACATACATATGTATGTATGTGTGTACATCCAAACATATATAATCACATCGAGGGTATACTTTGTATACCCAGTACTTGTAGAATGCAAGGGTATATTGTATTTATATAAATGTATTTATGCTACAGCAAGAAGGACGCGTTCTAAACAGCTTTAAGGTTGCTTTTATACATCAAAATATGAAAAGAATAAAATAATATAATAATATACAACAACCACCAAAAGTTGTTGGGATCTGATAATTTCAACTTCTAAAAATCAGGTTACTTTCTTACTTTGGACATTTCTTTTCCGAATAGAGAATTTACTTATATTATTTTTTTATAAATAATATATTATATGCACATAAGCAAAGTACTGGGTATCTCACAGTCGAAATGTCGATTAAAGTGTTCTCATTTCTTTCTCATGGTCAACGTCAAGATATTTCGGATCTGGCGAATACTTCTGAGATCGTTGGATGCTATTGTACTTGTGTACGCAATCTTTTTTAATATATTGCATGTAGATTGAAAGAAGGTGATATTTTTAATGTTTTAAAGCATTTTTAATCGCGTTGATTGTTACCTCAATCTAAAAAGTACGTATTTTCCAATGTGTATATATAAATTCGACCCGCAGTTAAAAAATGAGTTCCTTATCGTTTCCACGTGATTACAAAGAAAAAAAACATATGAGAAAAATCGCATCAACGCAATCATTAAAAGACCCACATGAAAAACGAATGTACATTTTGAATAGAAATGGCAGCATATCAAGCCAGCACTTGCGTGGTGTGCACAAGCATTTACTTGATTCTCACGCGAAAGCCGTTTGCCACTTAATGACTGTAAGTAAACATGCAGTTATGTATAGCATAGTTTATTTATTTATTTACTTATCCTTTGAGATAGTATCCAAAGTAAATCAAAATTATTTTCCAACAACAAATTATTGAGAACAATATTTAAACACAACTAACACTAGTCGACACGACATTTCCGCTGTGGCCATGAAATGACTATTTCTGATAGATTTGGGGACTTACAAATTTTTAAAAACCTATGGTTTTCTTAGACGTGTTTTTTTTTAATGCATTTTTTCTCCCTTTACTTTTTTCAGAGGTATTCTCTTTTTTCTTTCTTCTTGTTTTCACTTAACTAAAGCATATTACATCTGGCTGTATTGAAATTTACAGCTCTGAAAAGCTGTTAAAAACAGCTATAAATGGTAATTAAATACTTTGTAGTGTAGCTTACCGTCTGGAAGTTATTAAGAAGTTATTAGTTATTATTTTTGCAGTATTTTGATTCCGAAATTTTGACTTTAAATTAAAACCTCAGAAGAAGTCGAAAAAAATTTTTCTTGAGCTGAATAGTTCGTCTTATATAGGTACATTAATTATGCATTAATTAGGCGTTTAACGTATCGTTTCTTAGAGTCGATGGATAAACGGCTTAAAAAGAAAGTCATTTTTGGGGCGATTTGCGAATGAATTATAAATCTAACTTTTGTAATGATGGTCTCAACCAATACGTATTCAAAAAGAAACATTGCGCAGGATTCTTACTGGTTCCTTTGCTGTGCACTGCAGACGTCTGGTGTCGCCGCTGCGGATTTTACTCTATTACTCTGATTACCGTCAGGTAGCTATGGTAAATTCATCTGACAGGAGAATTGGAAGTAGCCTTAAAATTTACGTTCAAAAATATCTGGAATGGAATATCTCAATCCGTCTTCAAGAATAGCTTCAACAGCGATTATTATCATTATCATAATATTTTCTGAAACCTGGCTCAGCCCTGATTTCAGTTCTAATGAGTGTGAATAACATTTCCAGCACAAATGCCAGCTCTGATGACTCTGTTGGTATCTGTGTGACAGGAGATTTTAATTTAGGATCTGTTGTATGGACATGTGATCCGCAATCCCTTGCTAGTGTGGCTAGCAATGTACACCTGCCACATGAAATTATTGTCATTGATGATGGTTATAGTATGGGTCTCATCCAAATAAATAGCATTTTTAATGATTTGCATTGGTTACTCGATTTAAAATTCAATAATTCCATTGCTTATTCCTCGGTAAGCCTTGCTGATTTTACTATTTCTAGTTGTAATGTTTATCATAACTCCTTATGCTTTAATATCGAAATTTTGAATTTTTTAAAAGCTTTTATTGTAGTTCCTATATACCATGCCAGCTTGGTTGCCGTAAGTAATTACCTTATATCTATGAATTGCGTTTCCTTGCTATCGAATGCTTGCATTGATACTAATTATAATACCTTCCTCGTTGCCCTCATAAATACTGTTGACAGCATTGTTTCAACCAACGTAGGGGATCCTATAGGCTTCCTTGGTGCACTAAAGGCCTCCAGAAATATAAAAAGTTGAGGAATAAGTTCTAGATGGGGTTATCTAGGGGATAGATACAGGTAACACAAACGAGAGTTTGAGTGTTTGTATAAATTTCTATATAATTAACACATCTCTGATGTTGAAAATTGATTAAAGTCCAATCCTAATGTGTTCTGGCGCTTCATAAATTCAAAAAAATCATTGTCATCCATAAATATTGTTTTTTACTCTGGGGCTAGTATTGCCACCTTATTTGCTTTCTTTTTCTCTGCCAATTTAAAGCCTGCTTCTAGATGGAATAACCAGGAAATTTTAGATAATATTCCAGCAATTTTTAATATTCAGGCAGGTTCCGGATTTTATTTACTTTTTCGTTTGACTTTTACAACCAAATGCTTACACATTTTCTTGTCATCGATATGTTTATTTTTATCATAGATTCTGACAAATCAAAACAGCCGACCTGGTTGTTTTGTAAAAACACAGCATGATATTTTTCAATTACTTGTTTTGAAGCGAAACGACAGAAGAAACATCTCAGATGCATTTTACATGTCTGACGAACAGCATTAAAATTGAAAATTTAGTTGCTAATGGTTTGACCATTAATTTGTTGCACTTACATGTTGAATTAAAATTGGCGGGAAACATCAGTCCTTAGCCAACTGTTCTGCAATGCTCTTGTTGCGAGCTGTTATTTGTGCTGTTATGCGCTCTATTTTTTTGCCAATTCCGAGAAACGAATCGATACTTGTCAGCTGGTGCCACGAATCCGAAAAGTGTATTTGCCCTGACCAATTTTTTCCGAGTCAAATTTGAGGTTGGGTTACAAAAAAATTATTTATAAAAAAATCGCAATCTAAATTTCCATAGTAATGGTGTCAAATTTCTCTTAATGGACCAATAAGTCATCTATTTTTTTCCCTTTGCAATTAAGACTCGTTTTGTTGTATACAAAATCCCGTTTATTTTTGATTTCGCAGGGTTTACGTTTTGAAAAGAAAAAACTCTTTCGTATTTTGAGCCTAAGAGCACCAATTTATGTGAATTCAAAAGTAAATGTATAAATTAATTTGAAAGTGAAACGCGGTACCTGCCTGATTGAGTCCTTTAATTTAACTGATGGGGACATTTCCGATGCTACAGCTCACTTTGACGATTCCACTAAGCCTGACCTAGATGAAGTGTTTTCATTCTTTTTCAAAAAATGCTATTCTAGCCTTCTTCAACTCTTTTCTCTTCTTCGCTGTCTCAGGATAAATTTATATCTAGATGCAAAAATTCGACCAGTTCAAAAATGCGGAAGTAAGTCTGAGATTTCAAATTGCTGGCCAATTGCTAAAATAAGAAATATAGCAAAGCTGTTCGAGAGAATAGTAGTTAAAAAATTATCCTTCCTAATAAGTACTTATATTGACCCAAGTCAGCATGACCAAACCTTCGTATGCCGCATTGTGCCGTTCAATTCCGTTCGGTACCATTCCAAATGCCATTCGACCTCTAAAAACTGTTACAAACACATAGTTTTGTTATATTTGTCAGAATGTCGTTTTAACGGAAGAATTCGGCATACGAAGGTTTGATTAAACGGCTGCAACTAAGCCGTTTATCGATCGATTCTTACAAACGATACTTTAAACGACGCTTAATTAATGTACCTATCTTGAACTAAATTTAATTCTAGAAATATTTTTATTTCGACTTTTCCTGAGGCTTTAAAGTTAAAATATCGGAAAAATATACTGCAAAAAATGATCAAATTTGAATTTGAAAGCTTAATATCTTCAAGAAGCTGCAGCTGCAAAGCGTTTGTATCTGATTTATAGCTGCACTTATCAGCTTTTCAGAATTTCAAAGTTCAATACAACTTGACGTAAGATACTTAAGTAATGTTAAAAAAGAAGCACTACCTCTGAAAAAAAATTAAAAAAACATACCAAATTTCAAATTTTTTTTAAAGAAGAAAACTTCCACTAAAAAATCCCCAAATGTATCAGAAAAAGTAATTTTCTCCTTCATGGTAAAAAGCAATACATTCGATTCTGTTCTAGACGTAATAGTCACGTTTAGTTTCCATTCAGCTGGATGTCTTACAGCGGGCTTTGGTAACACCAACAAGTTCCTAGTTTTACCAATACAGGTACAGGCATTCGTTTTTCACTTAGCTCTTAGGTTTTTTTTTTATACCCGGTACTCGTCCCGCCCAACAGTCAATGAATGTAGTCTTACAGGTTTTTAAATAAACTCTGTACATGGGTTGAGATCGGTTTAATTTTCTTTATTGATATTGAATGTGACGGGGGCTACCTATATACATATGTCACCAGTAAAAAAGTCAATCGACCAGCATTAGATGCATCTCCATCGACTCTAATTGCTTGGCGTTAATGCTCAATTTAGCTTGACTCAACCTAATGACAGTTAAGCGCTCTGTTTCGATTGTGACGTATATGTCAACGCAATATTGTTGAACATCGCAACAAATAGTTTCAGCATTTCGACGCATCATCAAACGATATGCATAATAATTCATCCAGCTAACCTTTTTGTTAGTATCCTCACCTGAAATGAATACAATAAAATTAGTATTTACTTACTTTTAGTAAAACTCACGTTCATATTTCTCGACGGGGAACGAAGTCACTTTTAGCATTCTATGGTACTAGTACTCAACATTTAATCTTGATATTGAAGTGATATCCATCGACGCCTTGCCCAAACATGAACGGGTATTGCAACGGGTCATATTACCGGTGTGATTCATATGTATTTTGAAGTTTCCCAGTATTGCGACATGTCACAATATCATGTGTTTACAAGCTTTCACTAACAATCAGGATTGCAACTTCATCTATTGTTGGAGCGTTAGAGGTGCGTTCGTATATTCCAGCTGGTCATTCATCCGCTCTGATCACGGCTTTGTAGTCATCATTTAGCATGCGTTCTAATGTAGTCTCAAATAGACTGACCAATGCATGATGTTTATGAAGAAGTTTCTGTAAATCTTGAAGAATTGCTCTCTTCAATGTGTCGATCTCTTGACGCTGATCAATTTGCTCCTCCATTATGCCCACTAAGTATATGTTGGACAGAATATCGCTGCTTTAGCACGGGAAGTTTATTTGCACGGAAAATTAAAATTTAACCATTCATATTCAAGGTTTATTTTTGACTGGCATTGATCTGCTCGCAGGCAGATCGAAACGAAAAAGAAGTAAAGTAAAAAGAGAATGTGAAGACGTCATTTCGTTTCGCCTCTCACTCATGCAAGAACATGTTCATGTGTACGTCAATGCATGCGTGTATAGTTAGAGATGGTACACCCTTCCACAATGCGAATTTGTTTACAAATTCATTTGATTCAATTCAAGCTATACAATTTTGTAAATTCGACATGCTTTCTCTTGGGGAGATTATTGGTCAAGATATCTGCAATCATATTTGCTTTGCTAGCATACTTTAAGTTAACTTGAACTTCTTCTACAACCTGACGTACAAAGTGATATTTAATATCAATGTGCTTGGTCCTTGAGTGATGAACTGGGTTCCTAGCCAGCTCTTGTGCGCTCAGATTATCGCCATACAAGGTAGTTGGGGTAGTTTCAAGCGACGTAAGAATATGGATTCCTTAAACGCAGCCGACAGTGCCATGTGCTGCTTAGCGCCACACTGCCAAGAAATCGGACCACTTGCCAAGAAATAAACATAGTCCGTATACGACTTCCGGTTAGTTCGGTCGCCGCCCCAATCCGCAACCACATATCCAGTAAGTGGGTGATGACACTCTTTGTAGTGTAGTTTAAAATTCATCGTCGCTGCCAAGTATCTCAGAATGTACTTTACGCCAGCCAGATGCTCAGCGTGCGGATCTTGGTTCCTCTGGGCCAACTTTGCAACTGAATGCAAAATAACTGGTTTGGTTGTTAGCGCCAACCACATCAGTTCACCAATCATGGATTGATACATGACAGGATCAACCTTTTGACACTGCTCATTAGTACAATCCACCTGGAACCCCGCATCCAACGGAGTAGCCACTTGTTTGCATTTGTTCCTTGATGTATTTCACGTAGCCTATGGTCATAGGCCCAACCTCACCTTCACGGTGCACCTCCATGCTTAAAAACAGCTTTGGAACGCCTTTGTCAACACATTCGAACGAATTGGAAATAGCCGATTTGATACTGAACAAGTCCTCTTTAAACTGGCATGCTATAAGCAAATCGTCAACATAAACCAGTATAAACGATAAGTTACCAAAGTTAACAAAGCCTATCTTGGGAAGGACGCCATTTAGTTTCGCATTCCATTCCGTTCCTGACTGCTTCAATCCATATATGGGCTTTTTAAGCAGAAAAGCCTTAGCTGGGTGAGCTCGATCAATGGAGCCTTGTGGTTGCTTCATGTTCGCTCAGGTCACTCTTTAGGAATGCGGTGCATACATCCATTTGATTGACGTATAACTTCAATTCCGCTGCAAGCGCAAGAATAAATAGCGCGCTCTCCAGTCTGCAAACTGGGGAAAATGTTTCAGCATGGTTTATGCCGAACTGCTGGAAGCAACCTTTTGCCACCAATCGTGCCTTGAAAGGTTCAATTTGACCATCTTTGTCACGATTCACCCATTTGCATCCAACTGCTCGCTGTCCTGCTGGTAGGTCTCCCAACTGCCATGTCTGGTTTGCCATTAGTGCCTCATATTCACGCTGCATCGCTTTAGACCAATTTGATGCATAAATACTATCCAACGCCTCCTCGTAGAATAGTGGAATTTTCACGTTGCTGGCAACCAGAGCACCAAGAATGTTGTACTCCTTTCTCGGGCCAGGTTTGCCGGTCCGAATCAGCCTTGGTCTGCCAGGGCCAACGCGAGGAGCCGGCTCATCTGGCTCAACTTTTTTAGTTACGCTCTCGTACCCATTAACACCGCTGCTACTGGAATTGCCCTCGTCATTCCTTGCACCATCGCTGCTGTCACTCTCACCAGTACCGCTACCAGCCTGCATAACTTCCGCCGTCAGAAACTCGAATGTGGCTGCATCCTTGTCGTCTTGGATCTCGTTAAAGAGGACATCTCGCCCTTCAATCACCTGATGGGACACCGGGTCATACAGACGATAGCCTTTAACTGCTACCGAATACCCAATCATGCGATACTCTTTGCCTTTTGGTTGAAGTTTGCTCTTTCTTGGACCCTCGTCCAAAGCTACTGCAATGGAGCCAAACCTTTTCAGATGACCAAGAAAAGGTTTCTTACCAGTCCACGCTTCCATAGGCCATAGGTCAGCGCACTGGTTGGCGATCGATTCCGTACATGCCGTTGACTGCCTTAGCCCGCAAGGATTCGCCAAATCCTGACTGGACCAGCATACACTTTGACATTTCCACCAGAGTGCGGTTTGCCCTCTCAGCCACGCCGTTTTGTTGTGGAGTGTATGCCACTGTAAGCTGGGTTTTTAACTCGACGAACTTCTTGAAGACTTCATCCTTCCTCCGCAGAAAATACACAAATATACACCTGGATTTGTCATCGATGAAGGTTAGAAAGTACTTCGATCCAGCAAGTGACTTTGTGCCGAAAGGCCCCACACATCTGCGTGAATTAATTCCAATATATTTTTCTATTGGTACTTGCAACAGGAAATGGCTGCATATGAATCTTGCTGAGTCTGCATGTTTTACAATTGATATCCGACGGAAAAACCATATTTTCTATGCCGCGCACCATTCCATTGTTGGTCACTTCTTTCATACTACTAATATTCAAATGGCCGTAATGTTTATGCCACAGGGCACCATCAGCCTTAACCGCCGCATCAGAAGCTTCCCTTGAAGAATGTACAAGTTTCAAACTTTGTCCGCCTTTATAATGCATTCACCTTCTTGAATAACTTTTGCATATTCTTGTCCGAACATTACAGAAGATTTATTTTTTACAGCGCTTCTCACTGAGAAAAAATGTCTATTCATTTTGGGCACATAGAGAACATTTTTTAACGTCAGCATGCATATCTCTGTCTTCAGCTCTATTTCCAATTTTCCTTCTGTTCTTAGGAAACCGGAGTCAGCCAGACCAATCATTTCTGTGTGTTTCTCTAGCTTTGTGAATAACTGTTTGTCACAACACATGTGGCTGTTGGCGCCACTATCCAAACACCATATACTCTTTCTCAAATTATCTGCGTCCAACGCATTTAATAGACTGCACTGCTTGTTCTCCTCTTTCGCTGTCTTTTCCTCATTTGAGCTCCCTCTCTTACACTGAGCCTTCATATGCACGCTTTTGCGCTCTCTGCGCGGCAGGCTTATGTACTGCGGTAAATGCTTTTGCGTATTCCTTTTGCTCTTCTGCGTTTCCCTTTCGCTCGCCCTCTTCCTACAGTTTTATACATAGAACGTCAAAAGTCGGCATACTGTCACGCGTCTCTATGGTGACAACGAAATTTTCATAATATTCTGGAAGGCTCGACAACAAAACAATTGCACGTAGCTCATCATTCAGTTCGATTCATACTGATGCAAGGCCATCAAGAACCACGAACTCTTTATGTAGCTTGAAATGCTTTGCCTTTGGTCGCTTGCGCTTGCTTAGCAATTTTTTGTACAGTTGAACCTTTCGTACGGGACCACTTGGTTGATGAAAATCTTTAAATTTCTCCCATGCCTCGGACGACTTTTTGCAATTTTTGGTGTAGGAACAAAAGGATACGAGATGTATTTAATTGTACGTATCGTATAGAAACGCTGCTCGGTTCAAATCAACTTTTGAAGTATATCTTCTTGCACTTCGAAAACTTTCTCTGCGATTAGTTCTACGATTTCTCGTTTCTTGTCTAGCCCTTTCACGGGCTGCCTCTCAATGATTTTGTTTTTGAGAATTAAGCTGTAGTGCCATACCAACGCGGTGCTCATCTCGTGAAATTTGTCTTTTTTCATCAGTTATTTGGTTCCCAATGTTCCGTCGCCTAATTGCATTACGGTTCCGTTGTGTAAGATTTGTGTTTTGTGTTTCTATATTTCCGAAAGCCACGGCCTGCATTCTGGGTAACATAAATCAATTTTGAATTTTTCTAACTTTCCGTCAGGGCCTGCTTTTTGAGTATATTTAATTTATCACTTTCAATACAAAAAAAAAATGTTGACATTTTTCATTATTTGTATACCCGGTACTCGAAGAGTATAGCCAAAAATATTGTAGCCAAAAAAGGTCAAAATTAAGTCGACCCCTTTCGGAGATTTTTATATATTAGATGTTTCCATTTTTGTTTACAAAAGTTTTTTTACATCTGTCTTCTCTACATTTCTACAGCTACTTTCTTACATATACGGCTGTGTGCGAGAGAGAGAGGACGAATGAGTAAGCGCTTAGAAGGCCAATGAAATTTCATTTGTTCCTTCAGGCAGTAATAATGATCCGACCTGATCCGGATTCGGCAATCTGGTAGATACGGTTATTTTCCATGATTCTGTTTTTTTTGTTTTCTCGTATCTTAAAAATTTTGGATTCCACAGATTTTCGTACTTTGTGTTGGCGGAAGGGGGCGTAGCGAAATTTTTAAATACACTTTTAATGATTTGATGAAATAAAAACACCTCTTAACGAGGTAAAAAACTAGTGACGATCGCACCTTCAACATACAAAAGTTCTGATATAAACTTTTGTGACGAAAAATGATTTTCCATCCGACTAAAAAAATAGAATATCTAAAGCTTACTCTTTCTGCACGCTTTATCAACATATTTAACACACATGGACATTTTATTTTGTAGCGTACAGAATAAGTAAACTTTATATAGTGTATTTATGTAGTCGTATGAAAAATCATTTTTCGTCACAAAAGTTGATATCAGAACTTTTGTATGTTGAAGGTGCAATCGTCACTAGTTTTTTACCTCGTTAAGAGGTGTTTTTTATTGATATCAGAAGTTTTAAAAGTAACAATAAATGTTAGTTTTTATATTAGTATGTATACCTTGTGACGCCCAGCGCCACAAATATATTAATATTCAAATAATAGGGCGCGCCGCCTTGCAAAGTAAGACCAGACTACAGCCGCAGACGGTCACACTACCGACCGATCGTGCATAGTGTGGCCGTAGCGCAAAAGCGAACGGGGACACCTTAAGCTGAGCTAATAGAGCGCGTTAGTAATACGCTGACGCATTAGGCCCAAGCAAGAGGCACAACAGCTGACTTTGGGAAATAAAAGCAGCATCGCTGGAGCGAATCGGGGCAGTCCATCCTCACCCGCCAACTGGGCAGTCCATCTCGGAACAGCCTGGATGTAACCACCTAAATATTTTTTGAAGTGGTTCTAGTGCCAAAAGGTAGTCTTCTACTTCTACACTTATCCACTAATACATTCCCCTTCCTACTTCCCCAAACTCCTACTGAGCGTGTGCCTCATCTCACTTACCAAACTCCTCTACTGAGCATGTGTTTTACCTTCTTACCAAACTTCTCTGCTGAGCGTGTGTTTCGCCTCACTGCCAAACTTCTCTGCTGAGCGTGTGCTTCACCTCACTTACCGAGCTTCTCTACTGAGCGTGTGTTTCACCTCACTTACCAAACTTCTCTACTGAGCATGTGTTTCACCTCACTCTCAAACTTCTCGACTGAGCGTGTGTTTCACCTCACTTCCCTATGGACAACCACGACCGATATTGACCAGTACGCAGCAAACAGCCACGTGCTGACTAGCTAGTTTCGAAGGAAGACCCTGAAGGAAGAACCAGAAGGAAGACCCAGAAGGAAGACCCGAGACCGCGCTCCAGTCGATTTACTACATAACCTGTAAACTTAAGAATAATATAGATACGAACTTGTTATACTTCATAACCAACGCCTTCTTCTTGATCCGAGAGTTCCTACTTATAGTTACCACACCCAGAATCAAAACCAATTTCTGTGAACCCCGGCGCGTCGAGCATACCCAGGCCAAAGCTACGTCACAACCTTAACACCATGACCAGAAGTCGTCCCCATATAACTTAGTTGACTTGTGCAAGCACTGTAGCGCCATTTCCACTCGGCGCCTTCGAGGAGGGCTTACGTTTTTTTATGACTGCCACCGATTTTCAATAAAAATAAAATTAAATCGTTTAAAACAGTATATATACACCCAGTGAAAAAAAGTCGCACTCTGAATTTTCATGAATTTTTGCCCAATTTTTTAGTTTGGTGTCAAAGTTTTTTTTTTGCTTAATAACTTCTAAATGTTCATTTTACCAAAAATGTGCTACACACAAAAGATAGGGAATATCAAGGGCCATACAGTTTTTAACTTAAAAATTCAAACTGATTTTTATTTCTCAGAATTTGACCTTATATGTAAATTTTACAGCATGTTTGGGGTACAATTCTATTATGATAGCTAGACTCACGGAACGGGTACATCGTAAATTTGAGTTCAATTATAAGTATTTGTGGACAACATTAGTTACATAAGTGGCTTTAGTCCACTTGACTCGGGTTTGTCTTGTGTGGCTTGAGTTCACAGATTATTTCTCCGCTCACACCCTAGTAGTCATAAATTACTTATTTTATATACGTTCCTCAGTTATATATAGATCAGTTTTTGTGTTTACATCAGTGAACATGTAATGTAATAATTATGTTCTGCTTGAACAAGAAGCATGCATAGAGTTTTAAAACGCCTTTTCAACGACTTATAGCATAAGTTTCTAGTCTCAGGGGTTTAGAAGCTAGCTTTTAGATTTTTATAGCTGTTTTCCCGCCAAATTTTAGAGTTTTTCCAAAATTGGTAGAGATAATGTTTCTTAAATCGAGCTGTTTAACACAGATAAAATGATTCCAGAACACTAAAAATACGTTTTGTATCAAAAAGGCAAAGACCCGGACACAATTTTCTATTTGAAAAGTCCCCAAAAATTTTGTTATGGAAAAATCTTTTGAACGGAGCACCGGATTCTAACAAATTATGTGTCATTCGACGCGAATTTTAAGCGAAAATACAACAATGAAAAAAAAATGGAACATTCTCCCCCACCGGCCCCAACAGTTACATTTTTCTAAATTTGTACCTTTACACTTTCACCGCTGTTTCTACTGAACCATTTCGATTTTTTAAAATCTTGGTATGCAATCCTTTGAGTTACCAAAACTTTTCGAATGGTTTATCGCTCGTTATGATCGGACGGTCACAGCAGATTTTCATTTCTTCCTGTATATATAGTGGTCCACTTTGCACACTCTCCTGGTGGGCTACGTCACTACGTGGACTGCCGTCCACAGTGATATCACAGGAGCTTAGATAGAAAATTTGGTTGCTCTATCTCTTATAGTCTCTGAGATCTAAGCTCTCATGAAGACGGACGGACGAACATATTGACAAACGGAAGGACAGACAGACATGGCTATATCGACTCAGTTATTGATGCTGATCAAACATTTATTTACTCTATGTGGTCGGAAACGCTTCCTTATGGGTGTTACACCCATCCACTTTTGGCACAAATCTAAAATACCCCTATAGTCTTCGAGTACCGGGTGTAAAAGCATGAATTTAGCTCTTTTTTTCAATTTCACCGGCTTTCCCGTTGTTGAAGCGTCTCTAATTCACGCAGTTTCTTTTGATTATGTCGTATGAATTTCTGACATTCACTCTCTATCTTTGCGTACATGTCGACAATAAATTGTTGGAACAGCTCACGACATCGTATAATTATTTTATACTGACCGCGTCGAATCATCATACGATACGCATAAAAATCCATGGAACTGACTTTTTTGTTTTCGGCTCTTGTTGCGGGATCTCGTTGTTTAATATTAATGCAATCATCTTGTCCCTTCCAGTAAATCATTGGATACTGGAGAGCGTCATATAATCAGTATGTGTCGGCGATGAACTCAAGATTATTGTTTCTTCTTTGAATCACAATTTCTCGAGTCGCTCTGCAATTGCCAACCATAATTCCAGCAACTTCGTCACCAAAAGGGGCATTGAATCTACGCACGTGCTCACCATCTGGTGTTTTATCAGGATTGATTACAATAGCGCGATTTTCACTTTCCAATTTGTGCATGTGTGATTTTAATAGTTTTAATAATTCATTGTGCTGATTAAGTATTTCGTCCAGCTCTCCAGCCTTTCAGCCTGGATATTGCCAAGTTGAGGTTATGCCAACAGAAACGTGCATCTACGCGATTGGCGAGTGCACGATTTATGTCTACTCCTACCATGAAGTAAAAACGTATGTGCTTCGTTTGGCATTGGCAGCAATGAGCCTACTTTGTGGTACACATGATTTTAAATGTGAATCTGGATCCGGGCCGATGAGCACGCTGTTCAATGCTTCCCGTGGTTTCTCAATTACAGTTGATTGCACTTTTAATGAGGCACAACACATATGTACCATTAGTTTCATGTTTAAATTTGAGCACTTGACAATTGGGAAATTCCTAGTCCATAGCACCACCACCGGAATAAGAATTCAATACATGGCTAATATGCGAATGCGATACGAAGGAACGAAGCGGATATAAATACTCTATGTACTTGTTGGCGTTGTCGGTTATTTCCTCTGATATTGTCAATTATGTAGCGGCACACACTTTTCCGTTCCAATTGCCTAGTTCATTTCGCACCTCTTCTAATTGCAATTGTGACATGTCATTAAAATGTGCCAAATTCACAAAAAACATACAAAACACACAGGCACACAACAAAACAGCACACATATGTATATTAGATTTAGATTATGTCACAAAACACACTGATAAAAATAATTCAATACATTACTTGATACAAAAACACAAAATATTAGATTATGTCACCAAAGACCCTGACAAAAGTGATCAGTCAGCTCTCACTGCGTTCGGTCGTGTTCTTGCTATTTCTCTTCATCAATGCTCGGAATGCAATTTGAATGTCACTTCTGCTCAGCTTCGCTGCTTGTCGTTGTGTCGCCGCATTCGAAAATTGATGAACTCAGTGACAAGGTGCTGCGGTTTGTAAGCCTTTATCGGGATCTCAAGTCTGAACTTCAGGCTGCCCGAATAAGTCGAATAAGAGGGTGAAGCCGGTTGCATCTAAGAAGGATGCCAACAATGCCATACCGGCGACTGACTTGCTGACTCCACGGCCAGAGAGCAGAGAGTATTGCAGAGCCGAAATTATCTGCATATCGGTCAATTTGCCGCCGCGACGGAGTCAGAGGCGGTGGTGAAATTTGTTGCCGATAAGTTCAAGGTGTACGAAGTCGAAATTTCCTGTGCGAAGTTGGTCAAGCGAGATGCTTATATATCTGCGTTGAAATTCGTTAATTTCAAACTTGGGTTCCCTGAGCGAATTATCAGCGCATAATTTATTCCACCAAAGAGCAACTATGAAGTTTACAGGGCGCACGCCCAGAATATTGCCAATATGTATGGTAATCTACGAGACCGTCAGTATCTCTGCGTTGTTGGCGACTTCAATTTGGGGTCATTGGTATGGACCGCCGATCTGCGGTCGTCGGGTATGATGCCGAGAAATGTGCATTTGCAGCACGAAGTCCTTTTCTTGGATGACCTTTTTAGTATGCGCTTAGCCCAAATTAATAATGTTTTTTTAGGTTGATTCCCGCATTGCAAGCTGCGAGCTGCCTATTTCAGAATGTAACATGCATCACGTGCCATTGGTATTCTCAGCTGATTTATATAGTCTGGATATTTTTTCACTGATGTAAGTCTGAATACTATACGGGATGACATGTTGAACGTAAACTGGGCCTCAGTTCTCTCGCATCCCAGTGCTGACACTTCTTATATTATGTTCCGCATTCGTCATATTGTTGAAAATAATGCGTCCAGAAGAGTGCGTGGTTCCTTAAGGCTGCCCTGGTATACGAAGGGTCTGGTGAGATACAAAAATTAGCGTAATAAGGTATTCAAACGTTTTCGTAAGACCCGTGATATTTGTGTATAACAAATATATATCCGATGTTGAAACTAATGTTGGGACTAAAACTAAATCCTAGGTCGTTCTGGCGGTTTATTAATTTGAAAAGGTCGACGAGTGCTCTTCCTACAGCCATGAATCTGGGTGATGTGAGCTCAAATAATAATATTGTCATAGGAAACCTTTTTGCGTCTTTTCTGAGCTCTAATTTTGACCCATGCGCTGCTTGGCATGTTTCGGATGTCTTGGACTCAATCCCTTCGGTGGTCAATATTGGCTCCCTTGATGTATCGGAGACGGACATTTTGGAGGCAATCGCTGATCCGGATAGTGATGGCATTTCTGCCATCCTGCTTTGCAGCTGTGCTGTGGCTTATTGTGAGCCTCTTAAGCCTTTCTATTTACAAATTCATTGCTTACGGGTCGGTTTATTGAAAAGTGGAAAACAGCCATGATCACTCCTGTTTTCAAAAAAGGTGCTAAGAATTGCATCTCCAATTACAGACCAATTGCCAGACTTACCTATATTTCTAAACTTCTTGAGCGGATCATTGCCAAAAAGGTTACTTTCCTGTTAAAATTGTATATTAGCCCACATCAGCATGGTTTTATGCCTGGTGGATCAACGACCACCAATCTCATTGCAACGGTGCCTTAGTAGCCAAACTGCATCGGTTAGGGATTCATAGCTGCCTACTCAGTTGGTTCGTTTCTTATCTTGAGCGCCGAGAGTATGTAGTATTGGTGAATGGAATTCAATCGGAGCCATACTTGGCTACTTACGACCTTCAACAAGGAAGTGCACTTGGTCCTCTACTGTTCGCCATATTTATCAATGACACATGTCTCAACATTCATGCTTCTGAGCATCTGCTTTAAGCTGATGATCTTAAAATTTTCCGTTCTGTCAAAACGTTAGTTGACAGTATGCTTCTTCAGCGCGACCGGCCTTAGCCGCGGCTCTACGTTATACTCGGTACTCAGTCAGTATATATGTATGTGAGCTTACAATACATATATTATTATTATATTATTACATGTTCGCAAAAAATTAAATAATTGCCAAAAAAGGAAATTTAGAGACAAATATAAGGTCGAACCCTTTCAATTTTTGCTTACATTTGTTTGCTCTAGCTCTTATAGTCCCTGAGATCTAGGCGCTCATGAAGACGGACGGACGGACGGACGGACAGACAGACATGGCTATATCGACTTGGCTATTGATGCTGATCAAGAATATATATACTTTATGGGGTCGGAAACGCTTCCTTCTGGTTGTTACACACATCCACTTTTGGCGCAAATCTAATACACCCCTATACTCTTCGAGTACCGGGTATAATTACGTTTTAATAAAGGAAAATAAATAACTTTGTGTCGGGCTCCGCAGCCTGATAGAACCCAGGAATTTGTAGAAAATAGTTAGTGGTGCAGCAGTATAGTAAATTTCTATAGTTATTGTTTGTTATTTGTACTGCCCACTTTACATCATTGTCATACAATGTCATACACTCTCTCGTCTTTCTTTTTTTATTCTGTTTTCGCTATCCCTCTCTTGATCATCTTGCTCTCGCTTGCATTAGGGAACGGGCAATACGGCCTGTCTGCCCTTCATCAGTTTGGATATCGTCGCGCTCGCATTAGGGCACGGGCAATTCGGACCGCCTGCCTTTGACCTGTCTGCGTCTATCAATCAATTACTGCACATCTCGTATTGAAAGTCGAATGGCTCTTCAACCGACACTGTCTCGAACCAACCCCTCGCGTCTTCGTTATGACCCCGTCTTGAATCGAGCTAAACAAACCACTGACTCGTCGTGCGTCGGTCGTATATTGAACTCAAACATTTTCGCTATCACTCTCGCTATTGTAAAATAAACTATACTGCTATACCTTGCCTCACAATAAACCTATCTTACCGAACCACCACCGAGTTATTATGTAATATATCGCAAAAAACACTGCTGAAAAAGCTCAGTAGCTCAAAACTTTGAAAGACCTGGGAGTTGGCGAACGAGCGAAGCGAGTTTATATTATATATTATTAGGCATGATACATTGTGCTGCTAAACGCGTCCATTTATCTAAGATACTCCACACCACTAGCTCCATCAAATTTAATTTTCTTATTAGTTACGAGTTATGTCTGTAAAAACATAAATTCTAATACATTATTCGTTTATGAAACAATTTTTTTGCAGGTTGAAGATTTGTATGAAGAAATTTTATTTGAAATTTACAATAATATTGGATGCGAAAATAACGAAAGACGCATAGAAAGTCTTGTTGGCTTTGTTCAAGACGCATTCAAAATACCGAACTCGACGCATTTGGAAATTTCCGATGTCGCCATGCGGAAAGAACCGCCAAATGTCAGACTTAATATCGAGATTATAAAGGCCGAGAATTTACTCTCAAAGGATTCAAACGGCTTATCTGATCCGTTTGTTACGTTGTACTTGGAATCAAAGAGCTCTCATCGTTACAACTCATCTGTTAAACCCGCTACACTAAATCCAATATGGGAGGAGCACTTTTCATTGTAAGCTTATACTTTTTTTACACTTGCACAATAATGTTAAATTGGTCAGATTTTTGTAACGCAACGAAGCATTTATATGTACATATGTATGTAAAACTACTATAAACTAGTCGTTCAGTTTTAAAGTTATCTCATATAAACTTTGCATTGTCCATAATGTAGCGGCCATCTTTTTGAATATGACACTTCACCTTTTTGACCATAATTTTTAACCCGAGCATTTAGCGGTGCTTTTGTTAGGGTTGACCTCAGTGCCCTTGTAATACAGGGCAGAGCCTGTCGGTGAGTTCTTTCCATGAGCTTACGATACGTTTTCTTATCGGTAGCTTTCCACCACACTAAGACTCTGCACAGCAGAGTTGGTCGCACCACCGAGATGTAGATCCATTGCATTAGAGCAGGTGACAGGCTTGTTGCTAAGCATCTTCTTGGATGCATAAAGCGCAATGGTGGCCTTCTTCACCCAGATTGCTGTCCAGTACTGTGCCGAGGTATTTGACTTGTGTTTTGGGGTTAGCCTTGTTTGGTTGATTTTCGGGGGGATCCATGCCGGTATCCGGTATACATCCAAGAAGATGCTTAGCAGCACATGGGGCCTGTCACTTGCTCTAATGAACTGGATCTACAACTTGGTTGTGCAACTAACTCTGCTGTATGTAGTCTTAGTGTGGTGGCAAGCTACTGAAAAGAAAACGTACCATAAGGTCATGGAAAGAACTCAGCGACAGGCTCTGCTCTGTATTACAGGAGCGCGGACGTCAACCCCACTAAAATCACTCGAAACCACAATAGGAATCGATTCCCTGGATATCCACGGTCGCCTGACTGCAGGAAAGGCAGCATAGCGCCTAAATGCATCGGGAAATATGTCGCCACAACGATATGGGCACAGTTCAATTGGCAGGGACATGATCAGTTTCACTGACTACATAACCGCCCAAACTTGCCTCGAGGCCAAAAAAACATATCTATGGGATCTGAAGACTGGAAAAGTGGTTGGGACCAGGCGCAACACCTTAATTATACACAGACGGCTCTAAGATGGACGGATGAGTAGGAGCGCGCTTATATTGCACAGACCCTGTAATAAGGCTGTCTTAAAGCTGCCGGACCGATGCAGCATATTCCAAGTTCGCCACGAAAAAGGCAGCAGAGGTCGCTCAGAAAATTGAACGAGCACTGTAAGGTTGCTAGCATATTGCCAACGGCCAATGTAGAGTTTCGGGAACAGTTTATTACTTTATTAGAATAGCGAACCACCCTGCCTTCAGTTTTGTTCCAGAGAGCGCAGCATAGATTAGATTATCTGCGAAAGCTTATCTAAGATAATAGAGCTTTAGGGGTACAGCTCAGAAAGCTAATTGCATGCTGCAAATTCCAGAAGAACATGCCGAAAAAGAAAGTTGTGGTGCAATACTTGTCTGAGAACCCAAGAAAACGTGGTGTGAGGAAAATATATTTAATTTATATATATATATATAAAGACAGTGTCAGTGGCTGCCGATTTCGGAAATAACGTCTTCCTGGTTATTACTACCCCACACAAGAAGAACCCTATTCCAGGTAAAAGTGTGATTAAAGTAATCGTGATATTCAGGTATTACATAACTTGTACGTACAGGCCATAATATCACGTGTGGCAGAAATTTTCCTGACTTACCCGATTAGTGCACACGCCTCGCTCTTGGGTGGTGGACCAATGCCCACCCAGCGAACCCGCCTCCCTTTTGGCTATTTGATCTGTGCCGGACGCGGGGCTAAGACACCTTTGGACCACTTTCCCACATCGACCTATCTACACATCTATAACCACATCGCTCTATATACTCTTTATATATACCCTGACCTATATCACCCACATACATTGTAGGAGTTATATTGTGCCGCAGAGCTAGTGGAAAACCAGTTTTAATAAGTGGCCGATCAGTTCTTATTCTTGTTGTTGTTGCACCCTGCGTTGTTGCGTAATTTTCACAGCGCCCGTGCCCATGCGCCTTGGCCGTACACCTATTTGCACATAGATATCTCTAGGCGTATTGTGGGGACACAAGTAATGACACCAGCAACAACTATACACACACAAGCATATCCTTTTCCAGATTAACTAAGTGATAAATAATAATTTAATTTGGATTTTTCCGTTAATTTGCCATGACATGTAGACACTTAAAAGATAAAGGAACCCTACCAATACAGAAGAAGAAAATAAAACGAGGGGGAACGTTGTGACCCGGTACTCAGTCAATATATATGTATGTGAGCTTGTAATAAATTACATTATTACATGTTCGCAAAAGGGATAAATTTAGTTTTAGCCAAAAAAGACAAAAAAAAATTAAGTCAACCTTTTCGGAGATTTTTATATATTAGATGTTTCCATTTTTGTTTACATACGTTTTTTACACATGTCTTTTCTACATGTCTAAATCTTGGAAGACCACTGAAATTTCATTTGTTCCTTCTGACTATATTTATGATCCGATCTGATCCAGATTCAATATTGTGATAGATATGGTAATTTTCTATGATTCTGCGTTTTTGGTTTTCCCGTATCTTCAAAATTGTAGATTTTCGTCTTTTGTGGGGGCGGAAGGGGACGTGGCAAAATTTTGAAATACACTTGTACTGAAGTGATATCACAGGATATCACATGGATAGAGAGTTTGGTGGCTCTAGCTCTTATAGTCTCTGAGATCTAGGCGCTCATCTGGACGAATGGGCACAGCGCCCACCCCTGTGTGTGAGAGAGAGCGAGAGGGAACGATGCATTTCGAAATGGTTTTCTTCATTGTGGCTATATTTATGATTCGATCTGATCCAGATTCAACACTCTGATAGATATTGTCATTCTCTACGATTCTGCGTTTTTAGTTTTCTCGTATCTTTAAAATTGTGCATGCCACAGATTTTCGTTTTTGGAGTGGGCGGAAGGGGGCGTGGAAAAATTTTGAAATACACTTGTAACAGTGTGATAGGACAGGAGTCTTGATACAAAATTGTGTTCCTCTAGCTTTTATGGTCTTTGAGCTATAGGCGCTAATGAAGACGGACAGACGGACAGACGGCCAGACGGACGGACAGACAGACAAAGCTATATCGACTCGGCTATTGATGCTGATCAAGAATATATATACTTCATGGGGTCGGAAACGCTTCCTTCTGGGTGTTACACACATACATTTTTTCAACAAATCTAATATACCCCTTTACTCTTCGAGTACCGGGTATAAAAATATTAAACATATCTACTATTAAAATCATAGGTCAAAACAAAACATATTAGTATATTAAATCCTGGCTTAATGCCCTAAGTAATAAATAAATATGACATTAGGTTAGGGACACTCCAAAGTTAATACCAGTCTCATTGTGCTAATGAAAGGGTATTCTTAAAATACTGTTTCAAGATGCCCTGTCTTTGTTTTTGCGATTATTTCCTATTTCTTAAGCAGCGACATCTGCAGCTGTTTATAAGTTTGTAAGTAGACACACCCATATATAACGATACACCTACGCTCATTCGAATAGAGCCAAACACAATGAGACGTGATCCAGTTCTTAAAATATTTACTAACAACCCTTCCTTACTCAATACCTAATGTCAAATTGATTTAATTTGTTCTATTCCATATTATCATTATTCTTTCTGATTCTGTTATTATTTTCATTCCATTGTTGATTATTATGTTTATTTTTCTTTCGTTTTAAGTAATTACTGAACTACCCTCATATACCACATGAAGTATCCAATATAATAGTACTTAAATTTGTTAATAATGAAGAATGGTTAGGGACATATCAATGGATTGCAGTATTTTGGAATTTATACCATTTACATTACAATTTATAACGTCTTAAAATGAAATAAGAGGGTACGTAGCGCAGCAGCAGTATGTTTGGGTAGAATAATAAGGATTTTTTTTCGTTATTCTACAGGTAGGGTGGGTTAAGAGGGAGAACAGCTAGGTTCTCCACCTTCGATAGTTGAATTTTAGTTCCGTCCGGGCTTGTAATTCCGATCGCTTTTCCCTTAAATCTGTCTACGATTTGGTTATCGTAACGGAGTTCGTTAAGGCAGCACAACACCCACCCCATTTACCCTGAGCCAGGCCGGCAATCTTTAGTCATCCGCGGTTAATTCCAAAAGTGTTCTGGCAAGTAGGTAGGCACTAGACATACTAAGCACGCCAAATTAATGCGTATCTATTGGGTTCCCATCCACCAGGGAATCGAAGGAAACGAAGGAAAGGTGGAGTACCATACTTTGCAAAACCTCGAGAGCCATGTACAAGGAGCGCAATGGAAAACTTAGCCAAGATAAATCTTTCAAAATTCAAAGTTGAACTTTGTTTCGGTGCACTTTTGTCTATATACAATTAATTTTTAAAATTTCTTTGGATCAATAAAGAATGGTTAATTTCACAATACAAAATAATTTTATATTTAATTTTTTATCAAATATAGGGGAAACATGTCAGTTAAGGCCCCCGTTTCGTTTTTTCCTCATAGCTTTCGACCAAGAGCATATTATACAAACTTATGTATACGAATCAAAAGCTTCATGTCTTATGTAAACGTATGTAAAGCAACTAAATTGATTCCTTCGAATAGAAAAAAGTTATTTAAAATTTACTGAAGTGATTATTTTTTTGAAAAAAAAAATTATGTATCCTGTTTGGGCCCGCCTTGAAAAATCCACTAAAAATTAAGAAAAATGAAATAAAACCACCAAAAAACAAAAAAAAACAGTGATCATCCAGCTCTTATTGCGTTCGGTCGTGTTTTCGCTATGTCGCTGCATCAATGCTCGGAATGCAATTCGGACGTCACTGCTGCTCAGCTACGCTGCATTGATGCTGTTCGCTGCTCGTCGTTGTGCCGCCGTGCGTTTCATCTGTCGTGCATTGATTTACCCTCAGATGCTATTAAACTTCTAATAAATCTGCCCAATTTGTTGTGGCAGTGTGATAACTGTGTGGTTGCGAATGACTCGCACTCCAAAATTGACGAATTGAGTGACAAGGTGCAGAAGCTTGAAAGCCTGTATCGGGATCTCAAGTCAGATTTTCTGGCTGCCCTCCCGGTCAAGTCGAATAGGAGGGTTGCTGCTAAGAAGGATGCCAATAATGCCATACCGGTGACTGATTTACTGTCTCCAAAGCCAGTGGCCGCCACCTCGACTGCGGTCATTGACCCGGGTCCAGCTGCTGCTCTCCCTTCTGATTCGGAGGGCTTCGTCACAGTCCGAAAGAAAGAGAGGAAGAATCGGAGCAAAAACGCCAAGCGTTTTGTTGGTGTTGCTCCGAGTTGTGAGCAGTTAAATGTATTGCAGAGCCGAAAATACCTGCATATCGGTAAATTTGCCGCTGCGACGGAGCCAGAGGCGGTGGTAAAATTTGTTGCCGATAAACTGAAGGTGTCCGAGGCCGAAATTTCCTGTGCAAAGTTGGTCAAGCGAGATGCTGATATTTCTGCGTTGAAATTCGTTAATTTCAAACTTGGGCTCCCTGAGCCTCTATTCCCGATGGTCTTTGACGACAAATTCTTTGTGCATAGACAGAGGCCTGCAGCTGATCTGACGGCTGTTAATCTGTGCCACTTGTGCCATTGCGGACGTCTACCCCGACTCAGGAAGTTCCAGTTCCATCCACTTCAAAAAACCCCCAGTGAGCGGCGCCTTTGGTTTTTGGATCGCCGCTTCTCGACAAGCTATTCTGCTTACATTTTCTCGCCTCTTTGCAATGAGCAATCGCCCGTCGCTGCTTCATACTCGGCATTCTTTGGAACACCAACAAAATATCTCTTTTTCGCATTGCGCCTTGTGCGATATTCGCTCGGCTGCTGCTGGATCGGACGTCGATGCTCTTGCTGGCACTCTATTTCGACTATGTGCGCTTCTGACGTCATCATTACAGCAACATACGCCAATGCAGTTCTTCGTGTGCTTTGCTTGCGCCGTCGCTGCACTCGACACTTGGGGAGAGTCAGCAGCCCGGCGCTCGCTCTTAAATGAAACGCTCTCTTCGCTATCAACACCTGGATTGGGGTTCCCTACCGCTGCCTTTCCCAATCTTCTGGTCGAGTATGGTGCACTGCTATTTCGGACTGCGACGTTTGGGCAGGTTTTACGCACGAGCCTTGCCGTATGTGATGTTCCTGACCCTCCTCTGGATCCTACTCTCGTGGCCGCTAATCGGACGGCACTGCCACTTCCTGGGACTATGCCGATGGATGGGGTCGAATCCATCCGCATTTTCTTTCAAAATATATCGGGTATGCGCACTAAGGCTCAAGCGGTGTACTTGGCCACATCTACGTGCGATTTCGACGTCATCATCCTTGTTGAAACTTGGCTCAACGAAAACTTCTTCGACAATGAGTTCTTTGATCCCAACCTTTTCCAAGTGTTTCGTAAGGACAGAGACTGTGCCAAAACGAAGCGCTGCAGAGGGGGTGGGGTCATTGTGGCCGTTAGACGCACCCTACGCTGTGATCCGATTTGTCTCCTTGATGGCGACTCTATCTTGGATCAGATTGGTGTGTCTGTGGCTGGTCAGTCGGAGACGCTATGTATCAGCGCATCATATATTCCTCCGAAGAGCAGCTATGATGTTTACAGGGCGCACACGCAGAATATTGCCAATATGCGTGGCAATCTACGAGACCGTCATCATCTCTGCGTTGTTGGCGACTTCAATCTGGGGTCGTTGATATGGACCGCCGATCCGCAGTCGTCGGCTATGATGCCGAGTAATGTGCATTTGCAGCACGAAGTCCATTTTTTGGATGACCTTTTTAGTATGGGCTTAACCCAAATTAATAATGTTTTTAATAGGTTAAATAAGATTCTAGATTTAGTTTTTGTTAGTGCGGATATTGATTGCTGCGTTGCATGTTGCGTGCTGCCTATTGCAGAATGTGACTTGCATCACGTGCCATTGATAAAGCTAATTTCTATAGTTACTCGCCCTGGGCTGAACCAGATTCTGAGTATTTTTTTACAGATGTAAGTTTGAATGCTATACGTGATGAAATGCTAAACGTAAACTGGGCTTCTGTTCTCTCGCATCCTAGTGCTGACTCTTCTTATAATGTTTTTATTCGTACTGTTCATCATATTGTTGATAAGAATGCTTCCAGAAGAGTGCGTGGCTCCTATAGGCTACCGTGGTATACAAAGGGTCTTGTGAGGTATAAGAATCTGCGTAACAAGTTTTTTAAACGATTTAAGATTACCCGTGACCCCGTTGACTGGGCCAGGTATGTGCAGCATAACCGGGAGTTTGCCTTTTTAAACAAATTTTTATATAGTCAGTATATTGCCGATGTTGAAAGGGGACTTAAAATGAATCCCAGGTCGTTCTGGCGTTTCATAAACTCAAAAAGGTCGACGAGTGCCCTTCCTTCAGCTATGAACTTTGCTAACTTGAGCTCAAATACTGATGGTGGCATGGCTCAAATTTTGAGCCATACGCAGTTTGGCATGAGTCCGATGTCTTAGTCTCTATCCCTTCGGTGGTCAATATTGGCTCACTTGACGTATCGGAGGCGGACATTTTGGAGGCAATTGCTGATTTCGACTACTCGATTAAACCCGATAGTGATGGCATTTCTGCCCTGCTGCTTCGCAACTGTGGTGTTGCTTTTTGTGAACCCCTTAAAATTCTCTTCTGTAATTCTTTGTCAACGGGTCGGTTTATTGCAAAGTGGAAGACTGCCAAGATTACTCCCGTTTTTAAGAAAGGTACTAGGAATTGTATCTCTAATTATAGACCAATTGCCAAACTCAGCAATGTCTCAAAACTTCTTGAGCGCATCATTGCCAAAAAGATCTCTTTCCTCATGAAGTCATACATTAGCCCAAATCAGCATGGTTTTATGCCAGGTAGATCAGCTACCACTAATTTGGTAGCCTTTAGTAACTTTTGCACACATGCCTTTGAAGTGCACTCTCAAGTAGATGTGTCTCCCACTGAGCCCTAGTAGCCAAGCTGCATCGGTTGGGGATTCATTCGAGCCTGCTTAGTTGGTTCATTTCATACCTTGAGCAGCGAGAGTATGTTGTATTGGTCAATGGAAAGCAGTCGGACCCATATCTGGCTACTTCCGGCCTTCCACAGGGAAGTGCTCTTGGTCCGTTGCTATTCGCTATTTTCATTAATGACATATGTCTCAGCATTCAAGCTTCTGAGCATTTGCTTTATGCCGATGATTTGAAAATCTTCCGTTCTATCAAAACTTTAGGGGACAGTATCCTTCTACAGCGTGACCTGGGGGAAGTCGTTCGTTGGTGCACACTTAATTCGCTCCCTCTCAATGTAAGAAAATGTTACTTTGTGTCCTTCAGCAAGTGTTTATTCAATGTTCAGGCCTCATACTCGATAGATGGCCTTCCGCTCTTGAAGCAGACGGAGACACTTGACCTGGGGGTCTTGTTCGATTCCAAATTTCGTTTTATCGAGCATTTGAATTTCATTTTGCCAAAAGCCTATGCCATGTTCGGCTTTGTTACGCGTAATTCATCGCAGTTTAAGGACCCATATACGAGGCTAAGTCTTTATGCATTTCTTGTGCGCTCCCGTCTTGAGTATGCTTCAGTGGTTTGGAATCCCACGGGGGTCGTTCAGATTGCGCGTGTCGAGAGATTGCAAAGGAAGTTTTTGAAGTTTGCACTCCAGCCTTTGCAATTTTCCAGTCCGGTGCCGTCCTATGAGTGCAGATTGCGCCTCGTGCATCTCTCCTCCCTTGAGGATCGAAGAACCATTGCGGCTCAGCTATTTTTATACGATCTATTAGTGGGTAACATCGATCGTCCTTTCCTGCTTAGTAGGATTGGCTTCAACACGCCTGCCAGGAGCCTTAGGGACCATGCACTTTTCGCTGTTGATCTCCACCGGACCAACTACGGGAATAATGAGCCATTGTGTAGGGCTCTTCGTCATTATAGTGCGCTGCCAGCTTGGATGCGTTTTGACTTTTGCCACGGGAAAGCATCCGTCAGACGGTTACTGTCTGATTTTTTCATGTTTAATAATTAATTTGTTGTTCTCTCTTTTCTTTATTTTGTGTTTATTGTTTAAGATAGCTATAAGTTAGTTTAGCCAGTTAAGGTTTAACCGTTGGCGAATAAATAAATAAATAAATAAATAAAAATAGGGAAAAAATTAAAAAAATGAAAATATATTAATATTTGAGGCCGTCACTAGCCTACTCTTTCTCGCTTGCCTTTGTGAAGGCGCATACCCCTTCACAACGACGTAGGCCAGCAAGGAGCAACATTCGTCCGGGAGGCGAAGGGATACAGACCAGGCTGGAGCCTGCCAAGAATATTTTTATTTAATTTCTTCCCCCTTTTGTTTTCTAGTTATTAAGCCTTAATCCAAATAATATAAATATAGAGTAAGAGAACGAAAAAGGAAGTATTATTTAAGGGAGCGCAGCACTGGCAGGGACCAGCAGAGAGCATCACTGACAGCAGAGACCAGCAGCAGAGGCCGGAGCAGAGACACGAAGCAGCAGACACCGAAGCAGACAGCAGAGATCAGAGATCAGAGCAGAGATCACGGCAGAGACCAGTAGCAGAGGCCGGAGCAGAGACACGAAGCAGCAGACACCAGAGCAGAGATCAACGGCAGAGACCAGCAGCAGAGACACGGAGCGAAGACAAATGCAAACCCACCCTCACATGCCGAAGCAAGCCACGCACGACCCAAAGAGAGCGAGAGCAAAAGGCACGCGACAAAAGCGCCGGGTCGCGGCAGAAGCTGGGAGCAGAAGCTCGAACGGCCGGCTGAGCCAGCTGCCAAAATTATGGAGAGCAAAAGCTGCGCCAATAGCACCCACGCACGACCCAAGGAGAGCGGGAGCAAAAGGCACGCGACAAAAGCGCCGGGTCGCGGCAGAAGCTGGGAGCAGAGGCTCGAACGGCCGGCTGAGCCGGCTGCCAAAATTAGGGAGATCGAGAGTGAAAATCGAGCCTCCACCAAGGGCAGTCGTGAGTGCGGGAAAAATAAAAACGCCTGGAAAGCAAAACGGACAGCATGAGGTCCACCATTTTCCGGATCAGCGAGGAGCAGCAGCCGCAGAGAAGAAATGATGGACCAGAGTTCTACGGAGCAAGAGGGGTAAGCTGGCCTGGCGTAAGCGAGTGAGAGGGAGATAGGTGCGACGTAGGGAATAGATTTTCACACATATATGTATAGATAGAGAAGCAGGCAGACAATAAATAAATGAATTAAAACAAACTTCACTTATTCACATACCTATGACCATTGCACATGAACCACCGCCAATATCCGCCGCCCGATTGTTTTCACCCCTTCCCCTCTGTCATTGTACCAGTAAAAATATTCCATTTGCATGTCTGGGACCTCAGCCAGTGGAGTTGTACGCGGATGCCACGGCTTCCACGAACTGAGCTCTCCCTCTCCTAGTAGAAAACTCCTCCTGTAGAACACCCCCCTTCCCTATCCTTGGGGACGCCAGCGAGCAAGTTTGTACGCGGACGCCACGAATTTGCGAACCTGACGCTCCCCCTTCCCCTTGGTTTCCCTCCTTAACCTAGTCTTCCCCGTTGACGGTACAGTCGACACCACGTGCTCCACTCCACGTACACCGAGACCTTCAACCGGGACACACCAAAAAGACAACCAGCGAGAACCAAGCCATCAACCGTGACACAACCATATCCTTACTAAGGATCCCTGACTCCGCTACCGTGCCGTGAATCCTCGCGCTGTAAACCAAATCCTTTTCAAGGATCCCTGACCTACAGTGCCGTGCCGTGAATCCTCGCGCTGTAAACCAAATCCTTTTCAAGGATCCCTGACCTACAGTGCCGTGCCGTGAATCCTCGCGCTGTAAACCAAATCCTTTTCAAGGATCCCTGACCTACAGTGCCGGGCCGTGAACCCTCGCGCTGTAAACCAAATCCTTTGCAAGATCCCTGACCTGCAGTACCGTGCCACGTATCCTCGCGCCGTAACCCAAATCCTCACCGAGGATCCCTGACCTACGGTGCCACGCCGCGTATCCGTGCATTGTAAAGCATATCCTTTGCAAGGATCCCTGACCTACAGTGCAACGCCGCGGATCCTCGCACGGTAACCCAAATCCTGCCCGAGGATCCCTGAGTCCGAGTGTCAAGCCGCGTACCGCGCCCTACCCAGTGCCACGTAGCCTCGAGACCTTCACCAATCATCGCCGACCCGCCCGGGCTGTGCAGGCCCCGCGTCAGGAGACTCAACCCTCAGCTGGGAAATACCACACCAAAAGGAAGGATGAACACTCGGTGGTTAAATTCCCGCCGCAAGGAGGATCTCCTGAGCCTAGCCCGGGAATTTGGCCTTGATGAGGGCGGAAACTTGGATGAACTCCGCATCCGGGTTGCCGCGTTCATTACCCGTGAAGGCCACCCCGAGGACATACAGGCAAGGATCGACGAACTGGACGCCCACTTCAGCAGCATTCCCAGCCCTAGGGAACCACCCAGCCCCGCCGCTTCGCCAAAACCGGAAAGCCGAGCCAAGCAGGAGGACAGCAAGGAGGTGAAACCGCAGCGACTCACTCTACCAGACCAAGCAGGTACCCAGCAACAGAACCCACCGACAGGACCCCTGAAGATAATCATATCCGATGTGGCCAGCCCGAGTCAACCAGCAGGAATCTTGGCAATCGGACATTCCAACGCCACAAGCGAGCCTGCGGCACACCCAAGCGGCCGCCCTCAAGCCAGCCTGTCGGAACCGGTGTTCGCTATCGAGCCACGCCACCGGCCTGAAGGACCAGGACCTCAGGCAAACCGGCAACCGACCAGTGCAATTGAACCAGCGGCCCTCGAGGGGAACCATCCAACTCAGGACCGACAACTGCATCGGCCAGGGGGAGGAGGAATTTCGTACTCCCTCCTGGCAGACAAGCTCCGGAAATGGGGACTCACCTTTGACGGACATGACGACCCCCTGGCATTCATCGAAAGGCTAGAAGAACGAGTCGATTCGTACGGGGGAAGCCCAGAGCAGCTGCCGCGCGCCATCTCAGGACTCTTAACCGGAAAGGCAGAAGGATGGTTCCGTACCTTCCAGATGCAGGGACAGACTTAGACAGATTTCCGCCAAGAATTTCTGGACTTCTTCTTGCCCCCCAGATACTTCCAACGCTTGGAGGACACCATCCGGAGCCGGGAGCAGAAGCCCAGAGAATCCTTCCGCGACTACATGATCGCCCTTCGGTTGATGATGCAGCGTGCCAAATACACCCGGGAGCAGGAATTGGACCGGATATATGAAAACCTCCGACCAGAGTACCAAATCTACACACGCAGGCAGGACTTTCACACGCTGTCTGAGCTGACGCAGCTCATCTCAGCCTACGAAACAGCACGAGACCGAGATTCCACTCGTGGCAAGGAGGCCGGACGAGCCAACCGACCCCGAGCATTCCCCGGGAACGAAACTACAACACCACGGAACCCCACCAAAGAGACCAGCGGCGCATCCAACGGCATTAGTCGAGTAATCACTCAGGAGGAGGAGCGGCCAGTCGACGTGAGCCGAGCATGCCGGAACTGCGGAGAGGAAGGACATTTCAGGGATGGATGTACCAACCAACAGAAACTCTTCTGCTGGGAATGTGGACGCCGAAACATCAGGACTATCTACTGCTGCCGAAAGACCCAGTCGGGAAACGGGTCAGGTCTCCGTTCAACCGGGCCGCGGACGGAGGCACACACCCGGAACCCGGAGTCCCCCACCCATTAAGTATGATTGGGGGAAGGATCGCCACTCTGCTCACCATCGACGGGAGAGCCTTCTCAGCCACCCTCGACACTGGAGCAACCCGATCTTTCGTTAGTCAGCGAGTGGCCGAAGAACTGGGAACGGCGGAGAATCGACGAGAGGTGAGGACTCGGATCAGCCTAGCAGACGGAACATGGAAGGACATCACTCAAGCGATCACAGCGAGGGCGCGGCTCGACCAAAAGGAAACCCAGGTAACCCTACTTATTTTGCCCACGGTATTAGACGACCTCATCCTGGGCCTCGACTTCCTGTGTGGTATCCAGGCAAGGATCCACTGTGGCCGAGCGTACCTCCAGCTGAAATTGAGGCAAGACCCTTCCATCCACACGGCGGTACTGCCACCACGGATCGTAACGTTCGCCGAGCCCCTCCACACGCAAAGTCAAGTCTCAACTGTCCCCCTGTCCTCGACCACCACTTCCGAACATACGGCCAGCCCAATCCAGGAAGCCAACCGCCGCAAACGACACCAGACGACCTTAGCACCACACGGCAGGAACCCATACGCGACCACGACCCCGAGCCCTATAGGCTCGAAAGATCAAACCACGACCAGATCTACGGCCCCTAGCTCAGACGCAAAGCAACGACAACACTCTGGAATCTTGGCCGAGACGAGCGAATGCGCCTCGTCGACCCAAGCTCTTCCGACAACGCATCGATACCAGGCAGGGACTTTGGCCGTGACGAGCACACACGTCTCGTCGACCAAAGCGTCCTCTGCAGCACCACCGAGCAGGACAGCAACCTTGGCCGAGACGAGCGAACGCGCCTCGTCGACCCAAGCTCTTCCGACAACGCAACGACACCAGGCAGGGACCATGGCCGTGACGAGCACACACGTCTCGTCGACCAAAGCGTCCTCTGCAGCACCACGGAAGCGCAGGACTGGAACCTTGGCCGAGACGAGCGAACGCGCCTCGCCGACCCAAGCTCTTCCGACAACGCGTCTCGTCGACCAAAGAATTCCCCATAGATCAGCAACCCCGGGCAGAAACCTTGACAGAAATGCCCTCATATGGGGCATCGAATCAGGAACCCACCCGAGGGAAACTCAACGAGACAATACCCATCACCGGCAATAAACGCAAAACCCCGACACTACGTCCCAACGGAGCGGGGACTACAACCACAGAGGCCCAACAAGACAGGTCACCACGTAAGCGCAGGACTTCAGACGGACAAAGCTATGATTTGGAACCACTAGCGGACGCAGCCACAGCACGAGAGAAAAACCCATTCCGCGCACGCGACGTGGACCTAGCAAGAGAGAAGAACCCCTTCCGACGAATCGACGAGGATGACTACGAATGTGAAATTCTGGCCGCCGTCGCAGCCATGGAGCTGGAAGAACTCTCACCCTGGCAGGCAGATTCGGACTCAGTGCCACCTCCCACACCCGAAGCAGCCAAGTTCTTGTAGGAGGAACTGGAGAAATTCGAAGGATTGAACGGGATATCGCAGATCGCCGAGCACACCATCACCATGCGGGACGACAAGCCCGTGAAACAACGCTACTTCACAAAGAATCCAGCCATGCAGAAGATCATCGACGCCCAAGTGACAGAACTACTCCAAGACGGTAGGATCGAGCCATCCAAGAGCCCCCACAGCGCACCCATCGTACTGGTAGGGAAGAAGTCGGGAGAGATGCGGATGTGCGTGGACTATCGGCAGTTAAATGCCCGATCAGTACCAGATGCCTACCCGTTGCCACGCATTAATCACATACTGGAAAGGCTCCGCAACGCATTCTACATTTCAACGCTGGACCTGAAGAACTGATACTGGCAGATCCCGGTGGCAGAGAAGCCACCGCCTTCACAGTCCCGGGCCGAGGCCTCTTCCACTGGAAGGTCATGCCGTTTGGCCTCCACTCAGCGCCAGCGACCTTTCAACGACATGGAGCCGTACGCCTTCGCGTACCTAGACGACATCATCGTGATCGGAGCAAGCCTGGAAGAACACATCAAGAACTTGCGAGAGGTTTTCCGTAGACTGCGGGAAGCCAACCTCAGGCTGAACCGGAACAAATGCAGCTTCTTCAGGAAGAGTCTGGTATATCTCGGGCACGTTATTAGCGAACAAGGCATTCACACCGACCCAGGAAAAGTCATCGCAGTCCAGAAGCTAACCCCACCCACCACGTTGAAGGAGCTACGACGTTGCATTGGAATGGCCTCATGGTATCGACGTTTTGTCCCTAACTTCGCCACCATAGTCCAGCCCATGACGATCCTGTTGAAGAAAGACCAGAAGTGGGTCTGGTCCGAGGAACAACAGAAGGCATTCGAAACTTTCAAGGAAAAACTGACCCAAGCACCGGTACTGGCATGCCCAGATTTCAATGAGAGGTTCGTCTTGCAGACGGACGCCAGCGCATACGGCCTCGGAGCCGTGCTAACGCAACAGATAGCAGGAGAGGAAAGGGTCATCGCCTACGCCAGCCGACGACTACTCAAGGCCGAAGAGAACTACTCCGCCACCGAGAAGGAGTGTCTGGCTATAGTTTGGGCCATTCGAAAACTTCGCTGCTTCCTGGAGGGATACCATTTTGATGTGATCACGGACCATCTCGCGTTAAAATGGCCTAACTCCATCGATAACCCCACCGGCCGCATCGCTCGATGGGCACTAGAACTGCAACAGTACCAGTTCGACATCCATTACCGACGTGGTAGCCAGAATATCGTGGCCGACATCCTCTCACGACAGCCAGTGGAGGCGCTCCAGCGCACTGATGAAGAGGAGAACACCTGCCCATGGCTCAGACGGCTACTCAAACGCATCCAGGACCAGCCAGAGAAACATCCAGAGTTCATCACGGAAAACGGGCAGATCTACAAACAAGCAAGCAACAGATCGATTCAGTGGAAATTGTGCGTCGCCAAGGACCATCGGCAACGAGTGTTAGAAGAATGCCACGACCACCCAAAAGCAGGACACCTAGGAATCCGAAAGACAGCCACACGAATCACCCAGCGGTACAACTGGCCTGGACTCTACAGAGATGTCGCGCGCTACGTCAAACGATGTGTTAGTTGCCAGCGATTCAAGGTGAGCCAAGTCAAACCGGCAGGACAAATGCACACACGACAGGCCCAAGGACCACTGGACATCATATGTGCAGACTTTGTGGGTCCTTTGCCTCGGTCCAAGCACGGGAACACCATGCTCCTGGTGTTTTTCGACGCTTTCAGCAAATGGGTAGAATTGATTCCACTCCGCAAGGCTACGACAGCACTCCTAGAAAAGGCATTCCGAGAACGAATTCTGGGTAGGTTCGGCATCCCCCGGAAACTCGTCTGCGACAATGGGACTCAGTTCACAAGTCGCTCGTTCCGAAATTTCTGCAAATTAGCCGCCATCGAATTGGAACACACAGCCCCGTACACCCCACAACAAAACCCCACCGAGCGCGCCAACAGGACAATCAAGACAATGATTGCCCAGTACATCGATGGAGATCAACGAACCTGGGACGACCTGCTTCCCGAACTCAGCCTGGCCATCAACAGTAGCGCTTCCACCACCACCGGCTTCAGCCCAGCTTTAATCGTACTGGGACGGGAGCCACGGTTACCAGGAGCCCTCTACGAGGAGACCACCCCAGGATTGGGCGAAATTGCAGAAACGCCTCCCGAGAAAGCTACGAGACTGCAGGAGATCTTCAAGGTGGTGCGCCAAAACACCCAACAGGCATCACAGAACCAGGGGAGGTTATACAACCTCAGACGACGTGAATGGAGGCCCACCATCGGGACACTGATCATGCTACGAACACACCATCTCTCCAAGGCAGCGGACAATTTCGCTTCGAAGCTGGCACCGAAGTACGAGGGTCCATATCGGGTAATAAAGTTCCTCTCCCCGACCATAGTACGCCTGCAGCAACCCAACGGACGGCAGCGACGAACCGCCGGGCTGGCGGATAAGACCAGAAGCACCTCTACGTAAATAGTCATAAGCCCAACATTATAATAACCACACAATACCTTAGCTTTAGCTCCATCAAGGTATTCCACGAACGCCTCGATGATGAAAACCACGAAGACACCGCAGACGAAGACGAACCGGGCGGACGAGCCCTCCCACACGCGAGTTCATGAGGGCCACTTAGGGCAGTGCGCTGTCCTAACGTCCTCGCCCCGCAAGGGGGCAGCCGCGTATACACACACAGTAAGACCAGAAGCACCTCTACGTAAATAGTCATAAGCCCAACATTATAATAACCACACAATACCTTAGCTTTAGCTCCAGCATGTAAGTCGCACCTATAGGTAGGGCATGGATAGGGCAATAGCATAATTATCCAGGTTTTAACCCCGAGGGTTTTCCTCCTTAGGAACAAAGACCCGAACATCACCCGGGCGGACGACGCACAGCCTCTAGGGGCAGAAGGTGGTCACCAAGGACACCCTAAAGGCGCGTCGCCACCAGGGATAGCAGCCCACGACTACCCGTCGACACCTAACGAGCCCCCTTTGCCATCGCACACCCCATCAAGAAAATCAGACCACGAGGAAGGACCCGCAAGCGCAATCGGACAACCGCAGTCCAGCAACGCCACCAGGCCAGCTTACCACCGCAAGCCTTCATCAAGGCAAACAAAGCACTCGACGTCAAGACCAGGCCGACCCGCCAAGAAAACCCAGCAACCCCCCGGGCACCAACCCCAACACTGCCTCCACTAAACGGCCCCGTGAACATCGCGATCCTGAAGGACGCCGTTCAGCGCCTCCGAGCAGCCAATGCTACAACGGCCAGGTCGCATCACGCGTCTGGGGAACCCCACGAGTCCGAGGGACCCTCCATGTCTCGCGAAGCCAGACAACGCCTCTACGCCGCCGGAGACCAGACGGTAGCCATGGGCATCCCCCGACAGGGCCGGCGCCCGGAATCCCCAACCGAGGCCCAACTCCTACGCGTCGAGAACCAGTTGCTCCGCGGGGAGGTCAAACGGTTGCGGGACCTCTGCCATCAACTGGCCCAAGCCAAGCCCGACCTAAGCCGATCTCCAGGGCCAACAAGTCCGAAGAGGAGGACGCGGAAACCACAGCTGGCACCACCCCGCGTAGCTTGGCGCCACACGTATGAGCGGCGATCAAAACGCAACCCAATGCGGCCGGGAGCAGCGACACCCTGCGTACCACCCCGAAACGGCCCCGGGCCCCAACCCCAGCGAGCAGCACGTATAGTGGATATCGGCCACGACGCACCCATAGACGCCGCACCGGGGTGGGGCTACGACTGGAGCGACAAGGAAGGCGAGGTTGCAGAGCAGCTCGACGGCCACAAAAATGAGAAGCAGAAGCAGGGACCATTACGGGCAAAGCCTAACCCGCCTCACTACTCCGACATCAGTTCGGACGAGGGACCGCCATCACAGGCCTGCATCAACCCAGCCCCGTTGGAACCCATGCCAGAGGCAGGACCATGGGAAGACCTACAGGCCCTAGTGCTACCCGATCGGGAGCGGTTGGTCGGGGAGTGGTTGGCCGGACAGGAGCCAGTCCCCGCCGCACCCGAGAGGGCCAGATCCCCAAACATCCGTCGACAGGTCGAGGAGGACCTAGCCCGAGTACGAGCCGAGGCCAGGGAGCCGCCGGGGCAAAACAGACGCCGTAGGTACCTGCCACTGGGCGCATACGCTCGCCGACGATCACCGGGATCATCTTCCGGCAGAGGCAGCCTACCGCCGCGAGATGACGACGAACCCATGGGAGCAGACGACGGACGCCTAAGAGGGGACGACGAAAGCACCCTCATCCGGCCAGGTCCGGAATCCGGCATCGTCGCAGGTTAGGGTTCCTCCGGATCCGACGAAGGACCGGAAGTGGAACGGCCACCATCCCCGCTGCTGGGGCCCGCGGAGCCAATGGACCCACATCACGTCCCGGCCCCAGAGCCCCTAGAAGTAGAGGCCGCACCCAACGCGGAGATACCCGCACCAGAGCTCCTAGAGGTAGAAGCCGCGCCCAACGCGGAGATACCCGCACCAGAGCCTGAGGTAGAGCGGCCACAGTCACCAAGGCCAGGTGTAGCAGAGCCAAGAGACCCTGACGGTGTCCAAGCCTCCGCACCTATCGAGGAAGCCGCTTACGACGAGGAGGTTCCTCAGCTACCACCCGAGGGGGCCAGCGAGGAAGCGGACACCTCACTCGAGCTAAGCGAAGCAGGGCTCAAGGATCTCCTGGTCCTGTTCGATGGAATGCCCGCATTACACGAGCTCCAGGAGGAACAGGGGTGGCCAGTAGCACCCGCGGAATGGAGGGTGGAGACCCCGGAGAGGCGTATCCCAGTCACGCTACGGGACAACCTCCTGCAACGCGCACGGGTCAACGGACCTCGAACCCGGACCATCGAGGAGCACGAGGGCCGACAGTTTCGGGTCTCCACAAATCGGGGAGGCCAGGTGTTCATTTCAATCCGGCCCCCGAAGTAGGAAGGGAGTGTGAAGGAGCATACCCCTTCACAACGACGTAGGCCAGCAAGGAGCAACATTCGTCCGGGAGGCGAAGGGATACAGACCAGGCTGGAGCCTGCCAAGAATATTTTTATTTAATTTCTTCCCCCTTTTGTTTTCTAGTTATTAAGCCTTAATCCAAATAATATAAATATAGAGTAAGAGAACGAAAAAGGAAGTATTATTTAAGGGAGCGCAGCACTGGCAGGGACCAGCAGAGAGCATCACTGACAGCAGAGACCAGCAGCAGAGGCCGGAGCAGAGACACGAAGCAGCAGACACCGAAGCAGACAGCAGAGATCAGAGATCAGAGCAGAGATCACGGCAGAGACCAGCAGCAGAGGCCGGAGCAGAGACACGAAGCAGCAGACACCAGAGCAGAGATCAACGGCAGAGACCAGCAGCAGAGACACGGAGCGACGACAAATGCAAACCCACCCTCACATGCCGAAGCAAGCCACGCACGACCCAAAGAGAGCGAGAGCAAAAGGCACGCGACAAAAGCGCCGGGTCGCGGCAGAAGCTGGGAGCAGAAGCTCGAACGGCCGGCTGAGCCAGCTGCCAAAATTATGGAGAGCAAAAGCTGCGCCAATAGCACCCACGCACGACCCAAGGAGAGCGAGAGCAAAAGGCACGCGACAAAAGCGCCGGGTCGCGGCAGAAGCTGGGAGCAGAGGCTCGAACGGCCGGCTGAGCCGGCTGCCAAAATTAGGGAGATCGAGAGTGAAAATCGAGCCTCCACCAAGGGCAGTCGTGAGTGCGGGAAAAATAAAAACGCCTGGAAAGCAAAACGGACAGCACGAGGTCCACCATTTTCCGGATCAGCGAGGAGCAGCAGCCGCAGAGAAGAAATGATGGACCAGAGTTCTACGGAGCAAGAGGGGTAAGCTGGCCTGGCGTAAGCGAGTGAGAGGGAGATAGGTGCGACGTAGGGAATAGATTTTCACACATATATGTATAGATAGAGAAGCAGGCAGACAATAAATAAATGAATTAAAACAAACTTCACTTATTCACATACCTATGACCATTGCACATTAACCACCGCCAATATCCGCCGCCCGATTGTTTTCACCCCTTCCCCTCTGTCATTGTACCAGTAAAAATATTCCATTTGCATGTCTGGGACCTCAGCCAGTGGAGTTGTACGCGGATGCCACGGCTTCCACGAACTGAGCTCTCCCTCTCCTAGTAGAAAACTCCTCCTGTAGAACACCCCCCTTCCCTATCCTTGGGGACGCCAGCGAGCAAGTTTGTACGCGGACGCCACGAATTTGCGAACCTGACGCTCCCCCTTCCCCCTTGGTTTCCCTCCTTAACCTAGTCTTCCCCGTTGACGGTACAGTCGACACCACGTGCTCCACTCCACGTACACCGAGGCCATGAGACAGGAACTTCCTTACAGCTTATGGCTTAGAAAATTGTAATTAATTTTTTATTAAATTAATTGATTGATTTAATTATATTTAATTAAAGGATTCTGCCGGTGTTGACTTTACGTAAAATGCATTAAAACGGTGTTAAAATATGTTACGTTAACATAGACAATTATATTAAACAGTTTCTCCACCAAACACACGCAAAAATATGGTGCTATAGGAAGGCCGAATTCTTATATAATCAAACTGTATGCATAACAAAGGTTTATTAAAAGCAATCTATTGGGGTAAGACGGCAATCTAACACTTGCATCCCAGTTGAGGCCGCGTAGAGCGAAAATTAAAAAGTTTTTTGTTTTTTGTACTGAGGGCACCATACACAAGAACCATATTCTAAAATCGGACGAACAAGCGATATATAGAGAGTCTTTGTTATATAGGGGTCGTCAAATTCCTTTGACCACCTCTTTATAAACCCAAGCACGCCCAAGGCCTTATTTACCATGGTAGAAATGTGTTCAGAAAACTTTAATTTGGGATCTAAAAGAACACCAAGATCATCAACTAGGGTAATTCTCTCGAGAGAACCCCCGCCTAGTGTGTAAGCAGCCAGAAAGGCGCTGGAGCGTTTAAATGTCATTACTTTACATTTCGAAGCATTAAGGTATAACAGATTTGCACAACAGATTTGTTATGCATACAGTTTGGTTACATTGACAACACTGCAAAAAATGAAACCCTCACATTGTCATATGTCGCAATTTGAAAACAATAAAAAGTTACTTTGGTGTTTTTTTATTGCAACTTTTTTTAATACGCTTATAACTATTGGTGTGGTGGAGCAGTGTTTTTTAAAAAAACTAAAAAAAAAAAAAATTGGTTTGAATTAAAATTAATGAATTAATTAATGCATTAGTTACAATAACATAATTATGAGAACAAACATACGGAAGATTTGATTAAACTATTTAACCTATTTATGACATTGAGACATACAATTGATTTCCTTATACCTAGAACATTTTCAACTTTTAGTTCTTTATTTTTAGATACAAGTTTAATTGATTGCCGCTCAGAGCATAAAAGTTTGTGTCGAATATTATTTATATTATTAGTTCTTGCGGAGGCACTAAAGCATAATTTTTCAAATAAGTAACTCTGTTATTTTGTTTATACGATTTTATGCAAAATAATTACAGTTTGGGAGTTTACCCATGCCCATAATTTCATACATTTACTGTCACCAATCAGCCCCCTTTTGACATTGAACACAAATCTAGCTGTATTATTGTATGCTACATTTAGGGTTTGGTAATAGACACTATCACAGTTTCCAAAAGTTTATATTCCATAACAAAGTGTGGGTATCAAGTATGTTTTAGCAATTAAGAGTCTGAGGTCAATGGGCAACAACGGCTTAGTCAACAAAGGTTGTCTTAGAAAGCCATAAGTCTTTCCCGCAGCCCTAGTTACATGGTCGCTCTAGGTCAAGGTTTTTTTTATGGTGATTACGAGCTTGATCCACGTATTCAATTAGCGTATTATTAAGCGATAGCTTAGGCAGATTTTCGGTACTCAACTTTTTGTATATTAAAATTCATTTAGAGTTGACAGGGTTTACTGATAAGCCATTACTTTTAGCCCATTTACTAACATTTGACAATTCAACATTACATAAAGTTACACACTCTTTTATTCCATCTAACGGACAACTAACATACATTTTGACATCATTCGCATACATATGAACATTACAGTTGTGGACCAAGGATTGAACCTTGGGGTACTCCACGTCTTACAGGCAGAAACGTTGATCGTGCCCTGTCAATTATCACAGCTAGGCTTCTTCCATTAAGATAAGACGATACCAGTTTTACAGCAGTGTTTGTTAAGTCAAAGAATGTGTGTAACTAAGTACATAAGATATTGTGGTCTACCGTCTCAAATGCTTTGCTAAAATCCAGCAGCGTCAGAAATGTAACATTACTACCGTCTAGTTGCTCTCTAATGTTTTCAGTAGGTAAAAGTCATACGTCGAATACCTTTGATAGAAAGGGCAGATTATAAATTGGTCTGTATTCATCCTTTCCCTTAGGAACAGGAGTCACTTTGGCCAATTTCCAAAGATCAGGGAAACGAGATGTCGTAAGTACAGTGTTGCATATATGAGTTATGTGATTAATTATCTTTGATAAAATAATTTTAATAAATTTCGGATGCAAATTATCTATACCAACAGCGTTTGACTTCTTTTTAAGGACGGTGTTTGAGATGCCAAGCTTTTTTGGCACCTATTTTTGTCCAGAATAAAAAGAAAGAATTGATTTGAACTTAAGTATATTTATTTATACCGGCGGCTAGCAGAAACCGATTGCGTGCTCTTTGCCCAGCCAGAAAAATGTACACGAGATCGATATGCAACCAATGCGCAGAGAGATTAGCATAGCACTAAATTTCGCAACGTCGGCAGATCAATGCTAGAGCCGAAGCGGCGGCTGCGGAGAGCCCTTAGCATAGAGTGAGCGCAGCAGCGCTGCCGAACGTTACCGTTTACATACGTTGTTGTATTAATGTTAAGTACAGTGGGTTTTAATTACGATGATGCTGCTGGCCCCCCGTTGGAAGATGATCTTTCAACCGACTCCTTAAGGGGCAGTAGACATAGCTGAGTAATGGCCCTCCTGACGATTCCTGATGCAGTCTTCAAGTGCGCTACGTAGCACTCGCTATCCTTGCTTTGGACGACATCGACTACTCTAGCCAGTGGCCAACGCATAGGAGGAAGATTTTCGTCCTTTACCAGAACAACATTGTTCACGCAGAGGTTTTGCGTGGGAGTCCGCCACTTCGACCGCTCTTGCAAAAGAGTGAGGTACCGCTGTTGAGTGACCCGCTGTTAGGTCAGGCTCGAGGCCTGATGTCTCATGTGGGCCACTTAGAAGCAGATGAGTAGGGGTCAAAACCTCTAAGTCACCAGGATTTTCTGAAAGTGAGAGCAAAGGGCCAAAATTAACAATTGCCGTGATCTGGCAGATCAGAGTACGCAGCTTGTCGAAGCCAAGCACAGAGGGCCCAACTGAGCGGTACAGGTGATGTTTTGCAGTCTTCACGGCCGCTTCCCACAATCTGCCAAAGTGCGGAGAGCGTGGTGGGATGAAGTCAAGTCGATCGAGTCAGCCAAGCAGGATTCATGCACCACCTTCATATGCGAGTCGCTCATGAAAAGCTTCCTTACCTCCAAATGCTCGATCTTGGCGCCAACGAAGTTTGTCGCATTGCCAGATTAAATTTGACTTGGCCTTCCTCGAGTGGCAGTAAAACGCTTTAATGCGCCTAGAATGCGCCTGGTCAGGTCCCTTACGAGCTCCATGTGTATTGCCTTGGAAGTGAAGCAAGCAGGGCGAGGTCCGCCATGAAGGTTCCTCTCGTGATAATGTCTTATCAGAGCATAAGTAATGGGATGTCCCTTTGGCAAAATAAGCGGGTGCTGAGCATCAAATCCTAGGGATGAGTTTCCAAAGCGACCTTCAACTCTAAGTAATCCAGACTGATCGATGAACGGAGAGAGCGAGCTGATGGAACTGGATTTCGTGACTTGACCGTTGCGTTGAATCTCCTTTATGTCCATCCACAAGGTTGCCAGCTGAATGTGTCGAATTAGGAGGTGAGTCCAGAGTGCCGAAGACGATGTGCAAATTTGGCTGGCTCACCTCGTATCCAGGATAATGATGTTGGGGAGTCTAACCAGCAGTAAAACTGACCTGTAAAGATTTCAATTTTTTTTAAATTATGCATTATTTTCTCAAGCAAATGGGCTCCACGTAGTTCCAGCTTGGGGACTGATAATGTTTTTAGCGGCGCCACTCGAGACTTTGAGCACAAAACATTGCTCGACACCTGCCCTTCCCTGGATACGACATATATGCAAGCGCCATATGCTTCTATGCTGGCAACACAAAATCCAAGAACTTCTACATCCGTAGTGGAATGATGAACCACGCGAGGAAATGAAATCCGAGTGATGCTTGCCAAACTGTTTCTTAAGTCCATCCAAGTTGAATGCAACGCTGAGGGCAGCCTTTCATCCCAATCCAAATGTTCTCTCCAAAGCTGCTGAAGGAAGATCTTGCACCTTGCACTTGCACTTGACAATGACAGGATTTATCAATCCCAGGGGGTCGTAGAAGCGAGCAATAGTGGACAAATCCGATCGCTTGGACGGCTTTAAATTTGTGTCCAGCGCATATAAGGCGAGAAGCAGCTGATCTGAAGCGGGGTCCCATGCTAAGCCAAGAGTTTTAGTTAGTTTCCATCATGAAACCTTAAAAATTCTCTATGACATCTTCAGAGGTTCCCTCAAGTACTTCCTGGTGACTAGAACACCATTTCCTAAGTTTGAAGTTTCCGCGAGACAATATAGCGGAGGTTTGGTGCATCTTCTCCATGACCTCGGCAACTGAGTTACCGCCAGAAATGGATCATCTACGTAAAACTCCTGTTGCAGAGCAGCTGAGCCAAGAGGGTAGGACTCACACTCGTCGATGACCAGCTGGTGCATTGCGCGAACTGTTAAAAATGATGCAGCCCTAGTACCGTATGTGACGGTGTCTAATGTGTAGACTTGAATATCGGACTGGGCAGAGTCTCGCCATAGGATGCACTGATAGTAGTTGTCAGGTGGAGACACTTGTACGCAGCGATACATCTTACAAATATCTCCAGTGAGAGCAACTGGATATGTGCGAAAGCGAATTAAAATGTTAAACAATGCAGGCTGAATGACAGAGCCTGACATCATCACATCATTCAGGGAACATCCTGTTGATGTAGCAGCAGAGCCATTAAACACGACACGAAGTTTTGTCTTTGTACTGTCCTTCTTTAGGACACAGTGATGAGGCAAGAAATATTTGCAGAGGGCACGGGAATCAGGTTTGACTGGGGACATATGATTCAAATCAATGTATTCCCTAATAAATGCGGAGTACCGATCCCTGAGCGTTGGGTTGCGATCCAATTTGCGCTCCAAATTGATGAATCGTCGATACGCCTGAGTATAGGATTCCCCTAAGCAATCAGCTTTATGTTTTAATGGAAGACGAACTGAATACTCACCCGATGCCAAACGATAAAAGTGGCTTACGAAGTGCGCTTCGCAATCTAATACTTCCTTGGTATTTTCACTTGCTTCCGCACAATTCTCGACCCAAAACATATGAAGTGTTTTATTCAACTTTGAATCCATGTTAGATTCCGACTCCGGAGAATTGTGAATTCCCAAGAGCGCTGAGCTTGCTACCCTCTGTCCGCCGCCAGATATGATCCACCCGAGACGGGACTTCTGCAGAAGAGGCAGGCTATCAGTGAGTTTGATTTGCCCTACGCAGAGGAGCTCATAGAAAATGCTCGCACCAATGAGGAGATCCACTCGCTGAGTGTTAAAAAAGGCAGGATTGGCAAACTGAATATTCGAGGGAATACTCCAGTCGGATACATTGACTGCCAGACTTGGTTGGCAATCGGTGATCGTAGGGGCAATGAGAGCAGTAAGAGTCATTGTGTAGCTAGACGTGCGAGAATGCATGCAAATGTTGACGGTGGATCCATCAGTAGACACGCTTGTATCGCCGAGCCCAGAGACAAGTGCAGACGATTGAGATCTCCTAAGCTGAAGCTGCTGGGCGAACCTGGATGTGACGAGGTGAAGTTGTGATCCTGAATCTAGTATGGCACGACAAGGAACTAAAACGCCAGACCGATTCTTAACGAGGACCACAGCTGTAGCCAGAAGCACAACATCGGAGTGAAGACCTTGGGCAGCAAAAGAGGTAGACGCAGGTGAAGGAGAGCTGCTAACAGACTCCTGAACTACAGAAATAGCTTCCGATTGAAGTGCTGGATCCGGAGTAGATGGTGGGGAGCTTTGCATTGTGGATTGCAGATCTTCAAAATGGAGCAAACTATGATGCCACCCGCGGCATATGCGACATTCTCCACTGTTGCATGCACGAGTGCGATGCCCTGATTTTAGGCGATTAAAGCAGAGGGAAAGCTTCTTCACTTCCTTGTGGCGCAGCAACGGGGACAGATTTCCGAATAACTTTCAGGAGTATAATCCATGGCTCGCTGAATGGCAAAAGGTTCATCCAGACGGGTTGAACAGAGCAGAGAAATAAATCAATCAAATCAAGAAATCAAAGCATTATACGATAACACGTGGTAAGGAACATAATCGTCCTAAAAGATGAAGAAAGAAACAACGCGGAAAGTTCTTCCTTTTAGACGGTATGATGTTTTTCTTTGAATGATTTTTAAGACGTGACCGCGTTTATCTATCAATTAATTAGCGCCAGATGCCCAACTATATAATAAAAACGAGGGGAACATTGTAAGTCGCGACAATGGCCGCGGCTTTACTTTATACCCGGCACTCAGTCAGTAGATATGTATGTGGGCTTACGATTTATTATTATATGTTCGCAAAAAGGACAAATTGAATTATTGCCAAAAAATACAATTTTAAATAATATTAAGTCGAACCCTTTCGGAGATTTTTATATATTAGATGATATTTGTTTCCATTTCTGTTTACATTTGCTTGTTACATCTTTCTTCTCTACATGTCTTCACTTATATACGGTTCGTATGAGAGAAAGAGATGGAATGAGTAAGCGCTTGGAAGGCATTGCGTAGCCACTGAAATTTAATTTGTTCCTTCTGCCTTTAATAATAATCCGACCTGATCCAGATTCAGCAGTCTAGTAGATCCGGTAATTTCTCTAGAATCGTAGAGACGTTGTTGGTTTTCACGTATCTTAAAAATTGTGGAATCCAGAGATTTTCTTTCTTTGTGGGAGCGGAACGAAACGTGGTAAAATTGTAAAAGACACCGGTATTTAAGTGATATCACAGAATCTTGGATAGAAAGTTTGGTTGCTCTGTCTCTTATAGGGGTGTCGTGTGAGAGAGAGAGCGATGCAATGCATTGCAATGCATGCATTGAATCCATTGCAATGGAACGATGACTTTTTAACGAAATTTTGACGAAATTTTAAAATACACTTATAACAGTGTGATATCACAGGAGTCTGGATGCAAAATTTGGTTGCACTAGCTTTTATAGTCTCTGAGATCTAGGCGCTAATTAAGACGGACAAACGGACGGACGGACAGACAGAAATGGCTATATTAAATCGGCTATTGATGCTGATCAAGAATATAGGTCGGAAACGCTTCCTTCTGGGTGTTACACACATCCAATTTGGGCACAAATCTAATATACCCCTTTGCTCTTCGAGTACCGGTTATAAAAATTCTCAGACACTCCTGCTTCCTCCTTACCACACCGTTCGCTTTAAGGACTAATTTTCAAAGCGTTCTCCGACGTTCCGGCGATCATTCGTTTTAGTTTCCCAAACAACTTAGGACCATTAAAAGCATTACGTTTCTCCAGTAATGTACAGTCCAAGTTGCGTTGAGTTTGGAGAATTACCGTCTTTTCTGGAAAATTTTTAGTTTCAAAAGTATTATTATTGCTGGACGACGATCGTTAAGTCCTGTCTCATGAAGACATGTGTGTTAAATATTTTGATAAAGCGTGCCGAAGTGTAAACTTTAGATGGTGTATTTATGTTGTCGGATGGAAAATCATTTTTCGTCACATAGGTTGATATCAGAACTTTAGTATGTTGAGGGTGCGAACGTCACTAGTTTTTTACTTCGTTAAGAGGTGTTTTTGTTCGATATGAGAAGTTTTTAAAGGAACAATAAATGTTTGTTTGCTTTCTTTGGTGTTCATTGACCATTTCTCCATTTTTTTTTACGTTCTTTTCGCTTTGTTTTTGTTTTTACTCTTGGGATAGGAACTCACAGAACGTATACATGAACGGCACCAAGAATAAAAAAACCCAACACATGCAAAAATTATGTGAGTGTATGCTATGCGTGGAACCGAAACCGTTTCTGTTTGCTTATGTGGGTCGCGAACGCAAACTGACCAACAACAATTTCGATGCTTTTGTTGTTTTCTTACTCATTTTGCTTCTGCCTTATCTTCGAGCTTGAACTGAAAAAAACCTTTTTTGTGTTCAACCTGCCGGCAAAATGTGTAATGGCGGTTTGAGTACATTTTTTTTCTCTCAAAACTATTGTTGCGAATAGCAGTGCATTATATATCCTACAAAATAGATTTTGAATACAAAATTTAATCATTTGGTAAACCTTATTTTGCACATAAGTGAAAATGTATGTAAAATAAACTTGTTTCACCAGTGCACAAATTGAAATACAAAAAATCGTTCGCCTCTTGGTATAAGTGTTTTTCTTTGTGAGTGTTGGTGATTGCTCTTCCGTATGCTGGCTTTGGGCACCCCTGGTTTAGAGGCTAGCTTTTAGCTTTTTATAGCTGTTTTCCCGCCAAATTTGAGTTTTTCCAAAAATGGTGGAACTAATGTTTCTTATATCGCGCTGCTTAACAAAGATAAAATGATTCCAGGACACTAAAATAACGTTTCGAATCAAACAGACAAAGATCCGGACATTTTCATTTCGAAAAGTCCCCAAAAATCTTTTTTTGGAAAAATCTTTTGAAGGGAGCACCGGATTTTAACAATTTAGGTGTCATTCGACGCAGCAAAAATACAACAATGCAAAAAAAAAATTGAACATTTTCCCCCACCAGCCCCAACAGCTCCGATTTTCTAAATTTGTACTTTTACACTTTCACCACTATTCTACTGAACCATTTCGATTTTTCAAAATCTTGGTATGCAATCCTTTTAGTTTTTGCAATACCTTTCGAATGGTTTATCACTCGTTATGATCGGACGGTCACAGCAGATTTTCATTTCTTCCTGTATATATAGTATATATGTATATATTGGAGCCCTGCATGAACTGGCAACCGAATTGATTCGGTGGGATTCGGAAATCGTTTCGCTCGGTCCGACCGAATCATCGATTCGATTCGATCATAGATTCGGATCATTTTCCCAAAACGGACTGAACGAATCCGGTCTTGTCGTTTTTACTGTGTCAGATCCGAACAGATTCGTTTTTTCTATCTTACTCTCCCTTTGATTTTCTGGTAGAGAGAAAGAGAATGCAATACGAAAATTTGCCGGCTTTTTGCTTCCCCGTCTGCTTGAAAATATATATTTGTGTGTGTGTCTTTGTGTGAATGTGTGTGTGCGTCATTACGCACTATTTTTTGCCTTTGAGCAAAGCAACAACAAATACACCAAAAACGAGGGGGAACGTTGTGAGCCGCGTCTACCTCCGCGGCTCTACTTTATACCCGGTACTCAGTCAGTATATATGAATGTGAGCTTGTAATAAATTACATTATTACATGTTCGCAAAAGGGATAAATTTAGTTTTAGCCAAAAAAGACAAAAAAAAATTAAGTCAACCTTTTCGGAGATTTATATATATTATTTCCATTTTTGTTTACATACGTTTTTTACATCTGTCTTTTCTACATGTCTAAATCTACTTCCTACATATCCTACATACACGGCTGTGTGCGAGAGAGAGAGGGAATGAGTCTGCGCTTGGAAGTCCACTGAAATTTCATTTGTTCCTTCTGACTATATTTCTGATCCGATCTGATCCAGATTCAATACTCTGATAGATATGGTCATTTTCTATGATTCTGCGTTTTGGTTTTTCCGTATCTTCAAAATTGTAGATTTTCATCTTTTGTGGGGGCGGAAGGGGGCGTGGCCAAATTTTGAAATACACTTGCACTGACGTGATGTCACAGGAGCAAGGATAGAGAGTTTGGTTGCTCTAGCTCTTATAGTCTCTGAGATCTAGGCGCTCATCTGGACGAATGGGCACAGCGCCCAACCCTGTGTGTGAGAGAGAGATAGAGGGAACGATGCATTTCGAAATGGTTTTCTTCATTGTGGCTATATTTATGATTCGATCTGATCCAGATTCAACACTCTGATAGATATTGTCTCTACGATTCTGCGTTTTTAGTTTTCTCGTATCTTTAAAATTGTGCATGCCACAGATTTTCGTCCTTGGAGTGGGCGGAAGGGGTCGGGGCGAAATTTTAAAATACACTTGTAACAGTGTGATAGGACAGGAGTCTGGATACAAAATTGTGTTCTTCTAGCCTTTATGGTCCTTGAGCTATAGGCGCTAATGAAGACGGACAGACGGACGGACAGACAGACAGACATAGCTATATCGACTCGGCTATTGATGCTGATCAAGAATATATATACTTTATGGGGTCGGAAACGCTTCCTTCTGGGTGTTACACACATACATTTTTTGCACAAATCTAATATACTCCCTTTACTCTTCGAGTACCGGGTATAATAATGTGTATGTGCACCAAAGCCGGTTTTTTCCTTTCGTTGCTTTTGTAAATAGTGTGTACTATGCGTACACGTGGAGACAACTGCGAAGTGCGCACAGTTTAATATGTTGCCAATACATGGATTAATTCAATTGATGCCGTATTTGCCGTAATTTACAGCATTTTCAAACCTTGCTATGTTTTTTTAATCAATTTACTCAGATTCCTGATCAACACAGCAAATTTAATCAAGGGATATATTCCCAATTCCAAAGGATAACCAAATTTTAAATATGCTATAACTTATTTTAAATTATATAGATTTAAATAAATCATACTCAAATAAAATTATATTAAATATAATTTAATTTCAATAATTATTTGTCTATATATTGAATAAATCCCACTGTGAGCCGTCTATGCACGGGCCACACACTTTTAAATCAAGTACACATATGTGTACCATATGCTACAGGCATACCAACAACATATTTGTGCATGTACAATACGATTCTTCGTGTGTGAAAATGTTGTACATGCATACTATACATGTCCACGCACACACAAAAGGATTTCATCGTTGTATATGTCGAATCACTTTAGAATTATGCGGATCTATCTTGATTCTCAGGATGCAGATTCGGTTTTTAGTGATTCGGGGTGATTCGAATCGGACTGAAGGCAGGATTCATAGTGTTCAAACGGACTGAAGTGGCATGAGTATAGCTGTGATTTTATGAATCATGTGAATTCATGCAGGGCTCTTCTATGTATATTGCACACTCTCCTGGTGTCACTACGTGGACTGCCGTCCACAGTGATGAACATATATACGGTACGAACACGTACCGAAAAAAATAGGTTCTTTTTCACTCCCAGAAAAAAGGAATATGATAGTTCATGGAGATTTCAACCTATCTGCTCCTTTCTGTTTTACGGTATATGGCTTACGGTATATGATTAAAAGCTGTGGGTACGCTTTTTAAATTTGAGAACAGTCCAACAACAACAAAAACAAATATATAGGATTAAAAAAATATAGGATAGGATAAGTGATTTTAATAGGATGGGCAAAGCAGACCAAGCATCTCTCTCTTTCCTAGTACTTGTCGTGGGAGATGGGGAATAAATCGAGAGAAGGAGAGTGAGAGCGACCGCTTTGATATTTTTTACTTTTATTTTTGGTATTGTTTCTGAGAAACTGGCATTTGTGTTCTGAATTTAGCTTTTTCTCTATTGAAATTTTCGCTTATGAGTTTTGCTGACGCTGGTTGTCGAAAAATAAATCTCGGAGAAATGTCGGAAATAGGAGCAGTTGGGAGCAGCGCTTCCAGGTTTTCAGAAATAATATAAGCTAGATTCGAAAAAACGAGGGGGAACGTTGTGAGCCGCGGCCGTAGACGCGTCTACCTTATACCCTGTACTCAGTCAGTATATATGTATGTGAGCTTTTTGTAATTTTTTACATGTTCGCAAAAGGGACGGAAGGGTCGGTATCACAGGAGCTTGGATCGAAAGTTTGGTTGATCTAGCTCTTATAATCTCTGAGATCTAGGCGTCAAAAAATTCGATCAGGCATAGCACCCACTCCGGTGTTTAAGGGAGAGCGAGAGAGAACGATGCATTTCGAAATGGTTTTCTTCATTGTGGCTATATTTATGGTCCGAAATGATCCAGATTCAAAACTCTGATAGATATGGTCATTGTCTATGATTCTGCGTTATTAGATTTATTGTATCTTTAAAATTATGCATGCCGCAGATTTTCGTCCTTTGTGTGGACGGAAAGGGGCGGGGCGAAATTTTTAAATACACTTGTAACAGTGTGATATCACAGGAGTCTGGATACAAAATTTGGTTGCTCTATATTTTATAGTCTTTGAGCTATAGGCGCTCATGAAGACGGACGGACGGACAGACAGACATGGCTATATCAAAGACAATATTAATAGTTATATTGTCTTTGGCTATATCGATTCGGCTATTGATGCTGATCAAGAATATATATACTTTATGGGGTCGGAAACGCTACTTTCTGGGTGTTACACACATCCACTTTGTCAGCTGTTCGGGCTGATAAAGTAAACAAACGCTGTGAGTAAGAAGAAGAGAGGAAAAAATCATTTTTATTGAAATTTAAAGAAATTATCAAAATAATTCGCGATTTATTATTAAATGTGGATAACGGTTCATTTGGCAGTTTCACCACGAGCACCCAATTGTTTATGGAGCTTGTTAAGGAGGAGTCCGATGTATGCGAAGCTATCTTTGCTCCATCAAACAAAAATTGTGTGCGGCCGACTTTAATTTCCAATTGGCACTTTTAAAGTTGGAATCAGTGCATCCCAAAAGATCTTTGTGGACCCGTGTAAGTTGTTCTGTTACCATTTTGTTGTTTGCTATCCGATTTCTATCAATAAAATTTTAATTTAAATGTTTAGGAACGGGTTGGCGGTTATTGTTTGACAAAAACAGATGTTTCCTCTCGATACCCCGTCGATACCACGAATAATTTCAGTATTTAGTAAAAATACTACACAGAATGCGGTAACACTTGCGAATGATGCGCCGCATGATTAAAGATGCGGCCGCATCATTGTCTTCTTCTATCCACAGGGCTCTTACCGGCATCATTGTCGCATGTTCCATTTAACGGAAAAATGCAATGATGCGCCCCAGTGTAAATCGGGTATAATAGCGTATTCCCACAGGGGACCATCCACCATCCATTTCGGAGATGGTCCGTAAGGTTTTGCCGTTCCGAAATTTCCCAGTTAGTTCCACCATTTGTTTTGGATGTTACTAAGCCGTACGTTTCAATGCGATATTTAGCCGATGTTTTCAAATGCAACTCGGGAAAATTAGCATTCACAGCGAAAAAATGGAATTCACTTTTAAATTGTAAACAATGACTAACAAGAATAACTTATATTCTCCAGCGAATGGCGATGAGCCGGGAGGTTTTTTAATGGCAGATGCTCTAGTTTCAATTAGAAATGCTTCAATTTCTTCGGGAGAAGAAGGCGAATAAATAAAAAGGAATTGTAATTTTACAATTTTTCTTATTTTTGTAAGCAATTTTTTGCTTATTAATGGTACTCCGCAAATTTAATTGGATTTTTCCCCCAATACTGCCAACGCGTCGCGACGCCTTGATCAGTTGCGCAAGGCTCGACTTGTGATATAATGTCGAATCGTTGCACCTTCCTGCAGAGCCCATGTTCACTTGCGTAAATCTTTATCAATATCTATATATCAATAAAAATTAAATACATTTGGAAGACTATGAAAAGACAAAATTTGCCGTACTGCTTCTAAAATACATAAAACATAGTCTTGTTCATACAATTCTACTTGGATTTCAGTTTACTAATAACCATCCACCCCCTTCTTGGCATACTTTCATTAAAATAATTTAGCATTGCAAAAAATTCTTCCTCATCGAATTCATTTATTTGGTTTTCCCCACCATCAATTTTTTCAACAAAATTTGTTGCTGTTGAACCACAGTCGAAACAATAATTACATTTTCCATATTTGTTGTTTAATTTTGACAAAATGCTGAGCACAAATTTTTGGTTTTTTGTTGTCAGCTGTGTTTTTTTTTTGAATGGATGGTAGATGGTGGCCTGTGGGAATCGAGGTTTCTCATCTGTCAAAAAATCCTATCGTTCCCCGTTAATGTACTGTGTGGGAAAAGGCTATAAGGTACTTAACTTATGTGAAAAACGAAGCACCACCTCTGTAAAAAACATCAGAAAAAATATCAGATATAAAAAAAATTCTTTTTTAAAAAAACTGCATTTAGAAAAAAACCCATAGTTCTTTAAAAATTTTTAAATCCCCAAATCTATCAGAAAAAGTCATTTGGGTCACAGCGGAAATTTCGTACTGACTAGTGTTATAACAAACACCGGCTGTTTAGGAATGGATATATGGTCACATTAACACACTCACTGAAGACAAAGAAGCGATCACATCTACATAAAACCAAAGCTCATAAAATAAATATGATCAACTATCTTTTACATACAAATAATTATCTCATCTCATTTAATAAGTGCTTCCTTGCTCTTGGCAAAATAAACAAGCCAAAAATATACATACGAAGCCGTAACCTTCCGCGCCTTCCAATGAGAGCAGATCGGTTTCTATAACCGGTACTCGAAGAGTATAGAGGTATATTAGATTTGTGCTGATAACGGTTGTGTGTAACACCCAGAAGGAAGCGTTTCCGAGCCCATAAAGTATATATATTCTCGATCAGCATCAAAAGCCGAGTCTGTCTGTCCGTCCGTCTGTCCGTCGACTCGACTTCATTAGCGCCTATAGCTCAAAGACTATACAAGCTAGAGCAACCAAATTTTGTATCCAGACTTCTGTCCTATCACACTGTTACAAGTGTATTTCAAAAATTCGACCCGCCCCCTTCCGCCTACTCAAAAGACGAAAATCTGTGGCATGCACAATTTTGAAGATACGAGAAAACTAAAAACGCAAATCATAGACAATGACCAGATCTATCAGAGTGTTGAATCAGGATCAAATCGGATCATAAATATGAAGAAAACCATTTCGAAATGCATCGTTCCCTCTCACTCTCTCTCACACACCGGGGTGGGCGCTATTCCTGATCGAATTTTTTGACGCCTAGATTTCAGAGACTATAAGAGCTAGATCAACCAAACTTTCTATCCAAGCTCCTGTGATACCAAGACGAATTTTTTTCAAAATTTCGCCACGCCCCCTTCTGTCTCTTTTTGGCTATATTTAAATTTGTCCCTTTTGCGAATTTGTAATAAATTACAACAAGCTCACATACATATATACTGACTGAGTACCGGGTATAAAGTAGAGACGCGGCCGTAGACGCGGCTCACAACTCTCCACCTCGTTTTTTATTTATATTTTGTTATTACAAATACATATAACAGATAACAAATTACAATTATATTGCTTGCTGTTACTTTGCTTTGCAACTCTTACAATAGAACTAGGGACGATTTCAATTACACAGATTTGTTTACAAGTTACGGGGCAAGCAAATCGAAAGAACAGAGAATAGGATAAGATAGCAAAGAGCAGATTGCAAGAGCGCGAGAACAATTAGCTAGGAGCGTCAGCCCACACCTGCAATAGGGGACACGGAATTCCGTCGTTAGGAGTTAAAATAAGAACTAATGAATCTGTTTGCAGTAAGCGGCTACAGTCCATATTGTGCTCTGTACTAAGCAAGTGAAAGTATATGTGGATATGGTCTACGCCAGGGATGCGCAAAGCTGTCTTATGGATGTGCACGCACAAATACAAATAAAGGAAATCGCACTCACACATGTAACGAACATTTTTTTGTTATTTCAATGTGTACACAGAAAAAAATAGGAACAAATGGGTCTCATGGTTCACAACGTAGAAAACTTTTTCGTTTTTCAGTGTACAGCAAACGAAGAGACAACAACAAAATATATTCGAAATAGCGACGGCAAAGCGAAGCAATAAAACTTCCCATTTGCTATGTGCAAAAAACAAAACAAATGTGCATCGTGAGCATAGGCACTGCGCACCCCTGGTCTACGCGTTTGACTTTCATTTATTGTTAATGAACGATGTTACAGCTCGGAACTATATGGAAATATTTAATCTCATAATAAAAGCCTATTATAATACTGTATTTTTTTGTTTGTTTTTTTTGTATTTATAGGCCAATAACCGAAAATCCTCGTGAAGAAGTTTTAATTGTCGAAGTTTGGTACGTATACATGTCATTTTATTTCCTGAGAGGTTAATCATATAAAACATTGTACAAGGGCTTCTTTTAACTACACTAACTTGACTAGAATGCAATTATTTTTGGTGATATTGCACTGAATCGATTTTGTTGAACAAACAAGAAAAGAAGTTTAAAACAAACTTCATATTACCGGACGATAGTTGGGAGCGAAAGGCGTTTTAGTACATTATTACAGTAAAAATATTTGGAAATCCATTGCTCTGGCGGGGAAATATCGGCCGTTCAAGGAAACTCTGTGGAACCAACGACATGATTTTTTATTCGAAATTTTTTTTTTCTTTTATTCTTTTATTATATACTAATTTCACAAAATAATAAAATCAATAACATTACTTGCTGTAACTTATTAGCTACTTCTGTAATGGGCTGGGAGACATTTCAATAGACGATTAGATGTAATCGTATGCTAAGTGAATTAGGTCGATAATTTTTACAATTATAAATTAGTTAACTAAATCGTCCTATTTGGCAGGTCGATGGGGTGTATTTTTCGGAGGCGTCTTCTAAGTGCAGCTCTTAGCTAATTGCTTGCATTAAGAAGCCAGTAGAGCTTCCTGGCTTTTACCTCAATCTTCCCTCGTATTTGTTTGGTGTGTTCAGCAAAGGTTAGCCTTGAGTCCAGGACTATTCCCAAGTATGTGTGGCTCTTCTTCTGCTCTAATAGCTCCCCATGCAGACAAACTCTAGGGCAGGTACCTTTCCTCAATGTGTGTACTACGACCGCACATTTATCAGGGTTTATTGAGATATTCCAACGGCAGGCCCAGTTCTCGAATCTCTTTAGGTATAGCTGTAAATTGTCAGTTGCATCGTATACGCAACCAGCTCTAGAGAGGACTGCAGTGTCGTCTGCAAAGGTGGCTAGTATGACAGATTTCTCCTGTCTCGTACGGCCGGATTGGATTTTCGGCATATCGTGTGTAAAGATATTGTGGTACTCCAGCCTTGATGCTCTTGGTGATTGAATGTATTCCCTGTTGTACCACTCTGAGGGTTCTCTCCGAAAGGAAACTTTTGCCCGTCTCAAATAATTGAGGGCTGAGCAGAGTTTTTAGCTTGGCAAGCAATCCTTCGTGCCACACCCGGTCAAAAGCCTGCTGTATGTCCAGATGCGCTGCCACAACGTACTGTTTCTGGTGGAAGCCTTGGATTATGTGTTCCACCACTCGGTGAAGTTGCTCAGGGGTTCCGTGTCAGTGTCGAAAACCAAATTGGAATTTTGGAATGGCCTGCTTGATCTGTTGGGTGGCCAGTACTCTTCTTAGTATGCATCGCTCGTATATCTTGCCGAAGGTAGGATGCAGGCTGATGGGTCTGTAGTTTCCCATATCTTCCGGAGACTTGTTTGCCTTTAAAATCATTGTAATGCTAGCACTTTTCCATACCTTAGGAAAATATCCTATTCTCAGAGCAGCATTCAATATAAGCAGGAGAAACAAGATGGCCCTGTGGGGTAGCGCTTTAGCAAATCGATTGTCGATCTCATCTTCACCTGGGGCTTTTTATACCCGGTACTCGAAGAGTAAAGGGGTATATTAGATTTGTGCAAAAAATTAATGTGTGTAACACCCAGAAGGAAGCGTTTCCGACCCCATAAAGTATATATATTCTTGATCAGCATCAATAGCCGAGTCGATATAGCTATGTCTGTCTGTCCGTCCGTCTGTCCGTCTGTCCGTCTTCATTAGCGCCTATAGCTCAAAGACCATAAAAGCTAGAGGAACACTATTTTGTATCCAGACTCCTGTCCTATCGCACTGTTACAAGTGTATTTCAAAATTTCGCCCCGCCCCCTTCCGCCCACTCCAAGGACGAAAATCTGTGGCATGCACAATTTTAAAGATACGAGAAAACTAAAAACGCAGAATCGTAGAGAATGACAATATCTATCAGAGTGTTGAATCTGGATCAGATCGACTCATAAATATAGCCACAATGAAGAAAACAATTTCGAAATGCATCGTTCCCTCTCGCTCTCTCTCACACACAGGGGTAGGCGCTATGCCTGATCGAATTTTTTGACGCCTAGTTCTCAGAGACTATAAGAGCTAGAACCACCAAACTTTCTATCCAAGCTCCTGTGATATCAAACCGAGACGAGTTTGTTTTAAAATTTGGCCACGCCCCCTTCCGCCCCCACAAAAGATGAAAATCTACAATTTTGAAGATACGGGAAAACCAAAAACGCAGAATCATAGAAAATGACTATATCTATCAGAGTATTGAATTTGGATCAGATCGGATCATAAATATAGTCAGAAGGAACAAATGAAATTTCAGTGGCCTCCCAAGCGCAGACTGATTCCCTCTCTCTCTCGCACACAGCCGTGTATGTATATGTAGGAAGTAGATAAAAACATGTAGAAATGGCAGATGTAAAAAATTTATGTTAACCAATATGGAAACATCTAATAGATCAAAATCTCCGAAAAGGTTCGACTTAAATTGTTTTTTTTTGGCTAAAATTTAATTTTTTCCTTTTGCGAACATGTAATAAATTACAACAAGCTCAGATACATACAAACTGACTGAGTACCGGGTATAAAGTAGAGCCGCGGCGCAGACGCGGCTCATAACGTTCCCCCTCGTTTTGGTTTGAGCCTTTGAATATTCTTTTTAAGAAAGTTGACAGGACGCAGACAGCGTTGAGATTTGCACAGGCCCACAGGCAGCGACCAGGCAGCGTCGATTTGTCCCGTACCGCAGGCAGCTACCCAAAGTGGACACAGGCAGCGTCGATTAGCTGGAGTTTCTGGTGGGAAAAGAAGGATGCAACATTCTCCTTAATGAAGTAACTGATTGATCAAGGGGCCACTGAGCCATAAAAGAACGAGTGCGGCTGCCCAACCTGTAAGTAATGGTGCAGAAAGGTTAGGTTAGGTGAAGGCGACTGCCAGGCTCGCTAGGAGCCCATCGATTTAGGCCCGTTGTGTTACCGCTTAGGATCTTCCCTCTTCCCTCTTTGACGTCTGCAGTTCTCCCATCCGGATGTTCTTAAAAATTTTGATATTTTTTTGTGACATATTGTGCAGATTTGTGAAATTTCGGTTATGAAGTCAATGAAGTCAATGTCTTGTATACCTCTTCTGCTGAGGGCTGTTCAGAAGCAGAACAGGTGTTCCACTGTTTCTTCCTCTTCCTCATTTCTACAGCTTCGGAAAAAATCATTATAAGGGGCGCCCATTCTATTGGCGTGGGTACCTATTAGCCAATAACCCGTTAGCGAACGTATGACTGCGGTGCACCTTCTTCTGCCGAGCTTGCATAGCTCAGCGGATCGCTTCCTATATAAGGTTGGCCATTTTTGCCGTGTTATTCGACATCGTGGTACTGATTGCCACATGTTTTCTTTTAGTCGCTTATATTGCTCTTTTATGATAGGCCTACAAGTGGCCATTGGCATACGAATATCCTCCTTATCTTGTAGAAGGGGGATAGTAGTGCCAGATCTGGCCAACTCGTCTGCTATGCAGTTGCTCTCAGTTTCCCGGTGGCCCATCTGCGAGCCGGATGAAGTGCCTAATATTTAGCAGTTTGAAGTAGATTCCGCCTCCGACATTGTTATCCCAGCATATTTGCCTCAAATTTGTATTCAGTCAATCGTATTTGTCAGGAAAAGGTTTTTACAAAGGAAATTTTCGTGAAAATCCACCCGCTCTAGAGCTCTCTGGATAATGTCTAAATAACTAATGCAAGCGTTTCCACATAGCTCGAAGCCATATGTCCAAATTGGTTTGGACGTGTTTTAGGGGTAACGGACGTTTATAAGCAAATGCAGATTACTGGCTTTAAACTTCAGTAAATTCCTCATCGCTTCGATGTGTTTCCCCAAGTAAGCCGTCTATCCAGTATTTAAGTATTTTACTTCGGTTGTTTGTGGAATGTTGATGTTGTTGGTGGACAAAAATGTCTGTTTATGGTCAGGGTGATATGTTTGCACTTTTGTTCGTTTAAATGTATGCGCCAGTCTACCTGTAATTTTTCCAAGGACACGAGAGGAGATAAGCGTTCTGTTGCTTTTTTAGAGCACTTGGGATGACAGTATCATCAGCAAATGTCGATGTTGCTTTGAACTGTTTGTCGGTATATCTGCTGTGTAGTGTCGGCTCAAGCACTCTATTCTGGGGTTCTGTGGGAGCAATATTCTGATTCTGTGAATAAACCCATCCAGCCAAACGCGGTCGAAAGTTTTGGCGACATCCAGAAAACAGCGGTACAGTACTCTCGTTTTTCAAAGGCATTTCGTATCTTAGAGGTTATCAGTTTGACATGTTTAATGGTTCCATGTTTTTTGCGAAATCCTAATCTGCGCACTGGGATTGCATTGTTGATGTGTAGGAGTTGTTTGGTACGATTCAAGAGCAGCTTTTCAAATATCTTTGATAGGCACTACTGAAGACTATATTCTTATCCAATAGAGAACGTCTAGATGTTCAACTCTAGAGTTGTCTTCTTCCCAAAGGCAGGAAAGTGCAGCAATGTTAACCCTAAGGATTACAGACCGATAAGCTTTACCTCTTTTCTATTAAAAACACTGGAAAAGCTGCTGGATCTACACATCATGAATGTGGTAGGGGGACTGATGTCGACCAACCAGCATGCCTACACCAAAGGAAAATCGGTGGAGACAGCACTGCATTCGTTAGCAGCTACACACACAGCAATCAACCAATAGATAAAGAACCTCCTTAGTTGTAGACGTGTGGAATCAGAGTGGGGTATTCCACGGTAAAGGGGGCACACAGAGGCACAGAGGGTGGAGTCCTGTCGCCCCTTCTTTGGAATCTGGTGGTCGACGACCTCATCAAGAGATTCGAGAGAAAGACCCGAAAAATAGCAGCTTATTCAGACGACATAAGCATACTTATTATGGGTGTATGTCCATCGACCCTTAGCTCCATAATGGAAAGAACACTCAGGGAGATATATAAGTGGGGAGGCGAAGTAGGACTCAGTATCAACGCTGACAAGTCGGACTTCATTCTCTTTACCAAAAGGTACAAGGTACCGAGATGGATCACCCTGAGAATTGATCAAACTAGGCTTACCCCGAAAACACAAGTCAAATACCTCGGCACAGTACTGGACAGCAAACTGGCATGGAGACTTAATGTAGTGGAAAGGAGGAAGACGGCCACCATTGCGCTTTATACATCCAGGAAGGTGCTTAGCAGCACATGGGGCCGGTCACCTGCTCTAATGAACTGGATCTACAACTCGGTTGTGTAACTAACTCTGCTGTATGGACAAGCTACTGAAAAGAAAACGTACCATAAGGTAATGGAAAGAACTCAGCGACAGGCTCTGCTCTGTATTACAGGGGCGCTGACGTCAACCCAAATAAAAGCACTCGAAACCACACTAGGAATCGATACCCTGGATATCCAAGGTCGCTTGACTGCAGGAAAGGCAGCACAGCGCCTAATTGAATCGAATCGAATTGAAGCGCGCTTATATTGCACAGACCCGGAAATAAGGCTGTCCTAAAAACTACCGGACCGATGCAGCATATTCCAAGTGGAAGTCTTCGCCATGAAGAAGGCAGCAGAGGTCGCTCAGCAAACTGAACGAGCACATAATGTGGTCTATCTATTCGTTAAGAGCCAACAGGGGATAAGATCCATGCGGTCGTACGCGGTTAGTTCCAGAAGAGTTCTGGCAAGCAGGGAGGCACAGGACACTCTAAAGGCCGGTATATCGACTTCGAATTACGTTGCCGGTTTTGGAAAGTGAGGATAAAGTTGACCACCTGATAAACTGGTCGGTAAAACAATTCGTTCTCTCGAAATCCGTTTGACAACCAGAACGAAAAAAGTGTTGTAAAGCGCACAAATTTTCTGTACAGCGCGAAATGTGCTGCACAGCGCAAAACACAGGAATGCTTTGATTATTGCATCAGCTGTTTATGCTTTATTTACTTTCGTTCATGATTTGCAAAATTGTCTAAAGATAAAGTTCGAGGGAAAAACGTTTCCCAGCTGGAGGAGAACATACTCGTTCATCTCGTTGGCCATTTTCAACCGCTCCTCCGAGGTAGATTATAATATATGGGCTTGCCACTCTCGCCGAAGCCTTCTCTTATCGCGTAGCAGGTCTTCAATATGCCTGGGAACACAACTGTTGCGAAAAATATTAGAGATTATTATTGGAATGGAGTGTTTTGCAGCCAGTGACATTACAAACACTAATGCTTCAACTGAGATACCTATGTCATCTTAACAGTAAATTTTTGTGCGTCCATCAATATAGGAGCTTGTATACTCGTTGAATTTGAGCCAATCTGATTTGCTAGAAATTAGAAAGTGTGGGTCATAAATATGAAGTAGGAGTCGCGCGTGGTGTACAAATGTACAGTGTATAAAATACAAAAACTTCTTTTTGAAAAACAAAAGCTCCAAATTGATTTTATACCCACAATTTCTTTCTCTCTTTCTTAGAATTAGTTGTAGTTTTTGATTTTGACAACCGCTTGGTGCATTTTTATACCCGGTACTCGAAGAGTAAAGGGGTATATTAGATTTGTGCAAAAAATTAATGTGTGTAACACCCAGAAGGAAGCGTTTCCAACCCCATAAAGTATATATATTCTTGATCAGCATCAATAGCCGAGTCGATATAGCTATGTCTGTCTGTCCGTCCGTCTGTCCGTCCGTCCGTCTGTCCGTCTTCATTAGCGCCTATAGCTCAAAGACCATAAAAGCTAGAGGAACACTATTTTGTATCCAGACTCCTGTCCTATCGCACTGTTACAAGTGTATTTCAAAATTTCGCCCCGCCCCCTTCCGCCCACTCCAAGGACGAAAATCTGTGGCATGCACAATTTTAAAGATACGAGAAAACTAAAAACGCAGAATCATAGACACTGCTTTTATCTATCAAATTGTAGAATCTGGATCAGATCGGATAATAAATATAGCCACAATGAAGAAAACCATTTCGAAACCATCTATCGTCTATCTCTCTCGTAGTGTTCAGACGCGTTTTTTCATTGCGCTCCGCTCATTTTTCACTTATTTTGTATAAACAACCGGTGTTTGCTCAAAATAAATATTTTGCGAACTAACAAATTAACTTACTAACTTAAAGTCTATCCTGAATCTCGAGTGCATGCCTATTTACTGTGTAAATCATAATTTAATAATTCTTTTTTGCGTCGGTTAACATTGTGTTTTTGTTGTTGCTTTTCGTAAGTACGCTCTCACATTGAATTTAGCCCGCTCTCATCTTGTAGTCTGTGCTTTAGCATCACTCTCTCCCTATAACCCAAACATAAATAACTGTTCTTCCTCTCTCGCTCTCAATACTTTCCGTGTAGTAGCGCTCTCTCTCTCTCATTGCAGCTGCTGCAACAGCTCTCCTCTCTCCGCTCAGTTTTTACTAATTCCGCTTTAAGCGTTTGCCTGGCACACTGGTCTGATTTCTATTTGTTTTGAAATAAATTTTGTTTATTGTATTTAAAATGGAATCACCTATTATCTGTACCAAAAAAACCTGCAAACAGGTGGTCACCCCTGCTCAGTCGAGTATCCCCTGCTATCTTTGCCGAAAAGCAATGCACGCAAAGTGCGCTGGGTACTCAGGCCTCGTGGGTGATGCAATTTCCAAGCATAATGGCTTGTTCTACTGTTGTGAGGCATGCCGGGGGGCTCACATAGAGATTGCCAGGTTTATGGGGCAGACGCGGAATGGCTTTAAGGAGCTGACCGTGGGCTTTAAAAAGCAGTACGATCGGCTTCTAGCCATGGAGTCTTTGTTTAGCAGTTTGCAACTGCTGAATGAGTCTCCTAGGCGAAAAAAGGTCACTCCGCGGGATCTGCAAGCCCCAACTGTCCCTCTGCCGCCCGTTGCCGAACAACCGACTCCGACCACTCCAATTGTGCAGCAGCCGATATCGTTTGCTATTCCAAGGGCAACGACAGCTGCTGGTGATGCAAATTCGGCAGCCGAATTTATCACTTCGGAGAACGCACAACCAGAAATTTCCGTAGCGTCCGTGTCCGTCGAGTCCGCCAGCATTACTAATATCCCGTCCACTTCGATCCCACCAACAAACATACGACCCGGACCACCGGGTATTGCCATCACAGGTACAAGGTCTGTGGTGCCAAACCCAAGATTGGTGGTGATCACACCTACACCTAAACGACAAATATTTGTCTCACGGCTTGCCCCTTACACCACTATAGATGACGTTACTGCTTTTATTCAAAGCAATATACAAGCCGACGGTTTAAAGGTGGAGAAGTTTAACTTCTCTTATCCCAGGGATGTAGCTTCATTCAAAATAAGCGTTTCCCCAACTCATTTTGACACCATTTGCTCTGCCAAATTTTGGCCAGAGAACATGGTGGTGAAGGAGTTTAAGGCAAAGAAGAAGAGTAGGCCCCCAATAACTCTTAATACTAGTCAGGCCAGTGCTCCATCCTCATCTTCCCAGTCCACCCATCCAAAAAACTAACTTCCTCTCTCTTAATCACCTACCAGAATGTTAGAGGCTTGCGTAGTAAGCTCAGCACTCTGTTTCGGGATTGCGTCGCATTTGCATCCCATGTAATTGTGTTTACAGAGACCTGGTTAAAACCGGAAATTCTTAGTTCTGAAGTTTTGGCAGGTCGGTACACAATCTTTAGAAATGACCGTTCGTCTCGACGTGCAGGTGGGGTTCTGATTGCAGTGGACTCTAACTTCACGTCGGAACATTTTACAGTCCAGATTCAACAAGAACTGGAATTCCTGTGTATAAAACTGATTCTTCCCGCTTTTTCAGTCTTTATTACATGCTCGTATATTCCACCTTCTTCGGATATCGCAATTTATGAGCAGCACTTGTCCGTCTTAAGCGCTGTTTCTTCCTCGCTATCAGATAAAGATCATATGATAGTTCTTGGGGATTTCAATTTACCAGGAACTGTTTGGTCTTCGGTAAACGAGTCTAATAACCTAGTGCCCATGTCACGACATGATTTTATAGACGGCTTACTCGACTTATCCCTGTCTCAAGTCAACCATGTGAAAAATTCCCTGGGTCGATTGCTTGATCTGTGCGTTGTTAACCCGAGTCCCTCCGCTCACTATACCTGAAGACGCCTACCATCCTACACTTGAAGTGTCGCTCGATATAGGACCAACCGCATTGGATCGGTCGGGTAGGCTACCTCAATGTGTCCGCTGCTTTCATAAAGCCGAGTTTGCGAAGCTTAATAACCTCATTAGGGATTTTGATTGGTCCGCTTTGTATTTGTGCACTGATGTTACAATATGCACAAACATTTTCTATGATGCACTGGACTCACTTTTTGAGTCTTGTGTCCCACTTTCCTGTCCTATTAGATCTGGGAAGCCCCCTTGGTTTACCAAAGAGTTATCCAGTCTAAAAAACTTAAAATCAAGACTTTACAAAAAATTTCAAGAAGTTGCCTCTCCTTCTTCTCTCTCTCGCTATGTAATGGCTCGGTCAAACTTTTCAGTTCTTAATTCCCAGTGCTATAAGAACTACCTATCTAGATGCAGGATACGTTTTTCTCAGGACCCTAAGCAGTTTTACAGCTTCGTAAACAGTAAGCGTAAAACGTCCGCTCATCCATCCTCGCTATCATTTCTTAATACGTCGGCAAACACTGATCAGGCAATTGCCGATCTTTTTGCCCAATACTTCCAAACAACCTATTCTCAGGAATGCTACTCCGGGCAGCCGTACCCATACGGTTTACCCAGGTCGAACGGCATCTTCAGTCCCTTGCTAAATGAAAGCTCTCTGCTTCTTGACCTCCGGAAAGTTAAGCCGGTGTTTTCACCGGGTCCGGACGGAGTTCCCGGCTGTGTACTTAGATACTGCGCCGAGTCTCTGTGTGGACCGTTGCTTAAACTATTCAGCCTGTCCATTAACTCTTCATGCTTCCCCTCCATATGGAAGGAGTCGCTCATTATTCCTCTCCATAAGAAAGGTAGTAAGTCTGACGCGAAGAACTACAGAGGTATATCAAAGTTATCCGCAATTCCTAAAGTGTTTGAGAAAATTTTAACTCCGCACCTGCAGCATCTTTGCAGATCACTTATATCTCCAGCCCAGCATGGATTTATAAGGCGGAGATCAACAACCACGAATTTATTGGAGTTCACCTCCTTTATCATTAAAGGCTTCCAAGGTAATCTACAGACGGATGTCATTTACACAGATTTCAGTAAAGCATTCGACTCTGTAAACCACACTCTCCTAGCACAAAAACTTGACCTTTTAGGGTTTCCACCCAATCTCTTGAGATGGATTTCTAGCTACCTTTGTTCCAGGTCCCAAAGAGTCCTCTTCAAAAACTCCCTATCTTCACCAGTTATGGTTACTTCGGGCGTACCACAGGGCAGCCATCTAGGCCCCCTACTCTTTACACTCTTTATAAATGACCTGCCTTCGGTATTAACATACTCTCGAGTACTTATGTATGCGGATGAAGTTAAGCTGTGTGTCCAGTTCAAGGATAGCTTATCTCACTCCAGGTTGCAATCCGATCTTAATACCTTTCAGTCATGGTGTTGTGCAAATTTGTTATACCTTAATGCTTCGAAATGTAAAGTAATGACATTTCATCGCTCCAGCGCCTTTCTGGCTCCTTACACACTAGGCGGGGGTTCTCTCGAGAGAATTACCCTAGTTGATGATCTTGGTGTTCTTTTAGATCCCAAGTTAAAGTTTTCTGAACACATTTCTACCATGGTAAATAAGGCCATGGGCGTGCTTGGGTTTATAAAGAGGTGGTCAAAGGAATTTGACGACCCCTATATAACAAAGACTCTCTATGTATCGCTTGTTCGTCCGATTTGAGAATATGGTTCTTGTGTATGGTGCCCTCAGTACAAAGTACACCAGGACCGTATAGAATCAGTACAGAAAAACTTTTTAATTTTCGCTCTACGCGGCCTCAACTGGGATGCAAGTGTGAGACTGCCGTCTTACTCTAGTAGATCGCTTTTAATAAACCTTCCATCTTTAGTTAACCGTAGAACAATGCTTGGTGTGATTTTTGTGCACAACTTGATCAAGGGTGACGTAGATAGCCCTGACTTGTTGAGCCGCATAAACTTCACGATGCCTATTAGAATTACTAGAAATTATACCCCTCTGTTCCTTCCGATTTGTAGATCGAATTATTCCTTGCATGAACCTTTTAGAGTTCTATGCTCGGATTATAATTCCCTCTACCATATTATATCGGCAACTAATTCCCTTCCTCTTCTTAAATTACTAATACTCACATACCTTTCTCGTAGTTAGTAATTGTAGTTGTGGTGTACGATAGTTTTAATGCATGATTAACTCCTTTAGTAAGATTAGTTCTAATTTTCCTCGAATACTAGTCTAACATCTATTTTTCCTGCATGATCGCGATCGGTTCGGTTAACGAGTCGCGCGTTTTGCGACAGCGCCCCTCGGTCGGTTGGGTGGGAGGAGGGCTGCGTTTTGGCCTGGGATTCGCGCGTAACAGCATTCGGCTGGTGTCCCATGGGCCACTTGATGGTGCAGTCATTGCATGTCAACGTCCAAACAAGAAATGCATCGTTCCCTCTCGCTCTCTCTCACACACAGGGGTAGGCGCTATGCCTGATCGAATTTTTTGACGCCTAGTTCTCAGAGACTATAAGAGCTAGAACCACCAAACTTTCTATCCAAGCTCCTGTGATATCAAACCGAGACGAGTTTGTTTTAAAATTTGGCCACGCCCCCTTCCGCCCCCACAAAAGATGAAAATCTACAATTTTGAAGATATGGAAAAACCAAAAACGCAGTATCATAGAAAATGACTATATCTATCAGAGTATTGAATTTGGATCAGATCGGATCATAAATATAGTCAGAAGGAACAAATGAAATTTCAGTGGCCTCCCTAGCGCAGACTGATTCCCTCTCTCTCTCGCACACAGTCGTGTATGTATATGTAGGAAGTAGATAAAAACATGTAGAAATGGCAGATGTAAAAAATTTATGTAAACAAATATGGAAACATCTAATAGATCAAAATCTCCGAAAAGGTTCGACTTAAATTGTTTTTTTTTGGCTAAAATTAAATTTTTTCCTTTTGCGAACATGTAATAAATTACAAAAAGCTCACATACATACATACTGATTGAGTACCGGGTATAAAGTAGAGCCGCGGCGCAGACGCGGCTCATAACGTTCCCCCTCGTTTTTACTCCATACAAATTGACCCATTCTAATGTGCAACTTGGCATACGCACTGGGACACATTCGATGGCTTAATACATATGTACATACATATATGAGCGTAGGTACATACCAGAGATCTGCAGCGGTCCACCGCAACTACTAGTGTACCGCATTCGTACAATATCACTTTCAAACATGAGTACTGAAGCACCGCAACATAAATTGATTCGGTGTTTTTTACTCGTTTCTTTTTCTGCTCTTTCGTATGCGGTGCCTGAAGTGTGCGTCACATTCTGTGTGGGTATATTTTCGACATGCAAGCAGGCACCGCACAAAAAGTGTGTGTAGAAAAACTACCCCGAAAATGATTTAAAGACGCATACATTAAAAGAAATAAAATATTACGGTAAAATATTGATCTTGTACTCGTAATGTACTCAAAATTGTTGTTTACTTCATTTCACTCTTCTGCGTTAAAACATCGCACTAAAAAAACGTTCAGGCATGCGTTCAGGCACAGCATTTTTTTCTTGTTACTTCATAAACGTATTGGTTTCTTCTTGGTGTTTAAACACCGCAACTGCATTCTGTGCGATGCTTGTACCACCGCTATCACAAAAAAGATGAGTACACTTCTGGTGTCGAAAACAGATACCGGTGCAGATCTCTGGTAAATACACTGGAAGCGGACGTGTCCCTTTTAAGAGAACTGGCTTCGTTTTTAATTCTCTCACGCCGCATCGACAAGACCTGAAGAGAATTTTCTGGAAGAGCCATTTATCTATTTTTCTTCCCATCCACGCTCGCCAGAATCCAACATACGGAATGTAAAGGAGAAGGAAAAAAAGCGATAACCGTTGCAGTGCAGCAGTGGAGATCAACGTTTTTGGTCTTAACCCCTTCTATGACCCTGGTTTCTTTGTGAAATAACTTCGGGAGAAGACCCGAAATTTGCCTTATTTGAGTTAAGGTAAAGTGAATTAAATTCGAGTTAAGCTTAGCCTTGAGTTTGGGTCAAGATATGCCATCCTAGTGATTCGGTTTTGTTCGTTGTGGTTCTATTCATCGATTCTGAAAGAAGATTATAACAAAGAAGGAATAAAAAATACCAATATTCGTGCGTAGCCCATATGTTATCTATTACACTGATCTTTAAAAGTTAACAGCCACCCCTATAGGTCACATGGAATCGCTATCATCGATGGATTAATCTGAACATGAGTGTTTAAGCGGGAACGTTTTTTTATGTTTATTACTTTCAAAGCGGGACGATATTGAAGTTTTTATGCGTCGACCGCGAACTCATTAGCAGTACTGTAGTGCTGACCTATGCGAAGCAGTCCAGTATTTGTTTTGCTCTGCTCTTTCGTAAAACGTTTTAATTTTCTGATATGCAAACCAACCCAAACAGCCGAACGTATGGTGGATTACCCAACAAGCAATTATTGTGCACATAAAATATGCATCCATATAGTTATTCTATTAGTTACATTAAGAGCCTTTTGAATATTATTTTTTAAGTTTATAACGTACTCATGATTGCTCCGTCAATACTCTATACTCAGTATCATTTGCCATACTTATTACTTTAAGTCCTTAGTCATTGTTGGGATACGCAGCCCAAAATGGCCCAGAATACATAGTTTTAGTCAGTGTTGTAAAAGTAGAGTGAAACCCATTATTGTTCATTATATTCACTGCCCACTGTCTCTTTACATATTGTCATACATATATAAGCTCCCGCAGCAGCCTATCCAGCCGTTCTCTCTCGTCTTCTTTTCGCCTTTTATATCGCTCTCTCAATTTATTGTCTTCACTTTCACTTCGCTTTCTCGATCTTTCGCCTTCTCTATCGCTTCCCCGATGCATCGCTCGCTCTACTACTACTTGGATTTTAATTAACTAACAACCATCCTCCCCCTTCTTGGAATACATTCACCAAAATAATTTAGCATTGGAAAAAATTCTTTTTCATCGAATTAATTTATTTGCTTTTTCCCACCATCAATTTTTGCAACAAAATTTGTTGCTGTTGAACCACAGTCGAAACAATAATTACATTTTCCATATTTGTTGTTTATTTTCACAAAAATGTAGAGCAAAAATTTTGTGTTTGTTATTTTCAGCTGTGTTTTCAATAGATGGTGGCCTGTGGGAATCGAGGTTTCACATCTGTCAAAAAATCGTACTGTTCCCCGTTAATGTACTGCGTGGCAAAAGTCTATAAGCGACAGCAACGGTTCGAGTTAGATTTACAACGGGAACACGACGAGTCTGTTGGAGATTATCACGGTTCAATACTGGGTCAAATTGAAGGGTCGGTTTAAAGGCTGTGTCGGTTGAAGAACTATTTGATAGCGATGACGAGGTGCGAACGAGGTGCTAGGTGCAGACTTGCAGACTGAAGTCAAGTGCAGGCGGGACGACTGCCCGTGCCCTAATGCAAGTGAGAGCGCGACAGATCGAGAGAGAGATATAGAAGGCTAAAAAATGAAAGAAGACTAGAGAGGACGGCTGGATAGGCTGCTGCCATGCGGGAGCTTATGTACAGTGCGGCGCAAAAGTGATTCGTTACTCATAATCACTGACTTTCGTCGCTCACAACAGCTTAACGAATGAAGCAAAGCAAACCATTTTATTTTTCCATATCAATAACTTCATCCTTAACAAATACGCAATGATAGCAAAAATTAATGAAAAGTTTTTAAAGAGTAAAAAAAAAGAAGGGGGAACGTTGTGAGCCACGTCTAAGGCTGCGGCTCTACTTTATACCCGGTACTCAGTCAGTATATACAGATGTATGTGAGCTTACGATATATGTAATGTATTACATGTTCGCAAAAGGGACAAATTGAATTTTAGACAAAAAAGGAAAAGAAAACGAGGGGAACGTTGTGAGGCGCTTATTTATATTCGGTGCTCAGTCAGTATATATGTCGGAGCGTTGTCGGTACATTGGGTCTCGTTCGCCATATTGGATTCTTGGTTACAGAAGCACAGCAAGTCGCAATGTGTTGTGCTGTTTCCTTGTCGTCTAAACGCAGACTGACTTCAACAACCACGGCCACACTTGCGCCATGCTCATCTGAGACGCTCTCTCGCTCTCAGACTATGCTCTCAGAAACATAGGGTCACACTAGACACTATATATCGACAGCCAGTACTATTCGAATAACATTTACTATGTAACGTTTACTTATTTACTAGCGAAAAAATGTTTCTTTTCGATCTCCGGCCTTCCTGACGCTAACACGTTTTTGTGTGCCATGCCTCATACAATAACAACTAAGAACTTAGTAGCTGCCTGCCTTGCTCAAGTCATTTAACATTTCATTTACACTCGTTCTTTTCTTTACTTTTATCAATCAAATCTTTATATTTATTATTTGAATGTACCAAGGCCACAAGCTTTTCTTTTCAACTTTGCTCCGTACAGTCACCGTACGGTGAAGCATCACCTACAGTCTCTTACAACTGCTTCAATTTTTCTTCTCTAGTACCACTGTACCATCATACCATCACTCTCACATATTTCTTTTACATTTCTCAATCTCATATCCTTCATACCATGTTCTTCGGCTCTTGCTGTCTCAACGATCTCACGCACTCTTTGCGTCATGGTCTCTCTTTAGACCCTCATGACCCCCGCCACGCGACATCAACCGCGCCGCACGCCATGTTCGACTCACTCTAGCCTACACTTGCGCCATCGGTTGACCATCATGGTGCGGTCGTAGACTCGTGTACGATTCATTTCACTGCACCCACTGGTGCCAGAGTGAATGGTACATCTTCATCATCCTTGCCCTCGAGCAGGATCCACATCCGCTGCAACTAGCTCACTTGGCATAGTTAGCAACCGTTCATGAGCATACTTGGACGTTCTCTTACTAGATAAAGATTTAAACACATAACTTTCAACTTACGCAAATGTCCCTTTAAATTTAGGATCCAACTTCATTTGGTAACGTTCCTCACACTTGAGCAAGACATGGTCGCCTACGTTGAATCTCACAAGTTTGGTTTTATTTTTTATTAAATCTCTGCTGATCATACTCTGCATTACTTATCATACTTCGTTGATGAAGCAAATTAGTTGCGCTTATGTTCTGACACCTTCTACCTCTACCTTTTCTTCTTGTATAAACGGCCTCATACTCAATAGTCTTGAATCCTCCTTCGCGCCAAAAAAAACCAACATCATTCCATTCGCATTCCATTCTGTATAATTCACACGCAATCGACCATTACTATCTTTCTTTTTCACTAGCAGCATTGGACTCGCAAATGGAGAGCAGCTCGGACGGATAGCACTATTCGCTAGAAATTTATGTATTTTGCCTCTCGTTAACGTTTCCTTTTCTGATCTGGGTCTATACTGGGACACCTCATAATAGTTTTATTTGCATCCATCAAAGGAATTTCCAGCTCACCAGTTGTTACTCGACTATTTGGGATACCCCACCACGCAAAATAGGATTTCTAAAGAATATTCACAAATTTTGACAATTTATTATATTTGCAAAGTAAATGATATAGAATTTTTGTCAAAGCCGCTTAAAACAACCTCATTGTTTATTCATTTTACCACAAATTTTTTTTTCATCCAGGTTTTCCTTCAATAAAAAAAAACACTGGGCCACCCGAGTCAGAGAAAATGGAACAATCTCACCAAACTAATGTTTCACCCGCTTCTCGTATGTTCAGCTCTCGCTCGAAGCTGAGGTACCTTTGGTACATACAGACGCAATGTGTCCAGGGTTGCCACATTTAAAACATGTCACCGCTGCTCGTTTCTTGCCCTGTGTCGTGATGCCGTGCGTCTGATTGCCCTTGAACGCATTCCACTCTCCAGTTCTCCTGTTGCGGCACTCTGCCATTTTATGTCCAACTTTACCACATGCATGGCACCATGGATCCCATGTGAATTTTTGCTTCTTTTGTTCAGTGCCATGGTTGTGATCCGTCATAGGGTAATCATTCCATTTGCCAAACGAATACGCTCGCAACTGCTGCTGCAATTCACTGCGTGTTTTGATATTGGTAGTCAATAGTAAGTGCTGCAGTCGGTTGTCTATTTTGGATGTTTGGGCCAGCACAACGGACACTGCTATCTCCTCCAAATCCATCGTTTTCCATTTAGACAGCAGTGACGCCACCAAGCGGCTACTATATACAGACAGACACTCGCTCGGCTTTGGGCTCCCGTTGAAGATATTCAGCAAAATGGCTGCCGGCGTCTCTACACCTTCGTAGCGCTGAACAAATAGTTCACGAAATTCAGGCCATTTGATTCCTGTATAGCAGATCTGTGATAGCCACTGTGATGCTCCTCCTTCTAGCGAGTCACTGAGTCCCATTACCAGTGCGCTGCCTTCTATGTAATTTTCAGCCATAATTATATCCACAGTTTTGCACCACGCCGCAGCATCTGCACACACAGCTTCGGGGTTATACTTTGGCTGAGTCACAAATTTGGCTTTTCGTCTGCTTTCTTTGATGCCTGCATTGATCGAAACAGCTCCATGGCCTCGAAAAGTGCACGCCATTGATTGCCAGAGTGGTCTGGTGGCGAGGCCGATCCCACTTCTGATGTCGGAGCGTTGTCGGTACATTGGGTCTCGTCCGCCATATTGGATTGTTGGGTACAGAAGCACAGCAAGTCGCAATGTGTTGTGCTGTTTCCTTGTCATCTATACGCAGACTGACTTCAACAACCACGGCCACACTTGCGCCATGCTCATCTGAGACGCTCTCTCGCTCTCAGACTATGCTCTCAGCAACATAGGGTCACACTAGACAATATATATCGACAGCCAGTGCTATTCGAATAACATTTAGTATGTATCGTTTACTTATATTTACTAGCGAAATAATAATGTTTCATTTCGATCTCCGACATATACATATGTATGTGAGCTTACGATATATGTAATTTATTATATTTTTGCAAAAGAACCAAATTAAATTTTAGACAAAAAAGAAAAAAAAAATTAAGTCGAACCTTTTCGGAGATTTTTTTACATTAGATGTTTTCATTTTTGTTTGCATACGTTTTTAACTTCTGTCTTTTCTACATGTCTACATCTACTGCATACATATACATACACGGCTGTGTGAGAGAGAGAGAGGGAATGAGTGAGCTTGGAAAGCCACTGTAATTTCATTTGTTCCTTCTAGCTATAGTAATAATCCGATCTGATCCAGATTAAACACTCTTATAGATATGGCAATTTTCTATGATTCTGCGTTTTTGGTTTTCTCGTATCTAAAAAATTATGGATTTCACAGATTTTCGTCCTTTGTGGGGGCAGAAGAGGGCGTGGCCAAATCTTGAATTAAACTCCTCTCGGTTTGATATCAGAGGAGCTTGGATAGAAAGGTTGGTTGATCTATCTCTAATAGTCTCTGAGATCTAGGCGTCAAAAAATGCGAACGGGCATAGCACCCACCCCGGTGTGGGAGAGAGAGCGGGAGGGAACGATGCATTTTGAAACGGTTTTCTTCATTTTGGCTATATTTATGATCCGATCTGATCCAGATTCAACACTCTTATAGATATAGTCATTGTCTTTGATTCTGCGTTTTTAGTTTTCTCGTATATTCAAAACTGAGCATGCCACAGATTTTCGTCCTTTTTTTGTGCGGAAGGGGGCGGGGCGAAATTTGGAAACACACTTGTAACAGTGTGAAAGGACAAGAGCCTGGATACAAATTTGGTTGCTATAGCTTGTATAATCTCTGAGCTATAGGCGCTAATTAAGACGGACGGACAAAGCTACACTAGCGGTCAGAGAAAGCGCACCACTTCAAAAAATCATTCTTTTAATCGTCAAGAAATATTATTATCTTAGTTATTATTATTAGTTACATATCCGTTATTTTAGACCATTTAACAAAAATGAAGAACTATTAAAATTTTAATAAGTTTTTAAATACATTTTTTTTTCAACCTAAATCGATTTGTACTTTAGACATGAAATTTTTTTTTAAGAGGGAACAGATAGTTGATCTTAAAATAATATATACGTCTGATGCTGCTCCTCCTCTGGCCTGAATAACCGCCATTATCTTTGACGGCATGGAATCAACCAGGGTCCTAAGGGTTTCTTCATCCAAAGTATCATACCACACGAATTCTAAAGCTGAAATGAGTTTTTTATACCCGGTACTCGAAGAGTAAAGGGGTATATTAGATTTGTTGAAAAAATGGATGTGTGTAACCTTCTGGGCGTCTCCGACCCCATAAAGTAAATATATTCTTAGCATCAATGGCCGAGTCGATATAGCTATGTCTGTCTGTCCGCCCGTCTACATTAGCGCCTATAGCTCAGAGACTATAAAAGCTAGATAAACACAATTTTGCATCCAGACTCCTGTCCTATCACACTGTTACAAGTGCATTTCCAAATTTAGCCCCGCCCCTTTCCGTCTACACAAAGGACGAAAATCTGCGGCATGCATAATTTTAAAGATACGATAAATCTTATAACGCAGAATCATAGACAATGACCATATCTATCAGAGTTTTGAATCTGGATCAGATCGGATCATAAATATAGCCAATATGAAGAAAACCATTTCGAAAAGCATCGTTCCCTCTCGCTCTCTCTCACAGGGGTGGGCGCTATGCCGGATCGAATTTTTTGACGCCTTGTTCTCAGAGACTATAATATGTATATGTAGGAAGTAGATAAAGACATGTTGAATAGGCAGATGTAAACAAATATGGAAACATCTAATAGATAAAAATCTCCGAAAACGTTCGACTTAATTACTTTGTTCTTTTTTGGCTAAAATTAAATTTGTCCCTTTTGCGAACATGTAATAAATTACAACAAGCTCAAATACATATATACTGACTGAGTACCGGGTATAAAGTAGAGCCGCAGCTCACAACATTCCCCCTCGTTTTGCTCTCAGGCTTCTGTTCTGCAACTTTAAGCTTCATTCCATGCCCTAGGTGCTCAATGGGGTTCAGGGGAGGCGAGTTTCCCGGCCAACCTAGCGAAAAATGCTTATGTCTTGGAACACTTTATCATGCGGTAATAAAACGAAGCCTTATATTAAGGTTTTTTTTGCGAATGCTTAGTTGGAAAGAATGAAACTGTAGACGAAAAAAAGAATTTACTGAATTCGCTCGGTAGCAAGGCGCTGGAATCGTCCTAAAAAATTGCATCCGGTGCATAACGTTGCTCATACGTTGTTCTGTATGACTTCCCCATAACTCGCATTCATAATTCCTTCTAGAAAGTGCAAACGTATACGAGTATGGTACTAAAAGCATCCCCCGATCATCTGGCTTTGTGGGAAGAATAACTGGGTTATATCCATTGAGTAACGATTCAATTTAATTAATATTAACTAAAATAAGAATATTCCTTGACGCTTAACCGAACGATTTCATAATGTCATAATTTTTTGAAGTGGTGCGGTTTCTCTGACCGCTAGTGTATATCGACTCGTTAATTGATGCTGATCAAGAATTTCAACATTGCCCCATCAATTTTTTCCAACAACGCAAATTTTGTTTTGCTTAATGATGTAATGTACATAATGTTGTGAAGACTGTCCTAGCTGTCCAGCAATAAACATGTTTATATATTGCTATAGAAGCATTCCTTGGTGTTAGGAACCTATTCTTCCTCATTACCAACATCAAAAGTCAATCGTCAGAGTCTGTTAACATCTTAAGGCGGCCCTAGACTTTATGCTAGGGGACAAAATTTCGCTTCTTTTGCACTCTGATCCCCACCAATTGACTAATGCCGATCTTTTTGGCAATAGGACTTGTCGAACAGCTAGGCATACAATACTATTTTCGATTTCTAGCGATAGTTTTTTCATTTTCGGGCACAAGATAGACACTATTTAATAAATTCGAGAAATCTGCTTCGATTTGTAGGAACCATGTTTTTATGTTTGTATAACAAGAATACAAATAGAAGATATTCAACGGTAAGCCTGAAAGCTTTTTGCTGATAAGAAACTTGAGAAAGTGAAGATAAATTAAATTGACGAAAGGAGCAAAACTGAGTACATGCGAGTTGTTTTGAATTTTTTTTTACTCTTTGTAAAATCTCATTAATTTTTGTTATCATTGCCTATTTGTTAAGGATCAAGTTATTAATATGGAAAACAAAATGGTCTGCTTTGCTTTATTCGTTAAGCTGTTGTGGGCGACGAAAGTCAGTGATAATAAGTATGTAGAGAGAATGTCGTACAGAGGGCAGTAAAAATAACGAACAATAATGGATTTTACTCTACTTTTGCACCACAGACTAAGACTATGTATTCTGGGCCATTTTGGGCTGCGTAACCCAACAGTCATACTATTGGTCTAACTATCATTTATAATAATTTCAGCTTAATTGTATATAAATACTTTTATCCACTATTATCTTAGTAGCCTTTACATTTATATAAACCTTTAGCAGCTACGAGATCTTTAAGGAATTATTAATGAATAATGAATTCGAGTTAATTACCGTTTTTAAGGATAATGTGGCGCCGAGGTAACATAACTTAGCGGAAGTACAGAATTTTTTCTCAGCCGAGCAACTCTCACCAAGCAACTCATGCTCGACTTTAGTCGGCTGTTTAATCTTTCCCTCCTTGTCGTTTCACTGTTATTTCTTTTGTCTGAATCTCGAACTACACGCTTTGTAGCTGCAACTTCACATCTGGAAGATATTAACCTCTCAATTTCAAATGTAATATTTTTTTGCGGTATTTTTTTCGGAAATTTTGACGTTAAAAACACAGGAAAAGTCAAACAAAAATTTTTTCTTGGCCAACATTGGTTTTAATTAGGTAAATTAATTGGGCGTCGTTTAAGGTAGGACGGTACGTTCGCGGAAAGCAGTCATGAATCTCTAGAGCTCCTAATGGAAACCCACTTCCCTGGCTGCTCTAGCGTTACTGGCGGCGAAACCAATCCGCCAGCCAACGACGTAGTGCAGCAACAGGGAGAGGTATTCGAGGACCTTGTGAGGCGCTAACCTAGCGCCCCACAAATTAGATTATAATTAGCCATAAGATACCATTATTCCTATTAATTTTCCCCCCCCCTTTGAATTACGCACGGAGCGTAGCAAACCCCCTCATTTGCACGAAGCAACAAATACATTTTTGATTTTGCCAAAGGCAGCTAAGAACTACTTTAGAAGTTATGAATTTATACCAGTGTCAGAACAAGTCATAGCCCACTGTGCCGCGCGCTAACGAATAGCAACACAAAAGGGACGGGGCGAAGAAGTCCCGTAAGAGAGGCTCGCGACGATCGCTGTTGGGAGATCGAACCAAAGCTAGGGATTCGAAGTAACGGAACACGGCCGAAAGCTCGGCGAAACGAAAGTTCGAAATAGGCAAGCCGGCCCACGCGAGTAGGGAGACGGGACACTTGGGAGAGAACGAGCAATCCGAGCAGTCGCAGAGAAAAGTAAAACGAGATTTTAAGAGTGTGCATAGCGATCAGAGTGAGGACGCGAGGAAGTGAAAAGCTAACGGTCCGAATTAAACACGTGGGACATAGCGACAGAGTTCTGGTAAGCCATCATTAGAGAGATCTGGTGCAGCCTGAGAGCCAAGGTTCACCCAGTCTTTGCTAATACGAATAAAGAAGAAGAATATAATAAGAAGTTCGCCGACGTCTATTCTTTCTTTGGGTGGCTCGCCTATCTACTTATTTCGGCTTGCCGAAACTATTCCCGACCATAGCGTAACCCCCGCCCGTTACTCCCACACTGGGACTCGAAAATATAGTCAGAACAGGCAACCAGTGAAACCTTGAGATTCCGGGAGGCGTGTTAGTACAGTCGTGCTCTGTGGTTTTTACCGGGACGCGATTGTACGCGCACAGACCCATAGTCAGGGTGTGCTCTGTGGTTTTTACCGAGACACACATTTAGGAGTCCCGATTCCCCCCAATCTAGTCAGAGCAGGCAATCAGTGAAACCTTGAGATTCCGGGGGGCGTGTTAGTACAGTCGTGCTCTGTGGTTTTTACCGGGACGCGATTGTACGCGCACATACTCATAGTCAGGGTGTGCTCTATGGTCTTTACCGAGATACACAATTAGGGGTCTCGACTTAGTTATCCACTCAAGGTAGACGACATCCCAGGTCCGGGGCGCTATACGAGCGTGGCGTATCACACAACTCCTACTGGCCCACGTGCAAACCACGTCTTATACATTTATCCCCTCTCTTGACCCCTTTAAACGTCACGAGACGCGCCTTCATCCCTCGCAGGTCCCTCTGTTTACAAATTTCTTGTAAAGGACCCTGAACAACCCTGAGTCATCACCCCAGCCTTAAGAACTTCTTTACAAGTGGCGCCCGAGCAGGGACCTAGAGGGATATTTGCTACCCAGGGAAGGCAGTGTTCCACCCAGCAGATTAAAGCCCTGCGAAGCGTCCTATCGACGATAGCACAGGGAGGATATAAATATATAGACAAATAAAAGTTTGGCACGAGCCGCTAGGAAACAGAGATGTCAGACGTAGACCCAGAGGAGCAGACGCCACGCAAGGAGCCGAATCCAGGCGTGGGCGTAAAGTGGGTATACTTTTTAAGGAGACGAGAGCTCACAGCTTTCGCCGAAGAATTCGGCTACGAACGTGCCGATCGATCTGGGGCAATGCGCAAGAGTTTCGCTCAAGTGATACAGACAGGCGAGCTGACCATGTCGACTTGGAAGCGATTGGCCGAATTAGAGCGCGAATTCACCGACGAGTCACCCGATAGACTAGCCGACGACGAGCCGGAGGTCGAGAAGGTCCTACTTCAAGTCCCCACCCCAGATAATGCCTCTAAGGGGGAAACTGCCTCTCGAAACTTTCTTTAGAAAGCTTTAAAGCTTGGTTTCTTAAGCTTTCCACTTCGGGGCTGAATCGGTCTTCGGATGCGTCGGTGATGGCTTCGGTTGTGAGAGGCGATGCTTTCGTGAGAGCGACTGATAAACAATGCGTTGGCCTACGTGAGGATGGCGTGGGAGGTGCGTCGGCTTAGATGAGAAGGTGGCGTGGGAGATGCGTCGGCTTAGATGAGAGGGCGGCCGCATCTGGTGATCGGTATTGGATTTCGTCTGGGAAAGCTCATTTGTTTACAAGAACTATTGGAGTGTGGGAACGAACTGATAACTGAGTGGTCAGTGTCGTTTGATCGGAATGCATGAGACTTCCTGTTGATCTCGGCTTGGCGACTCATGCGTTTGTTTATGCAGGTGTTGGGGTGTCTCATCTTATATTTATCTTATCTCTCTTAGATATTTGGATATGGGTACATGGGTGTAAGGGCAAGTGCTAGAGCATATGCATAATGTGTATTGGTATTGGTATGATTATGAATGTGGTCTAGTGCTTAACATATAAATGATGCGTAATATGGTGTGGAGCATTATGGATATGTTACTATATATAGATAGATATATGTAAGGTTTACCCGGACGGCCCTCAGCGGGACCACTCATAGGCCAGTCTGACCGTTAGTTATCAGGATGGGTATTTTTTTTTTTTTTTTTTTTTTATGTATTTGTTTTATTACTATACTAAATATATATCAGATTAATAATAATAATAACGATAACAATATGTGCTGCAACTAACAGGATGGGTATGGACCTTGGATTCCATATCCCTTTACGGGGGAGTAATTGAGACTTGGAAGTCCTTGAGGATATATGTGTTTTTGGCAAAGGCAAGGAGTTCCCTTGGCGTCCCTTGGAGGCATCTTCCGGTATGCGTGGGTGTCTGCTCCTTGCCCGTGAGAGAGCCGGGCAGTTGCATATGAGATGTTTCAGGGTTTCGATAGCCCCAGGTTTGACGTTTTGAAATGTGAAAACTCTTTCGTATTTTGAGCGTAAGAGCGCCAATTTATGTTAATTCAAAAGTAAATGTACAAATTGAAAACAAAATATGTGAATGTGAAACCCGGAACCTGCCTGAATATAAAATATGTATATATAACATTAGAATTATATATAACATGTCCTAAGCCGCAGACAGACAGTGACCTGTAAGTATTCCCACTAGCAGTTTGCAGTTCTTCCGTGCTAGATTCAGTAGATAGTGGTAGAGTTTTCCATTGCGCTACTCATCCACTTTCTTTCGGCCTGCATTTCGGTCTGCTTATCTACATTGCTTTGTAGCGTTCTAGGAGGGACAGGCACGTCTTCGATTCTATCATTTGCCAGCCCGACGCCCTCCTTGGCCAGAATGCCCTGGTAGCTGGGAACCCAATAGAAGCGCACTGACTTCGTCGTGCTTAATGTGTCCAGACCCTCCCTGCTTCCCTTCTGAAACTAACCACGGACGACTGCATGGATTTTATCGCCTCTTGTGTGTCAACGAATAGATTGATGGCGAAAACTTCCGCCTGGAATATGATGCATCGGTCCGGTAGCTTATATAAAAGTCTTATTTCAGGCTCTGTGCAGTATAAGCCGGCTCCTACTCCTCTGTCCATCTTGGATCCGTCTGTATATATGTTGAGTTGTAAAGTCTGGTCCCGTCCTTTTTTCCAGTCTTCGGGTCCCATAAATGTATTTGTGTTGACCTCGAGGCAAGTTCGGGGGGTCATGTAGTCAGTAGAACTGATCATGTCCCTGCCAATTGAACCGTGCCCGAATCCTTGTGGTGACATTATTCGGGGGCATCCATGCCGTTACCTCTTTGTAAAGAGGATGAGGTCCGTATTGTCCCCGTTGATACTGAGTCCTACTCCATCTGCCCACTTAAATATCTCCCTGAGTGTTCGTTCCATTATGGAGCGGAGGGTCGATGGACAAACACCCATAATAAGTATTTTTATGCCGTCTGCATACGCTGTTATTTTTGGGATTGTTTGCCTCTGTATGCCCCCTTTACCATAGAAGCGGTGCCCCACTCTGATTGCACCTGTCTTCAACTCAGGAGGTTCTTTATCTATAGGTTTATTGCAGGATGTATGTTGGTCGCCCCTAGGCGATCCATTATTGCGTTCGTGGCGACGTTGTTGAATGCGCCGGATATATCTTCGAATACTCCTACTGCATACTTTTTGTTGTTAAGAGCTTTCTAGTAGTCTTCTAGCTACTAACGAGTGTAGTGCTGTCTCCACCGATATTCCTTTGGTTGAGGTATTCAAGTTGTTTAACATCCGTCTCCCTACCTCATTCCTGATGTGTAAATCCAGCTGCTTTTGCATTATTTTTAGTAGAAAGGAGGTGAGGCTTATCGTCCTATAACGCTACTCGCTGTGGCCAAAAATGACCTTTTCTGATAGAATCAGGGACTTAAAATTTTGTAAGCAATATTGTTTTTTAGGCAGGTTTTTTTTTGTTTGAAAACTTTTTGACATCTGATTCATGCTTTTTTTTCAGAGGTGTGGCTTTTTTTCACATTACTTAAGTATCTTACATTTTCGAGCAACTCGCAAGCAGGCGATGGCAGGAAACCATCAACTGCAAAATCTCCAGATAGAATTGGCCATGTCGATCCAAAAGACGCTCGGCAGAATTCTATAGACTCAATAGAGTCCAATGCTCTGCAGTAGCACAAGCCATAACGGGACACTGGCAGATCGGCATTCACGCCTTTAGACTGTCAATCCCCCACAATGACTTCTGCAGAAGCTGCCGAGACGAGGAAGAGTCGGTCCCCCACTTCTTCTGTCATTGCCCGGCTCTCGGAAACCGTAGACTCCGCATTCTTGGGACTGCGTTCCTCACGGACATTTCGGAATTTTCCAAAATCAGACCAGGGCTCTTGTCCAAGTACATCCAAGCCACTGGAAGGGGCTGCCCTTTAAACGGAAACTTTTTCTCACCAAGGTCTAGGCAGTAAGAAGGGGCTCGCGCCCATGGGGCATCACAACGGATCTTTAATAGGTTCTCTCTCCAGCTACCGCCTTAACCTAACCTAACCTAAGTATCTTACATCTGGCTGTATTGAACTTTTCAATTCTGAAATGCTGACAAATTAAGCTATATATCAGACCCAAACATTTTGTAGCTTCAGCTTACTGTGTGGAAGTTATTAAGCTTTCAGATTAAAATTTGATACATTTTTGATGTACATTTTTGCAAAATTTTGACTATTAAAAAAAATTATTTCTTGGGCTGAATTTTGACCAATACTGAATTTTACCATTAAATTCCGTTAGTAGACATACAATCATTGCATTTTTTACAAAAAAATACCACAAATTTGTGTTTGTATACCACTTGTGCCATAACTTTCATTCGAATTATGGATAAATTCGACTTTTGGGAGTGCGAGTTACGGAAACAGAATTGGACATCATTTTCTCCCTGAACGATATTGCCACCGTTTCAGTTCATCAACCAGATGAGCAAACTTTTCGAAAATGTCGCGTAACTTTAAAACAAACTTCCAAAATTGAGAACAGAAAAATGTATATTAATAGAAAATCTGAATACAAGTGTTAAATTTGGAATGCAATTTGCAGTCCGCAATTTTTACCATATTAAAGTGCATTCAAAAAACTATTTGGATCGTTAAAAGTGCTTACCAATTTATAATAATTTTGAAAAGTAACTTGGATAAGTGAGTGTACCAATAATAATTTCGACAAGGTATTATATTAGAAATTTGTGTAAATAAAGAAAATTATTAAATTTGAATTTGAATTTGAAAGCGCAATAACTTCCAGTAAAAAGTATTTGGGTACGATTTATAGCTGCATTTATCAGCTTTTCAGAACTGCAAAGTTCAATACAACCAGATGTAAGAATCTTAATGTGTAATGTGAAAAAATCATGAAAAAAATACCAGATTTAAAAAATTCTTTAAAAAAAACTGTGCCCTAAAAAAAACCTTAATAGCATACAAATTTTTAAATCCTAGAATCTATCAGAAAAAGCCCTTTTTGGCCACAGCGGAAATGTTGTGTTGACTAGTGTAATCCTAGGGGTTATCAGGGCTGCTCTTTCCTGCCTTTGGGAGTAAGACAACTCTTGATGTCCCCATTGGATAGGGATATAGAATGTACTTAGACATGCCGAGTATATTGCGAAAAGCCATGGGGTGATCACCTCTTTGGTCATTTGCGCATGGCTGGGAATATTCCGTCCAGTCCAGGTGCTTTTATGCCCATAAAGGAATCTATGGCCCATTGTATTTTCGTGTGGGTTATCTGTTGGGGGTTCTGTTCCTCGGCTGCTAGGTCCTGTTGCGTTTCGGCATCATCGACTTCAGTGCATCCTGGAAAGTGGACCTCCATTAGTACTTTCAGGTTTTCTTCGCTGCCCTCTGATCACTGTCCGTTGTCTAGGTTGAGCTGACTCTGTGGGAGTAGCTCCCTGAGTTTTGCTGTTTCAGGCACTTTCTCGAAGTTGGAGCAGAAGTTCCTCCACGAGCTACGTTGTGCCTTGCGTATTTCCGTCTTTAAACTTCTGAGTAGAGTCTTGTATTCCTCGTTGATGATCTTTTCGTTCGCTTGTTTGGCAAGCTTGAAGAATTCCCTGATATTATTTCTTTGAAAAGGTCCCGGTTCAACCAGACTGGCTTAGTCATCTTTTTTGTTCTCGAGGGTGCGCATGATGCATTGTAGGCCTCCAGTAGATCCTTGGATAGAATCTCCAAGGACTTTTCTAGTTCCTCCGCGGATATTACTGAGCCCGGGTTCACGAGCTTCACACTTGAACTGAATGTAAGACATAAGGTGAGCGTAGATTCCCTTTCGTACGAGTACGATGGTTCTGTTCCTGCTTACCAATGTTGGATAGAACGAGTTGTAATTTCAGGACTTTAGTCCGGCCAGTGAGTTGTCTGATGCAATCCATTTCTCCTGGACCAAAGCTATGTCGACCGGCCCTATACGGAGCTTTTATGGAGATTGAGCTGCAGCACACTAAACATCATGGGTGGCTGGCTGAATTTCGCTCGACGGGTTGACAACTAACGTCAGGTCACAGTCCTCTTCTTCTCCTGTGTCATTCAGCAGAGGCCCCTTGGCGGCCTTCACGATGGTCTCCAGACCTAAGTCTTTCTCTACCTCGCCTGCCTGTAGGGTGTTCTGGTCTTGTTCTCCGGGGTGGCGTTTCTTCAGTCGCAGGTATACACTGAACATTCCCCACGCCATCTTCCCAAATCCGGGGTACAGAAGGTCTTGTTTTTCTGTAGTATTACGTACTGGCCCCACTCGTTGGGTAAAGGGGTCCCAGTATGTAAAACCCTCCAGTCCCCTGAAGGAACCTCAGGGTTCTGGCGTTGTAGTAACTTCAGTGCCCGGTCCCCTTGGATCGCAATGGGGAAGAGTACTTTCGCCTTTGGTATGGACGGGATTAGCTCTCTGTCCACCACCTCCAGCTTACCCCCCTCCCACATCGCTTCCAGTTGGCAGACCGTTCGCGTCAGCCACTTAAGCATCGGATCGTCCTTGCATTTCAGGATCTTGACCCCGTTCAGCCACCCAGCACCATCGAAGGTGCTCCTTCATCCCTGCAAATAGTGCATCGACGAGCCGCGCGTAAACCGTCTGCCACTGTGGTGCCGTCATTTTCCCGTTCTTGTCACTCCGGTCGATGAGCGCTACGATCAAGTGTCTTTTGGACACGTCGCTGACCTTCGACTGTGAGGGCTTCTTCATGTGAGGCCTAGCCACTTTCGGTGGCTGAGTCAGCTGCGCACTTGGCTCCGCGTTGCCGCTTGCTCGCTGGAGTATCCTTAGCGGCACGTTGAGAGATTGACAGTCTAGGCGCGTGAGTGCCAATCTGCGTGTGTCCAGTGATGGCTCGTAGTACTGTAGAGCATTGGACTCTGTTGAGTCTTTATAGCTCTGCCGAGCGTCTCTTCGATCGACATGGCCCTATCAATATACAGGTTCTGCAGGTGGCGGTTTCCTTCCATCGCCTGTTTGCGAATTGCTCGAAAATTTCGGCGTGTGAAGCCGAAATGGTAGCCATTGCCATTGCGCTACTTGCTCCCTCTCCGAATGGAAAGGAATTGTAGTGCCCTGCCTGGCCAGTTCGTCGGCAGCCTCATTTCCCTGGATGACCCTGTGGCCAGGGAATTACATTAGCAAAAGTTTTAACTGGTCTGCTTCAATCAAAACAAAAACCATAAAAGCAGAAGTCACAAGCACAACTTTTAGAAATTCAAAAGAAAAATTATGATCCAAAACTCCACATAGAAGTCTTCCGACAAAGAGTATGAAGAACAGGATTGACTTGACGTTATTGCTTCAGAAGAAGAATAATTTGAACTAGAAGAAAATGGATTTACTTTTATAGTGAGTAACGAAAAAAAACGTATTTAAGATTGAAAAATGTATCTTTATGTTAACAATGATGGAATAAATACATTACCGATAATAATAGTACCTGAATATAGAAATTGGAACTTTTTTAAGTATTATTTATTATTTTTCATCAAATACAATAGAAAATTAAGAAAAGTTTTTTAATGCAAACGTCGAACACCTCTTTACAAGTCAGCCAGATCGGTTATATGGCAGCTATATGAAATAGTACCCCAAATCATATGAAACATCGTAGATCATCTTGGGATCTTAAATTACTTATACAATCCAAATTTAATAGCCTTACAAACAAAAAAGTTTGGGCAGGTTGGCCAGATCGGTTATATGGCAGCTATATGAAATAGTGCCCCAAATCATATGCAAATTCGTAGGTGAGCTTGTAATCTAAAATTACTAATACAACACATTCTAAGAGCGGAAAGTGTTGAAACCTTCATTCCCATGAGATCTACGAGAAGAATACCCAGAACTTCATCTGGAGTAGTGCGAAGTCCACCTGTTATGCATAAGTCTTCCATGCCCTTAACTCGGCTGAGTTTATTGAGACAAGTTCTCTTGTCTAAAGCAGGCCACAAGAACACCACTCCATAAAGCATTATTGGTCGAATGATGGCTGTGTAAAGCCACAGAACTATGTATGGGGTCATTTCCCATTTCATTCCGATGGCTTTCCTGCAGACATATAGGTATAGGCCACTGTGACTTTCTTTACTCTGTCCTCTATGCTCAGTTTCCAGTCGAGCTTTCTGTCGGGGACCAGGCCAAGATACTTGGCGTTGTTGCTCAATACTTGCGATTCCCCACCAAGTTTGGGGTGATTAAGTGTTGCAAATTTGTACACCTAACCCGCATTTGTTAGCCCATTTTAACATCTTTTTTAGAGTATTCGTCATACACTCACACAGCGTCTGCGGAAATCTCCCAGAAAACACTATGGAAACATCATCCGCGTATGCCACCACGCGGCAGTCACCCCCCTCTATCTGCCGCAGCAGTTCGTTCTCTGCGAAAGCACTCCACCCTGCGGTGTGCCTCTGCAGATAAACCTGGTTAACGTCGATGTCCCCAGTGATGCCTCAACGGTCCTGCATTTTAGCATTTGATCGATGAGGCTCACCGTCCGGAAAGCGACCCTCAAGTCCGTCAGTGCAGCCGTGATGGGTGTCGTGAGGATGTTATTTATGTCGCCTCATGCGTCTAGGAAGGACTACATCCTGTCCTTGCAGTTAAGAGACGCTTCGATGATCGATGTTATCGTGTGTAGGGCCGTTTCGGTGGATTTTCCTTTCCGATAGGCATGCTGAGAGTCTGAGATTAAGCTGGGCGGAATACTCGGCATGATATGCAGCCTCAAAAGCCTTTCCATCGTCCGTGGGAGAAGATTCCCTCGTCAACCCTTTTAAGCCAGTTAATGGCTTTTTGTCCAGCATGGATCAGTTGCTGACTATTACATCTTTTACTGCTGACTTGTACGGTTAAAAGCTTTTGATTGCTCAAGAAATGTTCTCCCTCAACTTAACAAATTCAGGATGTATCTTGAGACAACAGACGGGGGCACTATGTAAGTGGGTCTGTTAGTAAGGTTGTTAGTGGGTCTCATAAGTGTAAGTGTTGACGAGAAGATGTAACGGCTGTAACTTTGCGTAGGCGCGAGGCTTCAATTTTGCTCCAGAACTTACGCCATGAGTCGCGTTGGATTTTCCTAAGTTCCTTATTGTTGGTTGACAGACTAGTTTTATACTCTACCCAGTTCTGCTCAAAATGGACCGATTTAGCTTTATTGATTAGTCTCCGCGATGCTTTGCGCAGTTCCCCTAATTTTGGAATCCACCATTACTTACGCCATGAGTCGCGTTGGATTTTCCTAAGTTCCTTATTGTTGGTTGACAGACTAGTTTTATACTCTACCCAGTTCTGCTCAAAATGGACCGATTTAGCTTTATTGATGAGTCTCCGCGATGCTTTGCGCAGTTCCCCTAATTTTGGAATCCACCATTCAGGTTTCTTCCTGTCTTCGGTTTCGCTAGAGGAACAGGATTTATCGAGCGCCCCACTAAAGGCGTCGGTAAATGTTTTAACAAGTCAGGTCGTAGCCACCCCTGAGAACACCTTCTCCGGGGGGGCTCAGGGAGGATGCGGCCCAGGTAATTTAAATACCGAGCCCAGTTTGTCCGCCTGAGGTTCCGAAATTGGGCTGGACTCGGTACTGAGAAAGAGAGTACAGTTTTCACGTACCTGTGCTTCCCCACTGAAAGTGGTGTGCCGTTGTCTTTGGCTACACAGTCTGCGGGCCCATTGTCTACTGGGAACGTCTTCCGCCCTCCAGTTTGGCTCCTGGGTAGACCTTAGTGAGGGCGCCACTGCCTTCATGTAGAGGGCCGCCGAGTGAGCATTTTTGCAGGCGATGGCTATCACCGTGCCTTGATGCCACGCGGCGTCCTCACATTTGGTGATGGCCCGCCTTTGTCTTGCAGCTCCTGCAGGAACCTATCCTAGAGCTCATTCTCAACCAGGTGCCATTTGTCTCGGGGGACATTACCATTCTTGGCGCCCCTGTACAGGAATTAGGGTCTTTGCCCCGCGTTTTCGCCCGCTCGACTTGCTGGGATTGGCCTGGCTGTGTCCTCCGTTGAGCATTGCCACTTATTTGGGGCCTTGGCATTGACTTTCCAACTTTGGCTGGCTGGAAATGAAGCAGGATTGAGTTAGCCCATAGCCTCTGCTCCTTCCCTTGGGCTGACGACTTAAAAGCAGGGTCGTCGTTGGCCACGATTAAGACAGCACGTCAGCTGTCTTCAAATGACGGCTTCTTGCCCTGTCGTGCACCTGCACCGTCTGCCGGATTCGACAGGGGTTTCCCGGTCCCCGGTAACCGGTTCTCCCCTGACGTCTGACTTGGATGGGCCCGATTTACTTGTCAGTTGCTCGCAGCGGTTGCTGCCTGAAGACGGTGGACCGACTGAGTCTCCTTCCCCGTCTTCTTGGGACCCGGTTTCCTAGGCGTAGATCGAGTGGGATGGTCTTGTCCCTCCGTTATTTAGGAGTGCCGAGCTTCATTCGGGTTTTGTTAGTTTTATTTTATCAGAGCTTTCAAAAATCAAATAAAAATCGAGATAATCAGACTTTTAGTTTAGAACATATGAGCATTCAAAGTTGCAAATTATCTCAGTGATATATGCATTGAACTTGTTTCACTTACTGCATCTTTCATGAAGAATTAAAAAACAACTACGTTACGTATGATTTTGTTTTTATGTGCCATTTTAGGTATATTCAATGTTATTAATACTTTATAAAAACCTGGTCTGTTGCACAGTTATAAAGAAAAACTTTTTTTCAAACCCATCTAATTTTTGGGCTTTTTTTCAACTTTCAGTTGACTTTACAAAAAAAAACTTCAATACATTTTCCCGAGGGTCATTGAATATTCCTTTACTTAAATTTACAATCTCTATTCTCGAAATTGAGGCGTCTGACTTTTAGATCTTATACTTTATTGAAGATATTTCATGAAGATATCTTTATTCGTGTAGAAGCTATTAATTTAGCAAGCTGAAATGGCAAATGTTCCACTGTGCAGCGATACCAAACGACATAGGTTAATAGAGATGGCTGCAAGGCTCGGTAAAGAGCCCGTCACACTTGAGCCGGTCTTGGCGCGGTGTGATTAGGATCTTTCCTTTTCTAAATCGGGAGACATGATGTCAGCAGTTATCCCATTTCTGAGATGCCAGCTATGAAGGGGGTACCTATTGTCCAATGTCCTGCGAGGAAATGTAAGACTGCGATGTATCTTTTTCTGCCGAGCTTCCAGAGCTCAGAGGTGCGTTTTATATCTATGTGCGGTCATTTTTGTTGAGCTGTGCGACAACGGGGAACTAATTGCCATCAATTGTCTGTTAGTCGCAGGATGCCATTGGCATACAAATATCCTCCTTGTATTGGAGAAGGGGGCTAGTGGAATCTTAAGCCCCAAAACTAAATTCTTGGGCATACAATAAAGATTCTGTGTCGCCATCACAGCTCAGTGGTCAAGCTTGCACGCAGCAAGCAGCCAAAAATAATTATTGTAGAGATATCATTGTCAAATTGTTTCCAAAATTCTATAAAAATAGAATAGATAATAAAACAAACATAATTCAGTCGTACCTAAGCCCCTCCCGCAATCCCACGCGCCGCCCAACATCCGCATTATAAAGACAGTATAATAGCAAATAGTCGATAGTATAGTTTTATATTATTTATCATTTTTAGAGATAAAAAACAGTCAGTAATATTCTTAGTCCTGTTATGAACGGATCTAAAGTAAGGATTTCACTCGACTACAAGTCTTTATTTGTTGCCACACCAGACATTTAACATGTATTATGCAAGCGAAATTTGTATATCTTTATTTCTCGACTCAGTTGCTTATCCTGGTGACTCTTCAGTCGATACGAGAGAATTTTGTAATAAGATACGAGAGTGTTTGTAACACTGCAACAAAACGTTTTGGTTTGATTTATAGATGCATTGGTCAGCTTTTGAGAAACTTAAAGTTTAATTAAACCAGATGTAAGATGCGTAGGTAATGTGAAAAAAGAAGCACTTCGTCTGAAAAAACATAAAAAAAACACCACACTTCAAAAATTCATAAACAAAACAACACTGAAAAAGAACCATAAGTCCTTACAAAAATTTTAATTTTAAAAAAATCACATATTAGGCTCGGATTTTATGAATAAAAATTAGTTCGAATTTACTTTTCTAGAGAAGAAATGTATTCTTGAATCTTTTGTCTTCACATTTTATACGGATATTGATGAACGTTCGAACATCGTATATTGACAATGTACTTACCAGAGATCTGCACCGCTGGCTGTTTTAGATACCAGTAGCGTACTCATCTTTTTTGCGGTCGCTGTGGTACAAGCCCCGCCTAGATTGCGGTAGCGGTGTTCAAAGACCGCATATTTTATTTATTTTAATGTATGCTTCTTTACGTAATTTTAGGGGTAGTTTTTCAACATTCATTTTTTGTGCGGTGCCTGCTTGTATATCGAAAATATAGCCACTAAGAATGTGACGCATACGAATGAGTAGGAAAAGAAACAAGTAAAAAAACACCGCATTAATTTGTTGCGGTGCTTCAGTACTCTTGTATGAAAATGATATTGTACAAATGCGGTACACTAGTTGTTGCGGTGGACCGCTTCAGATCTCTTGTACATATATTGATGTCGACATTTTTTTAGAGTGCAGTCTTAACTCTCAATCTATAAAGTCCCCTCCTCTTAATTTAAGAGCTCGTTCATCCCGATGTAATGTAATAATTATTCTATTACGACAATATAAAAAATTATACTTTTATATATTTTTTTATTAGGGATTTCGATGCAGCAGAAACGGTCAAGGAAAAAGTGAACAAAATACTGGATGTGAAAGGTGTAAAGGGGCTTAGTAAATTAATGAAAGAAATAGCTGTCACTGCATCTTCTGGCAAGCATGATAATGAATTAATAGGAAGAGCAGCAATCACACTAAAGGTATGTATGAGTATCATATCCTTCTATATGCTCTATCGATTTATATGAGTAGATGGTATCAATGTAAGAATGTATCAATGTATGGTTACTATAATGCAGTTAAATTAATTAAGATTTGAGCATACGATATGCGATTAGCATCGTGAAACGTATGACCTCGCGTTTGAAAATTTTTCGAATCGTTTTCGACAGAGTAGATCGATTTTTCCCGGAGCGTTTAGAAAACACGTTTACACGCGAAATGGTTTTTCTCCCAAAAATGCTATAAGCATAATGAATAAAAATGAGAAGCCGCAACCACTCTTCAAGGTCGAGCTGGAGCCAGACAGCAGAACTTTGAAGAAAAAGAAAGTGCGACCCGATCTACAAGTTGCTGTACCTGTTGCATCGTAGGATCACCGTAGAAGAGCCGCACAAACGGAACGGGCTAGTGCAATGCACAAATTTCCAGGAATATGGTCACACCTGGTCTTACTGCACCCTAAGGTCAGTCTGTATAGCTTGTGGAGACTCCGACAACTCCGAACCTTGCCCTGCCAACAAAGAAGACTCTCAAATGATAAAGTGTGGTAACTTCGGAGGAAACCGCAAAGCAAATTACGGAGGCGGTCCAGTCTACAAGGAGCTTAAGAGTCGGATCCGACGAGTGACAACGGCACGCTCCCAGAACACACAAAATGCTCTCTTTACCTCACAAACGACACCTGAAGTTTTCTTCGATAGTGCAGCCAGATCCTCCTTTGGCCCTTCAATTACCACCAATGGCATATCTTATGTCAGTGAACTAAGAACAGGCACAGCTCACGTAGAGCCGAGAATTGACAGCCACAGAGCAATATTGAAACTATGATGATCACTTTGCAACAAAGTATGATGGATTTTATGTCATTCATGAAAACAACTCTGAAAACCTAATGCAAAATCAAAATATATTGATACAAATGCTTGCATCTCAGCAGTCCAAGTAAACCATATCTTGCCTTAGAATATCTCTGTGGAATGCCAACTGTGTTTCACGGCATGAAACCTGAAATAACTAAATTCCTGAAGGAAAATCACGTCCATGTTATGTTGCTTGGAGAAATGCAGCTCACCAGCATCTAACTTTTAAATACGGGGTTACATGTTCTACGGCACCGAGCATCCAAGCCCACGGCAGAACCGGCATCTTAATAAGAGATCGCATCGAACGCCACTTTCATCAAAGGTTTGGACTATTGCAATGAATTCCGCTTGGAAGACGCTACAGTGATCTGGAAGCCTAAAGGAGTGCCTTATGATTAGCTATTCGGAGTAGATTCCTCTTTCGACCTTGTTGTCCAGCTTTGATCCATCTGTTAAGTTGTTAATGGCTCCTTTTAGGCCTGGAGGTCCCTCTAGCCACTCGTCTCTTACTGTGTTTATGCTAGGCCCATTTCATGAAATCATTTCAATGGGGAAAAAAGTGTGTGCATAAACACCATTTCATGAATTTTTTAACACACGAAAGTTGACTGAATTCAGCCTGAATTCATGAAATGGTGTACAAATTAGGTGGCAACGCCGGGCTAAAAAAGTAAATAAGTGATGACGAAACAAGAAAATTAATAGAAAATGTGTGTGGAATCGAAAAGATCCCTTTTGACTGATGCCGAGTAGACTGGCTTCTTGCGCTGGTGAAGGAGGAAGATTTTACTTCAAAATTGTTGCCAAGTTACACGTCTGGCAACTCTGCTGATATGATTTCATGTATTTGTCTTCGTTGGGCTATTTTAATTTCACTCATTCTAGAATTGATAGTATCTGTGAGGCATGATTACAATGAAAAGGTTTTCTGTGTATTCCCTTACAGCTATTTAGTATTGATGAGTGACCTCTGTGCTGTTGTGCCTATTGGTCGGAGTCTCTTAGACGTATTGCTGCCATTTCAGCCCGCTTCTTTCTTGCAAGGGCAATGGCAATTAGCGCATCACTTGGAGTTGTGCGAAGAGCTCCACTGATGCATAGGGCTGCAGTTCGTTGAAGTTTGCCCAGTTGTTATGTGATCGTTGTCTTTGATAGGGCCGGCCAACAAACTGTAGCTCCATAGAGTAGTATTGGTCTAACTATTGCTAGATATATTCATTGGACTTTGCTTGGGTTCATGCCCCATTTCGAGCCAATAGCTTTTTTGCAAGTGTAGAGAGCTATTGTAGCCTTCTTCACTCTGTCTTTTATAATCAGGTTCCATTTGAGCTTCTTATCAATAACCAACCCTAAGCAACTGGCACTGTCGCTGAAGGAGAGCCGAGGCTGCATCCGTTCAGTGTTGGGGAGTTAAGAGGTGGGATCTTGTATATGTTTGTAAATAACACAAGTTCCGTTTTCGAGGGACTAACACTGAGTCCTCGAGATTCTGTCCATTCTGACAGTCTCGCGTGCTTTGCGGTCATTAAGTCGCAGAGTGTTTGAGGATATTTTCCCAAAAAGATAACGGCAACGTTATCCGCCTATACCACTACTTTGCAGCTGAAAATTGATTCACCCCTTACATTTGTGTCCAAGCTCCCTCATTGGGTGTGGTGAGCGCTGGCGTCGCAGTCTATGTTGATGTCTGTGGCCTGTGTCTGACTTCTCAATATCGTTAGCTAGCTTGCGAACGAGGTCACTGGGGGGATCGCTTTCCTCGTACGCCATATAGGACGACATCAGTCTTAGATGTGTCCCTTCCAGCTCTGGGCTTACCGGTGTGTTCGCCATTGCTAAAGTTATGGAGCAGAAAGATATTTAGGTGCTGTGAGGACCCATACTGGGGCCTCACATTCTTATGTAAGAATAAAGATAATTAGATTTAAGTGTTACTAAAACCAAAGAGACACTGAAGTCAGAAATAATAATAACGAGTAGCCAAACAAGCTATTTTTATTAGCGTAGGGCTAGAAATCCACCAGATAACAATCCAGGGTAGCCAGACTTATATTCCATTTGTCAGGCGGTCGGCGGCTCGGAATCGGCCTCGAACACCACGCGAGAGAACTAGCAACGAATGGTTAAATAGGTAGATGAAGATCGTAGGGTGCGGATAGTATTAGAAAAGGAGATTTGCATGCATTCTGCGCAGACTAGGGGAGTCCATACTACCCGAATCTAGAGCTATTCTCTTTCCTTTGCGATTTTACTGCGTTCTTCTCTCGTGCTTCGGTACTCAGAGCTATGATTTCACGTGGTTCTATCTAGACATAACGGGAATCGCCTACTGCTTTGCTTGTCTGCCTCCACGTCCACCCGATGGCCAAGATAGGAGTAGGGCCTAGAGTAGGAGTGCGGCGAAGTATAGGCAGGCCGAAGTGTAGGAATTCATAATAAACTCATATGTATACGTTTATCCACAAGATATCGCTCTCTACTCTCCCTGTACGTGATCGGAGCCCCGATCGTAGTTCCGACTTTTCCCCTCTAACACTGGAATACCCATCCTGATCTTGGCAACAGGGTTTTACCCTGCCGCAATCGGGAAGGTGACCGGTCGGAGTGGGCCTGGACGCGTGGCAGACCTCTGCTCTGGCAACAGAGTCTTTACCCTGCTGGAGTGGTGGCCTGGCTGCGCTTCGGACGGGCCCTTCCTTCTTCCTCTTCTTCTCAGATCTATGGGCCGCTTCAACTCTAGTAACAGGGTTTTAACCTACTTGAGACGAGGTTGATCGACTCTTCTGTGGAACTCCGGTTTCCTCCCCTCCCCGTCTTTCTCGGCGGGTCTCGCGGTGGCTGCGTCCCCCTCTCCGTCCTAAACAACGTCTCTCGAAGGCCCCGCCGCTGGCGGTGACATGATAAACCCTATCCAATGATACGCCCTCCGGTCTCGACAGTCTTGGCAACATCCAAATGAACTGTAAGTGACCCTGGGTAGACTGAGATTTGTACCCCAGCCCAAGATCAATACCATACAGATGGCGCCCGAGAAGTACTGTTGAGATAATTGTTAGTTTCCTGTATGATTCCACCGTTCGTGGACCAAAGACCCACAAGCATATAGCATTGGTAGTATCGCATCAAACCGATAAGACGCTTATAGTGGACCAGAAGGGTAACGTGGTAAAAAAGTACAGTCCAGCCGTCAGCCGCCAGCCAGGCCTGCTGAAAATCTTTGCAGTCCCCGTTTTCTGCCGGCAAAAAGAGTAGAAGAGAGAGAAAAAAAAAACCCACGCGACCAAGCATGGAATGGAAGACCATGCCCGAATCATTGCGATCCCCGTTAATTGACAACGAGACGAGTATACGAGAGGGAGAGAAAACACATACCAAGACACAGCCCGGCAGCCAAGCAAAGCAGTAGGCGATCCCCGTTATGTCTAGATAGAACCACGTGAAATCATAGCTCTGAGTACCGAAGCACGAGAGGAGAACGCAGTAAAATCGCAAAGGAAAGAGAATAGCTCTAGATTCGGGTAGTATGGACTCCCCTAGTATGCGCAGAATGCATGCAAATCTCCTTTGCTAATACTATCCGCACCCTACGATCTTCGTCTACCTATCTAACCATTCGTCGCTAGCTCTCTCGCGTGGTGTTCGTGGCCCATTCCGAGACGTCAACGTCGGCAGAGGCCCGATCGCCCGACGAACGTAATATAAGCCTGGCTACCCAGGATTAGGAGTCAGTGTTTCCCAGCCTTCGGTCAGCATATAGCGTACATAGTCAGTGCTTCCCAGCCTTCGGTCAGCATACAGCGTACATAGTCAGTGCTTCCCAGCCTTCGGTCAGCATACAGCGTACATAGTCAGTGCTTCCCAGCCTGTGAGCCAGTGCTTCCGGATACTCCTTGCGAATAATAGTGACGACAGTGAACAATAACCACGGCAACAGCGATCCGCCCACGTGCTTGGCCCGCCGCAAACGTATTTCCCCGCGAGTCGTGGCCGAGTAAAACAACGAATTCGAGTCAGAAAGGTTAACTGGAAATCGAATCGAACATCGCAGAGCCTTGTTCGCCTGTTCGCCAGGCCACGTGTATCCCGGTTCCTCGACTAACGCAGCTATCTGAGACCGCGCCTACGAACAACTCTGCCGTATCTCCGCCATTCTAAGATTCTGGCCCCAGACTTTCCTTGTACCACTGGCCCGGATACTTGAATCCCCCTCCTAACACCCTAACACCAGAACAGGTAGCCGAATACATACCACGTGTAGGGTCAGCACCGAATTATTGAAATTAACTCAACATGGGAGTATAATGGGTCTCGGTCAGGCGCAAAAACGAGTTGGAGGCGATTACTTCTGAGTTCGGTTTGGACACCTCGGGATCCGTCGACGAATTGAGACACCGAGTAGCGGCTTTCGTAAACACGGACGGTCTATCCAGCGCAGTGCGCTCTAGGTTGAACAAAATGGAGGCACAGTACGGAGTTACCGCGACTCCACAGACAAAACCTCTATCTCCCCGTCCCCCACACTTGCGCCCCTCACTTTGCAAATCCATCGCCCAGCTGCGTACCCCAGTTATGTTACACCCGCAAGTTGCCCTGGCATCGTGGCATCAGGATCCGCTGCGCCGACAGTGGGCTTTCTCTAGCGAAACATCATAAAAAATAAGGACCAATCAGCTAATGTAACCGCACGGAACGAAGACAATTTTAACGATAGCCGAGAAAATGGTTCGATGGGCAATCGTGTTCAAAAGTTCCGGCGATCCGTTGAGTTTCCTCGAACACGTGCAAGAGAGGGCAGCTACTTACAGGCTAGATCTGGAACACTTATCCCAAGGAATCCTGGTACTACTGACAGGACGGGCCGAGAGTTGTTTTAAAACGAGTCGCCTGAGCGGAGAACGACTCGAGGAAAGGATTTATGAGAATATGCTTTCGGAGTACCAGCTATTTACAAGACGGAAAGACTTTGGTACCTTAGCGGAATTGACCCAACTGGTCGTAAACTTTGAGGTCACACGTTGTAAGGGACCATTGGAACTTACAGGGTTCGCACGCTCAACCCCGGACACCCACCCCCAGGAATCTTTAGGGCCCACGGCTAGCCAGTATTTGTAATGAGAGACGTACTGGATGGCGTTCTCCTCGGGATGGATTTTCTGTGTGAAATCAACGCGACCCTGCAGTGCGGAGGAATCCCATTACGCCTGGAATTCAGGCATGGTCAGGACAACGAAATCTAAGATGTGAAAGCCGCTCCGAGCTCGGATCAACCTACGAACATGAGTACTCAGACGAAAAGCAGCAACCTGATTACCGGGCCTCCTGACCCAGCGAGGAACGACGTACCAAACGAGGCGTACGTGGCCGTTCCCCCGGATCAATGCTAGTAAGGTGGGAGAAATTTACGTGGAATGACACATAGAGCGAGGGGTGCGTGGCGGCTCCTCCAAGGGACTCCACGATTTCATATGGGACCGCAATGCAGACAGGATACCAACTCGGATGGACTTCAGCGCTCCTCAGCGTCGATATCAGTGCCATGCAGAGAAACCCCTTCCGGATACATAGGGGATAGCAGCGGTCTGAGAAACGAGTACGGTTCCAACTAGACACAGACGAAAACGGACCCCAGGTGACGGAGATCAGCGAATGGCAACAAACGCAAGGAGCCCTATTGACTACAGTGAGTACACCCCAATTATTCGACTCTCTGGATTCTATACCCGAACCCGAATACAACGAACCAATAGAACCCTGGGTAGCCAAAATTTTGCAACAAGAACTGCAGAAATTCGACGGCCTCTCTGGGGTATCCAACATAGAAGAACACTCTATCATAATGCGAGAAAACAGGCCAATACAACAACGTTAACATCCGAAAAACTCTGCCATGCCAGCCGTTATTAATAAACAAGTCGACGAATTGCTCAGGGATGGCCACATTGAACCGTCGAAAAGTCCACACAGCGCCCCTATCGTGCTGGTCGGCAAAAAGACAGGAGACATTAGGATGTGTATCGACTTTCGACAATTGAACGCACTATCCGTCCCCGACGCATATCCTCTTCCGAGGATTCAACACATATTGGAAAAGTTAAGAGGTGCTAAGTATATATCGACTCTGGATCTAAAGAGCGGTTATTGGAAAATCCCAGTCGCCCCGGACAGCCGCGAGTGCACAGCCTTCACCGTGCCTGGTTGTGGTTTGTTTCACTGGAAGGTTATGTCCTTTGGCAACCTTCGTCTTAACAACGAAAAATGTAGCTTTTGCGAAGCAGTCTGAAATACTAAAGCTGAGGAAAACTACTCTGTCACAGAGAAAGAATGCTTAGCCATCGTCTGGGCTATCCGCAAACTGCGCTGCTATTTGGAGGGGTACCGGTTCGAGGTGATTACGGACCACCTAGCCCTAAAATGGATAAACTCTATTGACAACTCCACGGGACTGATAGCACGTTGGGCCCTGGAGCTTCAACAGTATCAATTCGATGTCCACTATCGCCGAGGGAAACAGAACGTCGTAGTACATTACAGCCAGCTCTAGAGGAAAAGACGTAATATAAATGGATAATGAAAATGTTGGTTAGAATCGAGCAGCAGCCGGACAAATACGAAGACTACCGAAGAGAGAGCGGATAACTGTACCGACGCCTGGGCACCATGCCCGAAGAAGAAGAATCCACCCCGTGGAAACTCTGCGTGGCCACCGAGCACAGACGACGCGTTTTGGAAGAATGCCATGACCATCCCACAGCCGGACTCTTAGGAATTCGAAAGACAAGTACACGAGTGGCCCAAAAGTATTACTGGCCAGGCCTATTCCGGGAAGTTTCTAGATACGTTCGCAAATGCCCAGTGTGCCAGAGATACAACGTAAACCAGTTCAAACCAGCAGGAAACATGTTCTGCAGACAGGTCGACGAACCCTTCGCCGTACTATGCGCTGACTTTGTTGGTCCCTTACCCCGCTCCAAACACGGAAACACCGTACTTCTCGTTTTCATCGACTTATTTAGTGGCAGTTTCTTCTGGATACGTGGACGGGAGCCCAGCGCAGGAGCCAGGAAACCAGAGAGGAACGACGCACCGAACGAGGCGTGCGTGGCAGTTTCTTCTGGATACGTCGACGGCAGCCCAGCGCAGAAGCCAGGAAACCAGCGAGGAACGGCGCACCGAACGAGGCGTGCGTGGCATTTTCTCCTGGCTAAATCGACTTCACCCGAACACCGAGGCCAGAAAACCTTGCGAGGATCGACGCATCGAACCAGGCGAAGACGACGACAATGCTCGAGGATTCTAAAGCAACGATACCCATACCGATCCCACGCAAACGACCACGCTCGAAGACAGAAGTGACCCTGCCAGATGACCACGACTAGCGACGACGTCAGACCTACGAGTTCGTGGGGGCCACTTTCTGGTAGGCTTGCTTACCCAACGTCCCCGCAGCCCCTTCGGGGGGAACGCTGCAGGTTGACTCACACACCCTCCCCCGTCTTGGACCAGCCCGACCATCGCCCCACGAAATCCTGAGGATACCCGAAATACCGATACCGATTTACGTTTAAGTTCTAGCAGTTACGCCACACTCACAGGGCATCAGGGTAAATTTTAGTTATAGTCAATAAGTTTGTTACAATTCACAGCTCCACGAATGACAAGGACCCCCGCCGGCGAAGCATCAAACCCAACGTCAAGTTCGAAACAAATGTAGACTGGGAGGTCATCGAGGAACTATTTCTTCGTCCCACCTCCCGATGCTACCAAGTTCACCCCGAGGTACTCAGCTGGGAAAACTTATGTGGCGACGTCACGAGCTGGCCACGCATCGATCAAATCATCGACGCTCGCGCTAACCCCAGTTGCGACAACGTAGCCGACGCCGTCGACAACCCGGATCCAAGCCACGGCCGCAAGGCGCCCGTCATCTACGCTCGCGCTGACCCCAGTTGCGCCAACGTAGCAAACGCCGTCGACAACCCGGATCCAAGCCACCGCCGCGAGGCGCCCGCCATCTACGCTCGCGCTGACCCCAGTTGCGCCAACGTAGCAAACGCTGTCGACAACCCGGATCCCGGATCATCACTATCCACCCGGCAGGACGGCACTGCTCTGCCCCACGTGAAGACCATCAACGATTCAAGCCCTCGGAGTTTGAGGAGGAGTTGCTCCGCTGGGAAGAGCCTCCGCTTCCGACCCTTTTCGGGGACCTCTATACGCCCCACCTCCTCGGACTGGTAGACGGTTTAGGCATCACCACCACATCCCAGACGTCCGCGTCCTCGACGCCTTCTTACATTCCGACGACACTAAGCCCGAGACATCCGAGGCTACAGTACCCTCCCTCAGCGTCGAATGGGTGCCTGGAGAAGAGGATTGGAGAGTGCGCACACCCAGCGGCAGGACACCGGTTACACTGAAGACCAGACTCCTAATGCAGTTAGGTAACCCAAGACGCAAGGATATTCGGTTGCTAGTAGAGCCAGACGATACCTTCTTCCAGGTACACATCATCAAGACGAAACAAAGTGACCATTCATTTACGGGCCCGCGAAGTAAAGAGGGCGTGTGAGGACCCATACTGGGGCCCTCACATTCTTATGTAAGCATAAAGATAATAAGATCTAAGTGTTACTAAAACGAAAGAGACACTGAAGTCAGAAATAATAATAATTAGTAGCCAAATAAGCTAGTTTTATTAGCGTAGGGCTAGAAACCCGCCAGATGCCCAGCTCACCTCCACCCGAAAACGCAAGCAGAGCCGCTGCAAAGAGGCAACGCCAGAGAACAAGAGACAGCGGACACCCACATTGAAACCGAATTCGTGAAGGGAGATGGAGAGCGTGGGTTCGAGTGGCTTTGGTGAGAGCAAGAAAAGGGAGTCGAATTCTGGATACTGGCGCGTACAGCCAATTCGCGGGAGTGCGTGAGACAGTTCCAAAATAGCGCAGCGTGGTTTCCGCTCAACAAAAGCCTCCACGGACCAGCAGTTTCGCGCGCCCGATAAGGACACATGTTTGCATCGAGATGTGTGGACGGACGAGGATCAACCGACGCATCGCCGTCGGACCCACGGGTGAGCTGGCCGATGGCCAAGATGGGAGTAGGGCCTAGAGTAGGAGTGCGGTAAAGTATAGGCAGGCCAAAGTGTTGGACTTCATAATAAACTCATATGTATACGTTTATCCACAAGATATTTCTCTTTACTTTCCCTGTACGTGATCGGAGCCCCGATCGTAGTTCTTCCCCTCTAATACTGGAATACCCATCCTGGTATCCTGCTGGAATCGGCAAGGTGACCGGTCGGAGTGGGCCCTACCCATCCTCTACCTTCCCTCCCGCCCTCCTTCTGGACTCGAAGCGGCCCTCTGCTCTGGCAACAGGGTCTTTACCCTGCTGGAGTGGTGGCCAGGCTGCGCTTCAGACGGGCTCTTCCTTCTTCCTCTTCTTCTCAGATCCGTGGGTCGCTTCATCTCTAGTAACAGGGTTTTACCCTACTGGAGACGAGGTTGGTCTACTCTTCTGTGGAACTCCGGTCTCCCCCTCTCCCCGTCTTTCTCGGCAGGTCTCGCGGTGGCTGCGTCCCCCTCTCCGCTCTAAACAACGTCTCTCGAAGGTCCCGCCGCTGGTGGTGACACGATAAACGCCAATACGACAACTTACAAATAAACTGTAAGTGACCCTGGGTAGACTGAGATTTGTACACCAGCCCAAGATCACTACCTTACAGTGCTTTCTTGCAAGAATGCAGGTATGCATTTTACTTTCGTATTGAGCTACAATCAGCTTGTACTCCTTCGTTGCTAATCTACAGACCTTGCCTCCCACTACCCAAAGCTCCTGGATTATAACTATGTCTGCTACGCTCACATCCAAGTGGAGTATTAGAGCAGTAAATGCTGCCTTACAGTGGAGGAGATTGATCAGTAGTAGCTTCAAGGATGTCGTCAGAGTTCTCCACCACTGTAAAATCGGCGTCTGCGTCATCGTCGACTGTATCGTCGCGACACATCGCCTCAAAATCGAGCAATAGCTTCGTATCGGTCGAGTAGACTTCTTTGACCGGCTCCAGCTCGCTGGAGATATTGGCGCTTTCATCCAGGACACCGATCAACGTCCTTTCTTTGGCAATCTGCGCGAACGAGATATTGGCCAGTACCTTTGAGCGCTTTTGAGCTGGTCCAGGAGTCTCCCGAGAGCGCTGCCTCTGGAGGGGTTGAGGGACTTCCTTCGACGGGGCGACCTTTTTCGGCGCCTCTTTGTTGAAGTCAAGGAGCACCTTTTATGCCTACTCTAACTTTTTCCGCCACTTGTCAGTTGGACTGAACATTTGGCTTGCATACTGCCTCCGGAGAATGTTGCCAGCATTCCTCTTTTCGGCATACGCGTAGGCTTTAGCGCCAGTAGATGGCAACTCGCCCCCCTCACATTACCAGCAGGCAGGGCAGGATTGCATAGCCACTCTGCCAAGGTATCAGTTTTGGAAGCCGAATTGCCACCCACCCCAAGTTCAGGATGGGACCCCTTCGGGTTCGCACTAGCGTCTTCCGCCGCGCAGTTTGTACCTTCTATATAGCGGGTCAGGCCAGGCCCTTGGGCCACTGCCTTTCCCTGTATGGGATTTCACCCTGTTGGCAAATGGGTGAGTTCCAGTATCTTTTTGTTTGTTCTTATTTGTAGTCTCCATATTTGATCCCATGATATGCAAAAAAGGTGTAGTCCGTACGGGCAGAGATTCACGTTGCCCGGATAATGCATCATTAGAACAGGGCATCATTAGAACAAGAGCATCGTCAGTGTTGCTGCTTCGCGAACACCCGCTGGCTGTCCGGTACTGCTTATTTTCGGTACTCTTCCTAGGGATGCCCGCTTATTCGCAGCTGACCTACCGAGGTAGGTCGTTCGCTATCCGCAACGTGCGACGCGTCCGGTGGCCTCAGCTAGGCTCCTTCTGAGCCACCTCACTAGCTCATTAGACCAGAAGGGCTAACAACTTATACAATCGCAGACGATACCGCGGTCATAAGACCGTCCAAATGCCCAATTCAAGCAACAGCACTACTAGCTGAACATCTCGTGGTAGTGGAGAAGGGGTTATCAGACTGGCGTATAAAAGTAAACGAGCAGAGGTGTAAACATTTAACGTTTACTCTTAACAGACAAACGTGTCCCCCGCTAACCCTGAATAAAATGCAACTTCCGCAAGCTGACGATGAAACATACATTGGCGAACACATTGACAGGCGACTTACATGGCGGAGACACATCGATGCTAAGAAAATTCACCTAAAACTAAAAGGCAATAGCCTCCATTGGCTTATAAACGCTCGTTCCCCCCTCTACGTGGTCTTCAAGGTCCTACATTACAATTCTACGCTTAAGCCAATCTGGACTTACGGCTACCAGCTGCGGGGTAACGCGAGTAGCAGCGAGCACAATCGAAAATCTTGAGAACTATCACTGGGGCACCAACGACAACATTCACAGAGGTCTTGATATTCAACCCGTTAAAGATGAAATACTCAAACAAAAAGCGTCCTACCACATCAAGCTAACTTTTAATCTAAACCAGCTTGCCAGGGGTTTCACCCGGGCTTCCAATGACCTTCCAGTTCAGCAATAGTTATTAGAGCCCCTCAATCTTGCGTCAGTCAACTTGATTGTCAGATGGCTCTTTGAGTTAAGATTCAATATACTTATTGATAGTCTCCCTTATACCCGTATGACATTAAAATTGGAAGCTGAACTGCAAAAATAGAGACAGTCTTATGAAAAAGCATGCAGTAAACGCGAGAGACATATATGCGTCCAGTTGTTTTTCCAGTTAAGCTGGGAGCAGCGCTGCGGCAGAGTTTATCGATTGCTATATTTTTTAGATACGATTTTGCTGGCTGGCTGGCTGTGTGTGTTGGAAAACTTCATTTAATTACAAATTGGGCCTCATTGACTGATAGTCTAAAGTCGGGCTTAGAGACAATGACGAACATTAATTTTGGATATTTTTCATCATGGTATCTCTCTTTTCGGAGCCAATTTAGCAAAGTCTAATCATATGGTCATTGGGAGAAGATCCAATAAATAAAAAATGCAAAAGTTAAAAAAAAACAACAAAAAAAACTACCAGATCTTATTGATTGTTATATCACAAAGGAGATTTGAATTTTAATAGATTGCCAAACAATAATGGCCAATATTTGCCCTTACCTAATCCCAAATTAACCTACGGCTTCGAGGTATGCGAGACAAATATGATAGAAAGGTCAAACAACTATTTCAAGGTATTTTTTTGAGCATATTTAGATTACCCAGCTAACGTTTATAATTTTATATATTTATACATATTTAAATAAAAGTTGATTCAAATCGGACTATTCCTGCCTGTTGTCGGTATTTTCCAAAATGGACACAATTAACCGTGTTTCATGGAAAAGGGTTAACATATTAACATTGTATTGTATATAGTATTGTAACTGGCATGCATAATTCCGTTTTGCGCTCCAGAATTTTAAAATGCCAAATTTTTATTTTTTAGAGGTTTATAAGATTTGTGTAACAGCCAGAAGAGACCCCCATTGTTTTAATCTCGCATTTCGAATTCTCTTTCAGATGATTTTGCCCACTATGCATTTGAGCTACGTAAAACAATGTAGAGCTATATTTGTTGTGGTAACATTAACATATACCTTAGTCTTATTTATTTCAAATAATTTCATGTAACGACATTTTCGGCCAGGGTTTGCACGCCGTGCCGGGTTTCACAGAAAGTTATCCGTTTCTGGGTGTGGTAGATGAAAAATAGAGTGTGGAAAATAGGTGTGGATTAAATGGTGCAAAAAGTGTTTCTGTTTATTTTTTAAAAGATACAGAGTTTATTAAGGCACAGGATCATTCGCGGGTATTCGCTCTAGTGACGCTCCTTTTATTACCAATATTCAGCTGTTGGTTCTCTTGTTTGGGCGTACCGCATCAAGTTAGCCTTAACGCATTCCGTGGCTCAGCTGGTAGTGTGTACGTTCGCTTTTTACTATGGTCACACTAATAACCTAGTCCCCATGTCACGACATGACTTTATGGACGGCTTATTTGATTTATCCCTGTCTCAAGTCAACCATGTAAAAAATTCCTTGGGTCGATTGCTTGATATGTGCTTTGTAACGTATCCGACCACAGCGTTGTTAACCCGAGTCCCTCCGCTCACTATATCTGAAGACGCCCACCATCCTACTTTATATAGGATATATAGGACGATATAGGACCAACTGCATTGGATCGGTCTGGTACTGATGTTGCGATAGGCACAAACATTTTCTACGATGCACTAGTCTCACTTTTCAATTCTTGTGTTCCGCTTTCCTGTCCAATAAGATCTGAGAAACCCCCTTGGTTTACCAAAGAGTTATATAAACCACTTAAAATCAAGACTTTACAAAATATTTCAAGAAGTTGGCTCTCTTTCTTCTCTCTCTCTCGCTATGTAATGGCTCGGTCAAACTTCTCAGTTTTTAACGATCAATGCTATAAGAACTACCTATCTCGATGCTGGATACGTTTTTTTCAGGACCCTAAACAGTTTTACAGCTTCGTTAACAGTAAGCGTAAAACGTTCGCACACCCATCCTCGCTAACATTCCTTAATACGTCGGCAAAAAATGATCAGGCTTTCGCTGATCTTTTTACTTGCTTTTTTTTAAGCCCCCTATTCTCTGGAAAACTACTCCGGTCAGCCGTACCCATACGGTTTACCGTGGTCGAACGACATTTTCAGTCTTTTGTTTAATGAAAGCTCGCTGCTTCATGATTTCCGAACAGTTAAGCCGGTGTTTTCACCGGGTCCTGACGGAGTTCCCGGCTGTGTACTCAGGTACAGTGCCGAGTCTCTGTGTGGACCGTTGCTTAAACTATGCAGCCTGTCCTTTAACTCTTCATGATTCTTCTCGATATGAAAGGAGTCGTTTAAAATTCCGTTCCATAAGAAAGGTAGTAAGTCTGACGCGAAGAACTATAGAGGTATATCAGAGTTATCCGCTATTCCTAAAGTGTTTGAGAAAATTTTAGCTACGCACCTGCAGCATCTTTGCAGTTCCTTATATCACCTGCTCAGCATTGATTTATAATGCGGAGATCAACTACCACAAATTTATTGGGGCTCACATCCTTCCTCATTAAAGGCTTTCAAAATAATCTAGATGTCAGACGGATGACATTTACACAGGTTTCAGTAAAGCGGTAGACGCTATAAACAACTTTCTCTTAACAAAAAAACTTGACCTTTTGTGATTTCCGCCCACTCTCTTGAGATGGATTTCTAGCTATCTTTGTTCCAGGTCTCCAAGAGTCCTCTTCAAAAACTCCATGTCTTCACTAGTTATGTTTACTTCAATCCAGTTTGCAATCCGATCATGGTGTTGTACAAACTTGTTACACCTTAATACTTCGAAATTGAAGTTAATGACGTTTCAGCGCGTTGCAGCGCTTTTCTGGCTTTTTACATCCAAGGCAGGAGTTCTCTTGAGAGAATACCTTAGTTGATGATCTTGGTGTAATTTTAGATCCCAAGTTAAAGTTTTATGAACCAATTTCTACCATTGTAAATGAGGCCATGAGAGTGCTTGGGTTTATAAAGAAGTGGTCAAAGGAATTTGACTACCCCTATATAAAAAAGACTCTCTCTAGCTAGTTCGTCTGATTTTAGAATACGATTATTGTGTATGGTACCCTCAGTACAAAGTACACCAGGACCGTACAGAATCAATGCAGAAAAACTTTTTAATTTTCGATCTGCGCAGCCTCAACTGGGATGAAACTTTAAGATTGCTCTTAATAAACCTTCCATCCTTAGTTAATCATTAGAAAAATGCTTGGTCTGATTTTTGTGCACAATTTGACTTGTTGAGCCTCATAATCTTTTCGATTCCTGTTGGAAACACTAGAAACTATTTACTGTTATTCCTTCCCATTTGTAGATCGAATTATTCCTTGCATGAACCATTTAGATTTCATGCTCGGATTATAATTTCTAATTTTCCTCGAATATTAGTCTAGCATCTATATTTCCTGCATGATCGCGATCGGTTCGGTTAACGAGCCGCGCGTCATATGGCACGCGGCGTCCGTCGGTCTGTTGGGTGGGAGGAGTGCTTCGACTTGTGTCTAATGGGCCACTTGATGGTGCAGTCATTGCATATCACCGTCTAAATCAAAGTTTTGAGAAGAAAGGACAATAGACTGATCTGTCTGAAGTACTTCGGAGTTGAGCGTGAGGCTTTTCCCGCTTTTGGAATAAAGACTATCTTTAGATAAATCCAAGCGTGTTTGTGTTTTTCCCCCTACCAGTATCTTTCTGAAAAATTGCAGCTAATTGATAGCCGTATCTCCGGCCCTTTGAAGTTGGGCCGGAACTACCTGGTCCGGACCTGGCAATTTTAACGGATTGAAGCTATTTACTACCCAGCTAATGTTCCGTTTTGTAAGGAAGTCACATAGCCTTCACTAGGAAAGTTTACCGGCTCGATAGTTGTACTCGGGAAAGGGAATGTCCAGTACTCCACACTGTAGTTAGTTCACGTTCCATCATTTCTTTTAAGTCACCCCACTGAGGTGATGCTTTATGAGAGGATATTGCGTAGCCTTGCGGCTTCTGACGTTTCCTCGGTTTCAGAGAAAAATGTTTGCCTAGTGGCCCTTTTTGCTTTCCTAGTTTCTGTTTTGTTTAAGCCAGGCCAGACTGGTCTTTAGTCTGCCCAGTGCTTCTCCTCGTTTGCGCTTTTGGCTCCGTTGAAGAGAGTCCTTTTCACCCTAGGTTTATGTGAGGGGCACGCTGCCATGACGGCCGGTATATGTCGTCTTCTGTTTTCGGTCTTATTGGTGCTTTGGAGGGGAGTAATTCCTCTGTCTGTACTTTTTTTTTCCCAGTTTGCTTTCCTTGATAGATAGTTTGATAGAGCGTGGCCACTCTATCGGGGCCAACGACTCTTTGTTGAGTACGAGCATAGCCTGGTTCGCCGGTCTCTGTGACGCCTCAACTTTCACTGGGTGCAACATTTTGGTGATGGGCTTGGGCTCCCTGAAGGTAGCCGGCACCAATAACCTTACCCACGGTCTACTGGGCATCTCGCTCTAGTCTACAGCCATGAGCTGGGGCAAACCCAGGGTAGACATCTCCGATCTGCGCTACCGTTGCTTTATACTGCTTCACGGAGCGCTCGCCTTCTCAGCCAAAAGACTTGGATATTGCACTAGAACAGACTGGAGGTGGCCCGAGGTATTTTTTGATGAGCTCGATGAAGCGGTCGGCCAATTTTATTTTTATTTGTGGGCGCTGTGGCGCTTGAGGACAGAAATGCACGGATTAAACACGGCAATATTGGATAAATCCGTTCTTGCGGAACAGAAATGCAATCAACTATTTCGTATTACCTATTTATCCTTGAAATTTCATAATAATTCCCTCTTCTCGACAGTCATTATTAAATTCATTCGGTCGTCGTCGCAAAATACCCATAATCGCTTGTTTGGTTTTTTTTTGTTGCAGTCCATCTTATCGTTGTGTTGTTCTCATACGTGAGAACTTACTCGCACACATTACCTTATTCCGGCGCTGAATATATCAATACCATGAAATACTTTTCTAGTTTTAATTGGTATTTCTTTTTTTGGAACTGAGTACTACCTGCGCAATCCCGCTTTCGGAACATTCCAGCTTGCGGAATCTGTTTCATACAAATATCAACCCTGATCCCGCTTGCGTATACTTTTTCGAAACTGAGTACCTAGCTTAAAAGAAAAGTCTAAACATATGTGAGTTGATTTGTAAATTCGAACTAATTTTTATTGTTAAAATCCGAGCCTTATATGTGATTAGACAATGATGTATAAGGTAAAATTTTGTATTCTATTATTATCACTAGACCTACGGAAAGGATACATCGTTTCTGCGGGTGAGAACTTGAGAGCATGCATACATAAACACTATTCGATCAGTCATAAATTGTCTACTTTATGTAATATCTTCATTAAAATGTATGGTTTTTGTTTACACAAGCGAACGTATCACATTCCATGTACTTTTCCTTTTATTAGCATAGCATGAGGTGAGAACTACAAAAAAATGGAGCTCCATACGAATTATTGCAAAATAAAAGTATATTTTCATCATTGTTCGGCTAAGCGCCGGCCCATGGAAACACAAACCCTCAATTCAACGATCTCTTAAACTCTTCTCTTTAACAGTGTTAGCTTGCCTCTGCCTTCGCTCTCTTAGTCACTTATGTATATTGTATATTGTCAGTTTTCCCTTCCTCGACTTTCGTCATCTGACGAGGAACTCGAGGGAAGATCGTCTTCATTGCAGAATTACTTCAATTCTATCGTTGCCATAATCGGTTGATTTTCGTTGTTTCGAGCTAACAGTGATCTGTGACTGTCACTTAAATTCCTACTTATTAAATACAAATAAGCTTAATATAAACTTAAGCTAATTCGGATCCGCCTGTTTACATAATTCGCGCCATAAATTACCCCTTCGGCCCTGCACGACAAGAAAAAATGACATATACTACAGATAATTTAAATATAACCCATTTGTGTCATTCATTTAGAAATCTTCGCACGATAACAATAATTAAAAAGCTCAGTAGCTCAAAACCCGTATTATAAGCTTCAATCTGAAAAAACCTTATTTAAAAAGAAAAGCTCGGTAGCAATATAGATTTTTATGGAATTTTAATCAACCCCTATCGAACAAAAATTTTGTTTTTTAATCATCGTTTTGAATTTAATTAGTCTATTCCAGTTTGTGGACTGACCGTTTGGTATAATCTAGAAAAAGGAAATAAAGCTCGAAGTCGAGGATCAATTTTGGTAAACCTTACCCTAAGCGCAGAAAAGAACAAGAGCGTGGCCGTACAAGAGCATAAAAATTTACTAAAGCTATTACTGATGTTTGAACTAGAAACCTCTCAAGTGGCATATTATTGGTGGAATGGAAAATTTAGCGCAAATGCTGAAATTATCCGATCCCAACATGCCGTTCAAAGTGGATTGACTCCAGTTGATTGCGCCATTAGTCAATGGCATGCATATAGTATCATTCATGAAACTCACAAACTGAATTTTTCACTATTTAATTCCGTACTCGATGTATTGACACCAGTAATTAACTGTATGCAGAAGGATTCTGAAGATTTGGCTACATTTTGGGATGGAGTAAGACGTATTCTACCCTCTTGTTTTGCAGTGCTACGAAAGATACGATATAAAAACGTCAGTGATCTGAACATAACAAGAGCTGTAAGCGAGGTTCTAGATATTTTCGGAAAAGTTAAACTTTTTGAAGTTCCGGTGACTATAGATATTTTTCCAACGTCTGTGTACGGTTGGATTCATAGAAATGATCAAAAAAATATGTGTAATATTGATTCTGCCATAATCGATGCTATCAACACCGGTACAAAAGAATGGCTGGAACATATTGTAGAGGGTAGCAAATACTCAAAAGATAATGAAACTGATGAAGAAAAATTGCAGTATATTATTAAACTTATTCAAATGATCCGGTCTGACCTTCAGCGCGCAATGGAATATTTTGATAAACTGTTTTACCAGTAAGTATTTAAAAACAAATAATTTACATTTTATTTACTTATTGCAATTTTAATAGAAAGATTAAAAACGCCAATGCATATCAACACACGTCGAAATTTATAATGTGGCTGTCTTCATTCTTGTAATGACGTGGTAGTAGAGATTTTAAAATGCAAATTAGTAAATGCCAAAGAGAGCAACTGTCCTTGCATGTGGGTTTTTGGCACAGCATGTCATTTTATAACTAGACAAGGATAAAAATGCATATAAAGAAAAGAAAGATATGTAAAAAAAACCATATCTGCTTAAAAATTGTTAAATCACCAAATCTATCAGAAAAATTAATTTTTGGCCACAGCGGAAAAAAAGTTAAAATATGTCGATTAGTGCTATTGATGCAGGCAATGACAAAATATTAATTTCACATCATTGCCAAAGCAATTTAGCTAGTCCTATTTATAAGTAGTTTCTTGGCCCAACCTCAAATTTTGCTCTGAAATACTTGGTCAGGGCAACAAAACTTTTCCTTTTTATGATAACAGCTGATGCAGCCCAATTCCGTTACACATAACAGCGGATTTCGGGCGCGCAATACACTAAATTGTGCGTTCAACGGTACATGAGAAAATTTGACAACATTTTGCAATAACTGGAGAACCTAAAAACGAAAACGGAACGTTTTTGCTGAAAGCGCAAAATTAATAAAAACGAGGGGGAACGTTGTGAGCCGCGTCTCTACTTTATACCCGATACTCAGTCAGTATATATGTATGTGAGCTTGTAATAAATTACATTATTACATGTTCGCCAAAGGGATAAATTTAGTTTTAGCCAAAAAAGACAAGAAAAAATTAAGTCAACCTTTTCGGAGATTTTTATATATTAGATGTTTCCATATTTGTTTACATACTTTTTTTACATCTGCCTTTTCTACATGTCTTTATCTACTTCCTACATATACACACACGAGAGAGAGTGCGAGAGAGAGAGGGAAAGAGTCTGCGCTTGGAAGGCCACTGAAATTTCATTTGTTCCTTCTGACTATATTTATATATTTTCTGATATTGTCATTCTCTACGATTCTGCGTTTTTAGTTTTCTCGTATCTTAAAAATGCCACAGATTTTCGTCCTTTGAGTGGGCGGAAGGGGGCGGGGCGAAATTTTAAAATACACTTGTAACAGTGCGATAGGACAGCTGAGAGACTAATGAATAGGAACAGACTGTGTCTGTGTGACTGTTACACGATGCGACTAAATGGAAACTTTCGAATGTATTTTAGACGAGACAAACATTTTGTTTAGGTCTGGTTTTCTCATTCTCAGTACTTTTTTAATACTATTTTATTTGCTTCCAACAAAACAAGATACTAATCGTGAAAATTGTTCAGTGAATGACAAAGGTACATATGACACTAATATCCATGCACCGGAATGTATTAATGAAAAAAGGAAGTACTACCTCTGAAAAACACTTCTTTTCCCCGCTGTGGCTTAAAATGACTTCTTCTGATAGATTCGGGGATCAACAAATTTTCAAGAAACTTTTTTTTCGTAGGTTTTTTTACCGTTTGGAAGTTATTAAGCTTTTTTTCGGAAATTTTGATTTTGAAAACTCAGAAAAAAAAATTATTTCTTGGGCTGTATTTTTGCTTTTAGATAGGTACATTAATTAGGCGTCGTTTAAGGTATCGCTTGTAAGAATCGATGCACAAACGAGTAAGGTGGAGCCGTTTGACCAAATCTTCGTATACCGAATTGTGCCATTAAATTCCGTTGCAACTGTTGGACACACAGATTTTTGGTATTTTTTTTAAAGAAAAATAATGGTTATATGTCGACTAACGGAATTTATCGGCAAAAATTCGGCATGGCCAAGAGATCTTTTTTTTTCGACTTTTCCTGAGTTTTTAAAGTCCGAACTTCCGAATAAGTACCGCAAAAAAGAATCAAATTTGAACTTCAAAGCTTAATAACTTCCGGACGGTATGCTGCAGCTACAAAGTGTTTGGGCCCGATTTATAGCTGCATTTATCAGCCTTACAAAACTGCAAAGTTCAGTACTGGCAGATGTAAGATGCTTAAGTTATACTACTTCTGTGTCTGGTTCCGCAGCCTGATCGAACCCAGGAATATGTAGAAAATAGCCAGTGGTGCAGCAGGATAGTAAATTCCTATAGTTATTGTTTTTTATTTGTACTGGCCACTTTACATCATTGTCACTTCAGTCTGGATATCGCCGCGCTCGCATTAGGGCACGGGCAATTCGGCCCGCCTTCCCCTAAACAGTCTGCACATCTCTTTATTGCTCTTCAATCCGACATCGTCTTGAACCGACCCCTCTCGTCTTCAATCTGACACCGTCTTGAATCGAGCTAAACTACATCAGACTCGTAGTGCTTTCGTCGTATATGTATCTAACTCGAACCTTGCGCTATTGTAATAAACTAAACATTTCATCCCTGACAATTAACTATATCAAACCGAACAACCACCGAATTATTACTAAATCTATCTCAAAATACGCTGCTGAAAAAGCTCAGTAACATTTGGTGACCCCGACGTGATTAGGTTAGGTAGGCTTGTTTCGGCCCGTTGTGATACCGCAAGGGAATCTTTCCCCTTTCCGCGTCGTGAGGCCTTAATGTCAGCAGACAGATTTTTTCCTGGGACAGATTTGGGAGAGATTTGCGGCAGTATGCCACGGTGGCCGAGTTCAAGGAAATCGCATTTAGCGATTTGATCGCGGCTTGGCTATCGCTGTATCTGTTTAAATTTGTTGCCATGATGGTAACTTTCTGAAGGCAGTTCAGTGCTTCCCTGATTGCAATAACCTCCGCCTGGAAGACGCTACAGTGATCTGGAAGCCTGAAGGAGTGCCGTATGTTTAGCTGTTCGGAGTAGATTCCTCCTCCGACCTTGTTATCCAGCTTTGATCCATCTGTAAAGATATTTATGGCCCTTTGTGGGCCTGGAGGTCCCTCGAGCCATTCGTCTCTTTTGGGGATGATTATATTGAAGGGGGTGTCTGTATGTTCCCTTGGGACGCAGTAGTCCGTTTTTGTGGGGACGGTACCGCTATTTAGTATTGATGAGTGACCTCTGTGCTGTTGTGCCCATTGGTCAGAGTCTCTCAGACGTATTGCTGCCATTTCTGCACGCTCTTTTCCTGCCAGGTCGAGGCTCTGGAGGCACAGGATGGCATTTAGCGCATCATTCGGTGTGGTGAGAAGAGCTCCACTGATGCTTAAGGCAGCAGTTCTTTGAACTTTGATCAGTTGTTTGGTGATCGTCCTTTTTCATAGGGCCGGACACCACACTGTAACTCCTGGAGGACCTGGAGATTTGTTTATTGCCCAGCTGATGTTCCGTTTTGTAATGATATGCGTCATCAAAATTGCCGAGCATTCACTTGAGAGGCGTGCCGGCTCGATGGTAGTACACCCGGGAAAGTGAGTGTCGAGAAGAATGTGTAGGGACTCCTTACTTAAGGTACCCCACCGCGGCACAGTGGGTCCAATAGCTCTGCTAGCAGAATTAAATTAATAACTTTAGTAAAATAATAGATATTTTAATGAAACTTTGTACTTACATTTTTTAATTCATTTTACGTATATTCTCCAAATTTCAATGTCCTACGTTAGGTATTTTCCATAGCTCCCATACAAATGTTAAAAAAACCATATTCAACAATATAAATGTTCACATTTTTATACCCGGTACTCGAAGAGTAAGGGAGTATATTAGATTTGTGCAAAAAATTGATGTGTGTAACACCCAGAAGGAAGCGTTTCCGACCCCATAAAGTATATATATTCTTGATCAGCATCAATAGCCGAGTCGATATAGCTATGTCTGTCTGTCCGTCCGTCCGTCCGTCTGTCCGTCTGTCCGTCTTCATTAGCGCCTATAGCTCAGAGACTATAAAAGCTAGAGGAACACAATTTTGTATCTAGACTCCTGTCCTATCGCCCCGCCCCCTTCCGCCCACTCAAAGGACGAAAATCTGTGGCATGCACAATTTTAAAGATACGAGAAAACTAAAAACGCAGAATCGTAGAAAATGAGCATATCTATCAGATTGTTGAATCTGGATCAGATCGAATCATAAATATAGCCACAATGAAGAAAACCATTTCGAAATGCATCGTTCCCTCTCGCTCTCTCTCACACACAGGGTTGGGCGCTGTGACCATTCGCCCAGATGAGCGCCTAGATCTCAGAGACTATAAAAGCTAGAGCAACCAAACTCTCTATCCATGCTCCTGTGATATCACGTCAGTACAAGTGTATTTCAAAATTTGGCCACGCCCCCTTCCGCCCCCACAAAAGATGAAAATCTACAATTTTGAAGATACGGGAAAACCAAAAACGCAGAATCATAGAAAATGACCATATCTATCAGAGTATTGAATCTGGATTAGATCGGATCATAAATATAGTCAGAAGGAACAAATGAAATTTCAGTGGCCTTCCAAGCGCAGACTCATTCCCTCTCTCTCTCGCACACAGCCGTGTATGTATATGTAGGAAGTAGATAAAAACATGTAGAAAAGGCAGATGTAAAAAAACTATGTAAACAAATATGGAAACATCTAATATATAAAAATCTCCGAAAAGGTTGACTTAATTTTTTTTTGTCTTTTTTGGCTAAAACTAAATTTATCCCTTTTGCGAACATGTAATAATGTAATTTATTACAAGCTCACATACATATATACTGACTGAGTACCGGGTATAAAGTAGAGTAGGCTCACAACGTTCCCCCTCGTTTTTTTTTAATTTTTAAGTGTTTTGTTTTGTAATATACATTTTAACTAATGAGTTTGTTTTCTAATTATTATTTGCTACTATTATTCGGAATCTTAAGATTCAGAATCATTATTTAAATGTGGGAAATTTATTAGAAGACCAGCAGCAACTTTATTAAATTTAATAGATTTAACCGAATTTGTTGATATTTTAGACAATGATGTTATTAGGGGATCAGAAGACACGAGTAATGCGTGCATAACATCTTCCATTGTATTAGATCTATTGTTCTTTCGAGAATGATTCTCCCGTATATTCCGGCAATCCTTATTCCTGGCTTCCAGGCCTTCTTCAGACATCATGCCAATAAGAAGACCCACATGCTTTATGATGTCTGCACCATGAATTAATATCTTATTTACAGATGATGGCATATAAAACCATGGATACAAGTCGTCAAACATTTCAGCTGATTTCATGGCATATGAACTAAATGCATCGATATTGATTTCAAGTTAATGCACGTAAAATGACACTAAAATTATAAATGAGTGCCTCGCTAACTCCTGTGATGCGTGATACCAAATCAGGTTGGCTGAAAAATCGTCTAGCTGTATTACCATTTATTGCCGCGCCGGGCAATGCCTCCAAATATGGGGTGTACGTTCAATGAGTCTCTTCTAACAGGTCTTTCGTGATTCATATACTGTTTATTCAATGTTGTAGATTTAATGTTACGGGTGATAAAGGTAGATGGATGAGCTCTAGCAGCTCGTTTTTGCTTTTTTGCACCGCATTTATCTTCTTCCCTTTTTCCCCTGCTTCTGCCGTTCGCCCTGCTTATCCTTCGCCTTGGACATTCGCACTTCTGAGCCCTTTGCGAATGTTGGTGCTGTTAAGCGCAGTGATATTTGGGGCTGCCACTGAGGTTCACGCCGTAACATTCCCCCCTTCGCAAACTTCGTCGCTTGTCGTGATGTTTGCCAAACTTCTGGTTACGCCTTGGTCCTTGTATGGGTTCGTTGTCTTCACGTCTAACTTGGCTAGCTTAACGATTGGTCGGGTAAGCATTCCCGACGCAGTGCGGATCACCGCGCTGCGGGCGATCCCGTCCTTAGCTACTCGAAGATCCATGACAACGCCTTTCCTCCAGTGTGCTCTGGCGCTGGTTTCGTCCGCTAGAACCACGACGTCTCCTAGTTGGATGGGGTTAGTTGGGGCCCTATGCCACTTGGTTCGCGGCGTCAGACTCGGTAGGTATTCCTTCAGCCATCGTTTTCTGAAGCTGTCCACAATCTGACCTGCAATGCGAAAACTCTTACCAAGTAGAACTCCAATCGCGTTGCTGTCGTCTTTCGCTGCCATCGAACTAGTTTCTGCTCTCAGGAAGTGATTCGGTGTAAGTACGTCGGCTTCCGGACTCTCCAACGGCACGTACGTCAGGGGTCTGGAATTTAGCATATTTTCGACTTTTGCCAGTGCTGCGCTCAACGTGGTTGAGCTTGTACGTGGGTCTCCTCCAGTATTTCTGCTAGTATGGATTTGACGGATCTGATCATTCTTTCCCACGCACCTCCCATATGGGGTGCTCCTGGAGGTATGAAGGACCATTCTATTTCCGGGTATTTTGTTTCCAATTCGTTCGATGAGATTCTTTCAATTTCTTCCTGTAGAAGTCGGCTCGCTCCTCTAAAGTTTGTCCCGTTATCCGATATAATTCTCTTAGGGACTCCTCGACGGGCTACGAACATTTCCAGTATTAACATGAACGCATCTGTAGACAAGGAATTCGCCAGCTCGATGTGTACTGCTCGCACGGTGAGGCACGTGAATAGTACCCCCCATCGTTTCTCGCGTCGCCTTCCTACGTTTACTTCCAGTGGTCCAAAGTAGTCGATGCCTGTATTTGTAAATGGTAGCTCATTAATTGCTAGCCTCTCCGGTGGTAGACTTCCCATCTCCGGCGCCTCTGGGAGCGCGCTTTTGTTGTGACATCTTTGGCATGTTTTCGCTATGGCGCGAACTCTTGCCCTCAGTCCTGATATGTGGTACAACTGTCGCATCTCGTTGACCACGATCTCGGTAAGTTGATGCTGAAACTTCCGATGAAAATAATCAATAATAAGATTAGTGACGTAATGTCCTCCTGGTAGAATTACTGGCCGTTTCAGGTTCCTCTCTATGTCCATCGATCTGTCTATACGGCCGCGTAGTCTCATCACACCTGCTTCATCGAGATATGGCGATAATTTGTAAATCGGACTTTTCTTACTCACGATTCTTCCTTGTCTTAGAAGAGCCATTTCCTCGAAGTAAGCCTCTTCTTGTACCATCCGATACACAACGTTATTGACGTCTTCCATGTCCCGAAAGCGTGTCGCTAGTTTTGCCTCCTCTGTCACTACATTCCCTTTGCACGTTCTGGTCAAAAATCGCATCACGCATCTCAAGGCTCCTCTGAGCTTTTCCCACTTGCTGAATCGCGATACATTTGGGACGATGCTGCTCAGCCTTGACTGCGGCGTCGGCGTCTCCTTCAACTCGTGTATATGTATCCGTTCTAGATTACTCGGGCTTAGCTGCGTGATCGGCCAGTGCTCTTCTCCGTCAAATAGAAACGGCGGGCCGGAAAACCATCTAGCCTCTGGGTGAAAACTCGATTCCCTTGTCCATTTCGTTCCATCGTCTGCTACTTTCAGTGCGGATGGAACCCATTTCCATTCTGATATGTTTGAGTTCTCCAGGATTTCGCCTATTCGGAGCGCCACGAATTGATGATACTTTCGGGCGTCAGAACATATACAGTACAGCACGTTCTTGGAGTCGGTCCAGAAGACGCGTCGCTCGATATTGACGGACAGCTCCTGTCCTATGAACTTAGCCAGTCGTAGACCTAAAATCGCTGCCATAAGTTCCATTCTGGGAATCGAAATTGGTTTCAATGGCGCCACTCTTGTTTTGGAAGCGAGTAGTGTGCACCGGACCTCTCCTTGCTTCTCGATCCTTATGTAGGCGACGGCTGCAAAGGCGTTTATGCTCGCGTCTGTAAAGATGTGCAATTGAATATTAGATATTTCCTTTGATAGACCTATATAGCGTGGAACCCTTAATTCTTCGATGTTTTGTAGTTGACGTGCCCATATAGTCCAGCGTTGATTTTCGTTCTCTCCAACCTTTTCGTCCCAGCCAACGGCAGACCTCCACACGTCCTGCAGTATTATTTTTGCCTGTATTATATAGAAGCCTAATAGTCCGAGTGGGTCAAATATGGTCATGACTATGCGTAGAATTAATCTCTTCGTCACCGTTTTCGTTTCATCGTATATGTTATCTCGAAACTTATTGATAAAGGTGAAGTAGTCAGTCGATGGGTCCCACTCGTTCTCGTCTTGTCGAATCCGTCATCTCGATAGGGCGTTCTTGATGATCTCCATCGTCTGAGAGCGCTCTCATCACGGTGTTCGAGTTAGAGATCCAGCCTCTCATCTCGAAGCCTCCTTCCTTGTGTATGTTCCGCACCACCGTCGCTAGGTGAACCATTTCGTCTTCGGAGTCACAGCTTTGGAGCCAGTCGTCCACAAAGGTGTTGCGTAATATGGCCTCTACCGCCTCTCGTTCCTCGATGAATCTTTCTGCGTTCCTATCTCTCACGTAGGTTGCTGCTGCTGGGGAACAAGAAGCGCCGAAAGTCATTACGTTCATTACGTACCTATCCGGTTCTCGACTGTTGTCACCGTATCTCCAAAGAAATTGCTGCGAACTTTGATCCTCCGCGCGTATCATAACCTGGTGAAACATTTCTCTGATATCTCCGCAGATGCCAATGGACTTCTCTCGAAAACGCAATATTACTCCTACCAGCGACGGCAGTTGGTCGGGCCCTTTCAGTAGCATTGAATTAAGAGCAATGCCTTTCACCTTGGCCGCTGCGTCCCACACGAGTCTTAATTTTCCTTTGTTTGGATTCTTGGTCACAAATACAGGCAAATACCAGGAGCGCTTCCCTTCGACCAATTCCTCTGCTTTGAGTTTACGGACGTAGCCGATGTCTTCATACCTCTGGATCTGTTTGTTTACAAAGTCTCGTAGCTCCTTGTCGCGTGCCATACGGGATTCTAGGCACTGAAGTCGTCGCATTGCCATCTCTCTGGAGGATGGAAGTTCCACGTTGTCGTACCGCCACAAAAGCCCTGTCTCCCATCTCTTCATTTCGCTGCGAAACGTCGTGGAATTGTCCAGTATCGAGTTGGCTCGTTCATCTTCTTTGGACCTGAGTGTGTGCTTTGAAATACATACGCCTACCGCGTCTAATGAGAAACTCTCTTTTACAAGAGCGTCCAACTGGAGATTGTTATTACATTCGCATACGTGCATTACTCGCGGGCTTGTCGGCCCGTCATCTTTTTTGCGGCCATAAACAGACCACCCCAACCGGGACTTGGCGGCGATAAATTCGGAATCCTTGCGCTCTTTCACGGTCAGTGGTACTCCGAGTTTCACGTTGTCCAATCCGATAATCAATGACGCTCTCACATCTTTGTAACCGAGTATCGGTAGCTTCGCCAGGTGCGAATGTGATCTTAGGATTGAGTCGTCTAGCGTCTGCTTCGGCAGATCCAGGTTTTTGACGGTTCTCACGTTTTGAAGCGTGAATTTGCGTGCCGCAGTGTCCCTTGACGATATCGTTAAGCTTACCCATTTGGATTCTGCTTCTCGTTGCGTGATTTCTCCAGTCCAGCGTAGGCATAGCTCGTCCGAAGGGCCGTCGATGCCTAATTTCTCCGTTATCTCGGTCTCGATTAGGGTACAGGCTGATCCTTCGTCTATCAATGCGAACGTTTGAATTTGGCCGCTCGGTCCATACAATGTCAAGGGGACATATCTAAACAGCGCAGCTTTGTTCTGCGTTGTGTGTAGGACTGTAGCTTCTTCGTTCTTCGTATTCTCTACCCTGGTACTTTGCTGATTGTTGCTGTGAAGAAGAAAATTATGCTTTCTCGCGCATCCATCGATGGAGCATACTTTTGTTGACCTACAGTGCCTTATATAATGTTTACCTAGGCACCTCCAGCATAACTTACTTTCTTTAACGAAGTTCCATCTACCTGACGCATCCAGCTCTAGAAACTGCTTACATTCCTCTAGTTTGTGGATCCCATTGCATTTGCGACAGGGCGGTTGTGCGTTGCTGTCGTTATGTACCATGAGCCGGACTCTTGGATTCTTCTCCTTTGAGTAGACCTCTTTCTCGGATGCTACTGGCATCACGGTGCTCGCACATGACGCTACTCTGAATAGCCAGTCATCAAAAACTGCGATATTCACTCCCGGAAGTCCAGTGCTTTGTCTTGCCCAGTCAAGCTTCAGGTCGAATGGTAGTTTCTCCACCAGGTCTCGAAGTAACATTGGATCGTTCAGATAGGCGGACAGTCCTATCGCGTCGACGGTCGCACGATAGTTTTGCACCGATAACGCCAGGCGTACTAGGCTTTCGATGCTGCTCGATTTCACAGCTGGTTCCAATCGTAGCTTCGTTTGTAGGGTATGATATATAGCCTCTGGTCGGCCATATAACATTCGAAGGGTCTCAATGGCTAGTCGAACTGTTGCTGGCATCATTAATTTTCCTCGTACTGCTTCCAAAGCAGCACCTTTCAGGCACTTTTGCAGCCTCATGAGATTTTCTTGATCGCTGAGTCCACAGCGATCTGTAGATTGCTCAAAGTTCACTATGAACATGGGCCATTCCTCGGGGTTGCCAGAAAAGACTGGTAGATCCTTGTTGATGACCTGTCTTGTGGCTATCTGGGATGCAGTCAGGCATCTCTCCGTCCCCGCTGGCGCGACCGCTTGATTATTCACGTACGCGTACGGACCTGAAATATTTTGGCTCGTACTTGGATAATGCTGTGCAGTCGGGGCATGAATGAAAGGGTTTTGTCCATACAGATTGGTGTTCGTCGCCGGTGCACCCAGTGGATGACACATTGCACCGATCGGCATTGTCTCGTTTGGGTTCAGCCCAAGAGGCATTCCAATCCGATTTGCTCCCACGAATCCTGAAATTTGGCCTCCGCTCCAGTTGGGAGCTGCTCTGTTCCAACCTCCGTTCAGTAACGTAGAGCTCATGAGACCTCCTGCTTGAGGCAGTGCTGAATGCGTGGAAATGGGGCGCATTCCCTCGAAGGCCGTTGCATACAACGGCTTTCCTGAAATATCCGCTCTTTGCTGGGCGAACACTTCCAAGTTATCTAAGCTCGTTCTTGGTGAGAAGACTTGATCAGCCCATCCTCCTCCGTTGGTATGCTCTAGTAACTGCTGGTGTGTTGGAGCTGCTATGGGCACGTTAGGTGCGGCCATCGTCGCCGCCGAGATCACGTTTGTATTCGTATCCCTAATGTGATGCATTTCCCCTGCGCCTCCCTCAGCCACAGAACTCGTACTAGGCATATTTTCTGGCTCGCATATTTCTCCTAATCCACACGGGTTCCCACCGCCAGTTTGCGACTGCTGACCGTTAACACCATCCATTGTACTCCGATGTCTTTTGTCACACAGTCCTAGATTGTGGTTATACACGAACCTCGTGTCGCTCGAATGTAAGAGGTTAGCCTTTTTGTCCAACTGGATGACGATATCTCACCTGCAATGTCGAATCTCTCGTGACGCAGATATCTGTGTCGCACGCCGATCCTTTTTCTGTCGTTCGCCATGATTCGACTTGCACTCCGCTAGAGCAGGTAAAGTTTTTTAGAATATTGCCGCGCCGGGCAATGCCTCCAAATATGGGGTGTACGTTCAATGAGTCTCTTCTAACAGGTCTTTCGTGATTCATATACTGTTTATTCAATGTTGTAGATTTAATGTTACGGGTGATAAAGGTAGATGGATGAGTAATTTACAATGAGAATTTATGTGATAATAGGAATAAGATTAATTGAAAGATCGAGAGAATTGAGCTAAAAAACTTGTACGCTCTTGCACTTTACGCTCTAGCAGCTCGTTTTTGCTTTTTTGCACCGCATTTATCTTCTTCCCTTTTTCCCCTGCTTCTGCCGTTCGCCCTGCTTAACCTTCGCCTTGGACATTCGCACTTCTGAGCCCTTTGCGAATGTTGGTGCTGTTAAGCGCAGTGATATTTGGGGCTGCCACTGAGGTTCACGCCGTAACACCATTGTTGGTGTTGCCACTACCAGCCATTGGTATGTTCACTAAAATGCCCATTTCTTTCCTTAGTTCTGACTGTATTTTTAATTTTCTAGCTTCCACCTCCGGCTTATCTGTGCCGCGAACTTGCCATTTTTTAATGGAAAGTCTGTAGGATAAATGTAAAACACATTCAAAAAATCTAATCCACGCATGAAGACTAGATAAGCCATATTTCAATAGATCTGAGTCAACCGGGTAACGCTTCACCAAATCCAAATTTTTCATGTCTTTAGGTACTCTCATCTGTATTTATTGTGGCAACAATTTTTGAAGCCAGATTTATACAAACTGGAGCTTGTAGCCACCATCAATTGTTCACAAGTTGCTTGTTTCAAAGAGTAGACACTTGTTTGATCTGCGCCTTAGGTCACAAATCACCAAAATCCTTTTTAGGCCTACCAATATTTGATTTTGACGTGAAATGATATAAAATGAGCGGCATATCAAGCCATTTCTGATTTTTTTTCTCAAAAAACTTAGTGTTGTAATGGCAATCCTTCCATTTCACTGCAATCCTGCTTACAAAATTAGCCAATTTTTTATTAATTTCTTTAATATCGTTGTCAGATAAGTTTATGTTCTTCAAAATTGTGCCAAATACATATTCATTTAGCACCAACAATTTCCTTGATGCGACATTTTCGCCAAGCCACATGCAAAACAGAACGCGCTTTAGGACTGACATTTCACCTAAAAAGTGCAATAGACTTAAGAGTTGGACGTAGTTGGTTATCATTTTGGACATTTTCACACCACAAGAACTCACACTTTACATAAATACTAAAATTAGCGTGAATACGATTGAATAACGTTAATTACAGTCCAATGAAGACAGTAAAACGCTCAAAAACAATTCTTGCTAAGTCAACTTACAAATAACACATTTTTAAGCTGCACAGGAAAAGACGGGCCACGAACATACAATATGTATTTAGTACATACCTTATTTTAAGGGAAACAAAAGTTATATATATATCAATATACTCAAATATATCACTTGTTTTGATAATTTAAAACGAATCACAAACAACCTCAAATCTTTGTGTAGACACGTGCCGCAAATAAGTTAAGTTTCAAAGCTCGCAGCCGATCAGAGATGCACTGAAAAGCTCATTCAAAAGCTTTTTTAAGCTTTGCAAATTGTAGCCAATTAAATAAAATCAAAACTAAACGCAATATTTATATTTAAAAAATATACTTTTATTCTGCTAGATTTTAGATTGGATCCACTGTGCGCGGGGGTCGTTTTGGAGAGGATCTTGCGTATCCTTGCAACTTCCGCGGCTTCCTCGATTTCAGAGCAAAATTTTTGCCAAGAGGCTCTTTCTGCCTTCCTTGTTTCTTTTTTTTTATAGGGACGGACTGGTCTTTTAGTCTGTTCAGGGTTCCTCCCCGTTAGCGCTTTTGGCTCTGTTGAAGAGAGTCCTGCAGCTTTTCCGTAGGATATCTATTTGTTTTGACCACCAGGGGGATTTCTTTTCCGCCTTATGTCTATTCGGGGGGCATGCTGCCGTGAAGTCTTTGTTGCATGCTTCAGTGAGCTTATCCACTAGACGGATTAAGTCGTCCTCTGTGTTCGGGCATATTGGTCCTTCGGAGGGAAGTAGTTTATCCATTTCTTTACTATATTTTTCCCAGTTGGCTTTCCGGGGATTAATGTAGTCAATGCGTTTTGGGCTCTCGAGAGATAGTATTATATCGATGTACCTGTGGTCAGAGAAGGATTTTTTCCTCTAGGACTTTCCACCTCTTGACTATGTATGAGAGTTTGTGAGACACTAGTGTGAGGTCGATAAACTCTTGCCGGTTCTTTATTATAAATGTAGGGTCATTGCCCTGATTACAGATTAATGGGTTAGAGCTTTGATGAAGCTGAACAGTGACTCACCTCTTACGTTTGTGTCCGAGCTCCGCCATTGGGTGTGGTGAGCATTGGCATCGCAGCCTATTATCAGGCCTACGTCTGACCTCTCGCTATCGCTGGCTAGCTTGCGATCGAGGTCACTCAGAGGATCGCACTCCTCGTGAGCCATATAGGACGACATCAGTCTAAGATGCGTCCCCTGCAGCTTTAGGCTCACAGTTGAGCTGTCGCCACCGTTAAAGTTATTGAGCAGAAAAATATTTAGGTGTTTTCTTGCAAGAGTGCAGGTACGAATTTTACTTTATTTTTGGGTTACAATCAGCATGTACTCCTTCGTCGCTAATCTACAGACCTTTTCTCCTACTATCTAAGGCTCCTGGACTAGGACTATGTCGGCTCCGCTCTCGATCAAGCGGTGTATGAGGGAAGCATATGCTGTGATGGAGATTTATCTGAAGGAGTCTCAGAGACATCTTCCAGAATCCCCAACACTGTAATATCTGAGTCGTCGGATACGTCCTCGTGACACATCGCCTCAAAGTCGAGCAGTAGCTCTGCATCGGACGAGTAGCCTTCTTTGGCCTGCTCCAGCTCGTTGTCAGGTGCTTCGATCTCCGAGGCAACGTCCTGCTCGACTGGGTTGTCGACAGGACGGGCCTCGGCCGCTGCGTCCGACTTGTACACCTTTATGGTGACCGATCTGAAGCCGAAGCTCAGCTCGCCCTTAGTCTGGCCCGCGACCTGCCCGTAGACCTCTTCGATCTGCGCCACCGCTGCTTTGTACAGCTTCACGGAGCGCTCGTCTTCACAGGCAATAACTTTAATATTGCCCTGGAACCATCCCATGTCCTTGCAGACAGGAGGTGGCCCGGGGTCATTTTCGAGGAGCTCGAAGCAGCGGTCGGCCAATGCCGCTTCCACCCACTTCCACTGGCTCCTAAGTATTTTGCCCTCCGCACTGCCCTTGTCAAGGACGCCGATTAGCGTCCTCTCCTTGGCAATCTGCGCGAAGGATATGTTTGGCAGAACTCTAGACCGCTTTGAAGTCGGTCCAGGCGTCTTCTGCGAGCGCTGCCCCTTTGGTTGGGGCGCCTGTTGTTGCTCCTTGGTGAAGTCTGGGAGCACTACCGAGGCCCACTTCACCTTCTTCAGCTATTCGGCTGATGGGCTTGCTGCTTTGCTCGCGTTTTGCCAACGGAGTATTCGCCGTGCATTCCTCCTTTCGGCATACGAGTACTTCCTGGCTTGGGCACTTGTCGATGACAAGTCAGCCCCCGCCACTTTACCAGGAGGTCGGGCAGCCGCACTAATGCTTTGTTGCCTTTCCAGGGTGTTAGTTTTGGGAGGTGCTTTGCCACCCACCCCAGATTCAGGGTGGGACCCCCTCGGGTTCGTACCAGCGCCTTCCACCGAGCAGGTCTTTTCTGCTGTGGAGCTGGTTGGGCGAGGCCTTGGGGCCACTGCCTTTCCAAGCATGGGATTGCTCCCAGTTGGCGTTTGGGGAGTACCAGACTCGGTTTTTTGTTTTTTGTTTGACGACGTGATTAATAGACAAATAAATCACAAAAAACATTAAAATTTTGTCGCTCATAATTTCGTGTGGAGCCACAGTCCATTTTTTTCGTTCGTGCACAAGCAACAGTAACGGTGCTCGCATCGTCTGTTTTGCCTTCAAACTACGGTTCTTGCTGCGCTTATTGCAAGCGTTCATCTTTGCGGTCAACTTCCCGCTAGAAACGTTTTCTGCCGAGCGAGCTCGAGAACTTGGACTTCGACGTGGTGGATTCCTATAAGACGTTGGGACCATTTGCAACTCGAAAAAGCTCAGTAGAGCGAAAAAAACCACAATTGCTTAAAAAAATGTAAATCGCCAAATCCATCAGAAAAATTCTTTTTTGGCCACAGCCGTCATGTCGTGTTGATTAGTGTTATTCCTTACAAAAATTAGATTTATAAGATATTACTTCCAATGTAGATAACACTGGTCGACAGAAAATAACTTTTTTCTGATCGGACAAGAATATTCTTATAGGATTTTGAGAACGAATTGCTTCCAAAAAATGTTGAGAAAAATGGAATCAAAGTTTCGAAAAATCCGGTTTTCGCATTATTTTGATCACGTGTAGATAATAATGCCTAGGTGCTAGAAGTCTCTTATTCGACTTAAATTAAAACTTGAGTTGGCAACCACATAAATTAAATCGAAAATGCCTTGAATCAATCCGAATTTTTAATTTAGAACAACTTTTCAATTTAGGTGTGTGTTTGCGAAATATATCTTAGGTGTGCATATGTAACGATAAGCAGGGCCGGATCAACACTCAACGGTGCCGTAGGCAACAATAAACTTGAGTTTTTGTATATCAGTCTATCTGGATTTCACGTAGTTTTGGAATTGTTTCAGTTTAATAAGAAATTTCTCCAAATCTCTAGAATAAACCCTAATTTAATTATCTATAGCTTTGTCTTCGTCGCTTAGAGACAAGTTAATACGAATTTAAAAACTCTCTGAAACTTCAACATACAATTTCGCCCGGCGTTTTATTTCGGTGTACAGATTGTCAATCATTTCGAAGGACCCTGAAAGTATTGAAATTATGGCGAGGTGAAAATTCCACTACTGAAACATTTCCGTCGTTAGGTTGTTATTTATTTCTAATTTCGTCTCTATTTCAATTTTCGCCATGCCTCCACAAAGAGCGAAAATCTGTGGCATCCACAATTTTGAAGCTACAAGAAAATCAAAAACGTAGAATTGTAGAGAAAGGCCACAATCTGAATCAGATGGGATCATTATTATAGCCAGAGGGAACAAATGAAATTTCAGTGGCTATGATAGGGTAGCCATGCGCTTTCTCATTTCCATTGTTTCCCACACTCTTTGAGTGCAGCTGCCGTTTAAAAGCGTATGCGACAATATGCGACAAACAATGGTTTGGTACAGTGGGAAGTGCAAATAGCTATGATTTAAAGATTTTGGCGACTGAATATCGGTCTGGGAAACACGACAGTAACTAATGGACAGATAAAGTATGCCGAGGATTCGGTTGTCATGTATGGACAGGAATTAGTCTTGGCTGAAAGTTGTCCAGAACAACACATAAATTCTTTTTTAAAATGAAGTCTCCGATATTTGTAAAAGTAGCTCTGTCTATATTGCTCAATCCAGAAATGCGCATGCTAAAAACTAAACAATTATACTTATAAAAGCGAGAACGTTGTAAGTCAAGGGGTGCGGCTCTACTTATCTACCCGATATTCAGCTTAGCGTCGGCCCATGGCAGCATAAAGAGCACACAGTTCTCTTAATTGTTTCTTGCTTCTGCCCTACGCTCTCAATCGCTGCACCACCCTTTGTGGGCTCGTTCGTCGTCATTGTCAGAGCAGAAGACATTGTAAAATCGATCGTCGTCGTGGTTAACTGCTTTGTTTCATTGGCACAGTTGGCACAGTGACCTGGCTGTCACCTATTTCTATAACTAATCAGTCGCGCCCTTATCAGATTGTAACAACTTTTTGTATTAACTCTAGCATCTCATCGCCCCAATCGCCTTGCCTGACAAATAAAGCCAAATTACAAACATTTATAGTGCGGAAACTATATATATATCGGAAATTAGCTGCTGAAGAAACTCAGTAGCTCAACATTTTAGTGACCCCGACGTGATAAAAAACATAAGCAATTATATCCAAAATTTTTCGTTGGCTAATTCGCGCAGAACCACGGTTGTTCGGTTAGGAGGTTGTGCACAAGCAAAAATAACGGCTCTCGCGTCATCTTCTTTACCTTCTGCTTGCTGTTTCGTTTCGGTTTCGGTGCTCTCAGTGTGGATGCTATTGTTCTGGTCAGCAAATTAAAAACTCTCGCTGCTGGTCTGGAAATCGGCAAGCCCGTGTGTTCGAACGCTGCGATCAATTGTTTAGTGCATTTCAAACTGTTCGAGGTTATTCACCGGCTATTAAACTCTGCGTTTTCCTTTAATAAACACACGCAATGGCTTCTATTGGCACCCGCTTTCCTCTCGCTCTCGCTTCCCACTTCTCCCTAAATACATACAATGCATATTACAAGCATAAGGTGAGAGCCATGCTAACGGCAGCACAGAGTATTGGAACTGCCGTCGGCAAGGAGAAGATTGATGAAAGATCAAGTAAGTTCACCAACTCATAAATCGTGCCTCCTAGCATTCCCACTCGTCCATCTTCTGCAGAAGACGGTCAACGATTACTCTGAGATAGAAAATTCGCAGCGCGATGGGAACTTCGCGCAGGCATATCAAGGAACTCGATGCGGCAGCCAAGGTTGACGGCGTATCCCTGAACACCGCTCTGCTCAAAGGCCCACAGCAGTACAAGTCTCTGCCAGCCGTGCTCTTCCACTTTCGAAAAGGAGCAGTGGGAGTCTGCGCAGATATTAAGGAGATGTTCCACCAAGTGCTGAAACAGCCACAAGATAGATGCGCCCAGAGATTCCTATGGAGGAACGGAGACGACCGGCGGGATCCAGAATTGTACGAAATGGTGGTGATGACGTTCGAAGCAGCTTATTCGCTTTGCTCAGCGCACTATGTCAAGACCCTAAACGTTGCAAAGTACCTCCATACGGATCCCTGCGCGATCCACGAGGATCCAATAAGGACGTTGAATGGTCGGTACTGGCAGCCAACTACAGACGAATTCAGATTCAGCGTCAAGTACCATCAGGTGCCCAGCAGTGTGATGATCGGAGAACGTGTCACTACCAAGAGTTTCTAAGCCTCGTCATGTCAACGTTTGACCCGATAGGATTCTTGAGCTGCTTGAGAGATTTGGCGGGGAGGAATTGGATAGGACGTGCCGTTGCCTGAGGAATTGGCCACAGCGTTCGAGAGCTGGTGGCTAGAGATGACGTACGTGAGACTACTTAGGCGTCAGGCGCTTGCGGGCGCAGCAGCTTCACGTTTTTGTGGACTCAAGCCAATCGGCGTTTGCTGCGGTGGCTTACATATGATGACGACGACGTTCAGGCACATCTTGTAGCAATAAAAAGCCAAAGTTGAAATTTATTGTCGGTGCATATTTTCCTATGTAATATGCTGAATTTACATTTTTTTTATCAATAATGTAATTTTATTGGTCAATTTTACTATACATAATTATCTTACATAATTTTTTTTTAGCAAAATCAGACAGAAAAAAAAGAAAGGATATTTTTCCAGTAACAGCTCTGCAGTCTTCGTATATTCACCAAGTTTGTGGGTGTTAATTTTTTCCTTGCAATTTAAAACATTTAAAATGACACCCAATATTTTGATTATGTCAATATCAACTCAAGTTATTTCTGCAAAGAATCTTCTTCAAAAAATGTCCGTGATTAGTTTCCATCGTTTTAGTTTCCATATCCTTGTTTGGGGCAGTCAACCTTCAGTGATAGTTTTTCAATGAATTTTTCTTGAATTTTTTTTTTATTGTTTTTTTTTTCTTCGGCTGTCGTGCTGTTGACAAAAGATTCTCCCTCTCGCGGAATGTTATATGCAAGTTTTAAAAAGGAATTAAATACATCTTATTCTTGTATGCAGTGTGGAAATACCATATTCCATATTTTCCTCTTCAACTATGGAATCCTCCAAATTTTTAAAATCCTTTTGGGTCTTTTTGCAAAATGCACATTTCAAAGTAGATTTACTATTAGTTAGTTCGTTAAGTACTTTTTCATCAATCATTGTAAGGAAAAATTAAAAATTGACATGAATAGTTTTTTCTTCCTTGATTATTTTTACCGGCCTTATGTTAGAAAACTGGTTCTTAAGATCTTTTTCTGTGGACTTTATTCTTTGGCGTAATTGAATAATATAGGGTCTTGAAGTTTTACTTCCACTGATATCTCTGTCGTTATTGTTGATTCCGGCACTGCCTTTAGTTTTGCTTGTGTAATGTTTCTGTAGTCAGACAGAATGTCTACATTATGATGGATTAAGGAATTTCGCATTATTGAATATTTCTCCTTAGACATTCGCAAATCCAAAAACAATGCTAAAGCCTCTTCAAATATTTACTTCCTCGGTTGTGAATTTGGTGGCGTGCGGATGCTATCCTTGATCCAGTTAAGTCTCACCGGGCTTGCATTAGAAACAGCTTTTGTAATACACGACCTCTTGTTTTCCTTGTCGCTCGTATATTTGATTGACAGTGCCTCTGATAAATGATCCGTACGTATATGACATGTTGCATCTACAAGTTTTCTCTTTCTTGTATTCATAATCTGAACAGTCATCCAAGTTTTTTGTTGGTCTTCCTATGACTCGTCCTGTGGAGGTGGAGGGTCCATCATATAGCAAGCTGTTTCCAATAAACCAGTTTGGCTTTTTTCTATAATACATATTGCATTCCTTTTTTGAGCACTTCAGTCTTTTTCTGAATGCAGTGAATTCAATTTGTAAACATAATGAACGTGAAACTGGCTATGGATAATACAAAGTTATTGGAGATATTTGAAACTTCAAACACATTAATCCCATTTGGCGATTTTGAGATGTTTGGCTTCTAGATCGATTTAAGTGAGGCTACCTCGCACAAAAAACCGTGAAACCATGATTTTGTATGGGATTTAGCACCTTCGATAGCCCTTTTTTGCAGGGACCGTAATCATTATAAACTTTATTTAAAAAATCACGTCATAATGATTATATAATGATTTTTACGGTTTTCTTCACCGATAATGATTAAATTTGATTAATTTTATAATAATAATAAGCAATCATTGATTTTGATAAAAGAAAAAAGAAAACTAAAAAAAAATGATTATAAATGATTTGTATTTTTTCACTCAAAATAAAACTCAAGAATTTTAGCAAATTTGTGACTTATTCAGGGTTTGCTTCTTTTAAAATCGATGATTTTTTTTAAAGTAGCAATAATAAGCAAATGATCAAACAGATAAGCCTTTAAGGCAAGCTTGAAATCCTACAAAAGGTTACACGAATTTAAAATTTCCTGTTCTTATTAATTAACAATAATAGCATTGTCAATGTAGGGTACGTGGCCCAAATGTTAAAATCTTAGGATAAGACTTTTGCACTTGAAAATGTTCTCCAACATTAATTTAATTACTTGGTATAATAAGAGCCGTTAGATTGTTTTTAAAAGGACATACAATTTACTATAAAGGAATAAATTATATTTAATAGAAAATAGTTGAATTCTTAATGTTCGTCCTTGAAGGACATGTGATGTATCATATGAAAGGCATTAAATCATAAATCAAGAGTATGTAATCATATCGGCGAAAATTTGTACACCGAAGCCGTAAACTATTTTTAAGTTTTATTTTAAGCGAAAAAAATAAAAATCATTTCTAATCATTATTTTTTAGTTTAATTTTTTTTTATCAAAAGTAATGATTACTTATGATTATTATGAAACTAATCAAAACTAATCATTATCGGTGAAGAAAATCGTAAAAATCCGAATTTTTAAAATCATGGCGGAAATGCAGAGTATGTACAAAGCTTAAGATTTTGGTACAGTTCCATTCTTCTTTCTACGTCAATTAGAAGTAGATGATTTTTTATCAAAAAAAAAAAAAATAAAAAAAATCATTATTTACGGTCCCTGGTTTTTTGCCTGTTTTTCGTGCGGGGTAGCCTTACTTAAATCAATCTAAAAGCCTCAAATCGCCAAATGGTATTGGGAACTGAGGTAAAGGAATATTAAATGAACATATACAAAAAATATCTCGGGAAAATTTTATGAACTTTTTTTGTAAAGTCAGGTCAAAGTTAAAAAACAGCTCAAAAATAAGATGGTTTTAGAAATAAGTTTTTCTTTATTACTGTCTATGCAACAGAATAGGTTTTTATTGATTACTGATAACAATGAATATACCTAAGACGACACACTAAAAACAGAATCAGAAGTAACGAAGTTCACTTTTAATTCATCCCCAAAGATGCAGCAAGTGAAAAAAGGTTGAATAAATTTGTGCACACTGAAATAATTTTAAACTTTGAATGCTCATATCTCCTAAACTAAAGGTCAGACTATCTTGAAAATGTGATTTTTGAAAGTTCTGGGAAATTTCCTGTTAGATGCATGTATTCATTTTATTCAAAGCGCTCAAAAAATTCTTTGACTTTTGCCACCTCTTTCGTCTGATGTCCCACTGTGCGGTGGTTCAAATGAGAAGCGACAACGACAAGAACTTCATCGGAGCCAATCTAGAGGTTAGGAGATTCAATGAAGTCTTCGAACCAGAGAAGATCCAAGGCGAGCTGTCGTCCAAAGGAGTCGAATGGATCTTTAACTGTCCGGCAAGCCCAGGTGAAGGCGGCGTCTGGTAGAGAATTGTCTAGTGCGTCGAGAAGATGCTGTCGCATACTATGAAGGCGGTTGCGCCAAAAGAGCACGTGCTAGGAAGCTCCCTGATCGAGGCGGAGAATATTGTCAATTCGCGTCCTCTCATCCATCTTCCAGTTACGGTTGATCAGATGATCATCCGCCCCTCACGCCAAACGACCTGCTGAAAGGAGCAGCCTATTTGCCGGACCTCCCAGCTGCCTGAGAAGTACGCCACAAGGAAACAGTGGCGTATTGCCCGCATGATGAGAGACCGATTCTGGACACAATGGATACATGAGTACCTACCCACGATATGCGTCACGGAGATCTGGTCTACCTCTGTAATGCGGGTGTTCATCGCAGAGAATGGCCAAGAGGCATCATGGAAGAAGTGTTCCCCGGCGTGAACGGAGTACCACGATTAGCAGCGATGCGCGTAGCCAACGACGATCGAGCCAAGGTAATGATGCGTCCCGTCTCCAAGTTGGCTGTTTTGGATGTGGTGAGTGCAGCTACTTTATGGGGGCCAGGGTGTCGCGGAACGGATTGGCTCGATAGTCAGGCAAGTTTAATGTAGCGCCACGCGCATGTAATCGATATAGTTTGTTTCAGTATTTGTCAGAGAACTATATGTTTCTATATTTATTTTTTGTATGCGGTCACACTTAAAAGGGTCGAAAGTCAAGGCATGCTTCTCTTTCTTTATTCCAATTAACGAGAGCAAAGAAAGTGGAAGGCGAGTCTGCAGTATGTAGCTTTTACTATAGAATTCCAGGTTAAATAAGAAAATGTATTGTTATCCCTAGAATAAAACATCACATCATCGCCATTATTATCGCATCTATCACTCAAACCATCATGCTCATTATTTACGCTACGGGATCAGGCTATTTCTCGTTTCAGTGTTGAGCTGGTACATGGTGTTAAAGGTAAATCCCACTTGCTCAGCATCCGTCGGCGTCCGGTATCCATTTTATTGCTTCCGCTTTATTGCTTTAAATTTGCTAAGCAATGTATTTACGTATTTAAGAAATGCTGTCTTGAGGCGATAAAACGTTGAAGTAAATTCTTCTTGGTAGAAATATTTTGGCGGCTCTCGTCGACCTCTGCTCGCAAAAGAAGGTTCCCGAACTTCAAATTTGCAGATCTTTTGAAATGAAATAAACAAGGTCAAACTTTTTCAAAATACATATATAAAATTCTCTATAACTTATACAAAACTAGAATAAATTTTGTCAAAAAATTACCCAAAAAATAGACAATCAAATTCTTTTTTTGTTTTTTTACTTTTTTTTTTACTTTTGACCTCGCATAAAAAAAGAATTTTGTATGCTAATTATTGGTATAAATCATACAAAAAGTGTTTACTTCCAAGTAAAATTTATTTGAAGTGAATCGGATCAATAGATTAAGGCCGCGCGATTGAAGTTTCGAACATGGTTTGGAGAAAAACTTGTTCAAAGTTTGTTAAGAGTAGTTAACAAAAAATTGATTTTTTCGAAAAAGTTGATGAGACACCCTCCCTTAAGTGGAAAGAGAATATATAGATTAGACAGAGTGCAGGAATTATAACACTATAGCGCGTGCTTTCTCAGTCTCTGTCTTTTTGTGCTTCCACCTTCAAGTGAATACCGTGACATTCGTTATATACGCTTAAAATAAATTTGGGTAATAAAAAAAATTTGGGAGGCTAACTTTAAAACTAAACAAATAACCTTGACGACTATTATGTTTTTAACTGTTTTATAATATTATTAATTTCAGCAAAATTCAATTAAACTATTCAGCTATCCTTTATTTGTTATATGACTCAAAACTGACTGAAATCTGTAAATCTATTGTCAAAGATGTGTGCAATAATATTAAAAGATTGGATGTGCCAGACGATCAATTCGAATATTTGCCGAAAATCGATAATTTAAATATGGGAACAACTTTATTTGAACTTTATTTGGTGCTCAAGCGATACGTCCAACTAGGTAAAACCTTATTTTTAAACTATATTTTTATACCCTTGCAGAGGACCATCTGGTCTTAGAAACGCAAAGAAGCAAGCATTTGCAACCAAATTATATTTATGAAGATGATCAAAAGCCCAGTTCGTTTGTCTGTTTTTGTGCAAACCAGCCCTCAGCTTTAAAACTCTCGATAAAAATATTGAAAACTTTTTATTTTTACTCTCGGACCTAAAGATTTCAAAATAGTACACATATATTAAAATTTCCATAAACACATTTTCATTTCAATCAGGAAGACTGATCTTCATCTTCGCAAAAATTTCCCGATTTACTTTTGAAAACGAAAAATGTTGTGCTCCTGCTTTCAAAAAACGTAAGATTTTTCGTTTTAAAAGCGGACAAATTTTCTGTTACATCCGGTGTTACAAAAAACAGAGAATTTTGTGCGCGCAATACTCTAAGTTAACCACTTAACAGCACATGGCAAACATTTGTGAATCCGGGATCACATAAAAATACAAACGGCAGGTTTTGGTTCCAAACGCAAAAGTAAGTGAAAGCCGGAGTCTGCCTGAATAATTTAATATATGTACCAATAATTTGTTCTACATTTTTTGGAAAGATTTTAAATAAATTATATTTCTTAATTTGAATACCACTTCTGGTTGTCCCATGCTTTGGGTTTTTGCAATTATCTTGCTAAAGTCAACATTAGCCCCAATTATAATTAGGAATTATTAGTTAATTGTATTTAAAAAATAACAAATACTTTTACTATTTTCACTTTAAATGTGTTAGAAGATCCCCTTTCACATCATGAAAATTATCATATATGTAAAAATGTATACATATGTACATACAACAAGCCTGTGTGAAAAAAACCTTTGTGTTCGTCTTGTATTCTATGTAAGTTCAACGAGCTGTAGTTTCATCTGTGCTTTCAATATTAGATAACTTATTCAAATAGCATCCGTAAGTAAAACCAATCTGCAAGGATATAAAAGCTTTCCACCCGAAGCTTGATTTTGGAACATAAAAAATATTTATTAAATTTTTTTATATATTATAGGAGAATCAATGTGTACTGATGAATTGGAAATGATTGGATTTTATCAATGGTTTGAGACAGGTGTGACACACTGGCTTGATATTTCAATAATAAAGGCCCTCAATCGTATCCAGAAAGCAATAGATCTGGACCAGCTGAAGGCAGTCGACGAAACCGTAAAATACAGCTCTTCTGCCGTGGATACTCTTTCAATTTTTTATCAAATTAAAATATTTTGGCAACAATTGGATTGGCCAGAAGTTGAGGGCTCCTATATATTTATAGCTAAAATCGTAAATGTAAGAACTAAGCCATATATAAGAAAAAAAAAATTCTAAACGGACTATCTTCTATTTTAAAATAGGATCTATGTCGTTGCTGCATTTTCTATGCTCAACGAATGTCACAAAGAGTCGAAAAGTTAACTAAGCTCGGGGATAATAACAAGATGTTCAGTAAGCAATTTAACATTACAAATTTTCATTTATTTATTTTTTGTACCTATTAGTTTTATCAGAAGAGTGGTGCCTAGCAATTAACAATATGGATTACATCCGTCAGAGCTTACCATCATTTATAAAGGTAAGGATGTGTATACCCTTGAAGGGGATATGGTTTTGCCACGCTTGGCATCTATTGACGTGAACATTTTCATAAATAAATGGTCCATAATGGTAAAATTGGACTCCATTTCCTCTTCACTATCCAGCTACTTGGCGATTGAATTTTGGAACTATGTCGGGCGCAAATCTCATTGAAATGTACAAATTTAATGTAAATTTGACAAAGACCAGCATAATCGACTGCGAAAATGTTTTTACTAGCTTTTACGTTTCGTTTGATTACTAAATCGGTTGATTTAAATAAGACCAGACATCATACTTGAGTAGAATAGGTCTGACTATAGCAAGGTAGTGTCACCTAATGGCATTCAACTATATCAGGAGTCATGAATCATTTCAGGATTTTTGGCTTTAAACGTTAAAATCTGAGGTAGGGGTATTTCAGGCCACGCGGAACAAAAGAATTTGTCTTCTTATTTAAAAAATTGGGCACAGATAATCTTATAGAATTTTTATCGCTGCGCATTATCTATTATCTGAACTCCAAAAGTTTCCATCACGTCGAGATTCTAAGAAAATTTTTTCGAAAAACCGAGTTTTTGCCTTTTTCGGTCACGAATAATGTCGAAGTATATATGAATATTTTAGATTGATTGAAACCTTCTTCGATTTGATTTCTGTTCAAACTTTAACTTAAGCCTAATAAGCAGGGACCGTAAATAAGAGTTATGGGTTCAAAAAAATTGAGGCACAAAAAAGCCTCCCAAAAGGAAGGGGAAAATGGACATATGTTATTTTCGCATGGAAAATTCAAAAACAGGATAAACTTTTATTTGCCATTTTTTTGTTTAAAATTATTTTTTAATTATTAAAATTAATTTATATAATAAAAATAAAAAATAATTATTATAATTAATTTTAAAAAATAAAAATCAATTCATAACTTTTATTTTCAATTTTTATAATAAAAATAAAAATTATTTTTCAATTTTTATTTTAAAATTGAAAATAAAAATTGAATTGAAATATCCTTTGAACCGAAGGAGCCAGATCATATATAGACCCATATATACGATCTACTCATTAATACCTTTCAGTTGATATATAACATGTATGTACATATGTATGTACAAATGTATGTACAAATGTATGTACATATGTTTGTACAAATGTATATACATATGTATGTATGTATATATATATATATGATCTGGCTCCTTCGGTTCAAAGGATATTTCAATTCAATTTTTATTTTCAATTTTTAAATAAAAATTGAAAAATAATTTTTATTTTCAATTTGTATTATAAAAATTGAAAATAAAAGTTATGAATTGATTTTTATTTTTTAAAATTAATTATAATAATTATTTTTTATTTTTATTATATAAATTAATTGTAATAATTAAAAACAATTTTTTTTTTAAATTAAAAAATAATTCTTATTTTTTAATTTTTTGCATAAAAACTATAATCGTTACGGTCCCTGCTAATAAGAGATTTCTAGCACCTCAGCTTTTTTCTCTACATGTGACCGAAACAAGATAAAAACAGGGTTCTTTAGTCTATTTTTCTCGTAATTTCGACGTGATGGAAACTTTTGTAGGTCAGATTCGTGTTCAGCAATGAAAATCCTTTACGAATATATTTTGCGTGTCGACCAGTGTAATTACATCATCCCGCGTTGATTTTATGGTTATCATTTGAGTATATAAAGAAGTTTCCCATAACGCACGTTGTTTCGTCCCAATTTAACTTCAGATAAACTCCGGAATGATAATAAAACACAGATTGTTCAAATTTCAACATGATTTATTTGAATGGAATCGATATCAGTTAAAAACGATATGATAAATGACGGTTTGTTAGACGGTTTGCCAACAAGAGAACAGACAAAGTACAGGGAACTTACAAATTAATCCCACAGACTTGCAACGATTGGCTTTGCGTTTTATTGAGTGTCATCTCAAAAGCCAATCGAACGGGGAACTGAATCCACTTGTATTGAAATGGAAGATCAGTTCGAATAATCGGAATTCGTGGGATAAGGACTACCATATTGAAATTGATGTTGATGATCGTCGCTTCAATCACATTGTTCATCAGTTTCTTGCACAATTTCGAATGATTCAGATTCCGCAACATGATATGATCAATCCCACTTTGAGCAGTAAATTATGCGGCGGAGTTCCTGACACATCAAGTGAGTGGAAAGGTTCCGTCGGATAGTTGGTCGCTTCATCCGGTCCAGCTGCCATCGGATTTTTACGAATGTAGTTCTCCAGTGAATTAACTTTGAATAAGGAACGCTATCAACCCAGTCGAAACATAAACATCAACTCTCATATTCGTGGTCAATTCCAACTTCTTGACATGCTGTCACAAATAGGACGATTTCGGGCATGCATTAAGTTCATCGTCAGCAGTAGATTTTGGAATGATGGGAAGCGTTTGACGGAAATCTGCGGAGAACATTATCATAGCTGCACCAAATAGTCTCAAATAATCTCGTAAATCCTTCCTCGTTCTATCAAATACCTCCAAAGTTCGCTTATGCGTCATCGTGCATTCATCCCAAATGATAGCTTTGCATTCTCGCACTAATTTCGATCGCTTTTCCATGTCGAAAATAAATTTGTCAACGTTGTCGCTGGTGGTCCATCTGCTCTTTGCGCCTCATTTGCGTCCGTAAAGTAGACACGCTCGCCCTTCTCCAGTTGAACTACCAAATGCACGACAGTTGGGTGACGTTCATTATTTGGAAATAAAAAGAGCCGCCTAATTGCCCAATTACAACTGAAGTAACGTCCAAGTTGAAATTTTGTCATCTCGTCGTTTGGATCGGCAATATATTACAGTTGCAGAACGATTTTGACAAAAGCGGACAATATGGAATGATCCAGCAGTTATCAATTACGACCTCCTTTCTTTTCACTTTTGTCATGATTGATCTGCCATTGCCATCTGGAGAGTGGATATCCGTCGATTTCACTGATTTAATCATTCCCGATCGGACGGTAAAAACGTTTTGTGCAATTTCCGTATTCCATACACGGTAAGTCTGGGTTGTGGACTCCGCAAGGGCCATGGATCAAGTTTGTTGTCACAGCCGAGTGCAACTCCGGATCATTTTCTGGATCCAGGTATCTCTGCAGATATTGTAAATATCAATTTGATCTGGTCGAATCTTTTCGAGCATCCAAATCAAAATGTGTGTATGTGGTCAACCCCGTTTTTGCCATTCAACCGAGTACATCAATTAACGAAGTTCGCCAAAAACGTTCTGCTTAACGATCTAATTCATGCGTACTCTGATCTTTTGTTTGAATATTTGTCCTTTCAGCAAAAAATTCATAATTTCGGGCCATTTCGGATTGCAAGTGAACGTAGTGAATAAATCCGGACGTCCGTAATTCCACACATACGTTATCGCATGTTGAGCGTTGTCATGCATGCGGCGCGGGCTTTCAACATAAGTAGCTGGGAGAATGGTCTGTGGCGGTTTCACCCAATCGGGGTCTTGCAACGACGCATCGTCGAAAGCAAGTGATGGTTCCCAGAGTTATCGATGACTGGTAGTTCGGTTCGTGGTTCCAAACAATACAGACGCACTCAGCAAATTAAGAAGTTAAATGTTAAGATATCAATAAAACAAACAGAATATTACGACAGATGTTAGCGGCGCACAGTGAGCGAAACGGTCAATCTAGCGTCATTAAATTAATAACAAGCGTAATTCAAAAGATATCGCAATCAGATTTGATGATTGTTAACAACCGGATGACTGTACGAAATTTCAGTAGAATCGGTCAACTGTAGCATATAGATACAATAGTTTCAATCGGTCAAAATATTTTGAAATTTAAAAACAAAAACAACATTTGAAAGATAATTTTATACTGCAAAACTCTACAGTATATGTATAAAGCTTATAGTTAATCAAGATATATACTTCTTTAGGTTAAAATCCAATAACGTTATAATAGAGCTCTTTAAAATAATCTTTGAAAATAATAGATTTACCAATGAAAATTTTTTAATTATCGATTTATTTAGATACAATTAGTATTGAAGTTTTAAGCTTAGTATTCAGACCAGCAAAAGTTCTGCTGGAAGAATGTGCAATATAAAAATACTAGCGACCGAGTGCGACCAGGTGTTCATGCCCTACGGATACGGTGTACAAATAAAATCAGTTACAAATTCAAATTTTGTATAAAAGCAAGCAGAAATGTATTATTTGTAAGCGCTGTGGTGCTGGAGGACGACAATGCACGGACAAGGTACCGCAATATTGTATAAATGCATGCTCCTTGCCCGTGAGCGAGCCGGGCAGTTGCAAAAGAGATGTTCCAAGGTTTCAATAGCACCGGGTTCGTCGCATTTCCTGCAGCTGTCTGTAGTGGTGATGCACAGCTTGGCTGCATGCGCCGCAGACAGACAGTGACCTGTGAGTACGCAGTCTTCCGCCTGGAATATGCTGCATCGGTCCGGTAGCCTATATGATGACCTTATTTCTGGGTCTGTGCAGTATAGGCCCGCTCCTACTCCTCCGTCCATCTTGGAGCCGTCTGTATATATGTTGAGGTGTTGAGTCTGGTTCCGTCCTGTTTTCCAGTCTTCGGGTCCCATAAGTGTGTTTGTTTTAACATCGAGGCAAGTTAGGGGGGTCATGTAATCAGTTGAACTGATCATGAACCTTCCGATTGAACTGTGCCCGTATCCTTGTGGTGACGTATTACCTGATGCAATTGGGCGCTGCGCTGCCTTTCCTGCAGTCAGACGAGCGTGGATGTCCAGGGGATCAATTCCAAGTATGATTTCGAGTGCTATTGTTGGGGTTGATCTCAGCGCCCCTGTAATGCAGAGCAGAGGTTGCCGCTGAGTTCTTTCCATAAGCTTGTGATATGTTTTTTTCTCGTTGGCTTTCCACGATACTAGGACTCCATACAGCATAGGGTGGGGGTGGGCATGATACGTAGTAGGCATCTAGTAGAACCTTGCATAGAGTCTCCAGAGACTTTTCTGTCTTCCACGGATATCACTGCACCCGGGTTCACGAGCTTCGAGGTAACTGTCTTTTTGAACCTTTCCCAGTTTGTGTTCCGGGGGTTTCTGTAGACTGTTACCTTCGGAGTATGTTCGAATTCGCACTTGTACTGAATGTACCTATGATCTGAGATCTGTCTAGGACCCTCCAGCCAGATACTAAGGTACTCTTTCCCGTATAGAGGGTTAGATCTAGCACGTTTGACGATGTAGGACCTACATAGGTGAATTCCTCCCCCACATTTGCTACATCTATGTTAGTTGATAAAATAAAGTCTAAGAGTGACTCACCTCGGTCGTTGATATCGGGGCTTCCCCACACACTGTGGTGGGCATTAGCGTCCGTACCAATGAGAAGTTGGTAGTCTTTGGAGTTGGCTTCTTCCACCAGTCTCCGTAGTTCGTCAGGTGGCGCGGGCCTGTCGTGTGCCATGTAGCAGGATGCTAACAAAAGGTTCTTCTCCTCACACTCTAGCATTACTACTGTCAGGTCGTCCGTGCTGTAATGAGACATAAGGTGAGCGTGGATTCGTACGAGTACGACGGTTCTGTTCCTGCTTACCGGTGTTGAGTGGAACAAGTTATAATTTGAGGACCTTAGTCCGGCCACTGAGTTGCCTGGCCAGGGCTTCAGGACTAAAGCTAGTCGGCGCGCCCTTGCTCTATGGCCATGAGGAGCTCCGCTGACGCGATCTTGCTTTTATGCAAGTTGAGCTGCAGCACATCCAGTGTCATTGGTGGCGGGTTGACTACCAACGTCAGGTCTCCGTCCTCCGAGTCTTCCGAGTCGCTTAGCACTAACCCTTGGGCGGCCTCCACGATGGTCTCCAGACCTAGGTCTTCCTCCACCTCACCTGCCTGCAGGGTGTGCGTGTCCTGATCTCCGGGGTGGCGTTTTTTAAGGCACAGATAAACTCTGCCAAAAACCGAGTTTTTGCCTTTTTCGGTCACGAATAATGTCGAAGTATATATGAATATTTTAGATTGATTGAAACCTTCTTCGATTTGATTTCTGTTCAAACTTTAACTTAAGCCTAATAAGCAGGGACCGTAAATAAGAGTTATGGGTTCAAAAAAATTGAGGCACAAAAAAGCCTCCCAAAAGGAAGGGGAAAATGGACATATGTTATTTTCGCATGGAAAATTCAAAAACAGGATAAACTTTTATTTGCCATTTTTTTGTTTAAAATTATTTTTTAATTATTAAAATTAATTTATATAATAAAAATAAAAAATAATTATTATAATTAATTTTAAAAAATAAAAATCAATTCATAACTTTTATTTTCAATTTTTATAATAAAAATAAAAATTATTTTTCAATTTTTATTTTAAAATTGAAAATAAAAATTGAATTGAAATATCCTTTGAACCGAAGGAGCCAGATCATATATAGACCCATATATACGATCTACTCATTAATACCTTTCAGTTGATATATAACATGTATGTACATATGTATGTACAAATGTATGTACAAATGTATGTACATATGTTTGTACAAATGTATATACATATGTATGTATGTATATATATATATATGATCTGGCTCCTTCGGTTCAAAGGATATTTCAATTCAATTTTTATTTTCAATTTTTAAATAAAAATTGAAAAATAATTTTTATTTTCAATTTGTATTATAAAAATTGAAAATAAAAGTTATGAATTGATTTTTATTTTTTAAAATTAATTATAATAATTATTTTTTATTTTTATTATATAAATTAATTGTAATAATTAAAAACAATTTTTTTTTTTAATTAAAAAATAATTCTTATTTTTTAATTTTTTGCATAAAAACTATAATCGTTACGGTCCCTGCTAATAAGAGATTTCTAGCACCTCAGCTTTTTTCTCTACATGTGACCGAAACAAGATAAAAACAGGGTTCTTTAGTCTATTTTTCTCGTAATTTCGACGTGATGGAAACTTTTGTAGGTCAGATTCGTGTTCAGCAATGAAAATCCTTTACGAATATATTTTGCGTGTCGACCAGTGTAATTACATCATCCCGCGTTGATTTTATGGTTATCATTTGAGTATATAAAGAAGTTTCCCATAACGCACGTTGTTTCGTCCCAATTTAACTTCAGATAAACTCCGGAATGATAATAAAACACAGATTGTTCAAATTTCAACATGATTTATTTGAATGGAATCGATATCAGTTAAAAACGATATGATAAATGACGGTTTGTTAGACGGTTTGCCAACAAGAGAACAGACAAAGTACAGGGAACTTACAAATTAATCCCACAGACTTGCAACGATTGGCTTTGCGTTTTATTGAGTGTCATCTCAAAAGCCAATCGAACGGGGAACTGAATCCACTTGTATTGAAATGGAAGATCAGTTCGAATAATCGGAATTCGTGGGATAAGGACTACCATATTGAAATTGATGTTGATGATCGTCGCTTCAATCACATTGTTCAACAGTTTCTTGCACAATTTCGAATGATTCAGATTCCGCAACATGATATGATCAATCCCACTTTGAGCAGTAAATTATGCGGCGGAGTTCCTGACACATCAAGTGAGTGGAAAGGTTCCGTCGGATAGTTGGTCGCTTCATCCGGTCCAGCTGCCATCGGATTTTTACGAATGTAGTTCTCCAGCGAATTAACTTTGAATAAGGAACGCTATCAACCCAGTCGAAACATAAACATCAACTCTCATATTCGTGGTCAATTCCAACTTCTTGACATGCTGTCACAAATAGGACGATTTCGGGCATGCATTAAGTTCATCGTCAGCAGTAGATTTTGGAATGATGGGAAGCGTTTGACGGAAATCTGCGGAGAACATTATCATAGCTGCACCAAATAGTCTCAAATAATCTCGTAAATCCTTCCTCGTTCTATCAAATACCTCCAAAGTTCGCTTATGCGTCATCGTGCATTCATCCCAAATGATAGCTTTGCATTCTCGCACTAATTTCGATCGCTTTTCCATGTCGAAAATAAATTTGTCAACGTTGTCGCTGGTGGTCCATCTGCTCTTTGCGCCTCATTTGCGTCCGTAAAGTAGACACGCTCGCCCTTCTCCAGTTGAACTACCAAATGCACGACAGTTGGGTGACGTTCATTATTTGGAAATAAAAAGAGCCGCCTAATTGCCCAATTACAACTGAAGTAACGTCCAAGTTGAAATTTTGTCATCTCGTCGTTTGGATCGGCAATATATTACAGTTGCAGAACGATTTTGACAAAAGCGGACAATATGGAATGATCCAGCAGTTATCAATTACGACCTCCTTTCTTTTCACTTTTGTCATGATTGATCTGCCATTGCCATCTGGAGAGTGGATATCCGTCGATTTCACTGATTTAATCATTCCCGATCGGACGGTAAAAACGTTTTGTGCAATTTCCGTATTCCATACACGGTAAGTCTGGGTTGTGGACTCCGCAAGGGCCATGGATCAAGTTTGTTGTCACAGCCGAGTGCAACTCCGGATCATTTTCTGGATCCAGGTATCTCTGCAGATATTGTAAATATCAATTTGATCTGGTCGAATCTTTTCGAGCATCCAAATCAAAATGTGTGTATGTGGTCAACCCCGTTTTTGCCATTCAACCGAGTACATCAATTAACGAAGTTCGCCAAAAACGTTCTGCTTAACGATCTAATTCATGCGTACTCTGATCTTTTGTTTGAATATTTGTCCTTTCAGCAAAAAATTCATAATTTCGGGCCATTTCGGATTGCAAGTGAACGTAGTGAATAAATCCGGACGTCCGTAATTCCACACATACGTTATCGCATGTTGAGCGTTGTCATGCATGCGGCGCGGGCTTTCAACATAAGTAGCTGGGAGAATGGTCTGTGGCGGTTTCACCCAATCGGGGTCTTGCAACGACGCATCGTCGAAAGCAAGTGATGGTTCCCAGAGTTATCGATGACTGGTAGTTCGGTTCGTGGTTCCAAACAATACAGACGCACTCAGCAAATTAAGAAGTTAAATGTTAAGATATCAATAAAACAAACAGAATATTACGACAGATGTTAGCGGCGCACAGTGAGCGAAACGGTCAATCTAGCGTCATTAAATTAATAACAAGCGTAATTCAAAAGATATCGCAATCAGATTTGATGATTGTTAACAACCGGATGACTGTACGAAATTTCAGTAGAATCGGTCAACTGTAGCATATAGATACAATAGTTTCAATCGGTCAAAATATTTTGAAATTTAAAAACAAAAACAACATTTGAAAGATAATTTTATACTGCAAAACTCTACAGTATATGTATAAAGCTTATAGTTAATCAAGATATATACTTCTTTAGGTTAAAATCCAATAACGTTATAATAGAGCTCTTTAAAATAATCTTTGAAAATAATAGATTTACCAATGAAAATTTTTTAATTATCGATTTATTTAGATACAATTAGTATTGAAGTTTTAAGCTTAGTATTCAGACCAGCAAAAGTTCTGCTGGAAGAATGTGCAATATAAAAATACTAGCGACCGAGTGCGACCAGGTGTTCATGCCCTACGGATACGGTGTACAAATAAAATCAGTTACAAATTCAAATTTTGTATAAAAGCAAGCAGAAATGTATTATTTGTAAGCGCTGTGGTGCTGGAGGACGACAATGCACGGACAAGGTACCGCAATATTGTATAAATGCATGCTCCTTGCCCGTGAGCGAGCCGGGCAGTTGCAAAAGAGATGTTCCAAGGTTTCAATAGCACCGGGTTCGTCGCATTTCCTGCAGCTGTCTGTAGTGGTGATGCACAGCTTGGCTGCATGCGCCGCAGACAGACAGTGACCTGTGAGTACGCAGTCTTCCGCCTGGAATATGCTGCATCGGTCCGGTAGCCTATATGATGACCTTATTTCTGGGTCTGTGCAGTATAGGCCCGCTCCTACTCCTCCGTCCATCTTGGAGCCGTCTGTATATATGTTGAGGTGTTGAGTCTGGTTCCGTCCTGTTTTCCAGTCTTCGGGTCCCATAAGTGTGTTTGTTTTAACATCGAGGCAAGTTAGGGGGGTCATGTAATCAGTTGAACTGATCATGAACCTTCCGATTGAACTGTGCCCGTATCCTTGTGGTGACGTATTACCTGATGCAATTGGGCGCTGCGCTGCCTTTCCTGCAGTCAGACGAGCGTGGATGTCCAGGGGATCAATTCCAAGTATGATTTCGAGTGCTATTGTTGGGGTTGATCTCAGCGCCCCTGTAATGCAGAGCAGAGGTTGCCGCTGAGTTCTTTCCATAAGCTTGTGATATGTTATTTTCTCGTTGGCTTTCCACGATACTAGGACTCCATACAGCATAGGGTGGGGGTGGGCATGATACGTAGTAGGCATCTAGTAGAACCTTGCATAGAGTCTCCAGAGACTTTTCTGTCTTCCACGGATATCACTGCACCCGGGTTCACGAGCTTCGAGGTAACTGTCTTTTTGAACCTTTCCCAGTTTGTGTTCCGGGGGTTTCTGTAGACTGTTACCTTCGGAGTATGTTCGAATTCGCACTTGTACTGAATGTACCTATGATCTGAGATCTGTCTAGGACCCTCCAGCCAGATACTAAGGTACTCTTTCCCGTATAGAGGGTTAGATCTAGCACGTTTGACGATGTAGGACCTACATAGGTGAATTCCTCCCCCACATTTGCTACATCTATGTTAGTTGATAAAATAAAGTCTAAGAGTGACTCACCTCGGTCGTTGATATCGGGGCTTCCCCACACACTGTGGTGGGCATTAGCGTCCGTACCAATGAGAAGTTGGTAGTCTTTGGAGTTGGCTTCTTCCACCAGTCTCCGTAGTTCGTCAGGTGGCGCGGGCCTGTCGTGTGCCATGTAGCAGGATGCTAACAAAAGGTTCTTCTCCTCACACTCTAGCATTACTACTGTCAGGTCGTCCGTGCTGTAATGAGACATAAGGTGAGCGTGGATTCGTACGAGTACGACGGTTCTGTTCCTGCTTACCGGTGTTGAGTGGAACAAGTTATAATTTGAGGACCTTAGTCCGGCCACTGAGTTGCCTGGCCAGGGCTTCAGGACTAAAGCTAGTCGGCGCGCCCTTGCTCTATGGCCATGAGGAGCTCCGCTGACGCGATCTTGCTTTTATGCAAGTTGAGCTGCAGCACATCCAGTGTCATTGGTGGCGGGTTGACTACCAACGTCAGGTCTCCGTCCTCCGAGTCTTCCGAGTCGCTTAGCACTAACCCTTGGGCGGCCTCCACGATGGTCTCCAGACCTAGGTCTTCCTCCACCTCACCTGCCTGCAGGGTGTGCGTGTCCTGATCTCCGGGGTGGCGTTTTTTAAGGCACAGATAAACTCTGCCCATTCCCCACGCTATCTTCCCGAACCTGGGATACAGGAGGTCTTCAGCCTCCTTGTTGATTTGAAGTATTACATACTGGCCCCCCTCGTTGGGTAGTGAGCCCACCAGTATGTAGTACTTTCCAGTTGCTTGAGGGAACATCTTGGTTCTGGCGTTGTAGTAGCTTCAACGCCCGGTCCCCTTGGATCGCGAAGGGGAAAAGTATCTTCGCCTTTGGTATGGACGGGATTAACTCCCTGTCCACCACCTCCAACTTGGCCCCCTCCCACATCGCCTCCAGTTGGCAGACCGTTGGCGTCAGCCACTTGTGCGTCGGATCATCCTTACAATTCAGGATCTTGACCCCGTTCAGCCATCCAGCACCATCGAAGGTGGGCATGGGAGCTCTGGGGTCCTCTTCGACTTCGGGGACTTCTTCAATAGAGGCTTGGCCATTTTAGGTGGGGGTGCTGCGCCCTTGGTCCCGCGTTACCGCTTGCTCTCTAGAGTGTCCTTAGCTGCACTTGCATTTGAGAGTAGTACAATCTGCCCTCTTCCACACGCTGCTCGGCCCAGGCTAGCATAGCTTTCTCTTCCTGGGAGATGTCCGCTTTGCTCTTAAGCCGGCTTAGTGTCTTGAGGGCTGCCTTGTACTTTGCTTTGGCCTTCATCCCCTCCCTGGAACGCTTCGGCCTTTCCCTACGCAAGGAGCAGATACCTGGTTCCGGCAAGCGGAGAAGGCTTTCTTCCTCCGTCTTGCTGATTGACTGCACGCTCTCCAGATCCGTGTCTGTATCGACAACGGCATCCGTGCGGCTCAGCTTGGAGTGATTGAGTAGCAGTAGCCTTGCACCTGACTTGGCCTGCTCCCGCCACGTCAGAGGTGTGACCGCTGGCGACACGCAGAGAGGATTGCTCCTCCCCGTGCCCGCCGGTGGTAGCAGTCACACTTCCCACCGACGTTTGGGCTGACATCCCAGCCCGTGCTTGATCTCCTTCGCCTTCAATGTGGCCCGAAGACCCATAGTGGTTAATGTTTTTTCGAAGGGGACCACCCCCTAGCGTTTTAGGCCTATCCGCCAGGCCCCTCTAGCCAAGGCCCTGACCCTGCGCTCCTGACTCAAGGTCGAGGAGACACCTGGCCATTGCCTTAGCTAGACACTGCATTGCCTCGGACGGAGCAAGCGGCAGTGCATTACCCTCGTCCGGGATTATGCAGTGCCCATTGCCCATTGCCCAGCCGGCACCATCGTGGAGAGTTCAGCTAGAGGATTTTCGCCAGCCAGGTTTATTTAAAAAGCACACATTTTCAAAAGCAACAAACATACTTACACAATTTTTCACACAAAAAGGTTTAAAAAAATATCATAAAATGTTCCGTTCTACAGAATGACACAAAATGAAAAGAAATAGGCGTTCAAGCAAATTTGAACTTTTTTTGACTAATTTTTAACTTCTGCGGAACCTATATATTTATAAAATATTTTTGTTATCAATAAACCTTGCCGCATACTCTGGCTATCATAAAAAAAAACCGCATGCAATTTGGTGCAAAGGGCTTAATCCAGGTGCTTAATCCCATTCAAAATCAGGTTTTGACCGATTTTCGATCGAGGTAACCTTTGAAAACTCTGGGAAATTCTCTGTTAGATGCGTGTATTCATTTTGACTTTCGCCACCTCTTTGCGTCTGATGTCCCACTGTGCGCCGCAACGCCTGCACCAAATTGCATGCGGTTTTTTTTAAGTGATAGCCAGAGTATGCGGCAAGGTTTTTAAAACAAAAATATTTTACTTTTCTATAAATAGGTTCCTCAAAAATAAAAAATTAGTCAAAAAAATGTCAAATTTGAGCCAAACACACATTTTGCTTGAACGCCTATTTCTTTTTATTTTGTGTCATTCTGTAGAACGGAACATTTTATGACAGATGTATATAACTAAAAAAAAAAAATTTATTTGACAAGCTTTTTATTACAAAAATTTTTATCTATTATATATGTATGTTAAAAAATATATTTCATCAAAAATTATATATAAAATTATTTTTTATTCTAAAATTGACAATTAAACGTCCTTTATTGATAAAAAAAAATTTGTTTATATAGACAAATATGCACCGAAAAAAAGTTCAACTTTGACAATGCGTTGTTAAGCTTTCTGACATTGGAGCATAATGTACTTTCGGATGCTACATTTTGAAAGATTTATCTTTCAAATGCAGTTTATTTCATGAAGATATCTTAATTTTGTTCAGAAGTTATTAGTTTAGCAAGTTGAAATGGCCGAATGTCCCACTGTGCGGCGATAGCCCGTTATACACAAATTTTTTTCTACAAATGTATAGTATAGATATCAGACTATAAGACTATTACTATGTTTATGCTATGAATTTCATGAGTTCTAGAATGCGAGAAATTAGAGTAGCCCCTGTTTATCCGACGGAGACGAATACATGAGTTGCCAGAGTTGCCAGACGTGTAATTTGGCAACAATTTTGAAATTAAATCCTCCTCCTTCACCAGCTCAAGAAGCTCAGTCAAAACGGAATCAGTCAAAAGGGATATTTTTGATTCCACACACATCTTCTATTAATTTTCTTGTTTCTTCGTCACTTATTTACTTTTTTCGCCCGGCGTTGCCACCTAATTTGTACACAATTTCATGAATTCATTCTGTCGAGATCATCGGATCTTATTATAGCCCTAAAACAGAAAACAATTTTCCATGACTTTCTCGATCTCTCTTCCAAAATGGTGAAGCAGTAAAAGTGAAGTTTCATGTTCGGACTGTACTCGAGGAGAGCATATTAAGAGAATTAAAGGTAAAAAGGGATGTGGTGTTTGTTTTTTTTTAAGAAAGAAAATAACAGTCACATTTTATGGGCTTGGTTATGTTTAAGTTGAATAGAATCTGACTTTAATGTAACAAAAATGTAATTGATTTGTCTGTCTTCAGGAACTTGGCATCGACAATGTCATACAAAAACTGGGAGAATATCGTACGAATTTGGAGGCTGACAGATGCGCATCTACTATACATACTGTTATTGAAAATGCATTAGACACCGAACGCAATCAAATTGTCGAGCTCATTGAAATTGTTGCCCATAAAATGGCACCTCCAATGAAACTCTATTTGGCTGAAGGTGCTGAAGTCCTTCATAAGGACTCAAATTCTATGGACCAACTGATGATGTATTTAGAAAGTTCATTAGACACTCTCTACAACACACTTAATGAAGTAAACTTCGGAAGAATATTGGAGAGCATTTGGTCAGAGTTATCAATAATACTGTATGACCTAATTCAATCAAATCTTGATGTATGTACTCTATCGGATAAGAATCTGTCAATACTTTTATACTTTTATATTTTTTAGAAACGACGACCACCAGCATATTTCAAAAATTTAAAGGATACCCTTCAGACAATGATATATTGTTTTAAGATGGGTAACGTTGAAACGGACGTTGACATTTTGTCTACAATTCAAAATAGGCTTGACGCCTATGCCCTTGAAACAGCAGATCTTATTCATCAATATTATATCGAGCGATTAGAATATCAAAAAAATCAACCATTGTCACCCTTCGGACAACTTGCTATAAGGGCTGAATTTACAGATGCAAGTTTATTAGTAAGTAAAAAACTATAAAAACATTAAACACTACAATATATTTTTGTTTCATATTTAAGCTTACTATACTAAATGCGCGCAATTTGCTTCCAATGGATTCAAATGGCTTAGTCGATTCATTTACTAAAGCTAGTTTTATGCCCACAAGTCGATTCAATGGAATATCACCAGTAAAGACTACTGTTCACAATAAAAATTGTTTTCCACTGTACCATCAAGAATTTTGTATGTAAGTACAAATACCTGCAGAAAAGTCTTAAATTGTTTACGTGTATATTTTGCCAATCATGTAATATATTATTTTTATTTTTTATTGATTTTGTTGTTATTTTTCTTTAGAAATTTGAATGAACAGCAGATGACCGCAGGAGATAGCTTGATTTTGTTCAGCGTAAAAGATAAGGATCTATTTGGCATGTCAAGTCAATACATAGGGGAATGCTATGTATCATTCACAGATCTCAAGGAATCTGAAGGAGAACAAATTATTATGAATTTGTCTCGACCAGAGTATACAGGTGACAGTTTTTCTTAAAATCATGTATATAAAAAAGGTAATTGAATACAATATATTTTGTTTTAGATTCCGAAACACTGCGTGCTCTGGAATTTCGACAAGGCGATAAACAGGCTAAGGATTTTATAAAAAAATTGAAAAACAAATCGTATTCCTAAGATGCAACAATTTATGTGTTAAATTACATTCTTCACCTACAAATAAAATCTAGCATTTGAAAAAAAAACTTTTCATTTGCATTAACGGGCAAAGCAAGTCAACATTGTTCTCCTTTTGACAAAGCGGTTTTGACTAAGTTGAGGGGGCTGCTGGGTACGACTGGATTGATATTGATTAAAAAAATGATTTTATCCATTAAGAACTTTGTAACTTCTATTGAAGAAACTAGCACGGTCGGAGTCGTTTCGGCCTGCACCCTGTCTACTGGTTGGGCGACCTAGTTTAGCGAGATTGGCGTGGATTAATTTCTGCCTCGACACCTGCGTTACAATAAAAAAGTCGTAGACAGAGAAAAGGAATGACCAGGCGATATAGGAACGAAAGAATTCAAAAGAAAAGTGAAAATCATCAAGCGCGGAGACAAAGCCCGCTGAGTGAAAATCGACAAAAAGTGCAAAGAAGGGTCAAACCAAAAGATCAAAGAACATCGAGTGCGGAGACAATGCCCGCTCCAAGATCACGAAGATTATTATCGAAAAACCACGCCCGCGGGAGGTCTGTAAATACATCGCCGTAACACACCACCAAGCATCTAAAATCACGGTGAAAAAAAGTGCGTGCATCAATTGCACTCAATAGCTCGTAGCCTCGAGTGTAAATAAAAGGCATTTAATCAACACCAAACTGTTACACCAGAGCACCAGAGGCTTTGGGCAGCGGCGACGATAGACGAGAGAAGAAAACAACGCAAAACAATAAAAGAGCAGCCACCAAAAAGTTGCGCTGATTTCTGAAAAAAATAAACAGTAGCAACTGCCCGGCAGAGCTGGGTCTGACCTACGACAAAGATAAACGAAACGTAAGGGGCGACCGAGAAAAAAATCCGTTTATGACCATTTCTGATTTAGCGAGATTGTTCGGCGGACTCAGTTTAGACCTTGAAATAGAACCCGAGGGAAGAGTAGCAAGAATGGACCCTGATCAGATCGAAGATCAAAGTTATAAAGGCGGCGGTCAGCTCTGCGCTAGCAATAAAAAAAGCTGACTTTAATCAGCGTTTGCAGGCTGTAACTGACCAGCTGCAGGCTGCAAAAGTTCAGGCCCCCGAGGCCAATGCCTACGATGCGGTCACCTTGGACCGAACGGTGAGTTGCGATGAAGCTCTGGATGCGGTAAAGACGCTGCCAGAATTTAACGGTGCCCAGGAGCAGTATGTTTCCTGGCAACAAGCAGCAAAAGCTGCCTATAAGCTATATGAGGGTTTTGTAGGAGGTTCAAAGTACTACCTAGCGGTCTTAATAATCAGGAACAAGATTAGAGGGCCCGCTAACTCACTCTTAGCGTCGTTCAACACAGTGTTGAACTTTGAGGCAATCATCAATCGCCTCGATTTTACATATTCTGACAAGCGTCCGATAGACTTGCTAGACCAAGAGTTTGCCACACTTCGGCAGGGTGGACTGTCCATCACTCAGTTCTACGAAGAGGTCGAGAAGAAGCTCTCCCTTCTCACAAATAACGAAAAGTATAGGGCTGAAGCACTCCGTGTCTTCGCTTCAGGCTTAAGAAGAGGCCTCACGGATACATTATTTAAGGCAAATCCTGCGGACTTGTCGTCAGCCTTGGCCTTGGCACAAGAAATTGAGGCCAACCATGATAGGCACGACTTTGCCACAAATTACTTAAGAGCTTTAGAAAGCAAACCACAGAACAGAACAAAATATAGGCAGGGCAACAAGAATGAGCCCGATCACTATAAAAGACAATCAAAGGACCCGTTCTACACGAACAATCAGGGGAACCATCAAACAGGTGATCACCGTAGCCCAGACAAAGTAGAGATGATGGATGTTGATCTATCTTCCTCTAAATTCCGTCAGCCAACTGGCTTTAAAAAGCAACAGGTGCACAACCCAGGCCTACCGGCTACAGCAACCCTAATAACGGGCACCAACAGGGTGCGTATAAAGGGCCGGCTGGATCCCAGAGATGCTGGGTCCAGCGCAGGCAGAGGATCAATCACCTCGCTCAGGTGGACCCGGAAAAATACGAACAACAGTACGAACAGTTAGCATCGGAGGCAGTGGCGGAGATTGATGACGAGAATAGTGCAGGATACGACAGTGATACAGTCAATTTTTTAGGGGATAGTCCCTGCTCCTGTTCGTCAAACGAACGCTAAACCTTTTAATAGACACTGGGGCCGCGAAAAATTATATCAAACCATTAAAAGAACTTAAGGGAATTGTCCCTGTAGAGGCCCCATTTGTTGTAAAATTCCTGCACGGCTTTAATAAAGTAGATCAAAAAAGCGGACGACATCGAGGTCCCGCCAGCAGCCAATCTACTCGAAAATGTACCCCTTCCCTGTAGGAGCCACTGATTTCGTCAATGAAGAAGTGAAGGACCTATTGCAGAACAAAATCATTCGGCCTTCCAGGTCTCCGTACAACAACCCCATATGGGTTGTTAAAAAACGAGGGGGAACGTTGTGAGCCGCGTCTACCGCCGCGGCTCTACTTTATACCCGGCACTCAGTCAGTATATATGTATGTGAGCTTGTAATAAATTACATTATTACATGTTCGCAAAAGGGATAAATTTAGTTTTAGCCAAAAAAGACAAAAAAAAAATTAAGTCAACCTTTTCGGAGATTTATATATATTATTTCCATTTTTGTTTACATACGTTTTTTACATCTGTCTTTTCTACATGTCTTTATCTACTTCCTACATATACATACACGGCTGTGTGCGAGAGAGAGAGGGAATGAGTCTGCGCTTGGAAGGCCACTGAAATTTCATTTGTTCCTTCTGACTATATTTATGATCCGATCTGATCCAGATTCAATACTCTGATAGATATGGTCATTTTCTATGATTCTGCGTTTTTGGTTTTCCCGTGTCTTCAAAATTGTAGATTTTCATCTTTTGTGGGGGCGGAAGGGGGCGTGGCCAAATTTTAAAATACACTTGTAACAGTGCGATAGGACAGGAATCTGGATACAAAATTGTGTTCCTCTAGCTTTTATAGTCTTTGAGCTATAGGCGCTCATCTGGACGAATGGGCACAGCGCCCAACCCTGTGTGTGAGAGAGAGCGAGAGGGAACGATGCATTTCGAAATGGTTTTCTTCATTGTGGCTATATTTATAAGTCGATCTGATCCAGATTCAACACTCTGATAGATATTCTCATTCTCTACGATTCTGCGTTTTTAGTTTTCTCGTATCTTTAAAATTGTGCATGCCACAGATTTTCGTTTTTGGAGTGGGCGGAAGGGGGCGGGTCGAAATTTTAAAATACACTTGTAACAGTGCGATAGGACAGGAGTCTGGATACAAAATTGTGTTCCTCTAGCTTTTATAGTCTTTGAGCTATAGGCGCTAATGAAGACGGACATACGGACAGACGGACGGACGGACGGACGGACGGACGGACGGACGGACGGACGGACGGACGGACGGACGGACGGACGGACGGACGGACAGACAGACATAGCTATATCGACTCGGCTATTGATGCTGATCAAGAATATATATACTTTATGGGGTCGGAAACGCTTCCTTCTGGGTGTTACACACATTAATTTTTTGCACAAATCTAATATACCCCTTTACTCTTCGAGTACCGGGTATAAAAAGGCACTGACGACTCGGGCACAAGCAAGAAACGGCTAATCATAGACTTCCGCAAGCTTAACTCAAAAACCATACCAGATAAGTACCCAATGCCTTGTATCTCCATGATACTTTCAAATCTGGGGAACGCAAGATACTTCACTACCCTTGACCTAATGTCATGATACCACCAAATCACGTTAGCTGAATGCGATCGTGAAAATATCTCATTTTCGGTAAACGGAGGCAAATATGAGTTCTGCCGTTTGCCATTTGGCCTCAGGAATGCATCAAGCATTTTTTAACGGGCCATCGATGACGTATTACGGGAGCATATCGGTAAGATATGTTACGTGTGTATTGACGACGTCATCGTATTCTCAAGGAATGAGGCGGATCATGTGAGAGACATTGACACCGTGCTTAGCAGCCTCCACGACGGGAACATGAGGGTGTCAAAGGAAAAGTCCCAGTTCTTCAAGGGACAAGTGGAATTCCTTGGCTTTGTGGTGTCAACCGACAGCACGAGAACACGCCCCGATAAAGTCAAGGCTATTCAGGGGCTTAGACAACCCTCCACCTTGTTTGCGGTAAGATCATTCCTGGGTCTTGCCAGCTACTACAGGTGTTTTATAAAAGACTTCGCTCAGATAGCAAGACCTTTCTCTAGCATTCTGAAGGGAGAAAATGGTGAGATCAGCAAACAACGCTCGAAAGCCATTCCCATACAGTTTGATGAGGTTCAAAAACAGGCCTTTGATAAACTTAGGAACATTTTGGCGTCGGAAGACGTCATCCTCCACTACCCAGACTTCAACCAACCATTCGACCTAGCCACTGATGCCTCATCCAGTGGCATCGGGGCGGTACTGTCGCAAAATAATAGACCCATAACCATGATTTCTAGGACTCTGAAAGACAGAGAACTAAACTATGCGATCAATGAAAGAGAGCTTCTGGCCAAAGTCTGGGCCCTAGATACGCTTCGTCACTACCTGTATGGAAAGAGTGACATTAACATCTACACAGACCATCAGCCACTGATTTTCGCGGTTTGAGATAGAAACCCCAATTCCAAGATAAAACGTTGGAAGGTGAGAATTGATGAATGCGGTGCAAGGATCTTATACAAACCAGGCAGGGACAATTACGTAGCAGATGCGCTGTCCCGACAAGACATCAATGCGTTAGAAAGCCAGAGTCGATCCGACCCAGCTACACTTCATAGTCAAGCCTCGCTCACTTACGTAATTGAGGCCACAGACAAATCAGTGAAATGCTTCAGGAATCAGATAATCCTGGAAGAGTCAAATATCCCTTCCAAGCAGTTTCACATCCTCTTCACCGAAAAAATCCGTCACAATATCGACTTTGCCAGTCGAGACACACTTCTTGCGTCTGGAGTCGGCGTTATCGACTGCATCCACTGCACTCTGCCAACTTTGGCGTTTGTGCAAAACGATCTGGTAAAAGCCTTCCCGGACACAAAATTTCGATTTTGCAAGACTTTGGTGACAGACATCACCAACGACGGGGAGCGAAGAGAGATAATGACAGCTGAACACAATCGGGCAGCCCAGGAGAATGAGAAACAGGTACTGCGCGATTATTATTTTCCAAAGATGGAAAAAATCGCAGCAGAAGTGGTCATAAACTGCAGGATATGCCAGAAAGCCAAGTATGACCGGCACCCTAGGAAGCAAGAGCTAGGGGTGACTCCAATTCCGGCAAGGGTAGGCGAATTGATTCATATAGACATCTTTTCCACCGCAGGGAAGTACTTCCTCACCGTGATTGACAAATTTTCAAAGCTTGCAATAACGCAGCAGGTTGCTTCACGCACGATCACAGACGTGAAAATACCAATTTTACAATTGGTAAACATCTTCCCAGCTATTAGAACCATCTACTGTGACAATGAGGCAGCTTTCAATTCAATTCAGCTTTTCTAAAGCACCAGTTCGACATTGATGTAGCGAATGCCCCACCATTGCACAGCACATCAAACGGACAGGTGGAACGCTTCCACAGCACCCTCTTAGAAATATCCAGGTGCATCCACTCTGTCACAAACAAGACACCTATGGGTGTGGTCCACGCAAGTTGCGACCTTGGGGAAGAAATTATGTTGAAGTTAGTAAAAGCCCAACAAGAACAGCTCGATAGTATGCGAGCAGGTCCTAGTGAAAAACAATAGGAGGTTAGGGGACAAACTAACTCCCCTCTCCGCTGAACAAGAGGTAGAGGCAGACCTGGGAACCACCGTTCTTATTAAAGGGAAGGTGGTCCACAAAAACAATTTGAGGTAGGTAAGGAATTAGGTCTAGGCAACCGAGATTCATAGCATTAAGTTCAAGTCCACTAGTACAAGTTATAGTGGGATTAAAGAAAGTATAGTTAATAAGCCGTTGTGTTTCTCATTTCTTATAGGTCACCCGTTGAATATTTGATCTTGACAGCCATGACCGACTCAAAGCTAACGGGCTACACGCACGCAGACTACATGCCCATAATTGACGGACGGACAGTAATTTGGACCGAGACCTTCTACATACAACACTCCACGAACTTGACAGAGTATGACCGATACATTCAAGAGAAAATAGAAATGACTGACGTTTTCTCACAGACGCAAAAAAAAAGAGACAGGTCGAGTATGATTTAATAAACGCAAACAATAGACAGAAAGCCATAAATTCAAGGACTCAATCACAAATAATTGCCCTCACCGAAACCGTTAACCAATTATTAAAAGTAAACAAGAAGGAAGATATTAACACTTCCCATATGAAACCCTCTTAACTAGAAACAGAATATTGACGCTCGAATTGCAGAACCTAATGATCGCCTCTACTCTGGCTAAAATAAATAACGTAAATCCAGCTATCATCTATAGCGATGACTTAGAGGCGATTTTGAAGAAAGGTTCCGCCGATATCAGTGTAACCCAACTTTTGGGCGCTGTAAATGTGAGGGCACTAGCTAATAAGGAATTGATCATCTTTGTAATTGAAATGCCCTGACCTCAGCTCATTTGTAAGAAAAAAACCATCTTCCCCGTCGCGCACAAAGGGGTAACGATCCGGCTAACCGAAGACATTATAGCAGAATGCGGCAGCAGGGTAATCGCTCATCATTAGCCTTCTGTAAGGAGGCACCGGCGAATCACTGCGCCCAAGAACTGCATTTTGGCACCGTGGCCCACTGCGACACCTAGCCGAACAACATGCCCCCGATCTTGTAGGTAGATGAGGGTATCGTGGTAATCAACGATGCCACCGCCATTGTGACCACCGACGACGGCCCGAGCGAAATGTTACGGGAACGTACTTGGTAATTTTTTACGAAGTCGCTCACGTCAACGGGACAAAATACACCAACTTCAACAATGCGCCAAAGAGAGTCCCTGGCGTAGCTACCTCGGCGAGGATTAATGTCACCCGCCACCAAACGCTGTTGAGCCTGCCGTATCTTCGCAAGCTGAATGTGAAGCATCACCCGTGGGATCGCCGTCGTCGCGATCTCCGGAAGTTGGCCGCCACTGGACACCAAACACGAAGCGCAAGGTCAGCACTTTTGCTGGGCAGCGAAGAGTGCCGTGGCCGGCAGCTAAGAGTTTGCAGTTGGGAAGTTTAGAGTTCTTAAGTTAGTTTTTAATAATCAGCCGAGTGGCAATAACGTGTAAACGTCTCGCCAATACCCGTGTTGTATTTAAATATTACTTATATGTATAATAGGAAATAGACAAGTTATTAAACATAATTATTTTAATCTATTTTATAATCGCCTATAATCGAGCGGGAGGTTAGGCAAATAATGGAAAAATTCCCGAATATACCATGCAGCACGATCGCAATATACAGGGATTGGAATCAATCAGTATAAAGCAACAACAAAAATACACTTGTTGCAAATCAAGTTTATGCTCCCTAGACACGTGTGTAAAACCATCGCCAACGAGGCATCAAAGAGGAAATTTGTACTCTACCAGTTTTGCGCTATAAATTATTGTTGCATTCTCTTACACATCAATGTTGGTGGCTATGCAGTACTTAGGTTAGGTTAGGTTTATAGAGCTGCTCGACCGTAGTCGAGGTCACTCGGTTGCAGATCTGCCCATTGTGATGCCCTTACTTGTCATGTGATGGTTTTCTCTAACTAGGGAGGTTTTTTAAACCATCCTGAGGCATGAATAAAGAGTGCCAGTTTCCCAAGCGGCATGATTGCCAGGCTGTCCAGGTCCTTAAAGGAAACTCTCCCGAGAGTACGGTGCCGCCTTCCCATAAGTGCAGGACAACCGCAGAGGACGTGCTGAACACTATCTATCTCCTCTTCATCCATACAGCTGCGGCAGAAGTCATGGTGGGTTAGTCCGAATCTCATGGCCATGCGGCCGATGACACAGTGCACCGTTATGACTCCCATCAGTGTGCGCACCTGGCTTTTCCTGAGACTCAGGAGAGTCTTGGTGCGCTTGTAGTCGTAATGAGGCCAGAGCGAGCGTGAGATCCCACAGTTTGGGGTGGTGTTCCACCGCCTGTCGGCTCTCGTTCTAGCTAGGCCCATCATCTGCGAGATAATGTCTCGTAGTGGTCTCCGTATATCACTAACCGCATCCGCAATGGGCTTTGCCGATCCTGCTCTGGCACACTCATCAGCGCTCTCGTTTCCTGCGATGTCACTGTGACCCGGGACCCACGTGAGCGTGAGCGAGTGTGACCTGATTTGGTTAAGTGCTTCCACTGTATCGCGTACGAGTTAACTAGTGGTTTTGCAGGATACCAAGGCTTTGATAGCAGCCTCGCTGTCAACGTAGGGTGTTATGTTCCTCGGAGATATGTCCAAGGTGTATAGCAAATTCGCCGCTTGCCACACTGCATGGCTCAATACGAATTCCGATTGGTGGTTTTGTGAATTCCGTATGACCAAGTCGGGTAATAATCATACAGGTAAAGCGTGGATTTCCAAGCCAGTGCGTTTTGATAGGATTGATAATTTTTTTTATTTATTTCATATAGATATACCTAACACGACAGAAGGAGTTCACATGCATAGTTGGTTGTTTTCACATAAAATGATTTACTTATTCTAATATGTTGTACAATGACTATTTCGAAATATTATTAATATATTTATTTTATATTTTCATAGTGTGTTTATATTATTTGTAAATTTTATTTTTATTTTTTTTTTCTTTTATTTTATTTATAATAGATTTATTAGATTTATAATATGATAAAATAATAGTTCAAAGTGTATGTTTCAAAATAGTAAATAACAAAAATGTTCATTCACCTTTGTGATTTCATATGGGCCTAAATACTCGCTGGCCAACTTGCGTTCTGCGACGAACTGCGTCCTCTTGATCGCCACCATGTCTCCCACTCAGTAGCCGTGCTCAGCTCGACGTTTTTTTATCATAATTGCGCTCATAATTGCGCCTTCTCTATGTTGTGTTTCGCTTGGTCACGCAGCTCTTGACGCTCGTTGTTAAACTGTGTAACCAATTCCTCGTGAGCACCTGCAATAGGCGACTCTCAGCTTTTCTGTGCATATTAATCCCAAACAAGATCTCGAATGCCGACGACTTCAACGTTCAATGCACATGCCAATTAATCGCCATCTGGACCTGCGGCACATACTTGTACCACTTCGTTTACTCCTGAATCGACAGCTTTGCGATGATGCCCAAAATTGAACGGTTCACCCGCTCAATCTGACCGTTGCTTCTAGCCACGCCTGTCGTTGTCCACACATGTTCGACTTTGTTCTCGTTGAGAAACTCGCTGAATGCGTTGGATGTAAATGCTGCGCCTCTGTCGCTGACTATGCGCTTGGGAAATCCAAGCACAAATGACCAATCGCTCAGCCTCTTTACAACTTCTTCTTGTCCCGTTGACTTGGCCACACCAACTTGGAAAACGCATCCACCACAGCAAAAATGTATTTGTATTGCATGGCAGTCGCCTCCATTGGTCCCAGATGATCAACGTGCAGCGTGTGTAGTGGCGTGTCACCCTTGTCAATGCAATGGAGATAGCCCTCTTGTTTGCCTAACTTTTTGCTGAAAATGATACAACTGTTAAAATTAGCAATCGACTTTGTTACTTTCCTTTCAAGGTGCGGAATCCAGTATTGCTGCTGAATTCAGTGCATTGTCTTCGCTGTTGAGAAATGGCCAACTTCAGGAGATCCTTGAATGATTTCCCTTTCCATCAGCCTTGGTTCAACCAATACGACATTACCATTTACAGCTTTGAAGAGAAGACCTCCTTTTAGTTTGTAGTCTTGGTATGGGTGCTGCTTCCCGATCTCAACTATCGCTTTGATGAAATCCTGCTGTGCCTTCTTTATCCGAGCTGTTAGCTCCGTCGTCACGAACATGCACGTCTGCGGAAAACAACTGAGACAGTCCACGTATCTCATTCGTTCCCCTGGGCAGTGTACTGCTTTGAATGTGAAGTCCTCCATGTACAGAATCCATTCTCTCGGTATGTCTGCTTTCGTTGTTGTCTGCTTAAACGCCGCACAGTCAGTGGCAAGATCAAATTTATCCCCAACAGGTAATGACGAAACTTCTTGAGTGCGAGATATGCTGCTTTGACCTCCAAATAGTAACTATGACGTTTGGACTCAGCTTCTGTAGTCTTTTTACTCCAATAGTAAATAGGGTGGAAACTGCCATCAAACTGCTGCAACAAAACAGCTCCGAAACCGTCTTTGGATGCATTCGTGTGGAGTTCCGTTGGTGCTTCTCGTGAGTATATATGTAATACAGGTGCGTTTACAAGCAACTTCTTTAAGGTTTGTAGCGACTGTTGCTCTGCTTCTCTTATGTTGAAAACCGTCTCCTTCCAGATTAGATTCGTTAGCGGCCGTGCAACTTTTGCGTATCCAGGTATGCATTTTCTGAAAAATCCGGTGAGTCCCAGAAAAGCTTGTACTCTTTTGATGTCTTTGGGCGTAGCAAACCGACTGACTGCTGCTGTCTTCTCTTTGCCGGGCCAGATTCGGCCGTCCTCTATAATATGACCCAGAAAGTGTATACTACATTTCTTCCACTTGATCTTTAGGCCATATTGCGCAGCTGTCTCCAGAACCAACTTTTTCTTCTTCATGTATATCGTCCATATAAAGTTGCATAACATCAGAATTGATTAATTTTTGGAAAATATAGTTTACGAACCGAATGAACGCAGCTGGCGAGTTCTTGAATCCGAAAGGCGCTTTATTAAATTCAAATAATCTCTCCTTTTTGACGAAGGCTGTAAACGACTTGCTCTGTTTTTCCATAGGTACGTGGAAAAATCCGTTTTCAAGGTCCATTATGGTGAACCACTTAGCCGACTGCAGCTTCTCCAAGACTTCCTCTATGATCGGGACAGGGAAACAGTCTACTAATTTAGCTTATATTTAACTTCCTGTAGTCTACGGATACTCTAAGTGTACCATCTTTAATCTTCACGACGACAACTCTGCTGGCCACGTTTGACGATGATTTGCGCACAATTCCTTGTTCGATCCATTCCTCTACTTGCTTCTTTACGGCGCTGGCTTCGTCTGCTGCTAAACGACTCGGTGAGTGATGAAACGGCTGGAATATGCCGTCGGGAACCATCTTCAGTTGGATTGGGCACAACTTCTGTAGGCTTCTGGTAACTGCTTTTTATCATCTGTTCAACTTCTTTGCAATATTGAGGCGGAGCTACGAATGATGATTTTTCAGTGACATTATATATAATAGCATATTCATCTGTTGGCACAGGATCAGCGTCGAGCTTCAAAAACGTGTAGCCCTGTCTATCAGCGACAAAAGGAATTTTTTTAATGAAATCGTGCCCCAACAGTACGTCGAAATCAATCTGGTTACTGGGGACGACTATGAACTTCTGGTTGGCCTGCAAATTATCCATGAAAATTATGCATGAAAGTATCCGACGAGCTTCGTTGTTGTATGACCCAGACCACGCAACATAGTTGTGCGTTTGAAAAGTTCAACGTTCATCATGGTCTTCAACACACTCTCTTTGATTATGGTTACATCAGACCCTGTATTCACTAGACAGTCAACTTCAATGACGTTTATCTGAATTTTTTTCGTGCGATTGCGATCAGAAATGATGTGAACTTTATCAACTTTATCGGCTTTACAAAGACAGTTACGCGAAATATGACCATTCTGATTGCACTTCAAACACTTCGTTTCAGCTTTACAATCTTTGCGCTTGTGTTCTCCTGATCCACATTTATATATATATTTGTTGTTTGAAATTCGCTTTATACCGTTCTTTATTGCCCTTCTTTTCTGATATTTCCAAACGATCATAGACATCGAACTCTTCTTTCAAAGCATTGAAGGTTTTACAGCGAAACATGGCATACTTATACTCGTTTTTTTATATCCTAACCATTCACAATATGGCTTATGACAGCCGTGTCTTCAACATGTCCAACTGCTGCTATTTTTCTCATCTGAAACAGGTACTCGTGCAGCGATTCGTCACTCTTCCTCTTTCTTTCTTGCAGCTGCCGATGAATGTCCGCACTATTATATTTACATGTGAATTCATCCAATAATACGATCTTGAGGTTATTATAGGTGCACACGCATTCAGCTTCTAGAAACAGCTTGGCTGCGCCGGTCATTTTTCCTCTGGCATGTACATACTTTTGCTTCTCAGTAAGCTCATATCATATCATGTCGGCATTTTTTTCGAACATCTCGAACCACTTTTCTATTGGAACCGATCTGCCATCGCATTCACTCACAATTTAACCAAAATTATCTGGGGCGATTTTTATTTGGACTTCTCGTTGCTCATCACCATCAAACTTAGCAGTTGTATCATCTGACCAATTTTGTCATCCGTATTGTTTCACTCATCTACAACATCTTCCATCTCGTTTGTACTCTCGCGCGACGTTCCTGGTATTCTTCCTTATTCTTTTCTTTCTCCTTCCAATGCAGCGGCGGCGGTGTTTGCATCATCTTTACGGTTCTTTTCGGCTTGTGTATGTGTACCCCACTATATCGCGTCTATGCGTGTCTTTTCTGCTTATGTTTGTACCGTGTCTGTGCGTGTCTTTCTTCTGCGCGTCTCTGCGTGTTTCTCTGTATATGTACGTACCGCGCACTGACAAGGCGACGCTACGGCGCGACCTCGAATTTCACAACTTTTCGCAACCGAGCTAAGCAACAGATTCTTCAATTGCTGTCTATTGTGCTCTGCTCACAGAATTTGGATCGCTGAACTTAATGTTTATAGCCACTGGGAACAACTTTACAACCTTATGTAGCTACAAACAACGACTTTTACAACGTTTCAACGATCCTCTTCTTGCATCAGCCAACTTCTTCTTTTTGGTCACACACTCTGAGCTCTGTATTTGAAACGGACGAGCCTCCAAATGTAAGATTTATAATAGGATATGGTTTATTAATTATGTAAAGATCAAATAACAGCTCAAAGTGTGTTTCAAAATAGTAAATAACAAAAATGTTCGTTCAACTTTAGCTCTACTTTTCGCTGCCGCTTCCAAAAACTGACTGTGCTGTATCGATGGTCGCTTTTCGGCTAGGTCTCTTAAATATCGGTTAGGTCTTTTAAATATCGGTTAGGTCTTATCGATGGTATCTTAAGCCTAGTACTCAGACGAGCAAAATATTCTTGCGCCTATATTTTGCTGTGTGACCAGTGTGACCAGATGTGCATGCTCTACGGTTACACTGTTTTGTATTTGTTTACAAATAAAATCAGTTGTAAATTCAAATTTTGTCAGAAAGCAAGCCGGAATGTACTATTTACGGGCTCTGTGGCGCTGGAGAACGACAAAGAACATAAAAAGCTCCGCAATATTGGATAAATCAGTATCTATTAAATTATAAATAAATAAAATGTTTATCGTTTATAAAATTAATAAGAAACAATATCCATTTAATCAGCTTCAATAAGATTCAATTTGTTTTCATTATTGCAATTTTCTAGCCGGTGCAATTTTCTAGTGTCGATGACGACAGAATATAGAATAATTCTATCTTTCAGTCGAGCCCAGCAAATACCACCTTTTCTTTTCCAGTATATATCGTTGCCTTTCCAGTATTAATCGGTCATTTATTTTGCTTGTCTGAGTACTCGTTTACAAAATTCTTGCGTAAGAATATTCTTACAGGCGTACATTTTTATCGTTTCCATACGAATATCATCCCTGATTCTTGCGCAAGAATATTTTGCTCGTCTGAGTACTAGGCTTTAAGTGTAAATGTTAATTAGACAGGATGGTGTTAGCTACTTGATACCCTGCCCTTTACATTTATTTATTAAATTTGTTTATTTTTTATTTATTATGAGATATTATTGTCATGCTTATAGAAGTTATTTTAAGTTAATTATTTCAGTATATTTATTTTTCCTTTATTTAATATTTATTCTTGGTTTACAATATTGGTTAGCCCGTGAGGGTGAAAGGTTTGTATGTCTGCAAGGACCAGTGAGCTACAAGAGACTAAAACTACTTTACTTTACAAGAATACAAAATACAAATCTAAAAGATGCCCTTCGTCGGCAGTGCTCCCATCAGAATGCCGACTCAGCGCCTCGTGACCATTCGTCCGTTGCTCATAAAGCTCATGCGTGTGCGGCAGTGAATTCCTCTTCAGCGCGGCTGTCGGCTGCGCATCCGTTAGATCGGATATCGCTTGCTGTTGAGGTGAAATGTGTTGACACTTTCTGTCTCTGTGGCCGGTCTTTGGCTGTTCCTACCGGCTGCAGTACAGCCCGTGTTAACTCCTCCCACGGATAAGTTGGGACCGTCCTCGGCACTCTCTGAAGGAGCTTCTGGGTCCGTCGATTCGATTGTTGCGTACCGACGTGTTCGTGACACCCGGCGCTGCGTTAGCCATTTGACTCCAAAACAGGCGAGGAGGAGAACTGTGGTGGCGCAGCTGCCCATAATGGGCTTGTACAGCAGTTCGTCTTTTATATTGCCGATGTTTCGTAGGTTCTATAGACTCAAATCGTGGAGGAACGGCAGGCTGAGTCTCTCCCGGTGTGCCGTTATGTTGACTTGGGACATTGCTGAGACGACTGGACTTTTTTGTAGAATGCCATGGTGATTGGTGAACTGGCTTCCGTTCAGAAAAATTGTATCTGTGAATGTTTTAAGATAAGTTCCAGAGATTAGTTGTTTATCCCCGTTTTGTGATACCACGGCCACTGTTGCGTCATTAATGACGATCACGCCTTCGTTGACCTCCATGATGGGATCTAGGTGTCCAGTGTCTGTGCTGCATGTAGCGGCGGCTCCTGATACCAGTTGTTGTGCGCAGGAGCCCGATGCCAGTTTCCTGCAGAATGTTGTCCTGGCTGCGTCTCTGCAATCTCCCACGGTGAAAGTGTGCTCACCACAATCAGCGACAGTATTCTTGTCATCGAAGTCTAAAACTTCTTTATTATGCTGGACTGGGTGAACGCTTATCTTTTTACATGTCTTTTGGAGAATTGGGAACTTGATTAAGAAATTCAAAATATCTTTATTCTGAAAGGCCCTGTACTGGAAACTCCTAAAATTTGGCTACGCTAACATTTGTGAGATGATCATTCATAACTTCTTTGATATCAATGTCATTTAGTATGGTTAAGCTAAAGTCGATGTGAATAGTAAAATTTCTAATTCTGCAATCATTGTTCTGTTTTGTGCTAGTATTGTCTCATACAAGTGTTCCGTTTCCGTCTCGTCTACCTTATTGATTGTGTTCATTGCGTTACTAATTTCGTTGAGTCGTTCTTGTATCTTCGTATTTATTTCTATTTGTCTGTTTTCTGCTTCCGTTAATTGCCCCTGCCTAAACTTAACTTGTTCCCAGTCATCAAAGTCTGGGGTTCCCTCAGGTGAACCCTCAGCATAGCTATAAGGGTGCTAATATGTCCCAAATACGTTTAGTATTGTTCGGGTCTTGTCTGCGTAGTCTTCGTAGGAGGATACGTTCGTAGTGTGACCTATGTATCCCAACCTGTCCCATATCGTCACGTCCCCGTCTTCTATCGGTATGTATTGTGAGTGTGAGTAGTCACTAAGTTTTCTTAAAGCGGCTACGGAGGTTGAAGTTGATCTTGGCGTAATCTTTTATGAAGCATCGATAGTAGCTTGCAAGACCTAGAAATGAACTAAGGTCGAAAAGTGTAACCGGGGTCGGAAAAGTTGTATCTTCTCAGGTGATGTTGTTATCCAGCCTCTGGATACAATGAATCCCAAGTACTCCATGCTTGTTTTGAAAAACTTGGATTTTTCTTGGGATACTCTCATGCCTGCGTCGTGGAGACTTTTAAGGACCCAGTTGATATCCCTAACATGATCTTCTTTTGTCTGGGAAAAAATGATCACGTCGTCTACATAAACGTAACACGTTTTACTTATTTTCTTTTTGAGGACATCTTCGATAGCATTATTCAGCCCAAAGCGAAGTCTGCAAAACTCATACTTCCCATTGTTTACGGAAAAATCAGCCTTTTGCCTGTCCTTCTCTGCTAGCTGGATCTGATTAAAGCGAGATTTCAGGTCCAATCTTGTGAAATATTGGACTTAACCAATATTCGACAGGATAGTCGAAATTATGGGGATGAGATACTTATCATCAATCGTAATTTGATTCAGTTTCCTGAAATCAATAACCAGTCTCTTTTTCTTGCGACCGTTTTCGTCCGTCCCCTTTTTATCAACGACCCGCGTCGGGTTATTATGAGGGCCGGATAATGACGTTCGCTAGAAGTTGTTTAGCCTCTGCATTAACAAAATCGGCCAAATCGAGCCTCATTAGGGTCTGTGAATGCTTTTATTCTACTTTCTATCATATTGTTGAATGGTTCCCTGACGGCAACTGGGACATCAGTGTCGTCAAAGTGCATGAATTTAACGTCTGGTGAACGTGTGAAAAGGATAGATTCTGAACCATAATCCGTCTTTGTTATATTGGTTGTAAGGTCAATCATTGCGTTTACCTTTTTATGGAGGTCGAGACCTATAATGCCGTCGAAGTCTTTCAATGTATTTATGATAAAAAAAAGACTTGACTTGAAAGAGATGAATGAGACCTTTTTTTCGATAGTTGTGCTACCATGAATAGACTTGACTTGGAAGGGGTTTTCTACAGGTACAATATGTTTTAGTTCGGGGTTTTATATAGCTTTTAAAGGCCTCTGTGTCTACGAGCAACCTGATTGTGTGCCCCGCTACTATTCGTGTGATAAACGGTAGCAGGGAGCGACCCCTAGAAAATTGCAACTATCTTCGTCGGAAAGTGCATCGTCAATGGCTGCGACTTCTTCTTGGGCAATTGCCTCATACTCCTGGTCACCTGTTGTTTCTTGTGAAGAATAAATAATTTTTTGGGCGTTCACTACCTCTAAATTTATTTGACCTATCGTTTTGCTGATATTTGGTCGGTTGTTTAAAGCGGGAGGACGAGTCGACCTCCATGGGTTCTGGTGTGGAGCTTACTTGAGTGTTAGGAGACTGAGTGTGGATACGCTGTTTATTGCTGTAAGAGCTTGGGGAGAAGGCCTTATCTTGGCTGCCTCCTTGGGTTTTTATATAATGGGGACTCTTTTTGTGGCCCCCCCTGATTATAACTGTCGTTGTAGTTGTTCTGTTGAGAACCACTGCGCCAATTCTGACCTCTATAGGCAGCTGGTTTTTGGGTTTTTCCTCGATTTGTCTAGCAAAACTGGCCGCGAATAGACCGCATTCGTTACTAGCCTCTGCCTCTTGAGCTGGAGCCAGTGCCGTCGGTAAATCATGAGGCTTCGCCGGAAAGACTGCTGTTTTCAAGGACTTTTTAAGTCCGGAAATAAATTAATCTAAGGCGTCTTCCCTATACTTATTGTTTAAGACGGCAGCGGCAGCTATGTCATGAGTCATGGTGGTTTTATTAGTAAGAAGCGTGAGCTTTCCTTGAATTTCATCATAGTACTTCAGAAGAGAAAGTTCTCCCTGTCTCAAAAGACCCAACTCCAGGGTTATTACTTGTACTGGAATTTTATCAGCGTACGTGAAGTCTAACCTAGCCATGATTGCTTTAAAATTTAAAACCGTGTTGTACGAGGCAAGCATAGCATCGGCGGGACCTTTAATATTGTTTCGAGCCAAAAAATGCCTGCTGCTACCATCGAATGGTTCGAATACTGAGTATGCGGAATGGGCGGCTGGCGCCAAGAAACATAACTTTCTTGACTGCCATTGAATTCGGGCATGGATTTAACCATATCAAGGGGCTCGCACTTTACGTCCCTATTAATAGAAGCTGGTTGGTATTCTTTAACGCCCGGGTCAATTGTTATTGCCATTTATCTCTGAGACGAGTTTATATTTTCCTCAAATTCTAATCTTTGATTTTAAAGGACCGCGCCTATTGACCTTTCTTAAAGGCGTTTAGTTTTTCTCAAAGTCTAACTTTTGTGCTAATAGGGCCACAACGATGGCGGCCTCCATATTCTTGATCTGTTCTTGATTCATATTTTGACTATTTTCAGCTGGGATATTGTCGTACTTGATACTCTATGGCGTTGGCCTCTTCGTCACTGCTCATTTATGGTCGTATTTATTGTTTTTATACCCGGTACTCGAAGAGTAAAGGGGTACATTAGATTTGTTGAAAAAATGGATGCGTGTAAAACCCAGAAAGAAGCGTTTCCGACCCCATAAAGGATATATATTCTTGATCAGCATCAATAGCCGAGTCGATATAGCTATGTCTGTCAGTCCGCCCGTCTGTCCGTCTCCATGAGCGCCTATATCTCAGAGACTATAAAAGCTAGAGGAACACAATTTTGCATCCTTACTCCTGTTATATTACACTGTTACAAGTGTATTTCAAAATTTTGCGCCGCCCTCTTCCGCCCACTCCAAGGACGAAAATCTGTGGCATGCACAACTTTAAAGATACGCACAGCGGGGTGGGCGCTATGCCTGATCGAATTTTTTGACGCCTAGATCTCAGAGACTATAAGAGCTAGATCAACCAAACTTTCTTTCCAAGCTCCTGTGATATCAAACAGAGACGAGTTTGTTTCAAAATTTGGACACGCCCCTTTCCGCCCATACAAAGGACGAAAATCTGTGGAATCCACAATTTTGAAGATACGAGAAAACCAAAAACACAGAATCATAGACAAAAAATTACCATATCAATCAGAGTGTCAAATCTGGATCAGATCGGTTCATTAGTATAGCCAGAAGGAACAAACGAAATTTCAGTGGCCTTCCAAGCGCAGACTCATTCCCTCTCTCTTTCGCAAACAGCCGTGTATGTATATGTAGGAAGTAGATAAAGACATTTAGAAAAGGCAGATGTAAAAAATGTATGTAAACAAATATGGAAACATCTAATAGATAAGAATCTCCGAAAAGGTTCGACTTAATTTTTTTTTTTTTATTGGCTAAAATTCATATTATCCTCTTTGCGAACATGTAATAAATAACATATATAGTAAGCTCACATACATATATACTGACTGAGTACCAGGGTATAAAGTAGAGCCGCGGCCGTAGACGCGGCTCACGACGTTCCCACTTGTTAATCTTCACTTTAAATTAGGGCTCGGCACGGCCCTATCTAATGAGGATAGGAAAATGTCTCTGCTGCTGCGCTGCCGCTCACGGACAGTATAAAAAAGCAGCAAGCCTTCGTGTGGCTTCGGCAATGCGACTTCGGCTGTTGCTATCTCGTTTTGTAGACTGCGTGTGCATTAAAATGTTTTCAGTTGCTGCTGAGCCGTGGAGAAGGCAAGACCGCGCTGCGCAACTGTTTGATTTAACACTGGGAGAAAATTATGTTCAACGAGAAGTGGGAAGAAAATTCTTTTTTTCATCTAAAATATGGATGGCGATGCGCAATGCGTTATATGCTATTATATTGCCTGCAAATGCGATCCATTTGCTATTGAAAGACATTTTAATAATTTGTATTTTATACGACAGTTTCCGCATGAAACATTTGCCATTTAACTACAAATTTTGTCGCAGTGTAAAGCAGTAAACCGGTTTCGCCATCAGGCATGTTCGGGTTTTTGCTACACACACCAGCATGTTGAGTGTATGCGTGCCGAGCCCTGCTTTAAATGCTTTTTCGACTTTTGTTTTTTGTTTAAACTTCACTCTTCGTACACTTTTGTTTTCATGGTAATTATACCCAGTACTCGAAGAGTAAAGGGGTATATTAGATTTGTGCAAAAAATTAATGTGTGTAACACCCAGAAGGAAGCGTTTCCGACCCCAAAAAGTATATATATTCTTGATCAGCATCAATAGCCGAGTCGATATAGCTGTGTCTGTCTGTCCGTCCGTCTGTCCGTCTGTCCGTCTGCATTAGCGCCTATAGCTCAAAGACCATAAAAGCTAGAGGAACACAATTTTGTATCCAGACTCCTGTCCTATCGCACTGTTACAAACGTATTTCAAAATTTCGCCCCGCCCCCTACCGCCCACTCCAAGGACGAAAATCTGTGGCATGCACAATTTTAAAGATACGAGAAAACTAAAAACGCAGAATCATAAACACTGACCTTATCTATCAGAGTGTTGAATCTGGATCAGATCGGATAATAAATATAGCCACAATGAAGAAAACCATTTCGAAATGCATCGTTCCCTCTCGCTCTCTCTCACACACAGGGATAGGCGCTATGCCTGATAGAATTTTTTGACGCCTAGTTCTCAGAGACTATAAGAGCTAGAACCACCAAACTTTCTATCCAAGCTCCTGTGGTATCAAACCGAGACGAGTTTGTTTTAAAATTTGGCCACGCCCCTTTCCGCCCCCACAAAAGATGAAAATCTACAATTTTGAAGATACGAGAAAACCAAAAACGCAGAATCATAGAAAATGATTATATCTATCAGAGTATTGAATTTGAATCAGATCGGATCATAAATATAGTCAGAAGGAACAAATGAAATTTCAGCGGCCTCCCAAGCGCAGACTGATTCCCTCTCTCTCTCGCACACAGTCGTGTATGTATATGTAGGAAGTAGATAAAAACATGTAGAAATGGCAGATGTAAAAAATTTATGTAAACAAATATCGAAACATCTAATAGATCAAAATCTCCGAAAAGGTTCGACTTAAATTTTTTTTTTTTGGCTAAAATTAAATTTTTCCCTTTTGCGAATTTTTCCCGCGGCTCACAACGTTCCCCCTCGTTTTTTATTCGATCTCTCGACTTTTTTTTTGTGTCTTAACTTCACTTTACGTATACTTTTTTAAAGTGGTAATTTTTTATTCGATCTTCGATTTTCGGTATCGCTTTTTAACTTCACTTTGATTTGAAATTTCTTCTGTTGGTATTTGTATAACTTTTTTCTTTACCGAGAACTTACATTGGGCGCCAGATATTTTAAGTTGGTTATTTCAGTATATTTATTTTTCCTTTATTTAATATTTATTCTTGGTTTATAATATTGGTTAGCCCATGTGGGTGAAAGGTTTGTATGTCTGCGAGGACCAGTGAGCTACAAGTGACTAAAATTGTTTTACTTTACAAGAATACAAAATACAAATCTAAGACCTGCCCTACGTCGGCAGCGCTCCCATCAGAACGCCGACTCAGCGCCTCGTGACCATTCGTCATATCGCTTGCCGTTGAGGTGGTCTCTTTGGCTGTTTTTTGGCTGTTCCCACCGGCCGCAGTGCAGCCCGTGTTAACTTATATATATTTTCTATTTTCTTTTATGAGTTTCTTAGGTATGTTTCTAGATTCTCCCTAAATTGCGTTGCTCTGCTAATATTTTTAATGTTAATAGGTAGCTAATTCCATAATCAAATAGCATTTATTAAAAATTGTTTTCCTGAATCGGCAAGTTTGTACCTTATGGTTACGAGATTCAATGTTCTAGCTGATGAAGCAAAGTTTAATTTTTCATACAAGTAGCTCGGCTGTCTGGTATAAATTAATCGATGCAGAACAATTAATGTTCTGTACCCTATCCATTTCTTGAGATCCGTTTTGAGTATTTCTTTTACTAAAATTTAAATATGATCAGTTCGTCTCTTATTATAAATATAACGGGCAATGTTATTAAATGTTACTTTTAGTTTTCGTTGAGACTCAGCATCACAATAACCAAATATTTCACTTCCATATAATAGGGTAGGTGTCAGACATGTCTTGGCTATCATTAGTTTTATTTTATCTGGTAAGAAATTTTTTATGGGTGCAAGTTGCCTTAGTAGACAATATGTTCTTCTAGTAGCTCTCAAGAAAGGGTATTGTTAATTTTTAATCCCAAGTTCTTCTTTCAATTTTCTTCGAATTTAATATAATATTTATTATTATACATTTACGAATCCCATCATACAAATAGCTTTGTAGTTATAGCAAATGATGTAATCATTTATATTTTACTGTGATAAATAATGTAAGAACAATAAATGAACCTCAAAAAAATATATATATATACATATGTCCGGTTTAAGTGCCAATCCATTACACTTAGCCCAGTTACTAACATTGAACAAATCACTGTTATAGCCTGTTTACACTACAGTTGAGTTATTGAGTTATTGAGTTTCGGGCAAAACTCGAGTTTCATTTACATGGGGCAGCATAGGGGCCCTAGAGGTGGCAAAAAAGTTGAGTTTAGGTTGAGTTTCAATCGAGTTTTCCGATTTTCCGAATATTTCAACCCTGATCTGCCTATCGTGGAAATATCACCACTAAAAAAACAACAAAAAACATATGTGATTATGGAGAAAAAAGGTAAACAAACAAATATTTCCTAAAAACAATACTTTTAATACAATTTGATCGCTAGATACGAGATTTGTTTGGTCACTTAAGGCTTTACAGGCATTCCTGGACTTTTGGCGCATTTTTTAAAATAATTAAACAAATATATGAAACAAATTTATACTTTTTTCAATATTTATTTATATTAATGTTCATGAAATGGCTTTTGACACAGCAAATAGACTCAATACCGTAAAAATTCCGCAGAGGATCCTAGGCAATGGCTATTCTCTTCTCAAGAGGGATTGTCACTCGAAAAGGAGTATCTTTCTTTTGGAGTTTGGGCAACAGTCCATCAAGTATGTTGAACGCACGCCTTTCCATGCGGAAATTTTCCTTAAAAAAGGCATCAGAGTTCTTCGCAACGTCCTCCTCCTAAAAGGATCCATATCGCGGCTATTATAATTCAATGTTTTTATGAAATAGAAGCACTTGAAAATGAAATGCCAATTTCTTACCAGGGTCCAAATGCGTGTATTTAAAATTGTATCCAAATACTCCACAGTTTGTGCAGACATTGTCGCCAAATCAATACATCGCACCATCGCTGCTTCTATCTGCGCCGAATACAACATAAATGTTTCCTCGAAGTTCATATTTGCGTAATTTAATAATTTAAACAAAACAACGCACGCTCGTGTTTGCCAGCAAGCCAAAACTCAATAACTCAATAACTCAACTTTTGTGTAGTGTAGACACCAGTTCTGAGTTATTGAGTTTCCTCGGTTATCGATAGGTAACTCACTGTAGTGTAAATAGGCTATTAAACACACTTATACACTCAGCAATTTTACTCAATGGACGACTACCATACATTTGTGCGTCGTCTGCATACATATGACTTTTACAATTTAACAGGACTTTTGAAAGGTCATTCACATATAAAGAAAACAAAAGCGGTCCAAGAACTCAACCTTGGGGCACACTACGTGTAATGCTCACCATTGACGAAATTCTATTTTAAATTAAAATTTCGTGGTTAACCGTGTCAAATGTTTTACTAAAGTCATATAGGACCAATAACGTCACATTTCCTTCATCCTGATTTATTCTAATGTCTTCTGTAATATTTACTATTGCTTTACTAGAGCTTTTTTGTCTCCTGTAACCTGACTGTTTGTCACTTAATAGTGCATTGTCATTTAGGAAGGTGAGAATTTGCTGTGACTTTATTTGGTCAAGGACTTTTGACAAAAATGATAATATTGAAATAGGCCTATCTCACTTTTTCCTTTGGGCACCGGTATTATTTTTGTAAACTTCCACGCCTCAGGGAATGTTGATTTCGTTGAAACAGTATTGCAAATATGACGTGTGGCAATATTTGCGTAAGTAAGATTTTTAGAAATTTTGGATTTATTTCATTCAGTTCCATAGCACTTGACTTTATTTTTAGAACAGATTCTAGGATATCACACTGACTGGCACACATAAAGTTAAAAGTATTATCATAGGAACTATTTTGTTCATTGTCAAGATAATGATTATATGTTACTTCAGGTACTCCGTTTATCACAAACGTTCTGTTTTATTCGTTAATGTCCACATCTATTTTTATGTTATTTGTCTTCTTCCCTATTCCCAAGTCTTTAAGCTCTCTCCATGTCCTTTTAGTTGATATTGCACTTTGAAACCTTACAGAATAAAAAGACTTTTCTTGCGGTCAGTATTAATTGAATGGTTTTTTTCTTCAAATCTCTGAATTGCTGGTAATGAACAGACGTTTTGTAGCGTTTCCATTTATTATATGCTCTATCCCTTCACAATATACTGTGTGCAATATTTTGGTTGAACTATGGAGTTATCTTTGGTGTAATTTTTAAACCCGGTACTCGAAGAGTATAGGGGTATACCAGATTTGTGCCAAAAGTGGATGTGTGTAACACCCAGAAGGGGGCGTTTCCGACCACATAAAGTATATATATTCTTGATCAGAATCAATAGCCGAGTCGATATAGCTATGTCTGTCTGTCCCTCCGTCTTCATTAGCGCCTAAAGCTCAGAGACTATAAAAGCTAGAGCAACACATTATTATATATATATATATATATACGTATTAAATATAGTATGCGTATATGCTGTTTGAATGATCCGTTATAGTTAGGGGGTGGGAGGGATACCTGCGAATGCATTTGTTCACTCTATGAAAAGAAAGGGAATTGTCCATAAAAAAAAACTGCGAAATCAAAACACTATCGGCTGGCAAGCACGTATCTCTCTGTTTCCCCCTTCCACCTTATGACCAAGAGCCCCTCTCTCATCTAACAAAACGGATGCACGTCTTCCACCCTCTTCCACTCGGTAAACAACTTTTGAACCGTTACAGTATATGGAGGGGGAACGCAAATGTATTCACTAAAAAAATGCCTATGGAAGGAATGAGCAAAAAAAGGTTACATTGCTTTGAGTTTTTCTCTCTATCTCTCTCTTTTCACTTGAGAACTCTCTGCCCCACTCAAACAAGTGCTCTTTTAATAGAGACTCTGTATATTTATACTTATCAGTATGTCTCCAAGATGAATTTAGTAATAAGGTGACAACATCTGCGTCACAATATCTGCTCTCTTTCGAGAACCCTCCGTTTGTCGTATGCTGAGCGCCGAAAAAGAGTGGATGGTCCTCTCCACAGCGGACGACGTCGCCTCATTATTTATCAATCAGAGAGAGGGAGAAAGAGAGTGCCTCGCAATATTATATGCTTGAAACCAAAACATTAACCTCTTACCACCCCACGCAATCGAATTAGAAGGAGTATGTATGTTAACACACATATGTATGTATATATATAGAGTCGGCTCCGATAGATATATTCCTGTAAAAATTGAATTTTCCGTTAATGGTTTGACTCCATTCGTTCTCTTGCTCCAAATTTCTCTATTCTCTTCTCTCTTGAGTGACTCTCGCGGAAAAAACGGCGGAATTTCAGTAGGCATTGTTTTTGTATGACTAGTCGATATCGAGCCAAGGAGAGCGATAGATTTTCCGATTTCCGATTGCGATAAAATACGTTTATTAATCCCATTTAAGCTAGTTTAGCTCTTAATTTATTAAATAAAAGTAGTGCTTGCTCATTAAGTTATAGGGCTTTAGTTTTTCTGTGCCGATCGTCAGTTAGAAGCTATTAACTATTAGTTGCTAACTGCGTCGGTGCTTCGCGCTTTTTTCGGTGCCGCTGCTGACGTAGCTGCTTTCTGAGGCCGGACGTTGCTGCTTCTATAGCGGCTGAGGACGGACGTCGCTGCTCTCGCCAGGGGACGTCACATATTTAAGTCATATATTTTATTATTTCTTTTTTCTTCTTTTGTAGTTGTATAGCGTTTTATAGTAACTCTATTTATTTAATTAAATTTTAAATAATCAATAATAATTATTAAGAGGGGGAACGTTGTTAGCCGCGTCTACCGCCGCGGCTCTACTTTATACCCGGTACTCAGTCAGTATGTATGTATGTGAGCTTGTTGTAATTTATTACATGTTCGCAAAAGGGACAAATAAGTCGAACCTTTTCGGAGATTTTGATCTATTTGATGTTTCCATATTTGTAATACAATTATTAGTTACTTATTTATTAGTTTTTTGTTGTTTTATCTTTTTATTTTATTTTATTATATTAATATTATTATATATTATTATTATTATTATATCTTTATATTATTATGCCTCGAAGGAATAGGCAATCTGCTTCTCAACAGTTTCAGAGACGTAAATTGCGAAACAGATCAAATAGATATGGAAATTTAGAAAACTTAGAAATTGTTGAAAAGTGGGAAGTTTTAATAAGAACAGACCCTGAGGGTCAAAATCAGCTGACTGCAAGGCAGGTTTCCGGTGTAGGTCAGGAAGGGCAGGCAGCCGTCTCTGGCGAACAGATAGTGAATTCTGTAGGAGCAAGTGCTGCGATAAATGCACAGAATAGACGACAAGTGGGCGATACTAGACGTCGGTCCAGACGGAGACGCAACCGAAGGTATAGGTCCAGAAAGCAGACCCAGAATACTGCCGAGCATACAGTTAGACGAGAAGACGTACAGGTTAGACGTGAGGAACAAGTGACCGATACTCGGCGTCGGTCCACACAAAGACAGGACCCAGACTATACGGATAGCGAGCAGGCACAAAATACAGTAGGTCATATAGTTAGATGAATGGACCCACAGATTAGACTTGAGGAACAAGTGACCGATACTCGACGTCGGTCCACACGAAGACAGGACCCAGACTATAGGGATAGCGAGCAGGCACAAAATACAGTAGGATATATAGTTAGATGAATGGACCCACAGATTAGACTTGAGGAACAAGTGACCGATACTCGGCGTCGGTCCACATGAAGACAGAACCCAGACTATAGAGATAGCGAGCAGGCACAAAATACTGTAGGACATATAGCTAGACGAATGGACCCACATATTAGACGTGGGGAGCAAAGGACAAATACAGAGAGGCGACAGCGCATACGTAAATATAATGAAAGGAGACGGATATTAGAAAGAGAGCAGGATAGAGCTCTCAGGGCCCAAGAAAGGAGTTTAGTAGATCGTAAGAATATCATACGAGCGAGAGACACTCTGGCACGCCAATCTGCTCGTGTCGCAGCTCGACAGTCAGCAATTGCCAGATCTGTTATTCAGAGAGTTAGCCAAATTTAAGAAACGCCTCCCGAATGCAGCAAGAACCACCAAATATCTCCCAGGAAGATAGGGCACATAAAGAACCCAGAATCAGGCTTAGTGGCCTAGAAGCTCTAAAATTAGTTTATAGTAGGAATGTAAAGCTGGGTCCTGATCAAGTCTGCCTTTCTTAAAAAGGCCTGTGGTTCCCCAAAAAAATTTCTACGATTACTCGAGTCTTTTTAGAAAGTTCTTGCTGAAATCTTCGCTATTGAAAGCCTTCCCGAGTGATAGTTCTGACTCAATACGTGGGTGGGGTAGGCATATTATGGTGATCTTTAGCTCGAGACAAAAAGTCATAAAACAGGTTGATCGTTAAGGAGGTGTGAGGCAAGTGTGAAAGAACAAAGAACAAAAGAATTTTCAAAAGTGGGGTTGCTAATTCTGTTATTTCTAGTGTTATTTCTGGTTTGGATACGCTACAGGTGCTGGAACAGGTACAGTACAGGTACGGGTACACGAGGAGTTGGAAGCTGAGGAGCTCAACCCTGGCGGTCAGGAAACTCTGCTTGAAAACAACATACAATTCGATGATAGGATTATAAAAATAGCACCAGGGCAAGGCCAACGACCTCTTGATATGATCCTAGATGTTGACTCGGAAGAGTTATCCTTTCCCACTATTTATGCAGGCGTCAAGAGACAATCTTCAGAAAGTTTTACAACCATTGTTAGATCAGAGCTTCGAAATGTAGATAGGAGAGGTTTTAGAACTGATAAAATATTCTTTAATTACAAAAAGTTAGAACTCATTAAGATTCGAAATAATATTTCTATCTGCTTACGTAAGCGGAGCACTTCCAGTGCAATAACGGCAGCTAACCCTCTTAATGAGAATCATAGGGGGAATTATTAACTACCATGAGGGATATAGGGTTCTTCGAGATATTCGTTCGTCTCCGGCTCATTGGGAGGATAAAAAGAAGAAGGTTATGGCCATGATCCGTCAGTTCGGCCTGCCGACTTTTTCCATCACTCTGTCCGCTGCTGAAACGCGGTGGCCAGAGTTGCTTGTTTTGCTTAAAAGCAACGTAGATAGAGAGATTATTAGCGAAGAAGAGGCAATGAATCTACACTATAACGAAATGGAGCGTTTCATCAAGGCAGATGCAGTCACTTGTGCTTGGTATTTTGATCATAGGTATCGTGAGCTTTTAAAAGTTATGAGGAATCCGCAGGGCATTTTCGGATACCCCAAACGGAGATATTGTATCCACTGCCGAAGGAAACTCCAAAGCTTGATTTTCACCAAGGAAATTTTAAGAAAATTCATGACCTACTGAATTCTGATCAATCCTCTGATATGATTGATCACTTGAGCATATTTGAGAGCATATTGAGCATATTGTTCCTAACAATAACAGATGTTGGGAAGCAGATTTGGTTTTACCTGTTTATTCAAATGGAAAAAGTAGTCATTTCCCTGTAAATAATTGTTTATTTTAAAAATTGTATTAAATTTATGACAAGTATGAACATGTCTATGCAGTAGTATATTCTGGCTCAATTTTTAGCTGGGATAGTCATATTATGTTGATCTTTAGTTGGGAGAGTTGGTTATTTAGTATGATCCCGATCCCGAGTGATAGTTCTGACTCAATACGTGGGTGGGGTAGGCATATTATGGTGATCTTTAGCTCGAAACAAAAAGGCATAAAACAGGCTGATCGTTAAAGAGGTGTGAGGCAAGTGTGAAAGAACAAAGAACAAAGGAATTTTAAAAAGTGGGGTGATTTGCTGTTTCTGTTCTTTCTAGTGTTATTTCTGGTTTGGATACGCTACAGGTGCTGGAACAAGTACAGTACAGGTACAGGTGCAGGGCTGATACACGAGCTGTTTTAGTTGATACAGGAGCTGATACAGGAGCTGTTTAGCTGATACACGAGTTGATGTACCTGTTAAAAGAGCTGTTGTAGTTGATATTTTAGTTGTTTCTGGAGCTGTTGTACCTGGTTCTGGAGCTGGTGTAGCTGGTGCAGGAGCTGTTTCTGCTGGTGTTGATCTTTTTACTCCGGTTCCTGTTCACAATGTTGTTTTTTAGTCGTGAAGGTCTTTCAATTATCCTGTTGACTTTGTTAAACCTGGTGGAAGCAAAATAGTCACGTTGTATATAAATAGGGTAGTGTAGTTTGGATTTAAACATGATATTTCTGTTTCTTCTTTAAATATCGCACACAAATTTCTCTGCTTCTTTTCATATGGTGCTCCACATGAAGTTATCAGGTCATACCAAGAACCCTTTTGTTTTGGATCTTTGCTTAAAATGTACAGCTCATCTTTAGCGCGTGTGAGTGCAACATATAGCAGACATTTGTTATAATGATTATCACCAAAATGGCACTCCTGCCTGATCAAAAATGATGCTCCCACTATTCCTTGGAGTTGTGTTTGTATCCACTGAGAACACTACCGGAGCTTGCAAACCTTTTTGCTTTTTAATTGTCATTATTTATACAGCATTACACCCTGATTCAATATCATCCTTGATCTCTGGGTTATTCGATTTTACCTTTTGGATAAATGTTTGAAGTGACGTCGTATTTTCATGTTCAAATTGCAATAATTAATTCATTAACTCATCTATAATTTTAAAGCACTTAACACTCAGCCTTGAAGCAAATTTCTTCTTACCTGCACGAAGTATATGTGTAAATACTAAAAGAGAAGATTCTGTTGTAGAAACATTTAGAATATCATTTAATCCATCATAAATAACTTGGGAGTAATCCTTCAGTCTTTCCCATAAAGATTGTTTTTCGGTTGTATGCTATATTAAATAAATAACGATGACTTTAAAGAGTTTGCAAGAGCTAAAGCTGGTGAAAGAATTAAAAATGCAGTCAAGGCTATCATATCTTGCACTGCTATCTAATCCATATTTCTGAAATAACACCTACCAATAACCGGTATGTTCGCTTTTTTAAGTTCGCTCATGATATAATCAACTAATACATTTCGTTGTCTGATCAAAGTCATGATGTCTTTTGGTTTTATATGACGATCTCTAGCAATCAAAATACGGCCCTAACCCAAGAGGCATACCTCAGTTTCGGATGGCAAGTTTGTCGTTGAAGCTTTATTGCGCTTCTCAAATACATTCGAGTGTTCTCTTTTCACAAAGAGATCTACTCTCTTTACCTGCTAGTTTAATTTTTAAATTGGCCAAATTTCTTCATATCCTTGGAAATTTTTCCTGTGCGGAATATGTTTTTTCGCATTGTTATTGAAGGATATTTGTTCTTGAGAGTTGTAAAATATTCTATATACGAACGCTAAAGTTTCTGGAGTTGATCTAAATGATTTCTCAAGTTGGAATGATATCCAATCTATCCCGGCAGTTTTTAAACAAATATATTCCTGTATATAATTGAATACATAAGTGATGATTTTCTCCCTGAAATCTGTAGATAGACTGCTTTACATCTCCCACAAAAAAGCAAGGTATGTTTTTCCTTTCCATCATCAAACAATTCATCATGTAGGGTTGTTAAAATCTTCCATTGGCTTACACTATTTTCCTGCGCTTCGTCAACTAGAATATAATCTATTTTTTTGATTTTTGATTTATTGAAGTTAAGCGTTTTTTTTTATTTTTTCACTGTTATATAAATCAGTGCATATCTTAGATATATTGAGCAATCTGCTAGTCCATTTAAATATTTTTTACACGTTTATGTTTACATGATATAGGAAAATACTATTTTTTGTACTTGTTTTTATTAATTAACCTACATTTGGAAATTCTTCTAGCTTGATTTTTATGATAACGGATGAAATGTTTTTTTTATCTCATTTATTTAAATCTGATTTTATGGATACTTTAGGTAAATCTGCCCATATGATATCATTCCAGTGCGTTACGCTGGAGTATATTTGTTTTTTTCTGGATCCCAGTATCAAGGATGTCATAGGGTTTTGCAATATTGCACCAACTAATTTTGGTCTATTTCGATTCCTTCACTTAATATCTCAGCGAATTTTTATTTTTTTTTCAAATCGAAAATTTCATTTGGTTCATTAAGCTTATTTTGTATATATTCCAAGTCATTTGCTGTTCTCCTCGTACATAAAGTATCATCTTGTATCGCTTCATTGTGGAGAGTTTTATCAAAAACTATAGGATGCAGTTCTTTACATTCGTTCGTTGTGCAACTGGGGACAATACCAGTTTCTAGGAAAGATTGAGATTAGTTTATGACAAATAGCATGTATAGCTTGTATTGTTAGACTTAGACCTTCCGATTCAGAAAAAAGCCTTCATACCGTATCTATCAGGATTTTTGTTTTACCTGTACCAGCCGTATATGTATGTATGTACGTTATGGAAATTAAATAGCTTTAAGTGCTCAGCAAGCATAGATAGTAGGCCAGTCTTTGTTAAAGGCATTGAAGAAAAATATTGTGCTTATAAAACCTAAAGAAAAGTTTTTAAGTACAAAATAGGTATTTTTAAGATATTCGAAAGGTTTTTCTTAATTAATTGAATGGCATGAAGACGCTCATTTGCTAAAGCTTCTTAAAGAGACAAGAAAGTATCTTCAAGAGACTGCAATAAGCATTTTTTCCTAATATAGAATAAGTTTTATCAGCACTTAAGCCCCAAAAAGGATGCATATTTGCCAGAATGTCAGGTAGTACTGGGAATGTAATACACAATTAATAGTTTGATGATATCGATATATGTATGTAACTCCCTCAGTTTCTACGTATGAAACTTAATAAACGTTTATCAAAACGGAAAATTATTGGTGAGTGACTAAGAATACTGTGGTTCAATAGTGGTTCCGAAGACCAAACAGTTCCTGGTAAGTTGAAGTCAGCAAGAACTATCATATGATCTTTATCAGATAACGAGGAAGAAACAGTGTTTAAGGCGGACAAGTGCTGCTCGTAAATTGCGATATCCGAAGAAGGTGGAATATGCGAGCATGTAATAAAAACTGAAAGAGTGGGAAGAATCAGTTTTACACACAGGAATTCCAGTTCTTGTTGAATCTGGACTGTAAACTGTTCCGACGTGAAGTAAGAGTCCACTGCAATCAGAACCCCACCTGCATGCGAGACGAACGGTCATTCCTAAAGGTTGTGTACTGACCTGCCAAAACTTCAGAATTGAGAATTTCCGGCTTTAACCAGGTCTCGGTTAAAACAATTACTTGGGATGTAAGTGCAACGCTATCCCGATACAGAGTGCAGAGCTTACTACGCAAGCCTCTTACATTCTGGTAGGTGATTAAGAGAGAGGAAGTTAGTTTTTTTTGGACGGGTGGAGGTAGACTGGGAAGATGAGGATGGATAATTAATTTAGTATTAATTTCTTTAAGCTTTAATAGATTATATTCTGCTGATACTATACTAAAAATTGTAACCAATATACATAGATTTATCATCAAGTTTAATACTGATGTACGTATTATTATTTCACTATTTGATGACACATTAACTCTTGATCAAGGTGACATAATATTGATTTTTCTAAATTCTATATTACTGTTACTGTTTTATTAATATTTAGGTTGCGTTAATGGTTAGTGCTTAAAATTAATCAAATCCTTGCACTAGTAGAAGGAATTAATTAATTAAAATTAGTTACCTTAGCTAATTTTGTCGCGCTAATTTATAAAAAAATATTGATATTTTTTTTAAGATTCTTCTTCACATATCGTGCTAATCGCTTGCTGAATTAAAGAGTCGATAACTTCTTCATAGGATTTCTCCATCTACCATACCAAAACTTTGACCAGCCTTTAGGTATCCTGTTTCAATATCTCCCTTAATTACTGCTCTTTTTTCAAGATTTCAATTTCAAGCTGACAATCTTCTTTTGAAATTTAACCTTTTTTCAATAACTTATTTTTGACATTTTATAAAATCATCACTTGTCTTATTTGTTATTGATGTTATTGATTACTTGAATAACTAAAAAAATCAGGACTTAGCTATACAGAAAGTACTGCACTACGTACAGATGATCTGATAAACGCTTATTTAAAATTTTTGTGAGCAATTGACTCATTAGTGTATACAAATAATATTCCTATTTAACAGCCGTTACCATTTACCAAATATTACCATTTCATTTCAACGCATCCACCCCCATTTTCACTAGTCTTTTTGCAAGGCTTAATGCTGGTGGATTATCACATAACTTTAATACCTGCGCCCTTGATACCTGATTTCTATACTTTTTTTTCTATATAAACCATCAGCAAGAACTACATGGGTTACTTTTATTTCAATGCATACATCTACCGATTCGCTCGAATTAGATCAAAAGGCTTGTTGGTTGATTTTTGCGTCTATATGATTTCTGTCCTTGACAATTCTGGAAGCATCGCACCGGATGCGATCACACAATGGACTGTTTGCTTACAGTGATAATAAATCTAGAAAAGTTTGTGGGAAAGGGAGGAACACAGTAACTGCAAAAGCTCTGTGAATAGAATATATACTGAATTTGATTTCACTGCTAAACAGTTTTCATTTTTAATATTATTGATTGCGGTACATGCACATTGACTGCAGCATCCATTGTTAAAAATAAAGTCTGATATGAATATCTTTAATATTTGCTGTAATTTATAATGAAAAATTCATAATGATTAGCTGTCAGAAACATTGACAAGAGCAGAAACATGAGCTCTAGCTACTATTATAATTACACAAAAAACAATAATAAAGATGAGTAAACTGTGAAAAGCATACTTCATATCTATACGATTTCCATGACATATTAGTAAAATATAAATAATACGGTTGTAAACTAAATCATGTGTATGCTGCATTAGCTGATCCAAATATATGGCTATCATATCAGTATCCAAGTTTCAAAATATTCTCTATTATGTACGTAAAATTCACCAAGTTCAATCACTTTTTCAGGGTAAACTACTATTGAGCCACAGTATTCTTTGTCACTCACCAATAATTTTCCGTTATGATAAGCGTTTATTAAGTTCCTATACTTAGAAACTGAGGGAGTTACATACATATATCCATATCATCAAACTATTAATTGTATATTACATTCCCAGTACTACCTGACATTCTGGCAAATATGCATCCTTTTTGGGGCTTAAGTGCTGATAAAACTTATTCTATATCAGGAAAAAATGCTTATTGCAGTATTTTGAAGATACTTTCTTGTCTCTTTAAGAAGCTTTAGCAAATGAGCGTCTTCATGCCAATCAATTGATTGAGAAAAACCTTTCGAATATCTTAAAAATACCTATTTTGTACTTAAAAACTTTTCTTTAGGTTTTATAAGCACAATATTTTTCTTCAATGCCTTTAACAAAGACTGGCCTACTATCTATGCTTGCTGAGCACTTAAAGCTATTTAATTTACATAACGTACATACATACATATACGGCTGGCACAGGTAAAACAAAAATCCTGATAGATACGGTATGAAGGCTTTTTTCTGAATCGGAAGGTCTAAGTCTAACAATACGAGCTATACATGCTATTTGTCATAAACTAATCTCAATCTTTCCTAGAAACTGGTATTGTCCCCAGTTGCACAACGAACGAATGTAAAGAACTGCATCCTATAGTTTTTGATAAAACTCTCCACAATGAAGCGATACAAGATGATACTTTATGTACGAGGAGAACAGCAAATGACTTGGAATATATACAAAATAAGCTTAATGAACCAAATGAAACTTTCGATTTGAAAAAAAAATAAAAATTCGCTGAGATATTAAGTGAAGGAATCAAAATAGACCTAAATTAGTTGGTTCAATATTGCAAAACCCTATGACATCCTTGATACTGGGATCCAGCAAAAAAACAAATATACTCCAGCGTAACGCACTGGAATGATTTCATATGGGCAGATTTACCTAAAGTATCCATAAAATCAGATTTAAATAAATGAGATAAAAAAAAAAACGTTTCATCCGTTATCATAAAAATCAAGCTAGAAGAATTTCCAAATGCAGAAGAATTAATAAAAACAAGTAAAAAAAATAATATTTTTCTATATCATGTAAACATAAACGTGTAAAAAATATTTAAATGAACTAGCAGATTGCTCAATATATCTAAGATATAAATTATCTTTAAACTATGTTGGTCCGAGCTGCGGTCTCCGTTGCGTAGGCTCCGGGGGCAGCGATCAGGTTCCCGTGGCCCGCTCTGGTAGTGGGGGGCGGTGGATTGAGGTGGTGTTGGTCCGAGCTGCGGACTCCGTTGCGTTGGCTCCGTCGGCAGCGATCGGATTCCCGTGACCCGCTCTTGTAGCGGGGGGCGGTGGTTGCCGTTCGGCAACTAGGTCTTCTATTGAAGTTTATGTTGAGATGGTGACTGCCCTTTATTTCGTTGGCCCTTAAGGCTCAACGATACAATTAAGTTAATAAAGGTTTTACGACTCTTGTCGGAGTAAGTATGAACGATCCGTTCGTTTATTTGTCACATCTTAAACTGAAACTTAATTCTGAACCTAACCGAAACATAGCCGGCGAGCATAAATAGGAAATGCTGACCATGCAACATGCGCCAGAATCATGCGACCGCTGGCGGCCAATGGGATTAGGGAGCCGCCCGCTACGGTGACATTTGCTGCATCAGCGTTTTGGGTATCAGACTTGGATACGTTCGGGCGACACATGATTATTCATATTTCTTATGCACTACGTTAGGGTGGCACATGAACATTTAAGCTTCATTTCTTATATGTTATTTCTTAGGTGTTAACTAGTCCCTCCTTAAATCATCTCCGTCCTCGGGGATGCCTATCTCCCTGATGGGCTTTTGCAACTTGATTGAGGAGTTTCTCCGACTCCAGTATTGATGCAACAGGACAAGGCCACAGAGCATGAGACTGACCGCCACTTCTGCAATGAACCAGGTCTTGGGAGATCCACCGGATGTCACGTCGGTTTTAAGTTCTTGTATGACAGGAAGGTTGTGCTCGTGCATCCGTGGTAGTAGTGGTAGGCTTAGGACTTCGTCGTGCCCCGCTATTGACAGCAAAGGCGAAGCTGCGATGCCTGGAACTTTCCTCAATGCTCTGTTGAGGTTTAAGAACAGGGTGCCATTGATCACGGCTCTGTCTTCAAACGTGATGAGTTGGGCCCCTCTTGTCGTCATTAGGGGTCCATTGTCGACGCTGATCGTTGCCTGCTGCCCGTTTCTGATGACTATGCCATCGTCCACTACTGTGATAGGTTCCAGGTGGCTGGGTTGCGTGCAGCATGACGCTGCGCCGCCAGCGTGTACTTCGCGAGCGCAGGTGTCGTGCGTTGCTCTCTTGCAAAATGTGGCGAAGCTCGTTGTGGCGCACTCGGTGACGGCTAGGATCCCCTCGTCGCATTCCGCCACGACATTGTCGTGCATTTGTAGCACGGTGTTGTTATGCGCTACCGGAAACATTAGGACTTTCTTACAGATAATCTTAACCTGGGGGTATTCTACTAAAATATGAACAATGGTGTTGGATTGAAAAATTTTAATATTCGATACTCCCATCAAATTAACTACTGGGACCACTGTGAGCTGTTCGGTAAAAATAGCTTTTAGATCATTGTGGTTGAAAATTATGGGGTTTATTATATTCGCTTTGGCAAGAGTGATCGTAAGCATGAGATTTTGGACTTCCGAAATTAGCATCCTGTTTCTCGCTAGTAGCGTCACATACAGGTGCGTGGTGTCCACCAAGTTGCCTTGTTTTTCTTTTAAGATCTTATTAACAGTATTGGTTAGAAGGTTAATCTGTTTCTGTGCCTCTGTGTTAATCAGTACCTGTCTATTGTTTGATTCTATAAGCTGTGCTTCTGTTATTCTTATATTTTTAATTTTTTGGAGGTCCGACGCGTCGGGGGGCCCTTTAGGGCTGTCCCCAGGAAGTCTAAGCTTCTGGCCATACTATGATGTATCATTAAAGCGGACAACAGATTTTTTGCATGTTCTATGTCTGCCTCTAATAGTTTTCGCATATGCGAATGCGGGAACAGCTCGAACATTTTAACGGTGTCATTCGTGAATTCGGTCAGATTAGTTGAGTGCCTCAAGTAGTTACGGTGTTCCCATACCAACACATCCCCATCCAGTACAGGGATATAGTTTGCATGAGAAAAGTCGGTGATCCGCGCATTTGTAGTAGAAAGGAGTAGGAGGAGTATTCCGGCAAACCTGCGGGAATGGTAACTTAGATCTGTAGTAATTGTATACGAAAAGTTTTTGAATTTTTCAGATTGCCCTTATGGACCACCCTCCCCCTAATTAGAACGGACGTTCCAAGGTCCGCTTGTACACGTTCTTCTGTGTACAGCGGAGTTAGCTTGTTCCCTAGTCTTTTGTTATTCCTTGGGTAAACCTTTTCGCCCACTTCGAAGATTCTGTTCTGTCTCGAGATGTTAGGCCTGCAAAGATTGGCCTTTTGTTCCTTGTCAATTTTGGTTCTAGTCGCTAATTTAAGATCGTCGTTGCTTACATGGATTGCTTCTACAGGCCTCTGGTCTGTGACCGAATGTAGCGTCCTGTTGTATTCTACAGTGGCGCGCATGATTAGCTCGACGGTGTCCTCAATCTTTTTGTCGATTTTTATGCACCTTGCTATCTCTGCCAAAGTGCTGTGAAATCTCTCTACTTGCCCGTTGGAGCTACTATGTAGAGGGGGTGCATTTACGATGTCGATGCCATATTGGTTTTTAAGCAAAGAGGTAATTGTTTCGGAGTTGAAGGAAGGCTCATTGTCGCAATATATGGTCCTGGTATTCGGGTAAAAGTTAATCAATTGTATAATGGGGGCTCGTACCTCTACTATAGCTCTGGAAGAGAGGGGCTGTACGATGGCAAACTTTGATAACTTGTCTGTGGAGAATATGTCAATGTGTAGCATTTCTCCCGCGTATGACGGAACAGGGGTGACCCCCAGCTCTTGTTTCCTTGGGTGTCTGTTATACTTTGCTTTGGTGCAGACCTTGCAGTTCATAACCACCTCGTTAGCAAGTTTGGTCATCGTCGCGAAATAGTAGTCCCGAAGGATCTGTTTAACATTTTCTTGGGCGGCCCTATGGGCGCGATTATGTTCGTTTGATTTTGGCATTTGTGTTCCTATCGGACACAGCAAATGTTAAGGGTTGGTGATCAGTGAAGATTCTTACTTCCTTGGTACCGTATAAGTAATTTTGTAACTTCCCTATAGCCCATACAATTGCCAACAACTCCCTTTCGTTTGTGGCGTAGTTTAATTCGCAATCTTTAAGTGTGCGCGATATCATTGTGATTGGCCTGCCATTTTGGGACAGGACCGCCCCAATGCCGCTTGCTGAGGCATCGCTAGTTAGATCGAAAGGTAGTTTGAAATCTGGGTAGGTAAGTATGACGTCTTCTGACGCCAAATTGTTTCGCAGACGGTCGAATGCATTGCGTTTCGCCGAACTGGACTGCAACTTTCTTGGACATGTGTTTGCTGACTGTGCCATTTTCTCCTTTGAGTAATGCGGTTAAGGGTCTCGCTATTGTCGCGAAATCTCTAACGAAGCTCCTGTAATAGCTCGCCAGCCAGAGGAAGGACCTGAGGCTGAACAGTGTTTTGGGTTCAGTGTGTTCCTTTATTGCCCTTACTTTTTCTGGGTCGGTCTTGGATCCACCCCTGGTAACTATGAAGCCTAAGAACTCTACGCTTTCTTTGAAGAACTTTGTCTTTTCTGGGGCCACTCGCATGTTTGCATCGCAGAGGCGTTCTAGCACAGTGTCGATGTGTTTAACGTGTTCATTTTCGTTTTCGGAAAAAATGATGACATTCCCAATTTGTTCTCGTAGAACATCGTCGATTGCTCTTTGGAAAATGCTCCCAGCATTTTTTAGTCCAAAGGGTAACCGGCAAAACTCGTATTTCCCTCCGTTAATTGAAAACGAAGTTTTTTCACGGTCTTTTTCCGCCATGTATATCTGGTGGTACCCTGATTTTAGATCTAGGGTAGTAAAAAATCTTGCCTTTCCTGAAGTCGATTACCAGCCGTTTTTTCCTGTTGCCGTTGGCCTCAGATTTCTTTTTATCTACAACCTAAATTGGGCTGTTGTATGGCGACCTAGATGGTCTTATTATGCCGTCCTTCTGCAGTTTTTTGACTTTTTTTGTTTACGAAGTCTGCTGCTCCCATGGGGTAGGGGTATAATTTCGAGTAGACTGGTTCGTCATTCTCAGTTCGGATGGTGGCGACGACTGAGGTGTTAAAGGGAAGCGCCTCGTTAAAGATCGAAAAAACTTTAATTCTCTTCAGTATCACCTTTTTAAACTCGGATTTTACCGAGCCTGGGACCACCAGGTCATCGACTTTAGTGAAATTTACATTGTCACAGTCGTGGAACCTAAGTTGTTCAGTTACGTTTCCGTATCTGATTGTTCTGCTGCGCAGGTTCAATGCCGCTCCCGCTCGCGTTAGCAAATCGGAACCTATAATGGCATCAAACGTACCTAGCGTGTCTAACAAAAAAAATGGGGCGTTAAGCCCGAAATTCTGCATTAGGCACTTGTTTTTTATTTCACTGGAAGGGGTGAAGGGGGGTGTCGACCGAAGTTACGTTTTTTAGCTCCTTTACGGGCTTTACGTAATTTTTAGCCGCACCAGTGTCGATTAAAATTTTTATTGTTCTGCCAGCCAACTGTCGCTCATTGAACTTCCATTGGGAGCGCTCCCTAAAAAATTCAGCAGGTCGTTGCCGCTAGCCGAGTCACTTTCTTCGTCAATTTCCGCAACCGCGGCCTCGGCTAAGCTTGCATATTCTTGTTCCCCTTAGTTAGGGGCCTGCTGTACTATGTTATTTACCCGTTGGCGTCTTTGCCCCGATATACGATCTGACGTGTTCCGCCTTTTCTGTGCTTCGCCTTTTGTCACGTCGCTCTGTGGTTTCCCCCAATTGGTCTGTTGCCTAAACCTGGACGTTGATGGGTCAACTTCCATAGGCTGCACTTGGTTTTGCTGTGGGGCCTCTTTATCGTTTGGATTTGGCCAAGGGTCGCTCTGTTGCTGCCTATTTTGACTACTTTTTCCCAAAAAATGTGGGTTCCTTTCCTGACCTCTACCTTGCCTGGCCTGGGCCCTATGACCCTGTCTATTGCCGTCACTTGAATGGTTTTTTTCCTCGATCGCTCTTGCGTACGTAGCGGCAAATGCGCTTCTCTCAATGCTATTTTCGGCCTCGCGAGCTAGAGCTAGGGCGGATGGCAAATCCTTCGGCTGTGCAGGGAGAACTAACGATTTTAGCGGCCTCTTGAGGCCCGCTATGAATGCGTGTAAAGCATCATTCCTAATTTCCTCATTGAGAATGGTAGCTGCCTCCTCGTTATTAGTCATCACCACTTTGTTAGTGACGAGCGTGAGCTTTCTCTCGACCTCGTCATAATATTCCATTAGATCGGTTTCACCCTGCCTAACCAATTCCAAGTGTTGACGTAACACGCGTAGGGATGTTTTGTCCGCATATGTGCAATCAAGTCTGGCTATGATTGCATCAAAATTGAGCACCGTTTTGTGCGATGTGAGCAATGCTCGAGCTGTTCCACAGATTTTATTTTTTATGATGGCCACAGCCTCGTAGTGTGCCTGACTACCCGCGTAGTTTTTGAAAACTTTGTACGCATCTAGAGCAGATTATCTCCAAGACACATACTCTTCATGATTCCCGTTGAAAGTTGGTACTGATTTCACGATATCTAGTTTCACTTCACATTTTATATTATGGTCAATGGTCACTCTCTTATAGGTTTCCACCTGAGGGGCACTTACAGTTAAGACGCTCACACTATTTCTCACTATTTCGAGTTCCCTGCCAAATTCTGCACTCAGTTGTCGTTCCTGTTCGACGAGGGCGTTCTTCATTGCGCCTTCTATTAACGCTTTTATCATGTCTGGATCCATTTCTAATTGATTCTATACCGACTGTTTAATTCTGACTGACTGACTGGGGCCTGGTACGATAAGTCTAGCCTATCTTCACTGTCGTATTCAACATTATTTCTATAGTCCCAACTCATGAGCGATCAGCGAAGGGGAAATTCTTTCACAAGATTTATTTTTTCCGAACAATCACTTACAGTTTATTTTTTCTTGGGGACGTGGATCCGTGTGACACGTGGACGTGTTGAGATGGTGACTGCTCTCTATTTCGTTGGCCCTTAAGGCTCAACGATACAATTAAGTTAATAAAGGTTTTACGACTCGTGTCGGAGTAAGTATGAACGATCCGTTCGTTTATTTGTCACATCTTAAATTGAAACTTAATTCTGAACCTAACCGAAACATAGCCGGCGAGCATAAACAGGAAATGCTGACCATGCAACATGCGCCAGAATCATGCGACCGCTGGCGGCCAATGGGATTAGGGAGCCGCCCGCTACGGTGACATTTGCTGCATCAGCGTTTTGGGTATCAGACTTGGATACGTTAGGGCGGCACATGATTATTCATATATCTTATGCGCTACGTTAGGGTGGCACATAAACATTCAAGCTTCATTTCTTTTATGTTATCTCTTATGTGTTAACTTATACACTGGTTTATTCAACAGTGAAAAAAAAAAGGTTAAACTTCAATAAATCAAAAATCAAAAAAATAGACAATATTCTAGTTGACGAAGCGCAGGAAAATAGTGTAAGCCAATGGAAGATTTTAACAACCCTACATGATGAATTGTTTGATGATGGGAAGGAAAAACATACCTTGCTTTTTTGTGGGAGATGTAAAGCAGTCTATCTACAGATTTCAGGGAGAAAATCATCACTTATGTATTCAATTATATACAGGAATATATTTGTTTAAAAACTGCCGGGATAGTCTGGATATCATGCCAACTTGAGAAATCATTTAGATCAACTCCGGAAACTTTAGCGTTCGTAGATAGAATATTTTACAACTCTCAAGAACAAATATCCTTCAATAATAATGCGAAAAAACATATTCCGCACAGGAAAAATTTCCAAGGATATGAAGAAATTTGGCCAATTTAAAAATTAAACTAGCAGGTAAAGAGAGTAGATCTCTTTGTGAAAAGAGAACACTCGAATGTATTTGAGAAGCGCAATAAAGCTTCAACGACAAACTTGCCATCCGAAACTGAGGTATGCCTATTGGGTTAGTTACCCTGATACCAGGTAGGCTACTAGCTCAAGCAATATCTAAAACAAAAATCCATAACTGGTTAAGTGAGGGCCGTATTTCGGTTGCTAGAGATCGTCATATAAAACCAAAAGACATCATGACTTTGATCAGACAACGAAATGTATTAGTTGATTATATCATGAGCGAACTTAAAAAAGCGAACATACCGGTTATTGGTAGGTGTTATTTCAGAAATATGGATTAGATAGCAGTGCAAGATATGATAGCCTTGACTGCATTTTTAATTCTTTCACCAGCTTTAGCTCTTGCAAACTCTTTAAAGTCATCGTTATTTATTTAATATAGCATACAACCGAAAAACAATCTTTATGGGAAAGACTGAAGGATTACTCCCAAGTTATTTATGATGGATTAAATGATATTCTAAATGTTTCTACAACAGAATCTTCTCTTTTAGTATTTACACATATACTTCGTGCAGGTAAGAAGAAATTTGCTTCAAGGCTGAGTGTTAAGTGCTTTAAAATTATAGATGAGTTAATGAATTAATTATTGCAATTTGAACATGAAAATACGACGTCACTTCAAACATTTATCCAAAAGGTAAAATCGAATAACCCAGAGATCAAGGATGATATTAAATCAGGGTGTAATGCTGTATAAATAATGACAATTAAAAAGCAAAAAGGTTTGCAAGCTCCGGTAGTGTTCTCAGTGGATACAAACACAACTCCAAGGAATAGTGGGAGCATCATTTTTGATCAGGCAGGAGTGCCATTTTGGTGATAATCATTATAACAAATGTCTGCTATATGTTGCACTCACACGCGCTAAAGATGAGCTGTACATTTTATGCAAAGATCCAAAACAAAAGGGTTCTTGGTATGACCTGATAACTTCATGTGGAGCACCATATGAAAAGAAGCAGAGAAATTTGTGTGCGATATTTGAAGAAGAAACAGAAATATCATGTTTAAATCCAAACTACACTACCCTATTTATATAAAACGTGACTTATTGCTTCCACCAGGTTTAACAAAGTCAACAGGATAATTATAAAAGGGGGTATGATTATTCACAGCATATTGCAATACCTGCCTGAAATAGAAAAGGCTATGCATAATACAAAATAAGTGTTTTGATGTGTTCGTATGCGCTTGGTATGAGTGAGTGAAATTATGAGGTTCTGGGCACAAAAAAAGATAACTCAAGGATACCTTTAGTTCAATTTGAAAGACCTTCACGACTAAAAAACAACAATGTGAACAGGAACCGGAGTAAAAAGATCAACACCAGCAGAAACAGCTACTGCATCAGCTACACCATCTCCAGAACCAGGTACAACAGCTCCAGAAACAACTCAAATATCAACTACAACAGCTCTTTTAACAGGTACATCAACTCGTGTATCAGCTAAACAGCTCCTGTATCAGCTCCTGTATCAACTAAAACAGCTCGTGTATCAGCCCTGCACCTGTACCTGTACTGTACTTGTTCCAGCACCTGTAGCGTATCCAAACCAGAAATAACACTAGAAAGAACAGAAACAGCAAATCACCCCACTTTTTAAAATTCCTTTGTTCTTTGTTCTTTCACACTTGCCTCACACCTCTTTAACGATCAGCCTGTTTTATGCCTTTTTGTTTCGAGCTAAAGATCACCATAATATGCCTACCCCACCCACGTATTGAGTCAGAACTATCACTCGGGATCGGGATCATACTAAATAACCAACTCTCCCAACTAAAGATCAACATAATATGACTATCCCAGCTAAAAATTGAGCCAGAATATACTACTGCATAGACATGTTCATACTTGTCATAAATTTAATACAATTTTTAAAATAAACAATTATTTACAGGGAAATGACTACTTTTTCCATTTGAATAAACAGGTAAAACCAAATCTGCTTCCCAACATCTGTTATTATTAGGAACATCCCTCCCTCTTCCTTCTAATGATTTCCTTTAGAAAGGCAAACAGGTATTCTATGGGAGATCCTTCCCTAACAAGCTGGCGAGGTACCAAAGATGAGATTCCAATATATAATTTATGCTGTGGCTTGTCAACACAATGATGATTCAATAAACCTGTTCTCTGATTTACTCGACTAGAACAGCCAGAGCATCTAGCATATTATTGCGCTTTTCCTAAGACATTAGTATGTGGAAAATATACGGTAGCATTAGGCTCTCCCTAAAACGAGCTGAGGAATTTCTATTATCTGATCTGACCCACTTCATTCAATTAGTCAGTCACTTATACATTTAATTTAACAACTCAATGACTAATGCGCAGGCACACATGCTCAAAACATTCCTCCAAAAGGTACAATAGCTGCAGCAGCAGCAGCAGCATATCATTACTAAATTAATCGGTAGCGTTTACACCCACACCACCTACCTATTTTCATGTTTACTTACTCTCCCCTGAACACCTAAGCAGCTAAACACCAACCACCTTCATACCTATGCGCAACACTCACACAGCTCATAGCTATTTCCGTATATACACACCGCCTCCCAAACACTAGCAATCTCATACGCATGCGCAACCAACCATCGGCATGCATGAGCACCTGGGTTGTTTGAAACTTAACTAGTTTATTCAAATTCAAGAATTTGTATGATAATATTTTTATTCAAATCAATCCTCCCTACATACAGATATTGTTAATAAAATTAAAAATATTCTTCTTTCTACTGATCTCCTTTTGGCAGACACGATCACCTGCTGCTAATCAGTTCTCATCCAATCAGCCAGATAGGACAACTAGAGCAGTAGAGCTTATAAAATCATTAGCTTATGTTTAGGGGGTACACATCAACATAAGTATGGGGAAAATGGGATGCAAGGGATGTAAGCTACATTAGGCTGTGCAAAAAACGAGCGGGGAATTTCTATTATCTGATCTGACCGAATTCATGCAATTACCCAATGGCTTGTGCGAAAGTGCACTTGTTGGCTTGGAGATTGAAAATTTGTTGCATATAATTTTTCTTGATCATGCTCAACAGTTGAAAAATATTCACTGTTTTGTAAGGGAATATGAAAATCAATCATTTATTAAATCTCGTTATGGGACTCATTTAATAATATGTCTGAGACCAAGCAGACGCTAAGGATTTAATTTCAAAATATTACAAGTTATGTATACATATAAACGTTTGATTACAAAAACTAGAAAATAGAGACACATACACACATGCATACATATGTTCATACTAGAGCCCTCCATGTTCGGTCCGACCGAATCAGCGATTCGATACGATCATTGACTCGGATTATTTTCCCAAAACGGACTGAACGAAACCGGTCTTGTCGTTTTTACTGTGTCAGATCAGATTCTTTTTTTTTGCTCTCTTACTCTCCCTGTAATTTTCTGGTAGAGAGAACGAGAAAGAAATACGAAAATTTGCCGGCTTTTTGCTTCCCCGACTGCTTGAAAATATTTATTTGTGTGTGTGTGTCTTTGTGTGACTTTGTGTGTGCGTCATTACGTCATAACTCTTGCCTTTGAAAAAAGCAAAAACAAACACACACAAAAAATTTTGTATGTGCACCAAAACCGGGTTTTTCCTTTCGTTGCTTTTATAAATAGTGTGTACCATGCGTACACGTGGAAACAACTGCGACGTGCGCACAGTGGAATATGTTGCCAATTCATGGATTAATTCAATTGATGCCGTACTTTAGGAAATATCGACCATTTTTTTAAAATAAATTTATTAGTAGGTACAAATTTACAGAATTTTCAAACCTTGCTTTTGTTTTTGTGATAATTTTACTCAGATTCCTGATCAACGCAGCAAATTTTATAAACGGTGTCACCACATTAAAAGAGACCGAGCAGACGCTAAGGATTTAATTTCAAAATATTACAAGTTATATAAACGTTTGATTACAAAAACTAGAAAATAGAGACACATACACACATGCATACATACATACAAAAACATATCTGATGAAACCCAAAACCAGTTGTAATAAAATTTTCTAAATAAACAAATACTTGTCTACATACATACAAAAACATATCTGATGAAACCCAAAACCAGTTGTAATAAAATTTTCTAAATAAACAAATACTTGTCTGAAAAACAAAAACAAAAAATATCTATTCCATTTTTTTTCTTACCTTCTTTCCTTTTGAACGGTAGCAAAAACAAAAACAAAAAACAGGTACCACCATCAGCATCTACCCTCCCCAGATACCATTTCCCCCTCCATAAGAATCCCCTTTAAGTACCTTACAAAAAGTTATTCTGTGCGGGGACCCCTCCCTCCCTAGCAATCTATTTACGTGCCATCTAATCTAGCCTCTAAGATCTATCTGGGTTGCTACTGATCAGGTGTGAGTGTAAGCAAAGGTACACATGTTCAACACATTCCTTTATTACCCTCTTTACACACACACATAATCAATCAATCAATCAATCAATTAATATGTTCACACACAAGAGTACCTGATAAACAAAACCACCGACGACGACGACAGCTACTTTACCACCGTCAGACATGAGCACGCGACAGACATGATCGTGCAAGCACACTCCCCCAACCCTGTTAAACACTCACGCATGAGCACGTGTACCCTTTTGGTAATTATGGGTCACTAATTACCTTCCACACCTCCAGTCACACATGACCTTTTTTTAGCTCCCGACCCAACTCTAAACTCATCTCAGTTACCGCTAATTATGGGGTCATTAAATATCTCCTACCACATTCAATCACACGTGACCTCTTTTTTACCTCCCCACACCAACAAACCTGACCCGTTACCGATCATTATGGGTCATTAAAAAACTCCTCACACCCCAACCCAACCCGTTACCGATCATTATGGGTCATTAAAAAACTCCTCACACCCCAAACCTGTCAACTTACCGATTATTAATCACCCCCACCCCTACCGCCTTAGGCTAATAATGATTAATTGATTTGGAACCCGTATTATCATACTACTGACATGAGACTGAAAATCGAAAAGTCAATGATGTAGTTGTTATCAAAGATGACCGACTAGCTCGCAAAGAGTGGAAACTAGGAAGGATCATAGAAGTTCACCCTGGAGCTGACAGCTTAGTCAGAGTCACCACGGTTAAAACAGTTTCCGGCGAATATAAACGATCAGTATCTAAATTATGTCGTCTACCTTTGCCGACGGCCTCCGAATAATGTTCCTACCTTTGCAACTTAGCACCTTTGATGTACCGTAACGAACACTTTCTCTTTTCACAGAGTAAACCTTTGTGACATCCTTTCGTTCTCATACTGGTCCCAGTATTGGGGGTGGCATGGACAGTTTTCTAGTGGGTTACTGCAAAGCAAAGAGGTGCAACGGTGCTCTATCGAAAGAGAGTCAGAGATCTCCACCTATGATCGCCCACGCATCGAAAAGAGAGTGCTTTGATGCTAGGTCGGTAGAACTGCACAGCCGATCATAATGGAGAGTCTTCGTTTGCCTTCCGACTTACCTACATCAGTTGCAGCCGACCGCGCATCAGCCCGTCTTGCCCAGTTAATTAATATTAAGAGTTATATAGTAAATTTAAAGTGAATTTGCAAATTCAATTATATAACTTAAGTCTCTAATATTCATGCGTTTTTTGCGGCGATCTTCATGACTCGTCCCGCTGCCCAGCAAGCAAAGATGACTCCAGCAAAAAAAAGTGCGGCAACTGCGGTGGCAATCGTACGGCTAACTACGGAGGCTGCCTAATTTACAAAGAACTCAAGTCTCCAATCCATCAGCGGGTGCACACAGGACAGCCTAATTACACTCCATCAAAAAGCAACCCAAACGTCTTCTTTTCGACTGCAGGTCCTCCATTGGTCCCGTATTTGTATCTAAAAACGCGACTTATGAAAGCGCCTTAAGATCAGGACTGGTGCCTCCTCTAAACACGGCACAAGACAGAAAGCCATATTATGTACGCTGCAGCAGAGCTTGACAGAATTTATGTCATTTATGCGCACAACTATGCAAGGTTAAATGCGAAATCAAAATCATTCGGTACAGATGCTTGTATCACAACAGTCAAAATAATCAATAGCTTCACTACGTATATCTACGTGGAATGCTAATGGCGTTTAACAGCAGAAACTTGAGTTAGCTCAATTCCTACTTGACAATCATATCCACCTTACACACCACCTTACACCTTACACACCACCTTACTCCTTACAAACAAATATAATTTTACAATGAGCGGATACGCATTCTACGGAACCAATCATCCCGATAGTAAGGCACACGGCGGGACACCACTACCACAAAGAGTTCGCTAAAAACTATCTACAGGCTACATCTTTAAAAATACATCTTGATAGTAATCAAATCGTACTAGCTGCCGTCTACTGCCTCCCTCGATTCACCATATCTGAAGACCAATTAATGGAATTTTTTAACCATTAGGAGAACTCGCCTTGTGAATCCAAAGGGAAAGCAGCTGTACTCCGCACTAGTAAAACTAAACAACAGGCTCGGCCACATATCTCCTGGCACACCAACCTACTGGCCCACGAAACCCAAGAAACTACCCGACCTGATTGATTTTGCAGTTACCAAAAATATTCCCCGCTACCGGACAAGCGCCGAAAGCCTCTCGGAACTATCATCCGACCATTCCCCTGTTCATATACAATTACTTCACCCAGAGTTTGCAAAACGCCCCGGTAAGTTGACCGCATCTGATAGTGGAAGCTGACATTGATTCAATAAGCAAACAAACTTGATTCCGTCTTCGTCGAAGCAGCTCGCATCTCAACACCAACACCCATCCAAACGAAAACAAATTTTCAAATTGAACAGTTCGTTCTTGAAAAGCGGCGCCTAAGATGACATTGACAAATCCCACAGATCACCGTCAGCAAAGCAAAATCTAAGAAGCGAAACACGTAAACTCACCAAAGCGTTAAAACGATAAGAATATGCCCAACGGCGATATATTGAGAAACTATGAACATCAAGCACTAAAAACTCTCTGTGGAAAGCTCACCCAACTCTTAGTCCACCGACAGAAGCAGTGATGCCTTTAAAAAACCATGTAGGCGGCTGGGCCCGGAGCGATGAAGACAGAGCCACATCTGCGGATCATCTGCAAAAAGATTTCCAGCGCAATCCTGCTACATACGCGTTCGCACTTGCGACAGTATTAAACGACTCCCAGCTTCAACATGAGCCAATTGTATTTCGCCGCAGGAAGTCGCAAGAATTATCAACCAGCATCTTAATCCAAAAAAATCTCCGGGTTGGGACTTAATAACCCCAAAGATGATTATTGAGCTTCCCTATTGAGCAGTCTGCATCATTACCCAGCTATTCAATGCAATCACAAAACTCGGCCACTCTCCAGAGAGATGGAAGAAGTCTGTTATCATAATGATTCCAAAGCTGGGTAAAGTTCGAACAGTCCCCTCGTCGAATAGACCTATAAGCCTTTTATCGTGTCTATCAAAACTCTTCGAAAAATGTTTTCTGACTCGGAGTAATCAATTCCTGAATCTCTATAACTTAATCCTATCACATCAATTCGGCTTTCATGAAAAATACGGAACTTTCGAGCACACTATACGTTCTCTACACAGCAGATATCCCAGCCTGCAGAGGTCTAACAACATCAACCTTTGCTGACAATACAGCTAGTCTCAGCCGATCAAGATGCCCACTACAAGCAACATCACTACTTGCTCGTCATATGGTTAAAGTAGGAAACTGGCTATCCGATTGCGAATTAAGGTAAGCGAACAAAAATGCAAACATGTAACTTTCACCCTAAACATGCAAGATTGGCCACCACTCACGCTAAACAACACCCCACTCCCGAAATCAAACGAAGTAACGTACCTGGGAGTAAACTTGGACAGAAGACTAACATGGTGCAGGCACATTGAAGTTAAGAGAACACAGTTAAACTCAAAGCTCATAGCCTCCATTGGCTTATCAACTCTCGCTTCCGCTAGGTCTGGACCACAAGGTTCTGCTCTACAACTCTGTTCTAAAAGCAATCTGGATCTATGGCTCTCAGCTATGAGGTAACGCGTGCAGCAGTAACATCGACATCATCCAAAGAGCCCAGTCGAAGATCCTAAGAATTATCACCGGGGCACCGTAGTACGTTCACAACGAAAACAATTTTGTCAATTGCTTGTTTTTTTAATTTCATAAGGGAAGTGTTTAGCTAGTGAGGTTTTTCACTAGCTGTTGCGAGGATATTTTCAATAAAAAGTCTAGCGCTTAAATTATAACAATCATTTATTATATGTTTTAGTTTGACTGACGGATATTAATTTATCCCGATATCGAAGAAGCTCAGTTACCGACTGAGTCAAGGGCAGGCGGGCCGAAATGCCCGTTCCTTAATGCAAGCGAGAGTGCGATGCTTGAGAGAGCGATAATGAAGGCGAAAGAGAACGGGCGTGGGAGCATATACATATATGTATGTGTGTATAACAATTAGGTACAGTGGGCATTTAAAATAACAAACAATATTATTAAGTTACATTAGGCCGCACCACTGGCTATAAATTATAATATTTATGCTGCTTGACCCGACATACTCCCCTCATTGGAAGACTGACTTTCAACAGCATCCTTAAGGGGCAGCAGACACAACTTGTTGACGGCTCGATTGGTGATTCCAGATGCAGTCTTCAGCACGGCGACTCGCAAAACGCCATCTCTTACAGGTAAAAGCTCGACCAAACTCGCCAGTGGCCACTTCATGGGAGGAAGATTCTCATCTTTGACAAGGACCAAATCTGCGACTGCTATACTAGGCTTCGCAGTGCGCCATTTTGAGCGCTGCTGAAGTGACGTGATGTACTCTTCCTTCCACCGGGACCAGAAAAGCTGCTGCAAATATGAAACGCGCTGCCTGCCGTCCAGGCGATCGACTTTTAGGTGCGCGATGTCAGGCTCAGCGAACGAAGCAGGAGGGCCACCATTCAAGAAATGTGCTAGAGTTAAAACATCAAGATCGGCAGGGCTCTCTGAAATGGAAACTAAAGGTCGTGAATTAATTACTGCCGTGATGTGGCATAGCAGCGTCCGCAGCTCGTCAAATCCAAGAACCGAGTTGCCTATCGCACGGTAGAAGTGGTACTTCGCCGTCTTCACTGCAGCCTCCCATAGGCCACCAAAATGCGGAGAGCGTGGATGAATGAAATGCCAGTCTATAGCCTCGACCAAAAAAAATTCCAGTACAGCCTTCTGATGGTCATCGCTGAGGAACAGGCGTTTTAACTCGACCAGCTCATTCCTTGCGCCGACAAAATTTGTTGCGTTGTCGGACCAAATTTGTCGCGGCTTTCGTCTGATGCATATAAAGCGCTTAAGCCCATGAAGAAAAGCAACTGTAGATAAGTCCTTGATCAGCTCCAGATTAACAGCCTTGGTAGCGAAACAAATGAAGACGCAGACGTAGCACTTGATTGGAGCCTTGTTGCGTACCTCTGGTTTGTAGAAAAACGGCCAACAAAAATCCACGCCTGTGATCTCAAAAGCATGGGAACCGTCGAGCCGCTCCGTTGGAAGATCCGCCATAATATGTTCCAATACTCTAGGCTTCATTCGAAAGCATCTGATGCACTTGTTCACTGCTTTGTTTACCGTCTTCCTCCCCCCAATGAGCTAATATTGGGATCGAATCAGCAGATTCCGCTCAAGAAAGTGGGAGATTATTGCAAGAGTCAGTGGGTGGCTGCTGGGTAAGATGATTGGATGACGGCCATCAAAATCCAACGAAGAGTTTTTCAGTTGACCATCAACCCTGAGTAGCCCAAAATGATCCATCAATGGCGACAACGATGCAAGTGAGCTAGATGAGGATACCGCTCCCATGGCCCGCAGTGACTTCATGTCCTCCCATATCTGAGTACGCTGGACTAATCGAAGCAATAGCTGGATTCCATGAAACTTGTGAATATATCCGAAAACGCGTTGCAAGGAAGCAATTGAATTTGCATACTTGGAATCAGCCACTATGTCCATTTAGGGTGATTTAACTATAAGAGCCTTACGGCGAAGTTCAAGGGCTGGCTTATCTGCTTACACCGTGGGTGGCCAGTCATCGGAGGAGCCGCAAAGAAATGGAGGTCCATGAGCCCAAAGAAACGAGTCATTAAGCTAGCCCTAGAGGATCGTAGAATCGCGCTATGGTTGACAAAACAGAACGCCTGCAGGGATGTGAAGACGATTGTAGGTCCGAGAAAGAAAAAAAATGTTGATCAGACACCTTATCCCAAGCGAGTCCTAGTGTTTTAGTAAAATGGCTGCCATCATCGAACTTCAAATAAGTTTCCTTATCTTCTTCAGGAACTCCATCCAGCACTGTGGGCACGTTTGAGCACCATTTCCTCAGTCTGAACTGACCTCTAGCCAAAATTCCAGCAGTTTGTTCACGAATCCGGATAGCCTCTTCCTCAGAGCTGGCTCCAGATATCAAGTCATCAACGTAGAAGTCACGGCGAAGAATTTCAGCTCCAACAGGAAAATCTATCTGCTCATCCATTGCCAACTGATGCATCGCTCGCACAGATAAATATGAAGCAGGCTTCGACCCATAAGTGACGGTGTCCAGTTGGAACACACGCAGCTCCTCCTTCATAGAGTTTCTCCACAGAATACACTGCAAGCTACTACCCTCCGGTGAGACTAGTACACAGCGATACATTTTGCAGATATCTCCTGTAATTGCAACTGCGTATGAACGAAATCGAGCAAGGATATGAAAAAGTTCAGGTTGTATTACGGTACCGGCCATTAAAACATCATTCAGGAATAGCCAGATAAAGTTGAACCGGATCCATCAAAAACTACTAGAAGCTTGGTCGTAGAACTGTCTTCTTTCATCACGCAATGATGAGGTAAAAAGTATCGTCAGTTGGAGATTGACTGGGCAGGAACAGGAGACATATGGCCTTAGTCAATATACTCATTTATGAAAGCAGCATACTGAGATTTCATCTCAGGGCGACGATTTAACCTTCGCTCAAGGGATAGAAATCTTCGACGTGCTTGATTGTAATATTCTCACAAGAGATCCATATTATATTTAGCTAGCAGACGAACACAATAATCGCCATTGGGTAATCGACGGAAATGTTGAACAAAGTGCGCTTCAAAATCTAGCTCTTCCTTGGTTGACTTTACTACTGGGTCGAGACAATTCTTTACCTCCCAAAATCTCTCCCAAGCGAGTTTTCTGAATTGAAGGCAACCCTGGCAGTTGTTTGACCTGACCAACATAAAGGAGTTCGTAAAAGAGACTTGCGCCAATTAAAAGATCGATACGCTGAGGCCTATTAAGCTCTGGATCTGCTAGTGGTATGTTCGATGGAATGTTCCAATTGTGAGTGTCAATTCCAAAACTAGGCTGACGACCAGTTATGTTAGAGGCTACAATAGCAGTGATGAGAGTTGAGTATTCCGAGGAGCGAGAGTGCAGGTTAACGTTGACCGAAAATCCATCCGTGGCAAAACTGGAGTCGCCTATTCCCGAAACTGAAGTAAATGGTTTACTTTTTCGAAACTGAAGCTGATTCGCGAAACGAGAAGTAATTAGATGCAACTGGGAGCCGGAATCCAGCAAGGCTCGGCAGGGAACTAAAACTCCGGAACGATTTTTGACCAAAACTGTGGCCGTGGCAAGGAGAACAACATCATTACTGAGACCTTGGGCAGACCTAGAGCAGACGAGGAAGACGCTGAAGTAGAGGGTTCAGTGGTATGCTGGGACGACGTGGATGGAGATGGAGCATCAATTGGAGTGGATTGCCTTTGGGCTGCAGTCGCCTCAGAGTCGCCAAAATGCAGGGCAGTATGGTGCTTACCCCTGCAAGTACGACAGCGGCTCGAGGTGCACTGATTTGACCGATGCCCTGTTCTGAGACAGTTTATGCACAGGGATAGCCGCTTGGCTTCCTTATGGCGATTTGCGGGGGACAGTGCCTTAAACTTCGGGCAATATTGGACTTCGTGAGTGCTATCATTGCAAAGCACGCAGCCTGAGATGTGGTTAGTTGCAAACAAGGTTGGCCTAGAATTGTTATGCTTTTTATTCTTGCCCACCTGACTGCTCGGCGCATAGGATGCCCTAACAAAATCCGTTGTCTCCAATGACGTGCACCGCTGCTCCAGGAATGAGGCCATAATTTCCCACGACGGAATGATGTTCGCTGGGTCCTCGAATCACTCCTCCCACTTTGCTTGGGTCGCTGGATCCAGTTTCCGGAGCAGCTCCTGCACGAGGATGCATCCTGCGATCTGCTCAGTAGTGCCCAAGCCTTGGAGCGCACGCATATGAGCGTTAAATTTATCCGAAAGCTCCCGAAGCATAGTCACTGACCCAGGTTCCACAGCCTGTAACGACAAGATCTCGTTGATGTGCGCCTGAAAAATCAATCGTCGATTATTAAACCTTTTTTTTAATAAATCTAATGCCACGCTATAGTTGCCATCCGAGATTTCCAGCGACCGAACAGTCTCCAATGCCACATTCCGCAGACAGGAACGCAAATGCTGGATCCTTTCTATGTTGGTTAAGTCAGAATTACTGTCGATGATAGTAACAAACATTGAATAAAAATCCGTCCAGTCCGGCAGGGATGGTATCTGCCTACGGCGAGGTAGAAACTGGGGGCGAGAAAACTCAGTGGTAGCATTTTCTCCAGCAAAGGTAGAATGAGGTGGCATGTGTGCACTATTCCGGGCGATTACACGGGTAATCGAAGGCTTCAGCATACGGAACATAGTTGGAAACCTGTCGCGCAAACCACTGCCAAACTCGCGGCAATTCCAATTCCTCGAGCTCAATATGCACGGTTTTAAATGTGCCGTGCAGTTCCTCGATCTCCTCTAGCCTCACTACTAGCATGTAATAGTCACACACCGATGACTCCTCCTCCCAACTGGCACTTGGTCTCGTCAAACTCTCCAATAAATCCGTGGCCTTCAGATTCAGAAATGACACCCTGTTTTGATCACTGGTCTTTGGACCTTCGTTAGCAGCATCCATAGCATCGGCAGCGTTAGCGGCGGCAGCGTTGGCAGCATCCATCTCCATAGCAGCGCAGATTAGGAAACGTTTATTGCGGGAAGATGATGGATAGAGCACCACGCGTAATAAACGTCTCTAGCGGGAAGATGATCGCGAAGAGTACCGCACGCAATAGACGACAATGACCGAGCACTGCAAGGCAAGCCAACAGCTATATGAGACCCTATATGTAAGGGCGGCCAACGTCTCTAGCGGGAAGATGATCGCAAAGAGTAACGCGCACAATAGACGGCGAAGAATCGCAAGCCAACAGCTGTGTACAATACCTATGTATAAGCAAGAGCGGCTGGTGTATATTGCATATAGGTGCACTTTTGTAGCCGATGACACTTGTTGAGAGCGTGGGAGCATATGCATTTATGTATGTGTGTATAACAATTAGGTACATTGGGCATTTAAAATAACAAAAAATATTATTAAGTTACATTAGGCCGCACCACTGGCTACAAATTATAATATTTATGCTGCTTGACCTAACAGGAAGTATTCAAAAATAACTAGCAAAGTTTTAACAAAGAAAAAAAAAAAACTTCAGTTCCCGGCGTGGACTACTGCGGCCCGTTCCTTTATAAATCAGAAGTTCGAAATCGGCCTCCAATTAAATGCTACATGAGCATTTATATGTTTCTCCACTAAGGCGGTTCACATCGAGCTTGTTAAGGATCTTACAACGTCTGCGTTCCTGTCTGCTCTTCGCCGTTTTATTTGTTCACTTGGAAGACCGATTCTTATTTGGTCAGATAATGCCACAAATTTAGTTGGAGCTCGGAACGAAGTGGCAGAACTTAAGTCCCTGTTTCTAAGCGGCAATCATCAATAAGCCGTACATCATGCTTGACTCAACGATTGCATCGATTGCCGTTTCATTCCTCCTAGATCGCCACATTTTGGAGGATTGTAGGAGGCGTCAGTAAAGACCGTTAAACATCATCTTCGTCGTACTCTTGGATCCTCTCTTCGTGCATTTGATGAGCTGCGCACCCTTGCGTGCAATATTTGTGCAATCATTAATTCAAGGCCATTGTTTCCTCTTTTAGAGGAATTATCTTATTTATCTAAACCAACTCTTCTTACCTATGCTTTCACATGGCGTTGTTAAGCCGACGACAGTTGCGTCTGCTAAGTTATTTACCATATGATTTAGTTTGATCACAGACATTTTTGGTCCCCAATATATTATTTGGCACGAGAATGTCTTGCTTGCCTCTCCAAGCTTATTAACTCGATTTCTTACACACAATTGTACATTTTTAAAGGCTCTGGCAATTTTTGCCACCCTCACTATACAAATTACACACACTCAAAGTTAATAAAGTATTGCAAATCAATCGTTTTTTTAAATCAACTATTATAGTCAACGAAAAAGCTCGTTGTCTCAACAGTGGGATTGTATTCAGGTACATGTTTGTTGCATTCGAAGTATATCGATAATCAAAAATACCATAGTAGCGAGGAAGGGGAATGATTTCCAAACAGGGTGGCAATACCAAAATTTAAGGGGAAGGGTTTAGCGAGCAGTGGCGCCACCTGGCCGGGTGATTTTGGGGTGGAAGAGACCCGCGCGCTCTTGGATTCCGTTTCGGGAGATGATGTCTAGACCCACACACACCCCTAAAAGGAAGAGAGTCAAGATCACCTATGTTATTAGGCCATGCCCTTGAAACAGTTTCAAGAGCTATAGAAGAGAGTTGTAAGGATCGGCGGTTCAAGAACCAATATATAGGGCTGCTAAGTGGAGTTGAGGGGCCAGACAGAAAATCATTGGCGGAGTTCGAGAAATCCGTGAATCTCTGCGTATAGTGACGGGCGAGTGAAGTGAGTTAGAGGATGATGGAGTAGTGGCCATCTAAAATACATTTAAAAGTGTGATTACAGGAGATCAGAAACAGGGAAAGAAGACAATACGTCATTCGGAGCTGGCCAGCGGGACAAAACATTCCAAATCTAGAGAACCCGAGAAAAAATAAGTGAGTCCGCTCCAAAAGGGCAGAAAAAAAACCTTACAAATTTATAAAATCCATAGGACCCCTAACCCGGAAATTTTCCTGGCCAACTTTTCCTGATCCGCGAAATTTTCTGAACAAATCAGTCCCGGTCCCGCCAAAATTTCCATAACTATATATATATAGAACTATATATGTATATATATATATAATTAGTCTTACATTTTCTGTTTATACCCGCTCGTTAGTCCGCCCATATTAATTTATTAATATTTATTTATTGATATTTATTTATTTATTTCTTCACACTCATTTATTTATTCATATTTATTTATATTAAATACCCGCTCACATATGCCTATATCCCAAAATAGGAAGGGGAGGGTGTGAATAGGCGGGACCGCCACTGGCAAAATATAGCGCAAGAAAATTTATAATATATAGGATGATCAAGTAGAATATAATGCTACCTTAAATTAAGTAAAAACATTAATTTGTTAAGCGTATGTTAGGGAAATTTATAAATGTTATCTTTATGTAAGTCCGTGACCGTCGAGGAACTTTACGGGGGTGAAAAATTAATTTAAATTTTTGTACTATCTTACACGATAGACCATCTATTCCCGAATACTTCGATAAAATCCATGACCCTATCAGTAATGAATCTGACCCCTGTTGGAGTTCCAATTAGATAGGGCATCAATTAGAGACATCAACGCTTACGCAATCATGAGGGAGATCTAGTGGACAAAAAAAAAAGCAAATTGTATTAAAGTAAAACTCCCATTTGTTATCTAGACTGTCAGCAACAATTTGCTAATAATGTGAGCGTTTAAAATAAACATATGTTGAAATTTATACGATGAAGATGAACTGCTGAGCGTTTTAAAATGGGGGGAGGGATAACCACAAGATGAAGGAGTGAAGAGGCTTCTGCCTATGGGAGGGAGATCCCAGATGATACTATGATCCGGATCTTAGGAAATCGACACCTCGGCTTGATCTACGCCGGTTTTGGGGAGGAAACGTAAGATAGTCTGTCGAGTAGAGTTAGTTTAATTTTTAATTGTCTGTTTGTTTTAATTTTTTCAATTGTCCGAGATGTCCTATTTGTTGATTTATTGTGCGACCGGAGGGCTTAGGAAGCATCCAGCCCTAAGGTGATTGGCTAGCCAGCTTTGCCAAGCCACCACCAAGAAGTTTACAACATGTTACTAGTCGATTCTGGTACGTCAATCAACGAAAACTTTATGTTAAGTTCTTCGGCATTAATATTGTGCTCAGTTAGCTGTTTACATTTCCCTATATCTAAGGCGTTTGTTTTCTTTTACCTTTGTTAAATGGAGGAAAAATTCAGAAACTTAGATTTAAAGTGACCCCTCTTAGCAGATCTTATGCTCTTGTTAATAGCGGCTCTTAATCTTTTGTGCGTGACACGAAAATCCTTAGTTTTGTATGGCTTCCATTTAAGGAAAGCGACGTCTCGCTGATGTGTTAGTTTTTTAATGTTACTGCTGAACCATGAATCTTATATTGGTTTGGTGACTCTTGTTTTGACAGGTACAAAATTGTGGAACAGCTACTGAATATTGTTGTTTAAAACACACAATTGAGTATCAACTTGGGGAGAAGTAACCGTGCTGCTTTAAAAAGCAGTACGATCAGCTCCTAGCCATGGAGTCGCAATTTGGCAGCTTGCAACTGCCAAATGAGTCTCCTAGGCGCAAAACGGTCACTCTGCAGGATCTGCAAGTGCCAACTGTCCCTCAGCCGCCCGTTGCCGAACTACGGACTGCGACCACTCCAATTGTGCAGCAGCTGATATCGTTTGCTACTCCAAGGGCAACGACAGCTGCTGGTGATGCAAATTCGGCAGCCGAATTTATCACTTCGGAGAACGCACAACCAGAAATTTCCGTAGCGTCCGTGTCCGTCGAGTCCGCCAACATTCCTAATATCCCGTCCACTTTGATCCCACCAACAAACATACGACCCGGACCACCGGGTATTGCCATCACAGGTACAAGGTCTGTGGTGCCAAACCCAAGATTGGTGGTGATCACACCTACACCTAAACGACAAATATTTGTCTCACGGCTTGCCCCTTACACCACTATAGATGACGTTACTGCTTTTATTCAAAGCAATATACAAGCCGTCAGTTTAAAGGTGGAGAAGTTTAACTTCTCTTATGCCAGGGATGTAGCTTCATTCAAAATAAGTGTCTCCCCGACTAATTTTGACCCCATTTGCTCTGCCAAATTTTGGCCAGAGAACATGGTGGTGAAAGAGTTTAAGGCAAAAAAGAAATAGGCCCCCAATAACTCCTAATACTTATCAGGCCAGTGCTCCATCCTCATCTTCCCAGTCCACCCATCCAAAAAACTAACTTCCTCTCCCTTAATCACCTACCAGAATGTTAGAGGCTTGCGTAGTAAGCTCAGCACTCTGTATCGGGATAGCGTCGCATTTGCATCCCATGTAATTGTGTTTAAAGAGACCTGGTTAAAACCGGAAATTCTTAGTTCTGAAGTTTTGGCAGGTCGGTACACAACCTTTAGAAATGACCATTCGTCTCGACGTGCAGGTGGGGTTCTGATTGCAGTGGACTCTAACTTCACGTCGGAACATTTTACAGTCCAGATTCAACAAGAACTGGAATTCCTGTGTATAAAACTGATTCTTCCCGCTTTTTCAGTCTTTATTACATGCTCGTATATTCCACCTTCTTCGGATATCGCAATTTAGGACAAGCGGACAAGTGCCTTAAGCGCTGTTTCTTCCTCGCTATCAGGTTTGGTTCACCAAAGAGTTATCCAGTCTAAAAAATTTAAAATCAAGATTTTACAAAAACTTTCAAGAAGTTGTATCTCCTCCTTCTCTCTCTCGCTATGTAATGGCTCGGTCAAACTGTTCGGTTCTTAATTCCCAGTGCTATAAGAACTACCTATCTCGATGCAGGATAAGTTTTTCTCAGGACAGTAAGCGTAAAACGTCCGCACATCGTCGGCAAATAATAATCAGGCACTTGCCCATATTTTCTAAACAACCTATTCTCAGGAAAGCTACTCCGGTCAGCCGTACCCATACGGTTTACTGAGGTCGATCGGCATTTTCAGTCCCTTGTTAAATGAAAGCTCACTGCTTCATGATCTCCGAACAGTAAAACCGGTGATTTTACCGGGTCCTGACGGAGTTCCCGGCTGTGTACTTAGGTACTGCGCCGAGTCTCTGTGTGGACCCTTGCTTAAACTATTTAGCCTGTCCATAAACTCTTCATGCTTCCCCTCCATATGGAAGGAGTCGTTCATAATTCCTCTCCATAAGAAAGGTAGTAAGTCTGACGCGAAGAACTACAGAGGTATATCTAAGTTAAACGCTATTCCTAAAATGTTTGAGAAAATTTTAACTCCGCACCTGCAGCATCTTTGCAGATCACTTGTATCTCCTGCCCAGCATGGATTTATAAGGCGGATATCAACAACCACGAATTTATTGAACTTCACCTCCTTCATCACTCAAGTCTTCCAAGGTAATCTACAGGCGGATATCATTTACACAGATTTCAGTAAATCATTAGACTCTGTAAACCACTCTATCCTAGCACAAAAACTTGACCTTTTAGGGTTTCCACCCAATCTCTTCAGATGGATTTCTAGCTACCTTTATTCTAGGTCCCAAAGAGTCCTCTTCAAAAACTCCCTGTCTTCAACAGTTATGGTTACTTCGGGTGTACCGCTGTGCAGCCATCTTGGCCCCTTACTCTTTACACTCTTCATTAATGACCTGCCTTCAGTATTAACATACTCTCGAGTACTTATGTATGCGGATGATGTTAAGTTGTGTGTCTAGTTCAAGTATAGTTTATCTCAATCCAGTTTGCAATCCGATCTTAATAGCTTTCAGTCATGGCGTTGTGCAAATTTGTTATACCTTAATGCTTCGAAATGTAAAGTTATGACATTTCATCGCTCAAGGCACTGGAAAACCAAAAACCCAAGAGCCCAAGAACTGACAATGCCTACAATCAACAATTTGTTGTGTATAATAACACACTCACCAATGCCATTGCTTCGTTGCTGTCGGCTTCGGCTAGCGCCGCGTCATGAGCCGAACAGTTGTAGTACTAAGCCGAACGCTTGGTACTACATTTCTCAGACTTCGCTTGCCACAGCCGTTTGTATGAAATGTCTTATCTATGTATTGTATGGTTAGTGATCATATCATATCTACAACTAATTCCCTTCCTCTTCTGAAATCACTAATACTCACATACCTTTCTCGTTACTAGAAATTTTAAATGTCTGATATTTTGAATGTCCGCTTAGTTCTTTTAGTAAGATTAGCTCTAGTTTTCCTCGAAAATTAGTCTAAAATCTATCTTTCTTACATGATCGCGATCGGTTCGGTTGACGAGTCGCGCGTCATGCGAAAACCTCTCGGTCGGTTGGGTGGTAAGAGATGTGATGCGTGTAACAGCATTCGGCTGGTGTCCCATGCGCCACTTGATGGTGCAGTCATTGCATATCAACGTCCAAATATATTTACAGCCAAGCAAAATTTTCTTATTCATGGAGCTTGTGATTTCTAACATTAGATACTTAATGAAACATTCACTCGGTTGTTTACATATAACATTACACATTAATCTAGTATTAACATGTAAAGCAACACCACCTGCATGTCCAATACGATCCGAACGAAAAACAACATACCCGTTACACACAATTGACAAGTCACATAACTCAGGTACAATCAACGTCTCAGACACACTTATAACATCTACATTTTACTGGGTAAAGATTAATCTAAGCTCATCGATTTTCCTAAGCAAACTTTGTAACTGACACGGTAAGCATTGTTTCGGCCTGCACCCTCTGTCTTCTGTACGGACGGCCGAGCTCAGGGAGATTGGCGTTGATTCAGTGCTGCCTCGACAACGGCGTTACAATATTAAAATCGTTGACAGAGAAACGGGAATAACCAGACAAAACAGGAACGGACCGAGATACGCTATACTCCATGTTGTTGGATAACTAAGATCTTGGGGTTCTTCGTCTAGAGCCTACCCAAAACGTTACTGCGGCGCGAGTTGCCTAAGTTGCCCACAAGAAAGAAGAAATTATCTCATGTTTATCTTATATTATCATTCAAACAAAATTCCAGTGGTTAACAAAAGTATGTAGATAATACATCGATTAAATCAGATAATTCATAATAGGCAAATTTACAATAATGGTCTATATATGAATACAATAGGTGATTTAAAAGTTCGAATACATAATGTTTTTAATATGGTTCGTGATTGCCAATGTAATGCCCGTGCACTCACTGTCACTAATCACAAACAGCACCACCGACACACAACCACTGCTGAATCTCCCAAAATGTAGATCCATGAGAAGTGGGCCTGGCGCTGGGCACACACAGTCCCGAGGTGTGGGGCCTCAGTTGCCCATCTCCAAGGTTATGCAACTGGCGAAAATTTTCCACACGTGGTGTGCCAAAATGAGTTGCCGCAATGGTTTCGTTAATATACCTCACTTGTGCGTAGCTTGGAGAAGAATAAAATGCAAGCTCAGAGTGCAAGCCTAATGAGCTTTGCATTTGGAACTAGCTTTGATCTCGGCACGTGGAGAGAACAATTAACTTACAGAAGGGCGAGATGTGCGCTCAGAGCGCAAGCTTCGTGAGCTTAAAGTATGGGAGAATGCGAGAGCTTTGATCTCGGAAAACTTTCACAAGAACGGTCCATATGCACTTGTATGCGCGTAGGGCTTGCGAGAGAGCTTTACAGTAGCGTCGGTAAAAACATGCCTGGCTGTGACACATATGCACTGTAACGAACCGCTTTCTTCCGTCAAGTTCAGCTGGGCTGGCTCAGCGGTCGGCAGGTTGCTGCAACGAATTTGTTTGTTGCCCCTACGACAAGCAAGAAATACACGCGGGTCAGGTATTCTAATGGTACTTCGCTTTATTGGTATCTTATGGCTATCTTACGGCTATCTTACGGCTATATCATTCGCTGGGGTATATCGGTGGTACCTTTACCGCCACGACTCCGATGGCGCTCGGGCTAGGGGTTCTGACGCGGCTATCGCTCTGTCCGCCCGCACAACTCCGCACCAATCGGGTGTCCTCGGGGCTCCTTTGGGCAACGGTTGGGGGTTCTGTCTCGGCTACCGCTCTGACCACCACTCACAACTCCGCACTTAGGCAATTGGCTCGGTAACTCTCACCTTTGATCGGGCTCGTGGCCTGTTTGTCGAGATCGTCCTTCCGCTGTCTCCTGTATCTCACTCCTGCGTCACTCTGTTGTATTTCGCTCTGTTCTTCTCCGCACTCGCTCACTCTCCGCACTTGATTGTTCTATCCACTGCCGCCGGCCTCCTCTTATAGGCTCGGTGCGGCCCAGCCTCTGCGCTGCTGCTCGGCCGCAACGGTTAATTCCGGTGGCGTCGGTATCTTTCCATCGGCCTCCGTTGTGTTCCCACATCCTCTCCACCGGGACCCGCCTACATGGCCTGCATGGCATGTATCGCCTACATGGGCCCGGCTACATGGCCTACATGGGCCGGCTCACTGTCATCGTTCCCTTCCTCTCGCGGTGTCCGCCTTGTACTTTCTCATAACGGGACCGCCTCGCTCCCGTACGGCGAATTCGCCGTATCCCCTACTAGGGCTTTGTGAGGAATATTAATTCCTCACAGCACACTTTACATTTATATGAAAGACATTGAGACGCTTTCGATGGCAGCTAATAATTTTTTCAAGCCGTTTAAGGAACTACCTATCTCACCATTCATTGATATAGTGAGGAATTATTAGGGGCGCAATCTCAATATCTGGAAAAGAATTTGTTAAATTGAAGTGAAATAATAATGGTGTATGTGTTTTTTCCAAAAAATTTTTTATTTTAATTTTTATTTTATTTAAGTTGTTCGGAGCAGAACGAGGAATAATATATGGCTTATATTAAAGTAAATTCCATCGAGAACAATTTTTTGTTTGCTATTGCCTGTTATGTTATCTGCCTCCATAAGCTCTCTCCCCGCTAAAGCTCGCGCTCTGATTTTGTCTATTTACGCTCTTTCTTGTGATCAGAGCTTTCGGCTGCTGCAGCGGGGCCGCTCTGATAAAGAGGTAAAGTGCAGCCTCTATCACCATCAAGCAATAAAGCATTAGTTTATACATATAGAAAACCAAAATTATTGCCGTAATAATCAAAAATTTGAATACAGGTGGTATAGTCGATATCTACCTCTAACATTTTGGTGACCCCGACGTGATATGAACACGCAACCTTCTGTTGCGTTATCATACTAATTGAAGTTATTTAAGGTAAACAAAAGAACAGCCATTCGCTATTCGATATATCGACATGTGGCCCTTTCTGGGCCGAGAGACATTCGTCTCTGTGAGGAATGACTACATTGAAAGGAGTTTCTGTGTATTCCCTTGGAGTGCAGTAGTCCGTTTTCTTGGGAACGATGCTGTTAATTAGTATTGATGAGTGACCTATGTGCTGTGGACTTTCCTCTAGGATATTCCAACTCATGACTATGTCTGACAGTTAGTGAGACGGTAAGGTGAGGACGATAACCTTTTGTCGGTTCTTCAATATAAATATAGGGTCATTGCCCCGATTGCAAATTAATAAGTTAGAATTTAAGACCTTACATTTGTGTTCGAGCTCCCCGATTGGGTGTGGTGAGCGTTGGCGTTTCAGCCTATTATCAGGCCTGTGTCTGACCTCTCGCTATCGTTGGCTGGCAAACGAGGTCACTGGGAGGATCGCTTTCCTCGTGATCCATTTAGGACGATATCATTCTTAGATGTGTCCCCTGCAACTCTGGGCTTACCGCTTTGTTGTCGCCATTGCTAAAGCTATGAAACAAAAGTATATTTAGGTGCGTTCTTGCAAGAATGCAAGTACGGATTTTACCTTCGTTTGGAGCTGCAATTAGCTTATACTCCTTCGTTGCTAATACACAGGCCTTGTCTCCCACTACCCAAAGCTCCTGGATTAGAACACCGTCTGCTCCGCTCACATCCAAGCGGAATGGAGATTGATCTGTAGAAGCCTCAGGGACGTCGTCAGAGTTCTCCACCACTGTAAGTTCAGCGTTAAAGTCGTCGTCGACTGTATCGTCGCGATACATCCCCTCGAGTTCGCGCATCGGCGTCGTGTCGGAGTAGTAGCCCTCCTGTGCTGGCTCCAGTTCGTCGTCAGGTGCTTCGTTATACGAGGCAAAGTCCTGCTCGACTGGGTTGTCGACAGGACACAGCCCGACCGCTGCGGCCGGCTTATAGACCTTTATGGTCACTGCACTGAACCCGAAATTCATATCTCCTTTGGCTGCTTCGATCGGGGCCAGTGACTCCGTCAAGGCTGTTTTTTTCAGCAGTTCGAAGCAGCGGTCGGCGAGTGCCGCTCCCACCCTCTTCCACTGGTTCTGTTCAGTAAAATGATTTGCGTCTTTTCTCTGGTAATCAGCGCAAACGATATGTGGCCTAATACTTTTGAGCAATTTGGAGCTGCTCCAGGAGTATCCTGAGATCGCTGCCTCTTCGGTTGAGGGGCTTCTTTCCTCGACTGGGCTACCTTCTTTTGCGCCTCTTTATCAAAGTTAGGGAGCACCTTTGATGCCAACTCGACCTTCTTCCGTCACTTGTCAGTTGGACAAGACATTTGCCTTGCATTTCCCCGCTGGAGAAGCGCCAGCAGTCCTCCTTTCGGCATATGTGTAAGCTTTGGCGCTAATCGATGGCAGATCGCCCCCCGCCACATTACCAGCAGGCAGATCAGCCGCAGGATTGCATAGATACTCTGCCAAGGTATAAGTTTTGGAAGCCGACTTACCACGTACCCCATAGTTAAGGATGTGTTTGTGTTTTTGTTCCCTATATTTCAATCACCTAAAATGTATACAACGAGTTGGAAGTTATTACCCTAAATCAAATTCTGATACATTAAAATATTTATAAAAGTGCTTCCAACATGTGTATTTTTTTTAAATTTCATTTACATTTACATTTACATTTTTGGCTGGCGAAAATCCTCTAGTTGAACCCTCCACGAGGGTGCCGGCTGGGCAATGAGCAGTGCATTATTCCGGACGAGAGTAGTGCACTGTCGTTTGCTCCATCCTAGGCAATGGAGTGTCTAGCTAAGGCAATGGCCAGGTGTCTCCTCGACCTCGAGTCGGGAGCGCCGGGTCAGGGCCATAGCGAGAGGTGCCTGGCGGATAGGCCTTAAAGCTAGGGGGTAGTTCCCTTGAAAAATATTAACTACTATGGACCTTCAGGCCACATGGACGGAGAAAAGGAGCATACATGGGCTGGGATGTCAGCCCAAACGTTGGTGGGAAGCGTGATTGCAACCACCGACAGGCACGGGGTGGAGTGATCCTCTCTGCATGTCGCCAGCGGTCACACCTCTAACGTGATGGAAGCAGCCCATGTTAGTTGCAAAGTTACTGCTAACACCACACTCCATCACTCCAAGCTGAGCCGCTCAGATGCCGCAGTCGAAGCAGACACGGATCTAGAGAGCGTGCTCTCAATCCACAAGACGGAGGGAATGAAGGCTAAAGCTCAATATAAGGCAGCCCTCAAGATCCAGAGACGGCCCCAAGGCAAAGCTGACATCTCCCAAGCGGAAAAAGCCAAGCTCGCCTGGGTCGCGCAGCGGGTGAAAAAGTGAAGAATGCACTGCGCGCTGGTCAACAAGAGGCAACGCTTGGTCGAGAGTGCCGTCACAAACACTCCAACGAACAAGAAGCAACGCGGGCCCAAGAGCGCAGAGGTGGAGGACCTCCTTAACCCAAGAATTGGGAAGATGGCGAGGGGCATGGGTAGCGTTTACCTGCGCCTAAGGAAGTGCCACCCCAACAACAAAGACGTGCATACCCTGCGCGCCGAGGTGGAGAAGGACCAAGGTCTGGAAACCATCGTGGAGGCCACCAAGAGGCTTGCACTAAGCTCAGAAACAGCAAGAGAAGAAGAGGACGGTGACCTGACATTGGTTGTCAACCCGCCGAGCGAGATTGAGCCAGCCACCTATGACGCTGAGTGTGCTACAGCTCAATCTCCATAAGAGCAAAATAGCGCCAGTGCAACTCCTTACAGCAAGGTCCCGTCGACGTAGCTTTGGTCCAGGAGCCTTGGATTGCCTCAGGCATCTCAATGGCCGGACCAAGGCCCGCAAGCTACAACTCGTTCCATCCAACACCGGAAAGCAGGAACAGAACCGTCGTACTCGTACGAAAGGTGGCCTTATTACAGCACGGATGACCTGACTGTAGTGATGCTAGAGAGCGAGGAGAAGCGCCTTCTGGTAGCGTCCCGCTACACGGCACACGACAGGCCCGTGCTACCTGAAGAGCTAAGGAGTCTGGTGGAAGAAGCCGACTGCAAAGACCACCAACTCATCATTTTTACGGACTCCAATGCCCACCACAGTGTGCGGGGAAGCCGCGATATCAACAAACCAGGAGAGTCACTCATAGACTTTATACTATCAACTAATATTAATGTAGCAAACATCCTCGTCCAACGTGCTAGATCTAACCCTCGTAACGGGAAAGAGTACCTTGGTATCTGGATGGAGAGTCCTCGAAAGACCATTCTTCTCAGATCACAGGTATATTCTGTTTAAGTGCGAATTCGAGTACACTCCGAAGGTAACGGTCTAAAGAAACCCCTGGAACACAAACTGGGAAAATTTTAAAAAGACAGCTAAATCGAAGCTCGAAACCAGGCTCAGTGAAATCCGCGGAAAACATAGAAAAGTCCCTGGAGACTCTATCCAAGGTTCAACTAGATTTCTACCACGTCTCATGCCTACCCTCAAGAGCAAAAAAAAGGACAAGCCACCCTGATGGAACCAGGACCTCTCTCTTGAAAGAAATAAGCTCAGGGAATTCTTCAAGCTTGCCAAACAAGCCAACGAAGAGGTCGTCAACGAGGAATACAAAATTCCACTTAGAAACTGAAAGAAGGAACAACGTGGGGAGCAACGTAGCTCGTGAAGGAACTTCTGCTCCAAGACCGAAAAAGTGCCTGAAACAGCAAGGAAGCTGCTCTCAAAGCAAATCCAGTATGCACCGACGTCACTCATGCCGAAACGCAACAGGACCTAGCAACCGAGAAACAAAACCCCTCGACAGCTCTAATAATCTTAAACTCTTTTATGGGCGTAAAAGCGCCTGGACTGGATGGGATATTCCCAGCCATGCTACAGGCAACCAAAGAAGTGACCATCCCATGGCTTTTCGCAATATACTCGGCATGCTTAGGTACAGGCTATGGAGATCAGCAGGAGTTGTCTTCCTACCAAAGCACTATGGGGAATTTTGCCACTTTTTCTGGCCAAAACCCATTTTCAAAAAGTCGTTAAAATGAAATATTTTTACCGCTATGTACCAGAATAACATTGGTCTTCAATGTTATGTAGTCAACAATTTAACAGAGCGAACCACTGTTAAGTTAACAGCTGTCAAAAACAGATGTTTGCTAGCAATGTGCAAGTTTTCATACAACGAGTAATTTTTCTCTAAGTTGAAGGAGCTAAAAAAATGGTAATTGACCAATTTAAGTGCGATTTTTACAATGGATTTGAATCGAAGAGGTTTGTAATATGTATTTTTGTTTTTGAACTGTACAAATACTCCTTATATTTCCTGTAATTGTTAATCGTTTACGGGTATCATTTTGTGACAAATATTAGTCTTTCAAGAGGCGTACAATATGAGTCCAACCTATTCCAACCATAAGATTTAATACATATTGTAGAGAATTCAATTTTTTTTTAAATGCATATCATATTAATGTGCACTTTTGCGCACTTTCTCTGAAATTTGATATTTTAGGCCCTAACCTAAGTTTGTCAAATTCAGAGTTGTTTCCTATCCGGCCATGAATTTGATCCGATCTGATCCAGATTAAAGGCTCTGATAGATATGGTCATTCTTAATGGTTCTGCGTTTTTAGTTTTCTTGTAACTTCAAAATTGTGCATACCACAGATTTTCGTCTTTTGAAAGGGCGGAAGGGGGCGGTGCGATATTTTGAAATGCACTTGTAATAGTGTGTTAAGACAGGAGTCTGGATACAAAATTGTGTTCTTCTAGCTTTTATAGTCTTTGAGATCTAGGAGCTCATGAAGACAATACTCTCGAGTACCAGGTATAAAAAGGGCTGCCACGCCCATTTTTTCAAAATAACTTTCTATTGCTATTACAAACTCAAATCAAAAAACCAAACCAAAAAATATTTGTTCGTTTGGAAGTTATACTAAAAACTCTGGAAAAGCTGCTGGATGTACACATCAGGGATAAAGTAGGGGCACTGATGTCGGCCAACCAGCATGCTTATAGCAAAAGGAAATTGGTGGAGATAGCACAACATTCGTTAGTAGCTACCGTCGAGAAAGCTCTCAACAATAAAAAGTATGCACTTATTCGCTAAATTATCCAGATCATTTAATAACATAGCTACGAACGTAATAATGAATCGCCTAGAAGCAACCCACATACACCCAGCAATCAACCTATGAATAAAAAACCTCCTGAGTTGTAAACGGGTGCAATCAGAGTGGAGCACCGTTTCCACGGTAAAGGGAGCACACAGAGGCACACCTCAGGGTGCAGTCTTGTCGCCCCTCCTGTGGAATCTGGTGGTCGACGACCTCATCAAGAGGAAGGCCCCAAAAATAACAGCTTATGCAGACGACATAACCATACTTATTACGGGTGTATGTCCATCGACCTTCAGATCTATAATGGAACGAACACTCAGAGTGATATGCGAGTGGGCGGATGGAGTAGGACTCAGTATCAACGCGGACAAAACGGACCTCATCCTCTTTACAAAGAGATACAAGGTACCGGCATTGATCACCCGAAAATCAACCAAACAAGGCTTACCCCAGAAACGCAGGTCAAATACTTCGGCACAATACTGGACAGCAAACAAGCATGGATACCAAATGTAGTGGAAAGGGTGAAGAAGACCACCATTGCGCTTTATGCATCCAAGAAGATGCTTAGCAGCACATGGGGCTTGTCACCTGCTCTAATACACTGGATCTACATCTCGGTTGTGCGACTAACTCTGATGTATGGAGTCCTAGTGTGGTGGAAAGCTACCGAAAAGAAAACATATCACAAGCTCACCGAAAAAACTCAGCGGCAGGCTCTGCTCTGCATTACAGGGGTGTTGAGATCAACACCAACAAAAGCACTCGAAATCATACAAGGAATTGATCCCCTGGACATCCATGCTCGACTGACTGCAGGAAAGGCGGCGCAGCGACTAATTGCGGCAAGTAATATTTCGCCCCAAGGATTCGGGCACAGTTCAATTGGAAGGAAGATGATCAGTTCTACTGACTACACGACCCCCAAAACTTTCCTCGAGGCTAAAACAAACACATTTATGGTACCCAAAGACTGCAAAAGAGGACAACCAGACTCAACACCTCAATATATATACAGACGTCTCCAAGATAGACAGAGGAGTAGGAGCGGGCTTATACTGCGCAGACCCTTAAATCAGGCTGTCATGCAAGCTACCGGATCGATGCCAGTCGGGCCGGCAAGTGATTGAATCGAAGACGTGCCTATCTCCCTTAGGACGCTACAAAGCGACTTGGAGAAGCAGGCCGAACTGCAGAATGGCAGGTGGAGGAGTACAACCACCTGTAGAATCTCGAGAACCATGCGCAAGGGGCGCAACGGAAATCTCAGTAACTATTTACTGCACCTACCTCCAACCAGGACTGCAGACTGCTAGTGGAAAATCTAGTCTAGTCTGAATCGCTTGCAGCCAGGCTAGGCATCACTAATAGAGATAGCTGTAGAAAATGCGATGAACCCGGGTCTATCGAAAGCCTGGAACATCTCATATGCAACTGTCCGGCTCTCTCACGGGCAAGGAGCAGACACCTAGGCGCACTGGCGCTGGCATCAATGGAAGACGCCTCCAGGAGGACTAGAAGGGAACTCCTTGCTATCGCGAAAAATACTTCGATTCTCTAGGACTGCCAAACCTCAACACCACCCCCGTAAAGTTCCATACACCCCATCCGGATAACTAAGGGCCATACTGGCCTATGAGAGGCCCCGCTGAGGGCCGTCCGGGTTAACCTAACCTAAATTAAATTTTTTTTCCCTTTGTATATAAAATGTGGCTGGGATGGCTGCCGAACAGGGCGTTATCGAGGCTTGTATGCGCCCGAGGACCGGGGAACACTTGTCAAATCCGGTAGACGGCGCAGGTGCACCACATGGCAAGAACCCGTCATACCAAGACAGGAGACGTAATGCCTTCATCCTGGCAGCCAATGTCCATCCTCCGTCAGCCCAAAGGACGGAGCAGAGGCTATGTGCCAGCTTAATCCAGCCGCACTTCCCAGTGCAATTCCAAGGCGCCGAATAAGCGGCAAAGCTCAACGGAGGACCCCGCTACACAGCCAGGCCAAGCCCAGCAAGCTTAGCGGGCGAAAACCCATCACGCATACCGGTTGTTCGCTGAGGTGGCCAGGGGCAAGACCCGTCAATGGCAACTGGTTGAGAACGAGCTCCAGGATAGGTTCGTGTAGCACCACCAGGGCCACCACCTAAATATGGGGACGGCGGTATCAAGGTGGTATCAAGGCACGGTGAAATCGATCCAAGATGCTCGCTCGGCGGCATTCTACATGGGGGCAGTGGCTGCGCTCACTGAGGTCTACCCAGGAGCCAAACTGGAGGCCGTTAGATGGGAAGACGTTTCCGGCAGACCAAGAGCCCGAGCGCGGCTCTCGGCTAAGCCTGCAGAGCCTGACAAGATCATCAGGAATCTGCAGGTTTGCAACCCCCACCTTCCTCCAGCCGATTGGAAGGTGGTTAAGGTGGAGGATGTCGCATGGAAGAAGCACCAGATCAGTCTTCAGAGGAGTCCTTGGAGCTTCTCTCCAACACGGACGGAATAGTGGACTAAGGCTACAAGAAGGTGGCTATAGCCTCCTGCAAGTCTCACTCCAGGAGTAGGAGAGTGGAGGTCGAGCCAGACCCGGAGCTGTCGAAAGCCTCGAAGGCGGAGAGCAAGACCGCGGTGACGCTGCGTCTGTAGGGTCACACGACATATTAGACGGATATACGTCCGACGAAAGCGACCTAGCCAAAGGTTTAAGACGCATCGAGGTCGGGGAGGAGCGGGCGACCCACGAGTTTGATCTAGAAAAAACAGTGGTAGAGGCGGATTTAAGGAATGTCACTAACAATACTGCAAATGAACCTCCACCCCTGAAAGGCAGAATGCGCTGCCATCCTGCTCTACCTAGCCAAGGGTGGAGCCGGGATTTTCGGAAACTGAGTCTCCGGTCTGAGGACATAGAACAACAAGCTATGTGTAGCTGAACCTAAAGGTAAACCACACACCTTCATTCTTGCAGAAAGAGTTTTGCACTTATTTTTGCTCCCGAATTTCAGCAGTGAAAACCATACAGCAGTGAGCCTCGCAGGCCTGGGGTGCTCACTGAGGATCAGCTCCACAGCTGACCAGGACCCAGCTGACCCAGCCGGACCCTCTTCCACACGTGCTCCTCCGTGCGCTCATCACAGACTGTGAGGCCAAAAACATCGGCCTCATAGAGGTGTGCTACACTAATGCACATCTTCAGCTATTTATTAACCATCCAGATGGTGATATGAAATCGGGGTAATGATCCCACCTTCATAATTAAGAACCGTAAGGAAGTTTTGGATCTCGGTCTTGCCTCTCATGAGATACAACGGAACCTAGTATCCTGGAGGGTCCTAGAAGAACACTCCTTTTCTGTCCACAGGTAAGTGGAAACTGTACTCTCTTTCAGTACTGAGTACTGAGTCCAGCCCAATTCCGGAACCTCAGGTGGACAAACTGGACTTTGTATTCAAATAGGAAGAGGGGTTATAACGGGAAGCTACGAAACGACTTGTTTAAACATTTAAATATTAACATGTAAAGAGGCACTCGATAATTCCTAAACTCATAAAAAGCTCGATTTTAAACAGAGCATAGAGCCCAGATCAGCACAGTGACAGAAAGCCACTGTGGAACTCTATGCCTGCAGAAAAGCCATCGGACTTTAATGGGGAATGACCCCATACATAGTTCAGTGGCTTTTTTAAATTTATTTAATTTATTTAATTAACAAAATTCTGCTAATAAAGCCTTATAAATTTAAACATAAACTATTAAAGAGCTAAGTAGTAAGTAGAAATTAAAGAATTATGTAAAAAAGGAGGAAAGAAAATAATTACAAATTATTAGTATTCAAGTGGTGGTAGATATTGGATATAATACTATTAAGGGATAGTTCAGGGAATAGGATATGGAAAAGGGTATTCAAATTAAGGCATAAAACCGTAAAAGATGAACCACTGCTGTGCATAATTTGAACTATAAAAGGAAAGTCTGATAGGTCGAAAGGTACGGATAGCTCGAGAGGAAACGGCAAAGTCAACCTGGCTCAAAAGCGTTTGGAAGTCAACCATACCGAGAAGGAGCGTATGCACAAGCATTAACCCTTTGCATATTCTGCGATGGTGCAATGAAGGAAGGTCTATAACTTGTAGTAGTAAGGTGGCAAGATTCTACCAGAGTCCAAGCTTAAATTACGAAGGGCAAACATTAAAAATGGTTTTTGCACTGATTCGAGAACAGCTTGTTGCTCTTTATACTGCGGCCCCCACACACAAGAACAATACTCCAATATCGGAGCTCGAAGTTTGATCCAGGAAATGACTTCCTAGAGAATATGACACAAAATGTGGAGCGCGTCGGTAAAATGTCATTAGTTTACATTCGTAAAAGTTAAAAAAAAAACAGATTGTTTGAACACCACATTAGAAGTTCATTAAAATGCAGCTTGTGAAGGAGCATACCCCTTCACAACGACGTAGGCCAACAAGGAGCAACATTCGTCCGGGAGGCGGGGAGATACAGACCAGGCTGGAGCCTGTCAAGAATATTTTTATTTTTTATTTCTTCCCCCGTTTTGTTCACTAACTATTAAGCCTTAATCCAAAAACCATAAATATAGAGTAAGAGAACGAAAAGGGAAGTATTATTTAAGGGAGCGCAGCACTGGCAGAGGCCAGCAGAGAGCATCACTGGCAGCAAACGTAGCGGCAGAGGCTGGAGCAGAGACCAGCAGCAGACACCGGAGCAGAGAGCAGAGCAGAGATAACGGCAGAGACCGACAGCAGACGCCGGAGCAGAGAGCAGAGCAGAGATAACGGCAGAGACCGACAGCAGACACCGGAGCAGAGAGAAGAGAGCAGAGATCAGAGCAGAGATCACGGCAGAGACCAGCAGCAGACACCGGAGCAGAGAGCAGAGATCAGAGCAGAGATAACGGCAGAGACCGACAGCAGACACCGGAGCAGAGAGCAGAGCAGAGATAACGGCAGAGACCAGCAGCAGACACCGGAGCAGAGAGCAGAGACCAGAGCAGAGATCAACGGCAGAGGCCAGCAGCAGAGACACGGAGCGAAGACAAGTGCAAAACCCACCCTCACATGCCGAAGCAAGCCACGCACGACCCAAAGAGAGCGAGCAAAAGGCACGCGACAAAAGCGCCGGGTCGCGGCAGAAGCTGGGAGCAGAGGCTCGAACGGCTGGCTGAGCCAGCTGCCAAAACCATGGAGAGCGAAAGCTGCGCCAATAGCGCCCACGCACGACCCCGAGGAGAGCGAAAGCTGCGCCGAAAGCACCCACGCACGACCCAAGGAGAGCGAGAGAAAAGGCACGCGACAAAAGCGCCGGGTCACGGCAGAAGCTGGGAGCAGAGGCTCGAACGGCTGGCTGAGCTGGCTGCCAAAAATGATGGAGATCGGGAGTGAAAATCGAGCCTCTACCAAGGGCAGTCGTGAGTGCGGAAAAAATTAAAACACCGAAAACCCAAAGCGGACAGCACGAGGTCCGCCATTTTTCTGGACCCGCGAGGAGCAGCAGCCGCCGAGAAAAAGATGATGGACCAGGGCTCTACGGAGCAAGAGGGGTAAGCTGGCCTGGCGTAAGCGAGTGAGAGGGAGATAGGTGCGATGTAGGGATTAGATTTTCACACACATATGTATAGATAGATAAGCAGGCAGACAATAAATCAATGAATTAAACCAAACATCAATTATTCACATATCTATGACCATTGCCCATGAACCACCGCCAATATTCGACGCCCGATTGTTTTCACCCCTTCCCCTCTGTCATTGTACCATTAAAATATTCCATTTGCATGCCTGGGACCTCAGCCAGTGGAGTTGTACGCGGATGCCACGGCTTCCACGAACTGAGCTCTCCCCCTCCTAGTAGAAAACTCCTCCTGTAGAACACCCCCCTTCCCTATCCTTGGGGACGCCAGCGAGCAAGTTTGTACGCGGACGCCACGAATTTGCGAACCTGACGCTTCCCCTTCCCCCTTGGTTTCCCTCCTTAACCTAGCCTTCCCCGTTGATGGTACAGTCGACACCACGTGCTCCGCTCCCCGTACACCGAGCCCCCCCCCCCGAGCCATGCGCCCCGCCTCCGCACGCGCCACGAGGTGCTGAACACACCCTACCCCCCCCCCCCGGGACCACGGCCCCACAACACGTGTTTTCCCCGCCGGCGGCCACAGCCAGGCCGCCCGTGCTACGACCGGTCACCGTGGAGGATGCACCCCTCCCACGCCCCTGCAAACCTAACCTAGGGTTATCTGTACTAGGCGAGCCACGTGTGTCGCCGGGTGACCCTCACCCGCGCGATCCCTTCGCACTCGGGTTTCCCCCCCCTCAGTCAGAGCGAACCCCGCACCTGACACACGCCCTGATCCCTCTCTTTGGTCTAAAAATACAAATTTGCTGTATGGAAGATCGGGCCCTGGACAGACTGAGAGGCTGTACCCCGGCCTGAGACAGGAACTTCCTTAAAAGCTGAAAGTGTGTGTGCAAATACCAAATGTAGTAGGGCAGACAGAGTTTTACGTCATCCGCATACATTAGCGTATAAAAGAACGTAATAACTTGCGGCAGGTCATTCACAAATAAGATGAATAGAAGCGGACCCAAATGACTTCTTTGTGGTACTCCAGAAGTAACATTAACAATATCGAACAACACATTAGTAAATAAAACCCGTTGTGTGCGATTTGAAAGGTACGACGAAATCCAATTTAGAAGACTTTTAGGGAAACCTAATAAGGACAACTTCTGAATTAACATGGTATAATTTACGGAATCAGAAGCCTAAAATTCGTAAAAATTACATCGGTTTGCGAACCGCTTCGAAATCCGCGGTTGATAATGGACGAGAACTCGAGAAAGTTAGTCGATGTTGATCGATGTTTAAAAAAACCGTGTTGTGATGGAGATACTAAGCCTGAGCAAAGGTGTTGCCGGGTGACCAAGAATTCAAGGAACTTAGAGATGGCAGAAAGCTTAACAATACCTCGGTAGTTCCGAATGTTGGATATTAGGCGTTTCTTATGAAGTGGAATGATGTAGGACAAGATTGTTCCAAAGAAAGGTTGAAAAGAAAGGTCAAAGGTGCGCAAAGGGACTCGGCGCAATGTTTCAGAATAAAACTTGGCACTCTATCAGGAGCCACAGAGAAGTATCCAACAATTTCAAAGCTGCCAGAACATCGGTTTCCTCAAAATATGGAAGAAAAATGCTGTTGACATGAGGTAGATCGTAGGGGTACGGAGTGGATGCGCTGCATATATGAGAAGAGTATGTTGACTGGAAAGACGTGGCGAATAAATTAGCAATGCCTGTAGCAGAAGATTCTGTTTTATTAAGATAATAAAGGGATGGAGGAAACGCATTGGACTTACGCTTAGAGTTAACGAAGAAAAATAATTTTTTAGGATCACTACGGAAGTTTCTACTACAACGGAAAAGGTATTGAGTATAACACTGACTATTGACAGATAGGAATTGAGTACGAGCAGAGGGAAACAGGGAAACCAAGAAAAAAGTGGTAAATTAAAGCCACCCATGACAAAAATCTGATCAGCAGAACCTAAGGCGGACACAACAGAATGGATAGCAGAAAGGTGGTTTAAGTAAACCTGAGCATCAGATGCTGTCCCAATACGGACTTTGACAGCAACAAATTCAACCCCATTGATGTTGTTGAAAGGGAACATCTCAGAAGAGAAATCCGTATTGACTGCAATCAAAACTCCACCTGCATAAGATGCGCGGTTCATTCTGTAAGTGATGAATCTGTGAACTAAAATTTCATGATCAAGAACGGTAGAATTGAGCCAGTTTTCGGTAAAAGCGATAACATCAAGATCAAAAGAGGCACTGCGTGCGTTTTGGTAGTGAATGGAAAAAAGGTTATTTAGTTTTTTGAGTTGGCAGGGCCGGTAATATTGGGACTCGAGTTGTAATCCTTATGTAGGAACTCATGCATAATTGTATGCTTAGGCCATATTGACGGTTCAAGTGATGCAGATAGGTAAGAATCAGGTAGGAAGATCTTAAAGGAGTTGTTGACTTTAGCGATATCTATCGTTATTCAATGGTTATTTGCAATGCGACTCTGTAAAACTAATGTCACCTCAAAAGAATGTATGAACGGATGTGTTAGCCTGACTTTTTGCTCTCGTGTATGTGTTCACAACTATTATTTTTCTTAAATTAAAATATGCAATAAGCACTGAAATATATTTTTTTTCATTCTGCTGGCCGGCATCTACCACTGATAGATCGCATCGGATTCTCATCAGGTTATGGACGCAGGTGGGCAGCCAGCAGCACAAGAATTGTTGCATTAAATTGAGAAATTGTGTTGCTGCGTTTGAGGTTAAGCACGGCGTAAAGGAAAGCAGTTAGAACGAGTTCGCTCTACCAAATTGAAAAATTGGATATAGGGAATTATGATTCCTGGTGCATGCAAATGCGAAGCGTATTGATACACACAGATTTGTGGACAGTAGTGAGCGACCAAACATAGAGGCCAGCTGAAGAATCATCTAACTGGAATGGACTCGACGCAAAGGCCTTGGCCACGATTACGTTAAGTGTGAGGCCAACACAGTTATGTTACCTCAAGAGTAGTAAAACGGCAGCGAGTGCCTGGGGAAAACTCAAGGACATACATGAGCTAAGCGGACCTGTAATAAAGGTGTGACTCTATAAAAAGTTGCTTGGGCTGCGAATGGCAGGAGATGACGGAATGTGTGAATAACTGAATTCGTTTTGTTCAACGCGGACGCAGGTAATTTAGATTGTTCGAGCTGGTGTATGGATTCAGGAGCTACAACGCATATGTGCTGTGTACTTAGTATGTTTGAAAACTATATTTCACATCAGGAAGATGTAGTGTTGGCCGACAGCAACGTTATAAAGGCAGTTGGAAAGGTGACGTCAAGCTTCAAGCCGAGTGTGGTATTTTGACGTTGGAGAACGTTCTGTATGTTCCAGATATGAAGGGAAATTTCATATCAGTTGGTGATGCTATTGATCGCGGATGCACAGTGATGTTCGATCGAAATTTTGCAGTGTTTCGCAAGGATGGCGAAGATCTACTGAGAGCGCATAAGGACAACAAGCTGTTTGTGTTTACAGAAAAAAGAAACTTGTGTTATGGCGCAGTGCAGCAAAGTGCAAGCGTATGGCACAACAGGTATAGACATTTGAATTATACCAGTCTAATGAATCTCGCAAGGAACAGGATGGTTAGCGGCATGGAGCATATGAATTTTTCTGAGAAAACTTCATGCATGAACTGTATGAAAGCAAAATTCACAAGCAACCGTTTCCAGCAGCAGCGGAAACTCGGTCCAAGCATCAGTAGGAGCTGGTACATACAGATGTATGTGGACCATTTCAGACCCGATCCCTTGGAGGCTCAGCATATTTTTTGACATTTATAGATGATATGTCAAGGCGGATATTCACTTATTTTTGAGGAGCCTCGTAATATACCCAGTAATGACATTACACTTGTAGACAAGGATATCTCAGTGAAAAAGGTAGTAAAATTGCGGCCACATATTTAGGCAGATGTGCAGCAGCCTGATGGATGGATTGAGGATGGTATATTGAGCGAAGAATATGCTAGGGCCGAAGAACCAGACCAGGACCAGGAACAAGACGGCGAAGGTAGATTTGGGCAAGAACCTTTGCAGGAGAACAACAAGGAAGAAGACAAGAAAGAGCATCGGCAGCAAGAGCAATGGAAACGTGTGCGCATTGGCACAGGCCAATCAAGATTATTACGATGTGAAACGCCAAAACGTCTAAAAAAGGAGTATAGTGAATTAAACGTATTGAAGTCTAAGGAGTTATTACTACCGCAGTCGGTCCGAGAAGCAACGCAGGGCAAGGAGGCGTCATATTGGATGGCAGCAATGGGAAAGGAGTATGACTCACTGGTAAAAAATGGTACCTGGACATCAGCAGATTTATCCGAAGGACAACATGCAATTGGATGCAAGTGGGTATACACGATTAAAAGCGACAGTTCAAGTAACGTGGAGCATTAAAAATCCCGTCTGGTGGCCAAAGGGTGCTCCCAGAAGTATGGCATTGACTACATGGACACATTTTCTCCTGTATGTCGATATGAGACTATACGGCTGATTTTGGCTTTGGCGGCGGAGTTAAAACTGTACATTCATCAAATGGATGTGTGTACGGCGTATCTTAATAGCGATCTGAGAGATGTTGTCTATATGAGGCAGCCTGAAGGATTCATCGACGAAACAATTTCACACCAGGTGCTCAACAAAGCAATATACGGCTTAAAGCAGGCAAGAAGAGAGTGGAACGCCAAACTGAATGCAGCGTTGTGCGATATTGGCTTGACGACATGGTCGACATGACATGGTCGCTGATGTTCTTACAAAGAATTTTCGAAACAGAAACATTATAATTTTTTGAAACTACTAAATTTAAATTAAAATGTTTTGGCAATGCATACAGAATCACATTAAAAGAGGGTGTTGATTTTAGCGATATCTATCGATGGTTATTGCAATGCGACTCTGGAATACAAATGTCACCCCAAAAAGAATGTATGTACGTATGTGTTAGCCTGACTGTATGCATTGCCAAAACATTTTAATTTAAAATTAGTAATCTCAAAAACTTATAATGTTTCTTTTTCGACAAATTCTTTGTAAGAACATCAGCGACCATGTTGTTTGTCGATACATATTTGAGTTCTACATCGCCTGTCTGGACAACATCTCAAAACAAATGATGCTTTATGTCAATTTGCTTTGACCTTGCATGATATACCGGGTTCTTAACCAAATTCTGAGCACTTGTCGCCAAACAGTACCGTTGACGATCCAGCATCTCCACATCCAATTTTAATCAGCAACTAATATTTTTCTTAAATTAAAATATGAAATAAGCACTGAAATATAGACAAGTTTATTTCATTCGGCTAGCTGGCATATTTTTAAAATGGCTTACGTTACGGTCCGATCCGCTGTCTAAGCTTTCAAAGCTTAGGGACAGTTACGTTGCGTGATTGGTCACTTACGCTACTGTAACAGCTGATTAGTGCTTTGACTTAGCTTTGATTTTGTTGCTATCTTGTTTTTTTCTCCCGCGTGAATATTCCCTCATGAAGCATCTTTACCCAGTTTCCAGTTTTCCAGCCTTTGCAACCTGTGTTTTTCATTGATGATGTCCATCCGTGGCCTTTCCCTATCGGTCTGATACCAAGTGCTTGGTTAGTGATTGTCTTCCTTTATCTGTTGAGTCTCATCTGGCGTTTTGTTTCGTTATAGGTGTCTCACAATCTGGGCATGCTCCGGAGAACGACACGAAGCACGTCTGAACGGTAAGCAAGTCCAACAGTATCCTCGTTATTTTTTGTACTTCCAAAGAAAATTAACTTCTTACAATGGGTTGTATAAAAATATGTACAGTGGCGAGCAAAAGTGAGTCCATGTTCACGAAACTAAATTTCTTCGCCCATAAAAAAAAACCATACAAGATAATCAAGCAAAAGTAATTAGCTTATCTATATTATTTAATTCTTAACAGATCAAAGCAACAAACAAGAATATAAGAGATGAATTCAAAAAGATTGAAAGAAAAAACAAAAAAACCCGCATAATCTCACTGTTGAACGTTTCAAGACTTACACCTTTTTTCGCTTTTGCACTTCTCTTATCAGCAAAATCAGGCAGATTCATGTTTATGTTTCTTTTTATGCTATTCTTATTGCAGCTTAAAACGACTTTCTTGCGAGTCAAAGCAAAATTTGTCTATTGCATTCAAATTAAAAAGAAATTGCGAAGTTTTTCCATAGGTTAGGTTAGGTTAGGTTAGGTTAGGTTAGGTTAGGTTAACCCGGACGTCCCTCAGTGGGGACTATCATAGTCCAATATGGCCCTTAGTTATCCGGATGTAGATGGACCTTTACGGGGGTGTTGGTGCGATTTGGAAGTCCTCGAGCATCGAGGTGTGTTTAGCAAAGGCAAGTTATTCCCTAGGCGTCCTCTTGGAGGCATCTTCCAGTGATGCCATCTCCGGAGCGCCTAGGTATCTTATCCTAGCCCGTGAGAGAGCCGGGCAGTTGCATATGAGATGTTCCAGGGTTTCGATAGCCCCAGGTTCATCGCATTTCCTACAGCTGTCTCTATTAGTGATGCCTAGCTTGGCTGCGTGCGCCGCAACCAGACAGTGACCTGTGAGTATTCCCACTAGCAGTCTACAGTCTTTCCGTGGAAGATGCAGTAGATAGTGAGCTAGTTTTCCATTGCGCTCTTTGCACATGGTTCTCGAGGTTCTGCCGGTGGTTGTGTTCCTCCATCTGTTCTCGGTTTGTAGAGCGGCCTGCTTCTCTAGATCGCTTTGAAACGTTCTAAGGGAGATAGGCACGTTTTCGGTTCTTTCGTTCGCCAGCCGAACGCCTTCCTTAGCCAGCTGTCTCCACCGATTTCCTTTTGGTCCCCACACATTGTGGTGGGCATTGGCGTCCGTACCAATGATGAGTTGTTGGTCTTTGGAGTCGGCTTCTTTCACCAGACTCCTTAGTTCTTCAGGTGGTGCGGGCCTGTCGTGTGCCATGTAGCAGAAGGCTACCAGAAGGCGCTTCTCCTCACACTCTAGCATTACTACTGTCAGGTCGTCTGTGCTGTAATGAGACATAAGGTAAGCGTGGATTCCCTTTCGTACTAGTACGACGGTTCTATTCCTGCTTACCGATGTTGGGTAGAACGTGTTATAACTTAAGTCTGGCCACTGCATTGCCTGACGCAATCCAGGGCTCCTGGACCAAAGCTATGTCGGCGGGCCTTGCTCCATGGCTATAAGGAGCTCCGCCGATGCTACCTTTCTTCTATGCAAGTTGAGTTCCAGCACACTCAGTGTCCACTTCAGCGTCGGGTCGTCCTTACATTTCAGGATTTTTACCCCATTCAGCCACCCAGCGCCATCAAAAGTGGGCATGGGCACTGTAGGGTCTTCCTCCATCCGTGCAAGTAGGGAGTCAACGAGCCGCGCGTGGACCAGTTTCCACTGCGCCGCCGTCATCTTCCCGTTCTCATCACGTCTGCACATCTGCTTCTTTTTCTGTGTTGGTGGTGGTGGTTCCGCTCTCTTGGGCCCGCGCTGCCGCTTGCCTGCCGGGATGGCGGTGTTGTCGGTCGAGCACTGCCTCTTGGAAGCTAGCAACTCCTCAATGTTATTGGCGTGTTCGCTACTGGAAGCCTTCATTTGAGGCAACCGTGCGTAGTATCTACGGCCCTCCTCTACCTTTAGCTCGGCCCAAGCTAGCTTGGATTTCTCCTCCGGGGAGATGTCCGCCTTTCCTTGGAGCCTGCTAGAGATCTTCAGGGCCGCCTTGTACTAAGCTTTTGCCCTCATCCCCTCCCTCGAACGCTTCGGCCCTTCCCTACGCGGGGAGCTGGAACCTGGTTCAGGCGAGCGGAGAAGGCATTCTTCTTCAGTTTTGTTGATGGACAGCACGCTCTCCAGGTCCGTGTCTGTCTCGACTACGGCACCTGTGCGGCTGATCCTACAGCGAGTTTTTCCTGCAGTAGTATTACAACTAACGTGACCCTCCCGTCACGTTAGAGGTGTGACCGCTGGCGACACGCAGAGAGGATTGCTTCTCTCCGTGCCCGCCGGTGGTAGCAGCAACGCTTCCCACCGACGTTTGGGTTGACATCCCAACCCTTGCTTTATCCTTTAGCCCCTCCATGATTGGCCCGAAGGTCCATACGGCTGATGTTTTTCGGGGGCGTTTTAGGCCTGACCGCCAGGCACCTCTTGCCATGGCTTTGACACAGCTCCCCCGACTCGAGGACGAGAGGACGCTGAATCATTGCCTTAGCTAGACACTGCATTGCCTCGGACAGAGCAAGCGACAATGCATTACCTTTGTCCGGGATAATGCAGTGCCCATTGACCAGCCGGCACCCTCGGGGAGGGTTCAGCTAGAGGGTATTTGTCAACCAGTTTTTCCATAGAAATGAGAAAAATATCTACTGATCTCGAAAATAGTGTTCTGTGCCTCACCGAAAAGGGCTGTTCTTCATGTTATATTGCCAAGAGGCTTGGTATTAGTCAATCGGCGGGGATCGCAACTCAAAATCGACGAAATTTGACTCCGAAAACGCTAGTCAAAGATCGCAAAAAATTATTAACGAGCTCGGATGCTCGACTAATGGTGTCCGAAACAAGAAAAAACAAGCTGTTAACACCAAAGGGAGCTTCTTTGGCCATTAACAAAAATGTTAAACAATGGACTGCTGGAAGAGCGCTGCCTGACATACGATACGTGGCATCTGTTAAAAAAAGTAAGCCTGTATTGTCCGATAAGAATGTAACAGCGCGTTTGAAATTTGCACGGGAAAACCAAAATTGGACCGCTGATGATTCGAAACGAGTTATCTGGTCTGATGAATCCAAATTTAACCGATTTCAGTCAGATGGAAAACAATACTGCTGGCGCAAACGCGGGGAACGTCTCCAAAGGCACCATGTAAAGCAAACTGTCAAACATGGCGGAGGAAATATAATGGTTTGGGGATGCTTTATAGCCTTTTCCCACACAGTACGTTAACGGGGAACGGTGGGATTTTTTGACAGATGTAAGACCTAGATTCCAACAGGCCCCCATCTACCATCCATTGAAAACACAGCTGACAACAACAAACCTAAAATTTGTGATCTGCATTTTGTCAAAGTTAAATAACAAATATGGAATTTTTAATTATTTTTTGGACTGTGGCTCAAGAGCAACAAATTTAGTTGCAAAATTCGACGGTAGGGAAAATCAAATAAATGAATTCGATGAGGAAGAATTTTTTAGTGAATGTATTCCAAGAAGGGGGTGGATGGTTGTTAGTAAATTAAAATCCAAGTAGAATTGTAAGTACAAGACTATGTTTTATTTATTTTAGAAGCAGTACGGAACTTTTTGTCTTCGTCATAGTCTGACAAATACATTTTATTACAATTTACTTCAGATATAGATTTACGCAAGTGAAAATGCGCTCTCCAGGAAGGTGCAACGATTCGAAAAATCCAAGGAAATTTGCGGAGAGTCGGTACCAGAACAACAAATAAAAACATTATTAAAGCAACAATTGTTTCGTTTTATTTATTCGCCTTCTTCTCCCGAAGTAATTTGAGCATTTCTAATTGAAAATTGAGCATCTGCTATTAAAAAACCTCCTGGCTCCTCGCCATTTGCTGGAGGATATCAGTTATTCTTGTCATTCATTGTTTACATTTTCACAGTGAATACCATTTTTTCACTGTGATTGTCAATTTTTCAGAGTTGTATTTGAAAACATCATCTAAATATCTCATAGAAACGTGCGGTTTAGGAACATCCAAAATGGATGGTGGAACTAACTGGTCAATTTCGTAACGGCAAAATCGTACGGACCATCCCCGCAATTGATGGTGGATGGTCGCCTATGGGTGTTGAAATTTGAATTGTAACCATAACATGATCTGTGTGGCAACGCTAATTAACATAATGTACATGAACAGCGAGAGCCTATGTTATCTCTCGCATCTCCTTTGAATTCTTATTCGTATGTACATATCTCATCTTTTAGTTCTGAATAAACCACTGATGTATACAGACGTCGTTCGCTCTTTAATACGCGAGAAGCGCATATTACAATAGGTTATGGGCCCAGATCACCGAAAGATCGGGCGTGTATTAAAGACATTTTAGGCGTGTATAAAAAAACCGTGGTTGAACTGCAAGTTAACATTTTGTTTGATGCAATTGCAAATAAATCGTGCACCAGTTAGAAAGTGACGTGTGGCAATTAAAACTAAATGAGTGTGTCTCTGCAAATTGAAAAATTGGGTGAAGACAACTACGATGTGTGGTCAATGTCCATGCGTAGTGTGTTGATCACAACGGATTTGTGGACACATGTTAGTGGTAAAATCGAAAGGCCACAGGAGGAAGAACAGTTGGCACAGTGGGACAAGTTTGACCAAAAGGCACTGGCATGCATTATATTAAATGTAAAACCAACGCAGTTGATGCACATTAAGTCATGCACAACGTCGAAGCAAGCGTGGCAAAAATTACGCGATGTTCATGTGTCAGTGGGACCAGTGCAAAAGGTACAGTTATACCAAAAACTTTTGCGGCAAAATATGCAAAACGGTGATAACGTGGTACAATATGTAAACTCTTTCGTGGAAATTACTGAAAAGTTAGCCGAGCTTAATATCGAAATTCAAGACGAGCTAAAAGTAATAATGTTGTTGTCAAGCTTGCCCAGCGGTTGGGAAAATTTCGTCGTGGCGATAGAAACACGCGACACTCTGCCCTCGTTTGAAACGGTAAAAGTAAAAATACTTGAAGAAGGAGCACGTAAAAATGAAAGAGACGATCGTGAACTTGCTGTACAGGCTGTGTACGCACACACACAGACTCAAAAAAACAACGGTTCGCGTTCGGAGAATTACGGCGCCAGTCGAAAAGACAGCAAACGAGACGGCAAGAAATCCAACGAGCATCGCGAGTTTCGAGGAAAATGCTACAAAATGTAAACAAAGCGGGCACCGCGCATCTGAGTGCAAAAGCAATAAAGAGAATTCGAAACAGTGCGCAAGGGATGAAAGATCTAACTGTTTAATGCACAGCTGCGTCTCTACACAGCGAAAAAATTCTTGGTGTATCGACAGTGGAGCAACATCGCATATGTGTTGCAATAAAGATTTGTTTGAAACCTTTAAAAAGACAAGCACAACAATTATGTTGGCTGCAGAAAAGTATATTGAGTCCCCAGGCTTTGGAACTGTGAAAATTAAATCTAATGAAGCAAATATAGAATTGCGAAACGTGTTGTATGTGCCGGATCTAAAAATGAATTTTTTGTCGGTGAGCAAAGCAGCCGAGTTCGGGAATATCACAACATTCGGAAATGCAGAAGCTTTAGTGCGAAATAAACACGGACATATAATGTTGCGTGCGGTACACAAAAACAATTTATACGTGTATGGAGTGGAAAAAACACATGATGCAGTGCATTTAATATCCGATATATCTCTTGCAAAGAAATGGCATAGCCGGTACGGGCATTTAAATTTTCAAAATTTAAAGAATCTTTGCGAAAAAGAACGTGTGATCGGAATGAAAATTAAAAACGTATCCGTAGACACAAATTGCGATACATGCAATAAGGCTAAAATATGTGCATTGCCGTTCCCACAAAAGGCAGAACGTGTTACGAAAAGTGTTCTCGAATTGATCCATACCGATGTATGCGGACCTATGAATGTTAAATCTCTGGCTGGAAACCGTTATTTTGTTACATTTATAGACGATTACTCGCGAAAAATTCACGTATATTTTATGCGCGCCAAAAATGAAGTTTTTGAGAAATTTAAAATGTATAAAAGTTATGTCGAGTGCCAAACCGAAAAAACAATTAAAGCTTTGCGTAGCGATAATGGTACTGAGTACATAAACAATGAATTTACAAATTTTTTAAGCACGTGTGGAATAAAAAGAGAATTAACGGTACCTTACACACCTCAGCAAAACGGCGTTGCTGAGCGCGCAAATCGTACAATCGTTGAAATGGCCAGGAGCATGTTAATTCACGCAAATTTAAATGAATTTTTGTGGGCCGAAGCAGTACACACTGCAGTCTATTTGCGAAATAGATGTCCGACTAGAGCGTTAAATGGATGCACCCCCTTCGAGGCTTGGAATCAGCGCAAACCATCGGTAAACCATCTGAAAATATTTGGTTCACGCGCATTTGCACTGGACAAAACAAAAAAAGGCAAATTTGTTGCCAAAGGAAAAGAGTACATTTTTGTTGGCTACTCTTTTGCAGCAAAAGCATATCGATTATATGACCCAGAAAAGCGAATAGTAGTGGAACGCCGAGACGTCAAGATTGTGGAGGGTGAGTTCGTCAATGAAGTAAATGATATTCACGAAAATGGAGATCAGACTGAGGATCTTGCTGAAATTATCATACGCTTTGAGTCAAACGAAGAACCTGTGCAGGTACAAACTGTTGATGAGCCCGAAGACGAAACGGAAGGCAACGTTGACAACAGCGATGATGAGGAGGAGGAGTACTTCGTAAGTGCTAGCGATCCAGAACAGAGCCGAAGCTCAGATGAAGACATCCCACAAATACGTGGCCCAGGAAGGCCAAAAATCATTCGTACTGGTCAACCTGGCAGACCAAAGAAACAGTACAATGTTCTCAACAATCTAAGCTGCTCCGATGACATTGAAACTCCACGGACCGTTGCAGATGCGTTGCATGGCCACGATGCAGAAGAATGGAAAAAATCGATGAAAAAGGAATTTGATGCACTCGTGTCAAATAATACATGGACTCCTGTTAATCTTCCGCCGGGACAAAAGGCCATAGGCTCAAAATGGGTCTTCAGAATCAAACGCAACAAAAACGGTGACATTGAAAGGTTTAAGTCGAGACTTGTGGCACAAGGATGTAGCCAGCAGTTTGGCGTAAACTACTGGGAGACATATTCTCCAGTGATACGCTATGAGACAATCCGAATGTTATTTGCGATCGCTGCAGAAAAGCAGTTACACATGCATCAGGTGGATATCTCTAACGCGTATCTCAACGGTAAACTCCAAGAAGTCGTCTATATGAAGCAACCCTCAGGCTTTATAGATGAGCAGAACCCGGAAAAGGTACTCAAACTTCAAAAGGCTATCTACGGGCTGAAGCAGTCCGGACGTGTCTGGAATGACACATTGAACGAGGTGCTGGTGAACATGGGCTTTAAAAGAAGTCAACACGAGCAATGTCTATACGTCAAACAGAATCAACAAGGCTTCAGTTATATAGCAGTTTACGTCGACGACCTGATAATCATCTGTCCTAAAGAGAAGGACGTCAGCGCGATCAAGCAAAAGATCGCATCCGTATTTGAGATGAAAGATGGAGGCCAGCTCAACTTTTTCCTAGGCATGGAAATTCATCGAGAAGGCAAACAAGGCGCGATCAAGTTATGCCAGACAAAGTATATTGAAAGCGTTTTGAATACTTTCGGTATGCTGGATTGCCGTCCAGTCGCAACACCACTTGACCCAGGTTTTCACGTTGGTTGTAAAAATGAAGAATGTGCAAAGGTAAATATGACATATTATCAATCACTAATTGGTTCGCTCATGTACTTAGCAGTTTTGAGCCGACCCGACATTCTTCATGCTGTAAGCAAACTATCACAGCGAAACCAAGACCCTCATGTGGAGCACGAAACTGCAGCTAAGCATGTGTTGCGCTATTTGCGCGGCACTATGAATATGAGCATCATCTACCAAAAGTCTGGAGCGCCAGTAAAAGGATTCGCCGATGCTGATTGGGCCAACGACAAGCTGGACCGAAAATCATATTCTGGATACGTTTTCTTCCTAGCTGGTAGTGCGTTTTCATGGACATCAGCAAAGCAGAGTGTCGTCGCCATGAGCAGCACCGAAGCAGAGTATGTGGCGCTATCAACAGCTGCTACAGAAGCAGTATATCTACAAGGGCTGTTGCAAGAGATTGGATACTCAAATCAAGAGCCGATGACCATCTATGGTGACAACCTCAGTGCGCATCATATTGCGAAAAATCCTATTCACCATAAACGCACAAAGCATATAGATTTAAAATATCATTTTGTTAGAGACAAAGTAGAAAGTAAAGAGATAAAACTTGAATACGTATCCACACAGAAAAACGTTGCCGATGTATTAACTAAAAGTTTATGTAAGCAAAATCATTACGGATTTGTAAAATCGCTTGGATTAATTGATTAATACATTGTAATCATATAATATTATGTTTAAGCAAAAGTGTTGAAATTTGAATTGTAACCATAACATGATCTGTGTGGCAACGCTAATTAACATAATGTACATGAACAGCGAGAGCCTATGTTATCTCTCGCATCTCCTTTGAATTCTTATTCGTATGTACATATCTCATCTTTTAGTTCTGAATAAACCACTGATGTATACAGACGTCGTTCGCTCTTTAATACGCGAGAAGCGCATATTACAATAATGGGAATAGGCTATTACATTGATTTATTTATTTAAAATTTGCATGCATAACTCTTATATATGGTCCCTGGCATTTACACTAGCATAGTTATTAAAGAAAAAAATATATTTACCCTAAGCTTAAAAGTTTGAACATAATGTAAATTAAATGTATGAAAAGTTCAGCAACAAAAGAAATATGTATGTATGTAAGACAGCTATGTTGTTAACAAAAAGAATAGGTCATTCAATTGAACAATTATTATGCAAAAAAAGGGTATTCCCTTAAATTAGTGATATTTGCCATGACCAGTAAATTTGCTTGCTTACGAAAAAAAAAAAAAAATCTAAACAGAAAAAAGTATCTTCATATCCCCTTTGTGCTCTTTCTTGTTTTCATATTGTTTCTAGCTGCTTGTAAGCTATGTGTTTTTTATTTATTTGTGTTGTGTTATATTGAATCGTGCTAAACGGAAAAAAATCGTGTAAGAAAAGTTAAAATTTTATTTCTAAGCTGTGTTAAATCAAAACCGTGTAAAAACAGAATTAGGAATGCCCGCGCACAAAACACAAGAAACGGTATGAAGCTACAAACGCTTTTCTATTATGCGTACTCATGGCTTTTCCTGACTTTCAAAACTGACCGTCTTGCCTTGCATGGAGTGATGAATGCCTTCAAGTGTACGACATCTTTGTTCCAGAAAGGCAGACAATATCTCCAAGGATGGAAGGCCGTAATTTGATGAAGCTTCATCCCATTTAGCTTGAGTCAACCTGTCCAAATTCCGGTATTAAATTTTAGAACGGCGGATCCAAACTGCCCAGGCAACTCGCTTTTAATAACTTGATAATCCTGCTCCTCCAATCGGCCGTGTGTTACGTAGAAGTTCGATTCCATTTTGTCCACCAGCTCACAAAATCCTTTCAGTACATACTCATCCAACGAAATACGAAAGCGAAAACAAAAAATGTATGTGTGCACTGCAGCGGCAGAGTAAAAGCGAGGACCGATAATGTGAAGAAGCGTTGTTCAAAAACCAACAGCTATGCACAAACGCAACGAACAAAATTTGGCTCTGATTCGAGTTCAAATTTCAGAGAGAGATCTATGCAGCCGGTCAGGAGCGAAGAAAGCTTTCGGATTATGCTTAGAACACTATGCAGCGGGTCTCGAGAGTGCGTTGATGCAGGCTGATACATTGAAAAATAAATGCAGGCTGTTAGAAACTGTCACGATCGGCCACAACGACTATTGGTTGGGTACTTTTTCGAGAAATGTCAAGTTACAGATTTAAATACCTTCGACACAGATTTAACTAACACCACGGTTGAGTTATTGAGTTTCGGGCAAAACTCGAGTTTCATTTACATGGGGAAGCATAGGGGACCTAGAGATGGCCAAAAAAAGTTGTGTTTTGGTAGCGTTTCAATCCAGTTTGTCCGATTTTACGAATATTTCAACCCTGATCTACATATCGTAAAACTATCACCACTAAAAAAACAACAAAAAACATATGTGATTCTAGAAAAAAGTTAAACAAACAAATTTTTCTTAAGAACAATACTTTTTATATAATTTTATCACTAGATACGAGATTTGTTTGGTCGCCTAAGGCTTTACAAGCATTCCTGGTTAGGTTAGGTTAGGTTAACCCGGACGTCCCTCAGCGGGGACTTTCATAGGCCAGTCTGGCCCTTAGTGATCCGGATGTAGATGGACCTTTACGGGGGTATTGCTGAGATTTGGAAGTCCTCGAGTATCGAGGTGTGTTTCGCAAAGGCAAGTAATTCCCTCGGCGACCTCTTGGAGGCATCTTCTAGTGATGCCATCTCCGGTGCGCCTAGGTATCTTGTCCTTGCCCGTGAAAGAGCCGGGCAGTTGCAGATGAGATGTTCCAGGGTTTCGATAGCCCCGGATTCATCGCATTTCCTACAGCTGTCTATGTTGGTAATGCCTAGCTTGGCCGCGTGCGCCGCAGCCAGACAGTGACCTGTGAGTATTCCCACTATCAGTCTACAGTCTTTCCGTGGAAGATGCAGTAGATAGTGAGCTAGCTTTTCATTGCGCTCCTTGCACATGGTTCTCGAGGTTCTGCAGGTGGTTGCGTTCCTCCATCTGTTCTTGGTTTGTAGGGCGGCCTGCTTCTCTAGATCGCTTTGTAACGTTCTAAGCATTCCTGGACTTTTGGCACATTTTTAAAAATAAATAAACAAAAAAATGAAAAAAAGTGTAGTTTTTTCAACTTTTGTTTATATTTATGTTCATGAAATGGCTTTTGATACAGCAAATAGACTCCCCACCGTACGATATTCCGCAGAGGATCCTAGGCAATGGCTATTCTTTTCTCCAGAGGGATTGTCACTCGAAAAGGAGTATATTTCTTTTGGAGTTTGGGCAACAGTCAAACAAGTATCAGAGTTCTTCGCAACGTCCTCCTCCGAAAAAGATCCATATTATTATTATAGCTCAATATTATTATAAAATAGAAGCACTAGAAAATGAAATGCCAATTTCTTGCCAGAGTCCAAGTGCGTATATTTAAAATTGTATCCAAATACTCCACAGTTTGTGCAGACATTTTCACCAAATCATTACATCTCAGCATCGTTGCATATAGCTGTGCAGAATAAAGCATAAATGCTTCGTCGCTGTTCATATTTGTGTAATTTAATAATCTAAACAAAACAACGCACGCACATGTTGCCAACAAGCCAAAACTCAATAACTCAACTTTGGCATGGTGTAGACACCAGTTCTGAGTTATCGAGATTTCTCGGTTATCGATAGGTTACTTACTGTAGTGTAAATATATATAATATAAGTCTATAAGCACTTTTTTCACACGAAATGTCCACGGGGATCACGTCGGAGTCACCAGATTGCTGGAAGCTGCCAAGCTTTTTCGGCAACTTTGACTCAACATTTACAATATAATTCTCCGTTTGTAGAGTTGAGTTTTGTTTGATATTTTTAAATACAAATATTTGTGGCCGTGGCCGTGAACTTCGAGTTTATTGTGTCTGTACAAATTTTTAGTGCACGAAAGAAAAAAAGCGTCGTTAGGCACCTATTCGATGATAAATTGGCTGAGCCGCGATGCTGCACTTTGACGAATATTTGTCGGGCTGAGTGACAAGTGTTCGAAGCATTGCAATATAAGCAAAAAGAAATAATAACATGTGTGTGGGCGTGTATGAACTGTGACCGTAATTTACATTGGCGCGACAATTGGTAACTTAAAAGCATATAGATAAAAGATATACAAAAAGATAATTGAACTGTCTTAATAGCTACTTCTCTGGAACTCCCGTGACAAGTGGCAACTGGTTGAAAACGAGCTACCGCACCTTTTCCTTCAGGAGTTGGCAGAAAACGTAGGGCCTTAGTCAAATGTGACGACGCCGGGTGGTATCAAGGTCTATCCAGGAGCCAAGCTGGAGGCTGTAAGCTGAGAAGACGTCCCGAGCATGCCAAGATCCCTAGTGTGGGTATCGGCCACATCCGCGGAGCCTGAGAAGATTCTCAGGATCCTGCAGGTCTGTAACTACTACCTATCTTAAGAGAATTGGAAGGTGGCCAAAGTGGAGGAGGCAGCTGTGCAGAGGCGCCAGGTGATCCTCATCTTAAATAAGATATCGGTTAAGCTGCTCGAAAAGATGGGCGGTGTGGTGGAGTACGGTTATAAAAAGGTTACTATGGTCCCCAACAAGTCCGACTCCAAGGGCAAGCAACCGGAGGTCAATCCAGACCTAGAAGTAGGGGTGCAGAAACATCGAGTGAGACATCGATGTTATCGATGTTTGCAAAACATCGAAACAAGGAGCCGTACTATGGCAGTGACTCACCGATCAAAAAGAGGCTTGATCAAAAAGTCACGAATATGATTGCCAAAGACGTGCGCTTTTTCAGTTCTGTTCATGACGAATGTTTTGTGGAACTCCTACAAGAAGCAGTCCCGCAATATAAGTTGCCAAGCCGAACATATTTTCGTGATGTAATGTTTCCCAGGGAATATGATCAGCTACAGCTTAAAGTGCGTTCCGTACTGGACACAGATGATTATGTGAGTTTAACAACAGATCTTTGGACATCTGCAGCAAACGATGGTTATATTACCATAACATGCCATTTCGTGAAGGACAAATTTAATTTTAACTCTGTAGTGCTATCTACAGCTCCTTTGATAACCCCCACAAATCACAACGCTCATAATATTGCCGACTCAATAAGAGTAGTGTTGGATAATTGGCATCTGTTATCATAGGTAGTTACCGTCACAGCCGACAATGACAGTACCATGAAAAAAGCGTGCGATATTCTGCAATACTATAAATGGCAATACTATATATACTATACTATATATCAGGGGTGCCCAAAGCCAGCATACCGAAGAGCAATCACAAACACTTACAAAGAAATACACTAATACCAAGAGGCGAACAATTTTTTGTATTTTAATTTGTGCACTGGAAGAATAAAATTTGCATACATTTTCACTAATGTGAAAAATAAGGTTTACTAAATGATTAAATTTTGTATTCAAAATCAATTTTGTAGGACTATTTTGCGCTATTTAACATTTTGCCGGCAGGTTGAACACAAAAAAGGTTTTTTTCAGTGCAAGCTCGAAGATAAGGCAGAAGCAAAATGAGTAAGAAAACAACAAAAGCATCGAAATTGTTGTTGGTCAGTTTGCGTTCGCGAGCAACGACGACCCACACAAGCAAACAAAAACGGTTTCGGTTTCACGCATAGCATGCACTCACATAATTTTTGCATGTGTTGGGTTTTTTTATTCTTGGTGCCGTTCATATATACTTTCTGTGAGTTCCTATCCCAAGAGTAAAAACAAAAACAAAGCGAGCCCAAGAGCATAGGCCTGGGCACCCCTGCTATATATAATGGCACATACTATAAACCTACTAGTTCAGGATAGCACAATAGCCGCTGCAAAGTTAAAAGAAGCACAGAATTCTCAAAAGCCGCGTAAATTAATACAGGAAGTAGCAAAAAGATGGAACAGTGCGTATGAAATGAATAAAAGAATGTTAAAATTAAACGAATATGTTACATTATTTTGATAAAATTGCGAAATGCCCCCTCACCAATCTCAGCAGAAGAACGCGATGTTTTAAATGAGCTAATTGAACTGCTGTCACCTTTTCAGGAAACGACTTTATCGGTTTCAACTATCAAAAAGGTTTCTATATCGCTGATCATTTCCATTATTACAGAGATTCATCATAAAATTAGTCAATTAAACACAAGCACACAAGAAGGAAAATTAATACATGAGTATATTCAGCAACGTTTAGTTGATAGATTGGACAACTTTGAAACACGAACGATACCTCGCATCGCAACTCTAATTGACCCCCGCTTTAAAAAGGACGCCTTTCTTAAATCCTCAAGTGCAGATCTCGCAGCAAAACCATTAGAGCAGGAATTGGTATCCGCAATGTCCACAAATCCACTACGTCAACCAACAGCAACCACAAAACAGGGACCAAGCAAGTTTACATTTTTTAAAAACAAAACCTATAAAAACGTGCTGTCTACCCGTGCGGATGCAATAATAGCACTGAGGCATCACCTTGAAAAAAAAACTTTTCAGAAAATGGTGACCCTCTGAAATACTGGGAGGTAAGAAACAGAAAGAGTGTTCAGCAAAGCTGGACAAACTATTTGTGACCACAGAACGAGGCTCAGTCCCGAAGCTGTTGATAAGCTTTTAATCTTCAATAAGAATAAGAGTTTCAATAATACTACTGATCTCGAATAAAATCTTTTGTTATTGTTTAAACTGCATTTGTTTTTTTTTAGAAACATCGATTTTTCACTCGATGTTTTTTTAAAAACATCGAAAACATCGATGGACGCACACATCGATGTTTCTGCATCCCTAGCTAGAAGCCCCGGACGCGAAGGCCAATTTTGCAGCATAAGACGTAGTGTCTGTGGTGTCAGACGACATATGGGACGGCCACGGGTCCGATTATTGCGACCTAGCCAGGGTAATAAGGCTGACCCTTATATTACAATTGTGGAGGTGAACAATACTAATGTGACTTTCAATCCTGCAAATCCACCTTCACCATTGTATTCACCATCACCGCATTCGCTGCTCTACTATTCTACATAGCCAATGTTTGAGCCGACATAGTATTCAGGAACCCTGGATCCTCGGAAAGAGGGTCTTAAGACTATAAGCTATACGTAGCTGACACAACAGGTAATACCCGAACCTGTATTCTCGCAAAGAGCTACACTAATTTTTGCTCCCAAATTTCATCTATAAAGACCACACGTCAGTGAGCTTCGAAGGCCAGAAGGGCTCACTGAGGATCTGATCCACCAATATGGTCATCAACAAGCTGAACAACCTCCTAACGCGTTCCTCCATGTGCTCATCGCCGACTGCGAAGCCAAGGACATAGTCCTAAATGTTGGGTGCGACACCAATGCACATCACTGTCAGTGGGGAAGCACTGACACAAATGAAGGGGGTGAGTACATCTTCAGTTATTAACTGACCAAAGCCGGAGAAGTAATCCCACCTTTATAATTACGAACCCTAAGGAGGTCCTGGACCTCACTCTTTGCCTCTCATGAGATACAGCGGAATATAATATCTTGGATGGTCCTCGAAGAAAACTCCTTTGACCACAGGTACGTGGAAACTGCACTCTCTTTCTCAGTACCGAGTCCAGCCCAATTCCGAAACCTCAGGCGGACAAACTGGATTCGGTATTCAAATTAGCTCAGCTATATCCTCCCTGAGTCCCCCAGGAGGAGGGGTTCTCACGGGATGCTACGACCCAACTTGTTAAAACATTTAAATATTAACATGTAAAGAGGCACTCGATAATTCCTGCCATCTAGTAAAACCAGAGAACGGAAGAAACCTGAATAGTAGACTCCAAAACTGACGGAACTCCACTAATGCGCTGTCTCTGCTAAGGATGCTCTGCAGCCGCCGCTTCGGCTCTAGCTTTAACCTGCCGAAGTTGCTAAGTTCAGTGCTATGCTCATCTCTCTGGGCATTGGTTGCATATCGATCTCGTGTACATTTATCTGGCCCGGCAAAAAGCCAGCAATCGGCTTCTGCTAGCCGCCTTTATGAATAAACATTATTAAGTTAAATCAATTCGTTCTCATTTTCTGTGCAAAAAACAGGTGCCAAAAAATTTTGGCATCTAAATCATTAGTGACCCCGTCGTGATGAAAGCCATTTGTAGTTGCTGCTTCTATTCTCCAGATCACTCCAGCATAGGCTATATCCCTATCCAATGGTCGAACTCTATGTATCCTTTTTCTCAAGTGGCCTCCTTCAAGTGGGCTGTATTGTTTATTGGTTGGCCTGTGTTGGTTCCTGTTCATGTTTTATGAACATATTGCCCGCGGTTTGCTTAAGATGTGATAACTGCGAGCTTGTTGGCCTTCTTCAAGTGGACTGTATTTTTTTGTGACGCTACCTGCTACCAGTGGTCAGAGGGCAGCGAAGAGGCTCTGACAGCACTAATGAAGGCCCACTTCCCGGGATGCACCGAGGTCACTGATGCCGACGAGCAACAGGACCTAGCAACCGAGAAACAAACCCCCCCGACAGATCTTATAACCCACAAGAAAATCCAATGGGCTATAGACTTCTTTGCGGCCATCATCCCATGGCTTTTCGCAATATACTCGACATGTTTAAGCATAGGCTATATCCCTATCCAATGGAGAACAGCAAGAGTTGTCTTCCTCCTAAAGGCAGGAAAGTGCAGCCATGTTAGTCGCAAGGACTACAGACCGATAAGCCTTACCTCTTTTTTGCTAAAAACACTGGAAAAGTTGCTGGATGGACACATCAGGAAGGAGGTGGAGGACTGATGTCGACCAACCAACATGCTTACACCAAAAGCAAATCGGTGGAGACAGCTGGCTAAGGAAGGCGTTCGGCTGGCGAACGAAAGAACCGAAAACGTGCCTATCTCCCTTAAAACGTTTCAAAGCGATCTAGAGAAGCAGGCCGCTCTACAAACCGAGAACAGATGGAGGAACACAACCACCGGCAGAACCTCGAGAACCATGTGCAAAGAGCGCAATGGAAAACTAGCTCACTATCTACTGCATCTGCCACGGACTGTAGACTGCTAGTGGGAATACTCACAGGTCACTGTCTGGCTGCGGCGCACGCAGCCAAGCTAGGCATCACCAATAGAGACAGCTGTAGCAAATGTGATGAGCCCGGGGCGATCGAAACCCTGGAACATCTCATCTGCAAGCTGCCCGGCTCTCTCACGGGCAAGGAAAATATACCAAGTAGCACCGGAGACGGCATCACTGGAATATTGCCTTTGCTTAACACACCTCGATACTCGAGGACTTCCAAACCTCACCAAAAGCCCCGTAAAGGTACATTTACATCCGGATCACTAAGGGCCATATTGGCCTATGATAGTTCCCGCTGAGGGACGTCCGGGTTAACCTAACCTAACCTTACCTGCTGTAGGGTCCTGTTCATGTACATCAACATCTTGCCCGCGGCTCGCCAGGGGTTTGTAATTACTACGGCATGACCTGGTATCCGGTTCTGTTCATATTCTGAACATTTCGCTGGCCAGGATTGTTCGTCAGATACACAATTAATAGTACCAGAATCATGATGATTATCACTGATAGTGTGAAGGATCCGCTGCACTTGTAAATTATGTGGAAGTCGAGTTCTCTTAGATGAATAAGGAATAAGGAAATGCCCTGGGGTTAGAGCATCTTCGCCATTAATTTCACTTGAGGTATAAAGTGGGCGAGAGTTTAGTACAGCTTCAATCTGGGCTAGTACTGTTGTCTTTTCTTCAAATGTGAGTTTGACTTCTCCGATGGTCCTTTTTAAATTATAATTTACGCCTGCTTCCCAAATTCCGCCAAAGTGTGGTGCTGACAGGGGGAAAAATACCATGTTGTGTATTCATTGACTAGTATTGAGGCTATGTCACTATTCCTTTTAATCGCTGTTTTAAAATCTTGTCTAGACATCAGTTGGCTCCCACAAAGTTCGTTCCATTATTTGAATATAGGTGAGCACATTTCCCTCGCCGTGCAGTAAATCGTCTCAGTGCTGCTAAGAATTCTTTCGTTGTCATAGCACTAACTGCTTCAAAATGAATCGCTTTAGTAGCAAATCATATAAATACTGCCACATATCCCTTGAACGACTTCTGTCCTCTTACTTTGGAACATCTCATATGAAATGGTCCTGCATCTCCAGTCCCATTACACACACAGGAGTGGATTACCTGTGTGTTTTAAGGGACTGGAGATTGTTATTCATCTTGCCGGAAGGTTTCCCATCATTTTTTTAGCTGCTTCCTGACGGTATCGGATGCATTTGGTGCACCTTTGCACAATTTGCTTAATATCTTTTTTGACTGATAATATCCAATATTGTCATCTGATCATCGTTTCCATCAACTGATTCCCTCCATGAAGGATTGCATGATGACATTCTTTAATTAAATGAGACTTCATAAGTATGATAGGATGTTTTGTGATAAATGGAACGTCACACTTAGGCTGCGTTTACACTGGGGCTGCGTCTTGCTTCTCTGCGTCTTCCCAACGACGCAGTTTTTTTTACATAGGATAAGCATAGGGCCCTAGTGGTTGCAAAAAGTTGCGTCGTTTTCCGACACAGTTGCGTCTATTCGATATATTCGATTGTTTTTGCGCTAAACAGCACATTTTCGTATTTTTCAGCCTATCAGCCAAACTATCATCACTAGCAGCAACAAAAAATAGCCGATCGAAAATCAACTTTTGGTGCGTAAAAATTATGGCTGAGGAAAAAGGTACAAATATACATATAATCATTACAAATTTTGCTGACATATATTCGTCAGCGAGTTCAGCAGTCACTTCCCGACAAAATTCCATCAATATAGGCTTTGGACACACCGAATAGATTCCCTATTGTGCGATATTCCGAAGAGGATCCCAGGCAATATAGCGCTATGGCTATCCTTTTCTCCAATGGGATTGCCTGTCGAAAATTCGTATCCTGCTTTCGGAGATTAAGCAGCAGTCGAAAGTACTCCTCTTCATGCGGAAGTTGTCTTTAAAAAACACGTCGGAGTTGTTTACAACATCTTCCTCCCAAAATGACCCATATCGTGGCTATTGCAATTTTAAATACATTATTTAACTGAAAAAAAAACATTAGCACCCCTTTATTTACAAGGATCCAAGCGCGTGGATGACATTGCAGTTTCAAAACAAATTGTGACTTCTCTGCAGATGACTCCGCCGCTTCCATGCGTTGAAGATAATCTTCATTTTACGCCACCGCAGATAAAAGAATCTATTTATTTCGTGTTATTTTGCTCATAATTAATTTTTTTTATTAAATTTGTGCAGCACAATTTTTTTTCTCGTCAGCTGTTTTTAAGACGCAAAGACGCGCGTCTCCCAATGTAAATGCTAATTCTGCTTCTCTGCGTCTTGGCCGATATCGATAGGAAACGCGCCCAGTGTAAAAAGGCTTTTAATTAACCATCCACCTACTCTAAGTAAAACATCTATATCCAGGAATGGATAGAGGTTACTGATCGTGCTGTCGTTTTTGACCGTTTCCTCTCTGTTGAGCTGTTGAATTTTGGCTTGAAACTGCTTCTTTTGGAATAATCTGATAATGAGCATTCTCGCACATTGCAGTTCTATTGCAGTCAAGTATTGAGGTAAGGTACTTCCTCTATGGTAAAACTCCTTATGTATGCTACTACTCTCTGAAGCTTAAGCCAACTCGAATAGCGTGATACGAGCTCATTTATAAACTCCCCTTAATTTTTAACATTTATAAATGTAGACTTATGTCCAGTCTGTTCGTATGTGGTTATTGGCCACTGGTCTATTGGCAAAGTAAGCCAATTTGGGCCATTCCATCAATTACTTAGATCTTGTAATTTGGCTGGAGAGATACCACGCGATGCACTGTCTGCGGGATTGTCCTTTCTGCTAACATGATGCCATATTGCTTGTGGCACGTAGGTTTTTTTTTTCGTTTACTCTCTTCCTTATGAACTTATCCTTGTTCTTACTTTCGCGGATCCATGCTAAAGTAATAATTGAGTCACTCCAAGCGTACAATGGATTAGCCTGAGGTATTGATTCTGATGAGCTGGGCACAGTTCGAGTTTGGGTAACGTCTTCCTTTTTTTAACTGGATTTACTTTTGTTTTTGCCGTCAGAAGCTTTATAGTGTAGGGTGCCTTTATGTCAATTACTGCTGCATATGCTTTTTCTGACGCGTCACCGAATCCATGCATTTCCGCATGACAGTTAAGATGAGTACCAATCCATCGCGGAATACAAATATCCTTTGCCATGTCTATGCCTTCTTAAAATTTGTTCCACTCGTCTGCAAGGTCGTTGGATAATTCTTCGTCCCATGTTACTTTCAGTAGCCAGAGTTTCTGCACATAGAGTTTTGCGATGACTGTGACTGGAGACAACCATCCAATTTGGTCAAAAATGCGTGCTACTTGGGATAGAACTGATCTTTTTGTACAAGTCTTTGCAGTGCTCATGTTGACTTCGAAGTTAAAGTTGTCTTCTTTTGTCTGCCAATGTAGTCCCAGTGTCTTAACTGTTTCTTTGTCGTTTATTTCTACGACTTCAGTCTCCATTGTAGAGTCAATTATCCCCATTAATTTTTCGTTGTTCGATAACCATTTCCGAAGATGAAATCCAAATGCACTGAACGCTGCAGCAATCGTTTTTTGTATATTTTGTGCTTCCTCAATTGTATACACTCCTGTCATTAAATCATCCAATGTAAAAATCATATTTGACGATGTTTCGCAAATTGGGGTCCAGGGTGTTATTAGCTATCTGCATTAACGTTCGAACAGCTAAAAACGGCGCTGACGATATCCCATACGTAACTGTTTGTAATTCATACTCCTCTATGGGCTTCATTGGATCATCCCTCCAGAGTATGCGATGGTACGGTTTGTCTTCTTTGGAAATATGTATCTGTCTGTACATTTTTTCCACATCGGCAGCTAAAACAATATTCCACGTTCTCCATTTGATGATGATGTCGAAAATGTCTTATTGCAACCTTGGCACAGTATATATTATATCATTCAGACTTTTCCCGTTTGAAGATTTTGCAGACGCATCGAAGGCTACTCTCAATTTTGTAGTAGCACTTCCCTCTCTGATGACCACTTGATGGGAAAGATAATATATTCCCATCGATCCATCATTAACCTTAGCCATGTGACCGAGATCCTTGTACTCCTTCATAAAGTTCTTGTATCCTTTATAAAAATCGTCTAGTCTCTTAAATTTGGGTGCCTTTGACAATAGCCGGGCCATCGCTAGTTTACGTGATTCGCCCAATTCCTTGTCCTCTTTGAATGGTACCATTACTATAAATCGTCCATTTTGGTCGCGTTTGACGGAAGTTTTGTATCGTTTCATAGTTTTTTCCATATCTTCTGTACTAGTGTCTTGATCTTTGGCTTCTTCCAGCTCTCAAAATCGCTCCAAATTAGTAACTGCCGACGTAAATGGCTTAGTTTTGGGTACATTCACTATGCCTAGTATGATCCAACCAAATTTAGTATGTTGTCCTAGACTGCCATCAATCTTGATAACACCATTTTCGAGAATCCTTGGAAATACTTTTCCCAACACTAAATCGATTCTGCCCAATTTATTGACTAATGGATCAGCCAGATGATATTTTTTCCATTTTTCCATTTCGTGTTGGAACGATTTCTCTGGTTGCGCACTGGTTAGAGATGGCAATCTTCTTAATGATTGCTTAGGAATCATGGCGCTATAATTTTTTTTTGTTTGGACGTTGACGTGCAATGACTGCACCATCAAGTGGCCCATGCGACACCAGCCGAATGCTGTTACGCGCGAATCCCAGGCCAAAACGCAGCCCTCCTCCCACCCAACCGACCGAGGGGCGCTGTCGCAAAACGCGCGACTCGTTAACCGAACCGATCGCGATCATGCAGGAAAGATAGATGTTAGACTAGTATTCGAGGAAAATTAGAACTAATCTTACTAAAGGAGTTAATCATGCATTAAAACTATCGTACACCACAACTACAATTACTAACTACGAGAAAGGTATGTGAGTATTAGTAATTTAAGAAGAGGAAGGGAATTAGTTGCCGATATAATATGGTAGAGGGAATTATAATCCGAGCATAAAACTCTAAAAGGTTCATGCAAGGAATAATTCGATCTACAAATCGGAAGGAACAAAGGTATATAATTTCTAGTAATTCTAATAGGAATCGTGAAGTTTATGCGGCTCAACAAGTCAGGGCTATCTACGTCACCCTTGATCAAGTTGTGCACAAAAATCACACCAAGCATTGTTCTACGGTTAACTAAAGATGGAAGGTTTATTAAAAGCGATCTACTAGAGTAAGACGGCAGTCTCACACTTGCATCCCAGTTGAGGCCGCGTAGAGCGAAAATTAAAAAGTTTTTCTGTACTGATTCTATACGGTCCTGGTGTACTTTGTACTGAGGGCACCATACACAAGAACCATATTCTAAAATCGGACGAACAAGCGATACATAGAGAGTCTTTGTTATATAGGGGTCGTCAAATTCCTTTGACCACCTCTTTATAAACCCAAGCACGCCCATGGCCTTATTTACCATGGTAGAAATGTGTTCAGAAAACTTTAACTTGGGATCTAAAAGAACACCAAGATCATCAACTCGGGTAATTCTCTCGAGAGAACCCCCGCCTAGTGTGTAAGGAGCCAGAAAGGCGCTGGAGCGATGAAATGTCATTACTTTACATTTCGAAGCATTAAGGTATAACACAACACCATGACTGAAAGCTATTAAGATCGGATTGCAACCTTGAGTGAGATAAGCTGTCCTTGAACTGGACACACAGCTTAACATCATCCGCATACATAAGTACTCGAGAGTATGTTAATACCGAAGGCAGGTCATTTATAAAGAGTGTAAAGAGTAGGGGGCCTAGATGGCTGCCCTGTGGTACGCCCGAAGTAACCATAACTGGTGAAGATAGGGAGTTTTTGAAGAGGACTCTTTGGGACCTGGAACAAAGGTAGCTAGAAATCCATCTCAAGAGATTGGGTGGAAACCCTAAAAGGTCAAGTTTTTGTGCTAGGAGAGTGTGGTTTACAGAGTCGAATGCTTTACTGAAATCTGTGTAAATGACATCCGTCTGTAGATTACCTTGGAAGCCTTTAATGATAAAGGAGGTGAACTCCAATAAATTCGTGGTTGTTGATCTCCGCCTTATAAATCCATGCTGGGCTGGAGATATAAGTGATCTGCAAAGATGCTGCAGGGGCGGAGTTAAAATTTTCTCAAACACTTTAGGAATTGCGGATAACTTTGATATACCTCTGTAGTTCTTCGCGTCAGACTTACTACCTTTCTTATGGAGAGGAATAATGAACGACTCCTTCCATATGGAGGGGAAGCATGAAGAGTTAATGGACAGGCTGAATAGTTTAAGCAACGGTCCACACAGAGACTCGGCGCAGTATCTAAGTACACAGCCGGGAACTCCGTCCGGACCCGGTGAAAACACCGGCTTAACTTTCCGGAAGTCAAGAAGCAGAGAGCTTTCATTTAGCAAGGGACTGAAGATGCCGTTCGACCTGGGTAAACCGTATGGGTACGGCTGCCCGGAGTAGCATTCCTAAGAAAAGGTTGTTTGGAAGTATTGGGCAAAAAGATCGGCAATTGCCTGATCAGTGTTTGCCGACGTATTAAGAAATGATAGCGAGGATGGATGAGCGGACGTTTTACGCTTACTGTTTACGAAGCTGTAAAACTGCTTAGGGTCCTGAGAAAAACGTATCCTGCATCTAGATAGGTAGTTCTTATAGCACTGGGAATTAAGAACTGAAAATTTTGACCGAGCCATTACATAGCGAGAGAGAGAAGAAGGAGAGCCAACTTCTTGAAATTTTTTGTAAAGTCTTGATTTTAAGTTTTTTAGACTGGATAACTCTTTGGTAAACCAAGGGGGCTTCCCAGATCTAATAGGACAGGAAAGTGGGACACAAGACTCAAAAAGTGAGTCAAGTGCATCATAGAAAATGTTTGTGCATATTGTAACATCAGTGCACAAATTCAAAGCGGACCAATCAAAATCCCTAATGAGGTTATTAAGCTTCGCAAACTCGGCTTTACGAAAGCAGCGGACACGACCGATCCAATGCGGTTGGTCCTATATCGAGCGACACTTCAAGTGTAGGATGGTAGGCGTCTTCAGGTATAGTGAGCGGAGGGACTCGGGTTAACAGCGCAATGGTCGGATCCGTTACAAAGCACAGATCAAGCAATCGACCCAGGGAATTTTTCACATGGTTGACTTGAGACAGGGATAAGTCGAGTAAGCCGTCTATAAAGTCATGTCGTGACATGGGGACTAGGTTATTAGACTCGTTTACCGAAGACCAAACAGTTCCTGGTAAATTGAAATCCCCAAGAACTATCATATGATCTTTATCCGATAGCGAGGAAGAAACAGGGCTTAAGGCGGACAAGTGCTGCTCATAAATTGCGATATCCGAAGAAGGTGGAATATACGAGCATGTAATAAAGACTGAAAAAGCGGGAAGAATCAGTTTTATACACAGGAATTCCAGTTCTTGTTGAATCTGGACTGTAAAATGTTCCGACGTGAAGTTAGAGTCCACTGCTATCAGAACCCCACCTGCACGTCGAGACGAACGGTCATTTCTAAAGATTGTGTACCGACCTGCCAAAACTTCAGAACTAAGAATTTCCGGTTTTAACCAGGTCTCTGTAAACACAATTACATGGGATGCAAATGCGACGCTATCCCGAAACAGAGTGCTGAGCTTACTACGCAAGCCTCTAACATTCTGGTAGGTGATTAAGAGAAAGGAAGTTAGTTTTTTGGATGGGTGGACTGGGAAGATGAGGATGGAGCACTGGCCTGACTAGTATTAAGAGTTATTGGGGGCCTACTCTTCTTCTTTGCCTTAAACTCCTTCACCACCATGTTCTCTGTCCAAAATTTTGCAGAGCAAATGGTGTCAAAATGAGTTGGGGAGACGCTTATTTTGAATGAAGCTACATCCCTGGCATAAGAGAATTGAAACTTCTCCACCTTTAAACCGTCGGCTTGTATATTGCTTTGAATAAAAGCAGTAACGTCATCTATAGTGGTGTAAGGGGCAAGCCGTGAGACAAATATTTGTCGTTTAGGTGTAGGTGTGATCACCACCAATCTTGGGTTTGGCACCACAGACCTTGTACCTGTGATGGCAATACCCGGTGGTCCGGGTCGTATGTTTGTTGGTGGGATCGAAGTGGACGGCATATTAGTAATGCTGGCGGGCTCGACGGACACGGACGCTACGGAAATTTCTGGTTGTACGTTCTCCGAAGTGATAAATTCGGCTGCCGAATTTGCATCACCAGCAGCTGTCGTTGCCCTTGGAATAGCAAACGATATCGGCTGCTGCACAATTGGAGTGGTCGGAGTCGGTTGTTCGGCAACGGGCGGCAGAGGGACAGTTGCGGCTTGCAGATCCCGCGGAGTGACCTTTTTTCGCCTAGGAGACTCATTCAGCAGTTGCAAACTGCTAAACAAAGACTCCATGGCTAGGAGCCGATCGTACTGCTTTTTAAAGCCCACGGTCAGCTCCTTAAAGCCATTCCGCGTCTGCCCCATAAACCTGGCAATCTCTATGTGAGCCCCCCGGCACGCCTCACAACAGTAGAACAAGCCATTATGCTTGGAAATTGCATCACCCACGAGGCCTGAGTACCCAGCGCACTTTGCGTGCATTGCTTTTCTGCAAAGATAGCAGGGGATACTCAACTGATCAGGGGTGACCACCTGTTTGCAGGTTTTTTTGGTACAGATAATAGGTGATTCCATTTTAAATACAATAAACAAAATTTATTTTAAAACAAATAGAAATCAGACCAGTGTGCCAGGCAAACGCTTAAAGCGGAATTAGTAAAAACTGAGCGGAGAGAGGAGAGCGGTTGCAGCAGCTGCAATGAGAGAGAGAGAGCGCTACTACACGGAAAGTATTGAGAGCGAGAGAAGAAGAACAGTTATTTATGTTTGGGTTATAGGGAGAGAGTGATGCTAAAGCACAGACTACAAGATGAGAGCGGGCTAAATTCAATGTGAGAGCGTACTTACGAAAAGCAACAACAAAAACACAATGTTAACCGACGCAAAAAAGAATTATTAAATTATGATTTACACAGTATATAGGCATGCACTCGCGATTCAGGATAGACTTTAAGTTAGCAAGTTAATTTGTTAGTTCGCAAAAGATTTATTTTGGACAAACACCGGTTGTTTATACAAAATAAGTGAAAAATGAGCGGAGCGCAATGAAAAAACGCGTCTGAACACTACGAGAGAGATAGACGATATCGATATCGACTCTGATGTTGTGTTTTGACTCACCAACTAGCGTCTCGCTGAGCCCATGTATTTAAGTGACGACTCTTTGACGAGGAAATCCTAGCAGCTGAGCAGCTTCCTCTGATATCGAAGATACCTGAGATCCTTGGTCGAATAATGCTCTTAATAGCATGCACTCTCCGTTGGCAGCCTTTGCTCTTAATTGTGCTGTTGCCAGGATTACTGTTGATCCACTTTTGGACGTCATTGTCGTAGCATTTGCTAGGGTTTTTTTTTAATTCAATATGCAACATTTCGTTATGATATTGGTAGCATTTTCTAAATTTTTTATTTTTTTTCGTAGCACTCCTCGTTTCTATTGTGCTTTAAACATATATGGCACAGCCTTTGGTCTTTTGCCCATTGCAATCGGTTTTCCGGTGCTAGCCGTTCGAATTTTCGGCACTCTAAGATAACATGACCTTCATAGTTGCAACACTTTCATTTTGTAATTTTTGAGCAGACGGGTGTTATTTGCTTTTGATATGTGTTTTTTAATATTTATAATTTTCTCCCACACTCCGTGTATGTCGTGCGATACTTTTTTATGACGTCTGTTACGTACCTCTTGGTGGTGGGGCAAGGCCGGCTAGCCAGTAATCCCAGGGCTGGGTGTTTCCCAAGCCCTCCGGTCGCACAATAAACCAACAGACAGTACATCTCAGTCAAACAACATGAAAAAAAAACGACAATTCAAAAATAAAACGGACTCTACTCGACAGACAATCTAACGTTTTCCTTAAACAGACGTGGATCAGGCCGAGGTGTCGATCTCACACCTCCGACGTACCCACCCTACCTGAGATCCGGATCAGTGCCGTTTTGGATCTCCCTGCCATGGGCAGACGTCTTATTACTCCCTCATCTCGTGGTCGTTCCTTCCCCCCATTTTAAAACGCTCAGCAGTTCATTTATACCTTATATTTAAACATCAATATATATTTCTTTTAGACTCACACATCATTATCATTTTCGGTGACAGTCTGGACAGCAAGGGGGAGTTTTACTTTACAACAGTTTTCTTCCACTAGTTCCCACCCATACCAATGATGGCCCGTTTCCAATCGCGTAGGCGTTGAGATCTCTTATTGATGCCCTACCTAATTGGAGCTCCAACAGGGGTCAGATTTATTATTGTGAGGTTCATGGACTATATCGAGGCACACTGGTATATATGGTTCATCGGGCAAGATAATATCAAAATTTACATTAATTGTTCATGCTTCCCAAAGTTCCTCGACGGTCACACAATTTACACAACGATTACATTCATACATTTTCCTAACATACGCTTAATTAATTAATTTGTTTGTACTAAAATCTAAAGTCGCATTTTCCTTTTTCTTTCTTTTTATCTTGTTCTACGCTCTCTTCCTAAGAGTCGTTATTCCGCCGCTGTTTGGTCAGCGGCGATCCCACTAATTCACCCCCCTTCCCCTTCCCTTGTTGGGGTAACTATGTAGTGCGTGGGTTTTAAATAAATAAATATATAAATATGAATGAGTAAATATATAAATAAATAAATATAAATAAATAAATATAAATAAATATAAATAAATAAGTATATAAATATAAATAAATAAATATGGGGGGGTGAATAAATATTAAAACTAAGTGGACATAGACGGCTGACGAGCGGGTGTGGACGAAGAATTTTTCCGGACTACATATACATATGAAGGCGGGAGCAGGAATTTGTTGGCCGGGAAATTCCGCGGGGCCGGAACCATTTGCCCAGGAAAATCCCGCGGACTATGACCAGTTGGTCAGGACAATTTCCGCGGGCTGAATATTTTGAGGTCCTATGGAGTTTGCAAATTTTTTCTCTTTTAGGGTTTATATATTTGTTTTCCCTTTTGGAGCGGACTCACTTATTTTTCCCTCTTTTGTTATTCCTCCCCGTTGTGTTGCTCGACTCTTCGCCGTATATATTTAATCCGGGTCTCCTGGAATTATATCTTCTTTTGATATCACTTCGATTAGTCTGTAACACTCCTAATCGCACTCACGTTATTTATCAAAAATAAAACACCATATAAGGAGCTACCCTTTAGTTGGGGCTACCACCGGAGGTTTCTTTCTTTAGTTCCCTGGCTCTGCTTAGCAGTCCCTTATATTACTTCTGGAACCACCGGTCCCGAGTGTTCTCTTCTATTGCCCTTGAACCTGGTTCAAGGGCATAGCCTAGTATTCGGGAACGATGCTCTCTTTCTTTCGGGGTGTGGGTGTTTTCCCACCGGGACTCTACTGTGGGTGAGACTGCCTCTCCCGAACCGGAATCCAAGAGCGCGCGGATCACATGCACTCCAGGATCAACCGACCAGGTGGCGCCACTCCGATGCTCGCTAAACCCTTCTCTTAAATTTTGGCCTTGCCACCCTGTCTGGAAATCATTTCCCCTCCTTACTACAATGGTATTTTTTCTTATCGATATACTTCGAATGCAACACCTAGAATTATTCGCAAACATCGAAGGGTCGGTCTACAGGCGTCTATAAACTAATTCCCCGGCCTTGCGGTTCTCTAATAGTGTCATCTCGCAGCGCCCAACGTAGGCATCCACCCACTTTTATTCCAGCTTTTACGTGAGTACAATTCCCTTCCTCCTATCCCAGTCTAATTATTTCTTCTTCTTCCTCCAGATATTTTTGCTCACAATTTTAGGTCTTTGGCGTGAAAAAACCCCACAGGCTTCCCCAATAGATCCTCCAGCTCGTAGGCGTTATTCCCTACTGGGCGTACGACCCGGCACTTTAAGAATTTCCGAGCGAACTTGGCATTGTAGCTTTTGCTGAAGTTACTGAGCGTAAAGTTCCGCCTGTAGACTTCTTGGCTAGGTAAGGCGAAGAAGACTTGGGCCCGTTTGTTGTAGCGCTGGCTACTGCGTTCATATGCCTGGTGGAGGTTTTGTCGGATGTGCTCACGAATGATCTGGCGTTTATCCACGGGGTCTAATGAATGCACCTCATGCTCCGTCAAGGAATGCAGTTTTCTCGCCAGCTTGTAGCAGTTCCCATTCAGGAACATTTGCTGACCAAAGACTGCGAAAAACGGTGTTACCCCTGTGGCTTCGTGTACTGAGTCGCGGATGGACACTTCAATTTCCGGTAAGTACATGTCCCAGTCTCGGTGGTCTTTCTCTAAATACGTCCTTATCGCAGCCAGCACCGTCCGGTTCACCCTTTCAGCTGCATTGCTTTGCGGCGAGTAGAATGCTGTGCGCATGTGTTGGATCCCGAAGGCATTGGTCATGTCCTGGAACGTCTTCGACAGGAATTGCTTGCCATTGTCGGAGTGGATCACTTCTGGTACACCGAATTTGTAGAAAACTTCTTGCACTAGGAATTGCACTACGTTCGTCGCGGTCACCTCTCTCATTGCTTTCAGGAAGGTGAATTTGGAGAAGTGGTCCACCACGATGAATATCCAGGCCTGTCCCTTTTTCGACCTTGGATACTTTCCAAGAAAATCTATGTAGATCTTCTGGAATGGCCTCTCCGTGACTACTTCCTGTCCGATCTCTACTTGACTGCGATAATTGGGTGCTTTAGACTCCTTGCAGTTGGCGCAATTCCGGACATATTCTCTCACTTGTATCGTCATTGCTGGCCAATAGTAATACCTTTTCAGCCGATGCAGTGTCTTCTTCATTCCACCGTGTCCAGCCTTGTGATCTTCATGGGCGTTAGCGATAAGGGTTGCTGTCAAGCCAGCGGGAATCCACAATTTCCATATGGAGCCTTCTATTTGGTCGTCAACTTGGGCGAAAGCCATTCGTTTGAAGATCAGGCTTCCCTCTACTCGCAGATCCGGCAATAATTCGAGGTTCCTTCTGATTTCATCCCTCATCTCTTTGTATTCCACAGCTTTGAACTCCGTCGTCTGGAACCCGAGGATCTCTGATGAGTCTAGGTCCACTTCCTCTATGCAGCGTGAGAGCGTATCAGCCACGATGTTTTCCACACCTTTGCGATGTTCAATCGCAAAGTCGAACCTCTGCAGCCGCAATGACCATCTCGCCAAACGCCCGTTCAGATCTTTGAGCGACATTTACCACTTCAGACTCGCGTGGTCGGTGATCACAGTAAACGGCATCAATTCCACGTACGGTCTAAACTTCTCTACCGCCAAAACTGCAGCTAAACATTCCTTCTCCGTTACAGAATAGTTCAACTGGTGCTTGTTCAATTTGGAGGAGAAGAATGCTACTGGACGCTCTGCCTTCTCATCATCCAGCTGGAACAGTACTGCTCCTACCCCAAAATTTGAGGCGTCGCACTGAATGTAGAAAGGACGTTTAAAGTCTGCGTGTACTAATACCGGCGCCGTGGTGAGCGCCTTCTTCAGGGATTCTACAGCCGTCTCAGCTTCCACCGACAACGAGAACTTGCCACGCGGGTGCTTCTTCAGTGCATCGGTGAGCGGTACTGCGATGGACGCGAAATCTTTTATGAAGCGCCTGTACCATCCTGCGGTTCCTATGAAGCTTCGTAGCTCCTTCAAGGAAGTCGGATTCGGAATCCTTTGGATCGCCAAAACTCTCTCCGGGTCCATTTGCAACGTGCCGCCTCCTATGATAAACCCTAAGTATTTCAGCGACCTGAAACAGAACTTGGATTTCGGTAAGCCAATCGTCAAATTCGCTCTTTTCAGGCACTGGGCCACCAATCTGAGATATCGCAGATGCGTCTGGAAATCAGGGGCTATTACCAACAGGTCATCCAGATAGACAAAAACGTTTGACCTGAGCTGGGTCGGGATTACCTTATCCATTACTCTGCACAATCTCTGGGCAGCGTTACACAGACCGAAGGACATCATAACAAATTGGTACAGCGGACGACCTGCCACGGTAAATGCAGTGCATTTCCGGCTTTCTGGGTCCAGTTTAATTTGCCAGAACGCAAATTTGAGGTCGACGCTGGAGATGTAGTATGTCTGGTCAATCCTGGACAAAATGCCCTCGATGCTAGGAAGAGGGTAAGCATCTTTCACGGTGAGCTGGTTCAACTTTCGCGCATCCAAACAAAATCTATTTTTATTCGGCTTGCGTACCACCGTAGTACGGTTGCTCCACGGACTATCGCTAACTTCAATAACTCCTAGTTCTAGCATCTTATCCACCTCGGTCCAAACCACTTCCTGCATCGCTGGGGATTGCGGATAATGCCAATCCTTGAATGGTTCAGCTCCCTCCACCAACTGGATCCGGTGCTTTTCGACATCCGTCATCCCTAACCCGGCATCTTCGTAGGTCAAGAACTCTCTTTTTATGTTTTCCAGTTCCTCACTCTCATCCTCGTCCAGATCCCAAGCGTCCACTTCCATTTTCTCCTCGCGATCCTCGGCATATTGACTGATTTGCGACATCTGGACCTCCGCTACTTCGGCCTCGCAAGGTGTACCTGGCTCCTCTCCCAAGACGGTGGGAGCCAACGCAAACGACCTCCAGAAGTCAACACCCAGGTACATTGCTTGCTCTAGGTGTGGGCATACGAAGAATAGCACCTCCCTACTCCTTCCATCAAATTCTACCGGGAGTTTTATCCTCCCAATTATGGGCCTGTCTTCTCCCGAGGCGGTCTTGACTATAGAGACGTAATTCTGCATCGCTGCTCCTAGATCAGCCAGGAGCTCCCGACTACCCTTTCCTAAGACACTTACGGATGCCCCAGTATCTAGGAGTCCAGCAATCCGATGTCCTTGGATGTGCACCTCGGCAAATGCTCTGGGATCACGTCCTGCTCCTCGTCTGACCGCTTCGGCCACCTCCTTGCGAGTCTGTCTCCTTTTCCTAAATCGGGAACGTGCCTTTTGGAGCTTACGGCTGACTCCGCGCCTTCCCTCCAGCTGACGATTATCAAAAATCCGGTTTCTGACCTCCATATATTTTCTCATTTTCTCTTCGGCCGGTAAGAATTTTAACCTATGACTATCTAATAATTGTGAATTGTTATTATTTTAAGTTTCTATTTTGTTTGATAGACCATCGTTTATCTCCTCGCGGGCTTCTGTCCCGAGCGCTGATCCCGCGCCTTCATCATGCCCGTTCGTGCGTTTCCCGAACAATTGGTACACGTTGGCGTATAAGTCTCGGGCTTCCCGCAGCGGTAACAAACTACTCGCTTGCTAGCGGATTGGAATCTCGTAGTAGGACGAAATACCGACCGAGCTTCACGTCTGCGAAGGTGGTGCTCTACCTCCAAACACTCCTCACGTAGCTGCTCCATGTTGCGGACTTGGATCGCATAGACATACCGAGCGACCTCGTCCTCGAGTCCTTTCTTCACGACACGGACCATTTCGGACTCGGCCAGTGGTGTGGTGAGTCTAGCCGCCAGCCTGCGCATCGCTCGGAAATAATCTTCCACCGATTCGCCAGCCTTTTGTCTCCGCTCATGTAAAGCGCGCAGCCGCTCGAACTCGCCGCCCACTGCTCGAAACCGGGACAACAACTCGTCCTTTAAGTCGTCCCATACCTCCGGCGGTCGCTCTCGCACAAACTGCCAGTACCACTCGGCCGCCTGTCCTTTGACGAGAAATGGTGGAAATTATCAAGGACCTCATCCCACGAGCGTCGATTCTGCCTCCGGAGGAATTCGACCCGGAAGACAAAGTCCTCCACTGTCATCTTGTTTGGGTCTCCATCTCCGTCAAAATGGATCTCCGATTTGTCGACCCGTCCCCATCTTGCTCCTCTCCAATACTCTTGCCTTTCATATGGCGGTAGGCCTGTTTGTCCTCCTCCGTCTCCCGATGTATTTTGGCTATGTCTTCCGGCACCTGGGTCGCGATCTGCCTCCGCCATTCCGCTTCGCCAGTTCTGACTCAGCCTCGTCGGCTTCCTTGGCGGCGGCTGGGGATCCTGCTTCTCCTCTCCATTGGACTCGGGCTTGGTTCCGGTGCTTGGCCTTTTCTTGATGAAACCTGGCGCGTGCTGATCGCCGCCATTCGCGTCAATGCCGTCACCTCCGATCATGCCTTTCCCTAATCCAATATCTTGGATAAGCTCTGCACTCTGGCGCAGCGGCGCCATCGCCTCCGTTATCGCCCCCATTAGCTCCATAAAGCCGCGACGGATCTCCTCCTGCATCGTCCTGCTTAACGTATCAGCCATGCCTCCTCTCCAAGTCTCCTGAGCTTGTGCTATCGCGACGTTTACTCCAGAAAGAATCTCGGAGGGCAATGGGGCTGGATTCCCTGTTGAATTCCAACTGTCATCCTGCCCTCCCACGGCGCCTTGTGCATCATCGATTTGCATCTGGCCTCGGAGGTTACCTGGTGGGGGAGTCCTGCGGGTCATTTTCAGCTTGGACCGCAAATTGTATATGTTCATTAACCTATCTCTTACTCTAACTACCTCGAACTATCCTATATATATCTAATCCGTATCCTATCTCTATCTTTTTACCACAGAAAAATCTCATAAACGCTACCTACGTGCAACACCGACTCACTGATTTTCAACGAAAACACACAAAATTTCCAATACCACAAAAGAAATATAATTAAGGGAGAAAGGAACCACAACCACTTCTGGAGCCATCTCTGCACCTGGTTTTCTACGTCCTACCTCTTCCACAGTCTGGAATTTTGCGAGCGCTGTTGACCGCCTCATCTTCTGCCGAAGATTGAGAGTCAAGAGCGCTCACTTACTACTTTCATCGCTTCTTGCCCACTACCCTACTGCATGTTTGTTTCGCGAGACGTAGCCATTCCGAGTGCAACGCGTGTCCGATTTACGTCGCCACGGGCCACTCAGAACTAAAATCTCTTCGAGAAACTACCCTCCCGATCCCATCTAGCGGTAAGTAGGGGAAGCAACTTCACAACTCTCTCTGAACTCATCTAACTCCGGATATTTCTTCTTCTCAGGCTCTCCATTCGCACACCAGGCATCGGGCCGGTTGCTAACTGGCAGCGGATTCTCGTCTGCCAGTGCCAAACCTAATCCCCATCTGAGAGATCTTGCATCGCGTTGTCAGATAAGTCCCTAATCACAATAAAACAAAAAAACAAATTTACTTTGTGGATTTTCTGCATCTTCAGATCCTTCAGCGCCGTGATTCTGTGAGCCAACTACTCGAGTTTCTCACAGGCCACCGGATCACCGACGGACCCAGATTGCAGGATACCACCCGAGATCGCTCCTCTCAGTTGGATATTTATATCTCCTTCGACATTCGTCTGACTCGCCGTCATACTCTCTCACTTTCGCGATCGAGCAGGGACTGCGGCTCCTCTTCCTGTCTAAGATTGGGCGCCATTTATTGTTACGTACCTCTTGGTGGTGGGGCAAGGCCGGCTAGCCAGTCATCCCAGGGCTGGGTGTTTCCCAAGCCCTCCGGTTGCACAATAAACCAACAGACAGTACATCTCAGTCAAACAACATGAAAAAAAAACGACAATTCAAAAATAAAACGGACTCTACTCGACAGACAATCTAACGTTTTCCTTAAACAGACGTGGATCAGGCCGAGGTGTCGATCTCACACCTCCGACGTACCCACCCTACCTGAGATCCGGATCAGTGCCGTTTTGGATCTCCCTGCCATGGGCAGACGTCTTATTACTCCCTCATCTCGTGGTCGTTCCTTCCCCCCATTTTAAAACGCTCAGCAGTTCATTTATACCTTATATTTAAACATCAATATATATTTCTTTTAGACTCACACATCATTATCATTTTCGGTGACAGTCTGGACAGCAAAGGGGAGTTTTACTTTACAACAGTTTTCTTCCACTAGTTCCCACTCATACCAATGATGACCCGTTTCCAATCGCGTAGGCGTTGAGATCTCTTATTGATGCCCTACCTAATTGGAGCTCCAACAGGGGTCAGATTTATTATTGTGAGGTTCATGGACTATATCGAGGCACACTGGTATATATGGTTCATCGGGCAAGATAATATCAAAATTTACATTAATTGTTCATGCTTCCCAAAGTTCATCGACGGTCACACAATTTACACAACGATTACATTCATACATTTTCCTAACATACGCTTAATTAATTAATTTGTTTGTACTAAAATCTAAAGTTGCATTTTACTTTTTCTTTCTTTGTATCTTGTCCTACGCTATTTCGGTCAGCGGCGATCCCACTAATTCACCCCCCTTCCCCTTCCCTTGTTGGGGTAACTATGTAGTGCGTGGGTTTTAAATAAATAAATATATAAATATGAATGAGTAAATATATAAATAAATAAATATAAATAAATAAATATAAATAAATATAAATAAATAAGTATATAAATATAAATAAATAAATATGGGGGGGTGAATAAATATTAAAACTAAGTGGACATAGACGGCTGACGAGCGGGTGTGGACGAAGAATTTTTCCGGACTACATATACATATGAAGGCGGGAGCAGGAATTTGTTGGCCGGGAAATTCCGCGGGGCCGGAACCATTTGCCCAGGAAAATCCCGCGGACTATGACCAGTTGGTCAGGACAATTTCCGCGGGCTGAATATTTTGAGGTCCTATGGAGTTTGCAAATTTTTTCTCTTTTAGGGTTTATATATTTGTTTTCCCTTTTGGAGCGGACTCACTTATTTTTCCCTCTTTTGTTATTCCTCCCCGTTGTGTTGCTCGACTCTTCGCCGTATATATTTAATCCGGGTCTCCTGGAATTATATCTTCTTTTGATATCACTTCGATTAGTCTGTAACACTCCTAATCGCACTCACGTTATTTAGCAAAAATTAAACACCATATAAGGAGCTACCCTTTAGTTGGGGCTACCACCGGAGGTTTCTTTCTTTAGTTCCCTGGCTCTGCTTAGCAGTCCCTTATATTACTTCTGGAACCACCGGTCCCGAGTGTTCTCTTCTATTGCCCTTGAACCTGGTTCAAGGGCATAGCCTAGTATTCGGGGACGATGCTCTCTTTCTTTCGGGGTGTGGGTGTTTTCCCACCGGGACTCTACTGTGGGTGAGACTGCCTCTCCCGAACCGGAATCCAAGAGCGCGCGGATCACATGCACTCCAGGATCAACCGACCAGGTGGCGCCACTCCGATGCTCGCTAAACCCTTCTCTTAAATTTTGGCCTTGCCACCCTGTCTGGAAATCATTTCCCCTCCTTACTACAATGGTATTTTTTCTTATCGATATACTTCGAATGCAACACGTCTTCTGAGAGACTCTGCGATTCTATACAAAGTCTTTTCATTTTTGATAATGTATCCTCCAGACAACCGATATCGTACTGGTTGATCACTTTATTTTGTGGTTTATCTCACCGTGTATGTCGTTGCAAAGGCGTAGATGTTTCTCTGCTTGTATACTGGTCTGACAAGTTTCTTTCTGACTTGCAGATTGGTTTAAGGTGCCGTCTAAAAATGTGTCGTCGAAACTTACGGGTTTTTCGGTAGATGGGCTTGGCGATTCTACAGGTAGGTTTCTCCTGTAGTGACATTCGTCTAAGATGTTTCTGTCTAGGTTCACACCCTTCTCACAATTTAGTTATGCTTTTAGTTTCATGTATCTATCTTTTAAAAAATAAAACATTTTTTTTTCGAAATATTCCTCCTTTCCGAGACCGTCTTTCGTTATTTTCTCGTTATGCACCGACTCACAGCTTGGATGTGTTCACTTGGGCTGAGGTTATTTCGCGATCTTATTTCCTGTGTCTCTTACCACTGGTGGGGGACATCAGAATTTTAGTGTCGTCTTTTATATTATTTTTGCGATTTTATTTACTGTGTCTCTTACCACTGGTGAAGGAGATCAGTGTAATTTTTTTACTTTATCTACTGTGTCTCTTACCACTGATGGTGGAGATCATTATCCTTTTTGCGACTTTATCTACTGTGTCTTTTACCACTGTGTCTCTTACCACTGATGGTGGAGATCATTATCCTTTTTGCGACTTTATCTACTGTGTCTTTTACCACTGATGGTGGAGTATCCTTTTTACGACATTATTTACTGTGTCTCCTACCACTGATGGGGGAGATCAGTATCCTTTTTGCGACTTTATTTACTGTGTCTCTTACCACTGGGGAAGATCAGTAACTTATTGTCGTCTTTTTTAATTATTGATAGTGACCTTGGTATTGAAACCCAGGGGATTACGCTATTCTGTTTTTATTGCCGCTAGCACCTTGTTATAAAATTCAAGAGTTTACGCTATTCTGTCTCTTACCACTATTGGGGGAGAACAGAGGCTTGGTGTTTTTTTTGTTTGTGACCTTGCTATATAAGGCAAAGGGTTATGCTTTTCTTGGTGCTGATACTTCTGAATTTCTTTCCACGGGTAGGGGAAACACAGAGGCTCGATGTTGATGAGATAAGTTGTAAATTCGAACTGTTTTATTTTCAAAACTTATGCACTATATACAGGAAAATATAAGGTAATTAAAACTAAGACCAACGCTAAGAAAAGGAGGAATGCGTGTCACTTGTTCCCACGCTCATCCCTTCGAATGACCCTACTACATGCATATACCATATGTGTTATTTGGATTCGACGTGGCCCATGTATATGATTTTATGGTCGAACTCTATGTATCCTTTTTCCCAAGCGGCCTCATTCAAGTAGACTGTATTGTTTATTGGTTGGCCTGTGTCGGTTTCTGTTCATGTTTTATGAACATTTTGCCCGCGGTTTTCTAAAGATGTGATAACTGCGAGTTTGTTGGCCTCCTTCAAGTGAACTGTATTTTTTTGTGACGCTATCTGCTGTCGGTTCATGTGCATGAACACCATTTGTTAATCGCGTTTCATTTAAAACATACAATTATCAAACACTTTCGTTGCTGTCCAGTTTCACTACCAGCATATACATTCGGTGCACAATAAAAACCAGTTTTATATGGAGGGTCATTGGGAATGCCGGTCGTCTGATGTAGAAGCGTACAGTTCAGTCTGTATATTATTATATCGGATGCAGGTTATAAAATCGACTAATTCACCGCCACGGAAATCGACGTTCGCATAGACATGTTGGCAGAAATGCGGAAGGAGTTGATTAAGGCCCAGAAAGAGCTGGTCGTTGATCAACCTGGCATAAAACCATGCTGATTTGGGCTAATGTACGACTTCATGAGGAAAGTGATCCTTTTGGCAATGATGCGCTCAAGAAGTTTTGAGACATTGCTGAGTTTGGCGATTGGTCTATAATTCGAGATACAGTTCCTAGTACCTTTCTTAAAAACCGACCCGTTAACAAAGAATTTGCGAAGAGAATTTTAAGGGGTTCACAAAATGCAACATTACAGTTGCGAAGCAGGAAGGCAGAAATGCCATCACTGTCGGGTTTAATCGAATTGTCAAAATCAGCAATTGCCTCCAAAATGAGATGGAGTCTAAGACATCAGACTCATGCCAAACTGCGTATGGCTCAAAATTTGAGCTAAAAAAAGAAGCAAGAAGGTTTGCTATGCCACTATCATCATTCGAGCTCAAGTTACCAAGGTTCATAGCTGAAGGAAAAGCACTCGTCAACCTTTTTGAATTTATGAAATGCCAGAACGGCCTGGGATTCATTTTAAGTCTCCTTTCAACGTCGGCAATATACTGGCCATATAAAAAATTGTTTAAAAAAGAAAACTCCCGCTTATGCTGAACATACCTATCCCAGTCAACAGGGTCACGGGTAATCTTGAATCGTTTAAAAAACTTGTTACGTAGATTCTTATATCTCATAAGACCCTTGGTATACCACGGTAGCCTATAGGAGCCACGCACTCTTCTGGAAGCATTTTTATCAACAATATGATGAACGGTACGAATGAAAGCATTATAAGAAGAGTCCGCACTAGGATGCGAGAGAACAGAAACTCAGTTTACGTTTAACATTTCATCCCGTATAGCATTCAAACTTACATCAGTAAAAAAATATTCAGAATCGGGTTCAGTTAAGGGGGAAGAACTACAGAAATTTGATGAGAATATCAATGGCACGTGATGCATGTCACATTCTGCAATAGGCAGCCCGCAACATGCAACGCAGCAATCAATATCCGCACTAATAAAAACTAAATCTAGAATCTTATTTAACCTATTAAAAACATTATTAGCTTGGGTTAAGCCCATACTAAAAAGGTCATAAAAAAAAGGACTTCGTGCAGCAAATGCACATTGCTCGGCAGCATAGCCGACGACTGCGGATCGGCGGTCCATACCAACGACCCCAAATTGAAGTCGCCAACAACGCAGAGATGCTGACGGTCTCGTAAATTCCCACATATATTGGCAATATTCTGCGTGTGCGCCCTGTAAACATCATAGCTGCTCTTCGGTGGAATATATGAAACGCTGATACACAGCGTCTCCGACTGACCGACAACAGACACAATCTGATCCAAGATGGAGTCGCCATCAAGGAGACAAATCGGATCACAGCGTAGGGTGCGTCTAACGGCCACAATGACCCCACCCCCTCTGCAACGCTTCGTTTCGGCAGAGTCTCTGTCCTTACGAAACACTTGGAAAAGGTTGTGATCAAAGAACTCGTTGTCGAAGAAGTTTTCGTTGAGCCAAGTTTCGACAAGGATGATAACGTCGAAATCGCACGTAGATGTTGCCAAGTAGACCGCTTGAGCCTTAGTGCGCATACCAGAAATGTTTTGAAAGAAAATGCGGATGGATTTGGCCCCATCCATCGGCATAGTCATAGGAAGGATTAGCGGCCACGAGAGTACGATCCAGAGGGGGGTCAGGAACATCACATACGGCAAGGCTCGTGCGTAAAACCTGTCCACACGTCACAGTCCGAAACAGCAGCACACCATCCTCATCCCGTAGATTGGTCAGGGCGGCGGTAGGGAATACCAATCCAATACCGAAGAGAGTGCTCCATTTAAGAGCGAGCTGCTGACTCTCCCCAAATGTCGAGTACAGAGACGGCGCAAGCAAAGCATACGAAGAACTGAATTGGCGTATGTTGTTGTGATGATGACGTCAGAAGAGCACACAGTCGAGAAAGAGCGCCAGCAAGAGCATCGTCGTCTGACCCAGCAGCAGCCGAACGAATGTCGCACAAAGCGCAATGCGAATAAGCGATATATTGTTGTTGTTCCACAGAGGTATGCCAGAAATGATGCAGCGGGCTGTTGCGCACTGCGAAGAAAGGAGAAAGTGTAAGCAGAATATGCTGTCGAGAAACGGCGATCCAGAAACCATAGGCACCGCTCACTGGGGGTTTTTTGAAGTGGATGGAACTGGAACTTCCTCAGTCGGGGTGGACGTCCGCAATGCACAAGCGTAGGCAGATTAACAGCCGTCAGATCAGGCCTCTGTCTATGCACAAAGCGGGAAACTCTTACCGATACAGGCCAGAATTTGTCATCAAAGACCATCGGGAATAGAGGCTCAGCGACTCCAAGTTTGAAATTAACGAATTTCAACGCAGATACATCTGCATCCCGCTTGACCAGCTTCGCACAGGAAATTCCGGCATCAGACACCTTGAGCTTATCGGCAACAAATTTCACTACCGCCTCTGGCTCCGTCACGGCGGCAAATTTACCGATATGCTGGTATTTTCTGCTCTGCACTACATTTAATTGCTCACAGCTCGGAGCAACAACAACAAAAAATATCGGACTTGAGATCCCGATAAAGGCTTTCAAGCTTCCGCACCTTGTCACTGAGTTCATCAATTTTAGAATACGAGTCATTCGAAACCACACAGAGATCACACTGCCACAACAGGTTGGGCAGATCTATTAAAAGTATAACAGCATCTGAGGGCAAGTCTATGCACGACAAATGAAACGCACGGCGGCACAACGACGAGCAGCGAACAGCATCAAAGCAGCGAAGCAGCAGTGACGTTCAAATTGCATTCCGAGCATTGATGACGAGACATAGCGAAAGCACGACCGAACGCAGTGACTCACTGCTCACAAGCAACAGCTTCCAGAGCTGAAGGAACTTAAGATTTCCGGTGGATACGTGGAATACTCTGACTTCATGGCGATGTTTAAATCGGTCATTAAATCATTGCTTTGCAGGCACACATCAAGAAGATTCTGGGGCTGAAGAGAGTAGAGTCGCCATCGCCTAACAGGCTGCGGGAGTTTTCGGATGCTGTCAATATACATATGCCTGCTTTGCGGACATTGGGAACAGATGAGGAGATATCTGACTGCATGGTAATCAACGTGCTGCAAAGGATATGGGAGGACACATTGTTCGATGCCATTCCTACAGGAGTCGAGTTCTACGATTTCTGGGATAAGCTCTGCCGGAAAATAGAGAGCTTGGAATACGCTAGAGCGACTCCCGCTAGTAGCGCTCAAGTGGGAAAAAATTATTCTACTCCTCATTTAAAGAAAACGTTTGTTGCCTCCAAGTCTTCCGCCGACCCGTCTGGATGCACCTTTTGCCATTCAGCGGGCTATGGAATATACTCCTGTAAGTTATTCGGAAATCTGTCACCGTTGCTGCGCCATTAAGAAGTGAAGAAGTTTTCCCTCTGCTTCAATTGCCTAAAATCTGGGCACTCGGGCATGCAATTGTGGAAAATGTCGAGTATAGAGGCATCATATTTTTACACTTCTAGACTTAGCAATCCACAAGAGAAAGTTTCCAAATATTTTTTCCCCGAATCTAGCGATTCAGCCAGAAACCAGTTCTTCTGTTCAGGATTCTGTCAGCAGCTCATCTTCACCGGTGTCTACCTCTCTTACTGCCCAAGGTCTTCACTCCGATATTGTGCTTCTGGCTACAGCCGTGGTGCTCGTTAAGAATCGGTCTGGCGTTTTAGTTCCTTGTCGTGCCATACTAGATTCAGGATCACAACTGCATCTCGTCACATCCAGGTTCACCCAGCAGCTTCCGCTTAGGAGCTCTCAATCGTCTGCACTTGTCTGTGGGCTCGGCAATAGCAGCGTGTTTTCTGAGGGATCCACCGTCAACATTTGCATGCATTATCGCACGTCTAGCAACACAACGACTTTTAATATTCTCATTGCCTCTACGATCACCGATTGCCAACCAAGTCTGGCAGTCAACATATCCGACTGGAGTATTCCATCCAATATTCACCTTGCCGATCCTGAATCCTGCGAGTGGATATCCTCATTGGTGCGAGCATTTTTTATGATCTCATCTGCGTAGGGCAAATCAAACTCACTGATGGCCTTTTCAAAGGGTAGCAAGCTCGGAGCTCTTGGGAATTCACAATTCTCCGTAGTCGGCGTCTAATATGGATTCAAGGTTGGATAAAACACTTCGGATGTTTTGGGAAGTCGAGAGTTGTGTGGAAGCAAGTGTAAATACCAAGGAAGAATTAGATTGCGAAGCGCACTTAGTAAACCATCTTTCACGTTTGCCATCGGAGGAGTATTCAGTTCGTCTGCCGTTAAAGCCAAACGCTGATCACTTAGGAGAATCTTATATTCAGTCTTATCGACGATTCATCAATTTGGAGCTCAAATTGGATAGCAATCCAGCTCAAGGAGCGGTACTCCGCCTTTATTAGGGAGTACATTGATTTGAATCATATGTCCGAAGCCAAACCTGATTCCCGCAGTCTATGCAAATACTTTTTCCCTCATCACTGTATCCTAAAGGAAGATAGTACGACGACAAAACTTCGTGTCGTTTTCGAAGGCTCCGCAGCTATATCAACTGGATGTTCTCTAAATGATGTGATGATGACAGGCCCTGTTATTCAGCCTGCATTGTTCAACATACTAGTTCGCTTTCGTATATACCCAGTCGCATTCACTGGGGATATTTGTAAAATGTTCCGATTCGAGCAATATTTTGTGCTTAAAGTCTCAAGTGGCGCCGTTAAAAACATTATCAATTCCTACGCTGGAATTAAGAGGAGCCCATTTGCTTTCGAAAATTATGCATAATTTGAAGGAGATTGGAATCTTTACAGGTCAATTTTACTGCTGGTCGGACTCTTCAACAGCATCCCCTCTAGAGGCTCACTTCCCAGCCACCTTATCCAGTCAGAGCTGTGGTTTCACGGTCCATCGTTTTTGGTAGGCTCCAAAGAAGAGTGGCCTGTGTTCCCTGTTCCTGAAACACCGACTTTAGAGCTCCGCAAGCGAGCATTGTTGATCGCGTCTCCACATGCAGATCTCACATCAGGATGAAAATTTGCAAACTCCTTTGGCATGCAGCGCCCATTCGCCTGATATTCAGCAAGGAACGCACCTTTTAATTCGACTCATTCAGCTGGTCAAGTCACGAAATCCAGTTCCATCTGTTCGCTCTTTCCGTTCATCGATCAGTCTGCATTACTTAGGGCCGATATCTCGACTTTGGGTTAACACGAATCGGAACGTTAAAGAGTCCGATAAACAAAAATTAGTTGTCATAAGGCGTCATGTCAGGGTTAATTTCCAACCGTCGGTCGGATGACCGATTGAAAATTTGACAGCTGAAAATATTGACATATAACTCCCTGAGTGCTTTTCAGGGGTGAATTGTTAAACTTTGTACAGAAAATTTTTCGGCAATCCGATTTCACGCTTCCGTTTTCTCTTTCTATCTTATGGCAACACTCTTTATATTGTTTAAAATGTCTTTGAAGCTCTCAACGAGATCAACGAGGATATTCTCCTCCAGCTTGGAAAAGTTTTTCCCTCGAACTTTATCTTTAGCCATTTTTGCAAATCACGAACGAAAGTAAACAAAGCATAAACAGATGGTGCAATAATCAAAGCATTCCTGTGTTTTGCGCTGTGCAGTACATTTCGCGCTGTACAGAAACTTTGTGCGTTTTACAACACTTTTTTAGATCTGGTTGTCAAACGGATTTCGAGATAACGAATTGTTTTACCGACCAGTTTATCAGGTGGTCAACTTTATCCTCACTTTCCTAAACTGGCACCGTAACCCGAAGTCGAGATACCGGAGGAGGACGCCTTAGCAACTCATCGCTAGGATTTGATGCTTAGCGCCCACTTATTTTGCAAAAGGGACATCCTTGTGCTGTGATAAGATATTATCACGAGAGGTACCTTAATGCCGAACCTCGCGCCCTGCTTGCCAAAATTCGGCTGCACTTTTGGCCAATTGGAGGAATTAAGGCATTGTCAAAGGAAGTCAGCAAGTGGCTGAGATGCTTCAGGACTAAGTCGCGTATGGTTCAGCACATCATGGGAGAACTGCCTAAGGAGCTTTTGGAAGGATCTCGACCCTTTGAAGTCCCTGGAGTGGATTTTGCGGGCCTTTCTTCTACCGATCAGAAATCCGCACGAGGCCTTCGATCAAGTGCTACATCAACGTATTCATTTGCTTCACTTCAAAGGCAATTCAGATGGAGCTCGTAAAGGACCTGACCATCACTTCGTTTTTAGGTGCAATAAAGCGTTTTACTGCCACTCGATGAAGGCCAAGTCAAATTTGGTCTGACAATGCGATAAACTTCGTTGGCGCCAAGAACGAGCTGCTGGAGCTAAAGAAACTTTTCATGAGCGACTCGCATATGAAGGAGGTCCATGAATCCAGCTTGGCTGACTCGATCGACTGGCGCTTCATCCCACCTAACTCACCGGACTTTGGCGGATTGTGGGAAGCGGCCGTGAAGACTGCAAAACATCACCTGTACCGCTCAGTTGGGCCCTCTGTGCTTGGCTTCGATGAGCTGCGTACTCTGATCTGCCAGATCACGGCAATTGTTAATTCTCGCCCTTTGCTCTCGCTTTTAGAAAATCCTGATGATCTAGATGTTTTGACCCCTGCTTATCTGCTTCTAGGCGGCCCGCATGAAACAATCCTCGAACCTGATCAACGAAGCTCAACTACAATCGACTGGATGGTTGGCAGCGAATCGCTCGACTGCAGCAAATTTTCTGGAGCCGTTGGCACGAAGAATACCTCACTCTTTGTTACGAACCACAAGGTGACCGTTACAACGCCCAACACCGCTGGACCAACGCCGGAGTTATATTATATAAATAAAATAAATTTAGCTAAGGAATATGATGTACAACAAATGTCTCTCGTATTAAATTCCTTCATTCTTTTCCAATATATATATATATACTCATATATACTCAAGTTACCAAGGTTCATAGCTGAAGGAAAAGCACTCGTCAACCTTTTTGAATTTATGAAATGCCAGAACGGCCTGGGATTCATTTTAAGTCTCCTTTCAACGTCGGCAATATACTGGCCATATAAAAAATTGTTTAAAAAAGAAAACTCCCGCTTATGCTGAACATACCTATCCCAGTCAACAGGGTCACGGGTAATCTTGAATCGTTTAAAAAACTTGTTACGTAGATTCTTATATCTCATAAGACCCTTGGTATACCACGGTAGCCTATAGGAGCCACGCACTCTTCTGGAAGCATTTTTATCAACAATATGATGAACGGTACGAATGAAAGCATTATAAGAAGAGTCCGCACTAGGATGCGAGAGAACAGAAACTCAGTTTACGTTTAACATTTCATCCCGTATAGCATTCAAACTTACATCAGTAAAAAAATATTCAGAATCGGGTTCAGTTAAGGGGGAAGAACTACAGAAATTTGATGAGAATATCAATGGCACGTGATGCATGTCACATTCTGCAATGGGCAGCCCGCAACATGCAACGCAGCAATCAATATCCGCACTAATAAAAACTAAATCTAGAATCTTATTTAACCTATTAAAAACATTATTAGCTTGGGTTAAGCCCATACTAAAAAGGTCATAAAAAAAAGGACTTCGTGCAGCAAATGCACATTGCTCGGCAGCATAGCCGACGACTGCGGATCGGCGGTCCATACCAACGACCCCAAATTGAAGTCGCCAACAACGCAGAGATGCTGACGGTCTCGTAAATTCCCACATATATTGGCCATATTCTGCGTGTGCGCCCTGTAAACATCATAGCTGCTCTTCGGTGGAATATATGAAACGCTGATACACAGCGTCTACGACTGACCGACAATAGACACAATCTGATCCAAGATGGAGTCGCCATCAAGGAGACAAATCGGATCACAGCGTAGGGTGCGTCTAACGGCCACAATGACCCCACCCCCTCTGCAACGCTTCGTTTCGGCAGAGTCTCTGTCCTTACGAAACACTTGGAAAAGGTTGGGATCAAAGAACTCGTTGTCGAAGAAGTTTTCGTTGAGCCAAGTTTCGCCAAGGATGATAACGTCGAAATCGCACGTAGATGTTGCCAAGTAGACCGCTTGAGCCTTAGTGCGCATACCAGAAATGTTTTGAAAGAAAATGCGGATGGATTTGGCCCCATCCATCGGCATAGTCATAGGAAGGATTAGCGGCCACGAGAGTACGATCCAGAGGGGGGTCAGGAACATCACATACGGCAAGGCTCGTGCGTAAAACCTGTCCACACGTCACAGTCCGAAACAGCAGCACACCATCCTCATCCCGTAGATTGGTCAGGGCGGCGGTAGGGAATACCAATCCAATACCGAAGAGAGTGCTCCATTTAAGAGCGAGCTGCTGACTCTCCCCAAATGTCGAGTACAGAGACGGCGCAAGCAAAGCATACGAAGAACTGAATTGGCGTATGTTGTTGTGATGATGACGTCAGAAGAGCACACAGTCGAGAAAGAGCGCCAGCAAGAGCATCGTCGTCTGACCCAGCAGCAGCCGAACGAATGTCGCACAAAGCGCAATGCGAATAAGCGATATATTGTTGTTGTTCCACAGAGGTATGCCAGAAATGATGCAGCGGGCTGTTGCGCACTGCGAAGAAAGGAGAAAGTGTAAGCAGAATATGCTGTCGAGAAACGGCGATCCAGAAACCATAGGCACCGCTCACTGGGGGTTTTTTGAAGTGGATGGAACTGGAACTTCCTCAGTCGGGGTGGACGTCCGCAATGCACAAGCGTAGGCAGATTAACAGCCGTCAGATCAGGCCTCTGTCTATGCACAAAGCGGGAAACTCTTACCGATACAGGCCAGAATTTGTCATCAAAGACCATCGGGAATAGAGGCTCAGCGACTCCAAGTTTGAAATTAACGAATTTCAACGCAGATACATCTGCATCCCGCTTGACCAGCTTCGCACAGGAAATTCCGGCATCAGACACCTTGAGCTTATCGGCAACAAATTTCACTACCGCCTCTGGCTCCGTCACGGCGGCAAATTTACCGATATGCTGGTATTTTCTGCTCTGCACTACATTTAATTGCTCACAGCTCGGAGCAACACCAACAAAACGCTTAGGATTTTTGCTCCGGTTCTTCCTCTCTTTCTTTCGGACTGTTATAAAGCCCTCCGAATCAGAAGGGAGAGTGGCAGCTGAACCCGGGTCAATGACCGCAGTCGAAGTGGCGGTCACTAGCCGTAAAAACAGCAAGTCAGTCGACGGCAAGGCATTGTTGGCATCCTTCTTAAAAGCAACCGGCTTAACCTTCTTATTTAACTTATTCGCGAGGCCAGCCTGAATATCGGACTTGAGATCCCGATAAAGGCTTTCAAGCTTCCGCACCTTTTCACTGAGTTCATCAATTTTAGAATACGAGTCATTCGAAACCACACAGAGATCACACTGCCACAACAGGTTGGGCAGATCTATTAAAAGTATAACAGCATCTGAGGGCAAGTCTATGCACGACAAATGAAACGCACGGCGGCACAACGACGAGCAGCGAACAGCATCAAAGCAGCGAAGCAGCAGTGACGTTCAAATTGCATTCCGAGCATTGATGACGAGACATAGCGAAAGCACGACCGAACGCAGTGACTTACTGCTCACAAGCAACAGCTTCCAGAGCTGAAGGAACTTAAGATTTCCGGTGGATACGTGGAATACTCTGACTTCATGGCGATGTTTAAATCGGTCATTAAATCATTGCTTTGCAGGCACACATCAAGAAGATTCTGGGGCTGAAGAGAGTAGAGTCGCCATCGCCTAACAGGCTGCGGGAGTTTTCGGATGCTGTCAATATACATATGCCTGCTTTGCGGACATTGGGAACAGATGAGGAGATATCTGACTGCATGGTAATCAACGTGCTGCAAAGGATATGGGAAGACACATTGTTCGATGCCATTCCTACAGGAGTCGAGTTCTACGATTTCTGGGATAAGCTCTGCCGGAAAATAGAGAGCTTGGAATACGCTAGAGCGACTCCCGCTAGTAGCGCTCAAGTGGGAAAAAATTATTCTACTCCTCATTTAAAGAAAACGTTTGTTGCCTCCAAGTCTTCCGCCGACCCGTCTGGATGCACCTTTTGCCATTCAGCGGGCTATGGAATATACTCCTGTAAGTTATTCGGAAATCTGTCACCGTTGCTGCGCCATTAAGAAGTGAAGAAGTTTTCCCTCTGCTTCAATTGCCTAAAATCTGGGCACTCGGGCATGCAATTGTGGAAAATGTCGAGTATAGAGGCATCATATTTTTACACTTCTAGACTTAGCAATCCACAAGAGAAAGTTTCCAAATATTTTTTCCCCGAATCTAGCGATTCAGCCAGAAACCAGTTCTTCTGTTCAGGATTCTGTCAGCAGCTCATCTTCACCGGTGTCTACCTCTCTTACTGCCCAAGGTCTTCACTCCGATATTGTGCTTCTGGCTACAGCCGTGGTGCTCGTTAAGAATCGGTCTGGCGTTTTAGTTCCTTGTCGTGCCATACTAGATTCAGGATCACAACTGCATCTCGTCACATCCAGGTTCACCCAGCAGCTTCCGCTTAGGAGCTCTCAATCGTCTGCACTTGTCTGTGGGCTCGGCAATAGCAGCGTGTTTTCTGAGGGATCCACCGTCAACATTTGCATGCATTATCGCACGTCTAGCTACACAACGACTTTTAATGTTCTCATTGCCTCTACGATCACCGATTGCCAACCAAGTCTGGCAGTCAACATATCCGACTGGAGTATTCCATCCAATATTCACCTTGCCGATCCTGAATCCTGCGAGTGGATATCCTCATTGGTGCGAGCATTTTTTATGATCTCATCTGCGTAGGGCAAATCAAACTCACTGATGGCCTTTTCAAAGGGTAGCAAGCTCGGAGCTCTTGGGAATTCACAATTCTCCGTAGTCGGCGTCTAATATGGATTCAAGGTTGGATAAAACACTTCGGATGTTTTGGGAAGTCGAGAGTTGTGTGGAAGCAAGTGTAAATACCAAGGAAGAATTAGATTGCGAAGCGCACTTAGTAAACCATCTTTCACGTTTGCCATCGGAGGAGTATTCAGTTCGTCTGCCGTTAAAGCCAAACGCTGATCACTTAGGAGAATCTTATATTCAGTTTTATCGACGATTCATCAATTTGGAGCTCAAATTGGATAGCAATCCAGCTCAAGGAGCGGTACTCCGCCTTTATTAGGGAGTACATTGATTTGAATCATATGTCCGAAGCCAAACCTGATTCCCGCAGTCTATGCAAATACTTTTTCCCTCATCACTGTATCCTAAAGGAAGATAGTACGACGACAAAACTTCGTGTCGTTTTCGAAGGCTCCGCAGCTACATCAACTGGATGTTCTCTAAATGATGTGATGATGACAGGCCCTGTTATTCAGCCTGCATTGTTCAACATACTAGTTCGCTTTCGTATATACCCAGTCGCATTCACTGGGGATATTTGTAAAATGTTCCGGTTCGAGCAATATTTTGTGCTTAAAGTCTCAAGTGGCGCCGTTAAAAACATTATCAATTCCTACGCTGGAATTAAGAGGAGCCCATTTGCTTTCGAAAATTATGCATAATTTGAAGGAGATTGGAATCTTTACAGGTCAATTTTACTGCTGGTCGGACTCTTCAACAGCATCCCCTCTAGAGGCTCACTTCCCAGCCACCTTATCCAGTCAGAGCTGTGGTTTCACGGTCCATCGTTTTTGGTAGGCTCCAAAGAAGAGTGGCCTGTGTTCCCTGTTCCTGAAACACCGACTTTAGAGCTCCGCAAGCGAGCATTGTTGATCGCGTCTCCACATGCAGATCTCACATCAGGATGCAAATTTGCAAACTCCTTTGGCATGCAGCGCCCATTCGCCTGATATTCAGCAAGGAACGCACCTTTTAATTCGACTCATTCAGCTGGTCAAGTCACGAAATCCAGTTCCATCTGTTCGCTCTTTCCGTTCATCGATCAGTCTGCATTACTTAGGGCCGATATCTCGACTTTGGGTTAACACGAATCGGAACGTTAAAGAGTCCGATAAACAAAAATTAGTTGTCATAAGGCGTCATGTCAGGGTTAATTTCCGTCGGTCGGATGACCGATTGAAAATTTGACAGCTGAAAATATTGACATATAACTCCCTGAGTGCTTTTCAGGGGTGAATTGTTAAACTTTGTACAGAAAATTTTTCGGCAATCCGATTTCACGCTTCCGTTTTCTCTTTCTATCTTATGGCAACACTCTTTATATTGTTTAAAATGTCTTTGAAGCTCTCAACGAGATCAACGAGGATATTCTCCTCCAGCTTGGAAAAGTTTTTCCCTCGAACTTTATCTTTAGCCATTTTTGCAAATCACGAACGAAAGTAAACAAAGCATAAACAGATGATGCAATAATCAAAGCATTCCTGTATTTTGCGCTGTGCAGTACATTTCGCGCTGTACAGAAACTTTGTGCGTTTTACAACACTTTTTTAGATCTGGTTGTCAAACGGATTTCGAGATAACGAATTGTTTTACCGACCAGTTTATCAGGTGGTCAACTTTATCCTCACTTTCCTAAACCGGCACCGTAACCCGAAGTCGAGATACCGGAGGAGGACGCCTTAGCAACTCATCGCTAGGATTTGATGCTTAGCGCCCATTTATTTTGCAAAAGGGACATCCTTGTGCTGTGATAAGATATTATCACGAGATGTACCTTAATGCCGAACCTCGCGCCCTGCTTGCCAAAATTCGGCTGCACTTTTGGCCAATTGGAGGAATTAAGGCATTGTCAAAGGAAGTCAGCAAGTGTCTGAGATGCTTTAGGACTAAGTCGCGTATGGTTCAGCATATCATGGGAGAACTGCCTAAGGAGCTTTTGGAAGGATCTCGACCCTTTGAAGTCCCTGGAGTGGATTTTGCGGGCCTTTCTTCTACCGATCAGAAATCCGCACGAGGCCTTCGATCAAGTGCTACATCAACGTATTCATTTGCTTCACTTCAAAGGCAATTCAGATGGAGCTCGTAAAGGACCTGACCATCACTTCGTTTTTAGGTGCAATAAAGCGTTTTACTGCCACTCGATGAAGGCCAAGTCAAATTTGGTCTGACAATGCGATAAACTTCGTTGGCGCCAAGAACGAGCTGCTGGAGCTAAAGAAACTTTTCATGAGCGACTCGCATATGAAGGAGGTCCATGAATCCAGCTTGGCTGACTCGATCGACTGGCGCTTCATCTCACCTAACTCACCGGACTTTGTCGGATTGTGGGAAGCGGCCGTGAAGAGTGCAAAACATCACCTGTACCGCTCAGTTGGGCCCTCTGTGCTTGGCTTCGATGAGCTGCGTACTCTGATCTGCCAGATCACGGTAATTGTTAATTCTCGCCCTTTGCTCTCGCTTTTAGAAAATCCTGATGATCTAGATGTTTTGACCCCTGCTTATCTGCTTCTAGGCGGCCCGCATGAAACAATCCTCGAACCTGATCAACGAAGCTCAACTACAATCGACTGGATGGTTGGCAGCGAATCGCTCGACTGCAGCAAATTTTCTGGAGCCGTTGGCACGAAGAATACCTCACTCTTTGTTACGAACCACAAGGTGATCGTTACAACGCCCAACACCGCTGGACCGACGCCGGAGTTATATTATATAAATAAAATAAATTTAGCTAAGGAATATGATGTACAACAAATGTCTCTCGTATTAAATTCCTTCATTCTTTTCCAATATATATATATACTCATATATAAATTCTTACGTAAGAGTCTCGACGAGTGTCTTACTCGACACCGTGGGACCATTGTCGAAATCAGGTACTTGACCCGGTATGAACTTCCCCACATATATATATAGACTATATAAGAATTCCGGTGAATGTTCCATTCGACACCGTGAGACCGATATTGTCATCGGATCATCATTAATGTAATATATAAGCTGCAATATTAAACTCTTTTTGTCACAACCATTTAAATACATATATATTACGTAAGAACCTCGACACCTGCGTCGACCACCCGACACCAGCATTTAACTCCACCTCCTCCTTTGCACGCCTCCCAATAAGAATTCCTGCTCTCGCGTTACGATCGGGCAACGTGACCACTTTTAAGCTGGGACAGTACATTTTGTTTCGCACGTTAAATCACCGATCGGTTCGATCAAGAGCATATAGAAGGATAGAGAAATCCAGAGGAGGGGACTTAGCTGAGAACCTCACACAAAGATAGTCTTGCTCCACACAGCAGCTCCCTCTTTAAAGAAAAGTGCCACACTCACACGAAACTGTAATACAGCAAGTCAAGTAAAACCAATAGATATTATAAAACGTAACGAAATAAGTAGAGGTAAAAGTAACAAACGTGTAATAACGAAATTTCGTCCTCCTAAAACGAACATAAAACAAAGTGTAATCATTCGCAAATCGGGGATAACAACGAACGAACATAATTATATCCTACAGCCGCACATTTCTGGCTTTCACCTATTCTTCTTCCTTTTGTTCTCAAACTGAACTGAGATCGGTTATCCCCTTCTTCCGAGAGGTTCCTGCAGACTACAAATTTCTTGTAGTAGAATCCTGGACGGACTGAGCCTGCTTCGGCCTGAGATAGGAACGTTACAAGTGGCGCTCGAGCAGGGACCCGAAGGAAACTTTCGCAAGGGGTGTGGATTAAAACCCACGGCCGCCGAGTCTTAGAGAACGGAAAACGAGTCAACGTTCGAAATACGCAAACACACACGAAAGTGCCCTCCGTTCGTCCATAAACGGTACCAACATCCAGAGTATCCGTCGTCAAAAATATACGCGAGGACGATAAAACAGCCATGGATCCCAACGCAGAAGAACAATCGGGCGAATACCAAATGGGAGAATTAATCAATAATCCCGGGGTAAGAACCGGGTGGATTCACAAGCGCCGTCGAGAAGAACTAGATTTATTAGCAGACGAATTCGGGTTCTGCAAGGTAGGAAATGTTGACGAAATGCGGAAAAATTTTGCCACTTTGGTCGACGGGCCCCTCGAACAGGAGGCCTGGACCCGACTAGCAGACTTAGAGCGACAGTACGCCAAAACGACAGGACGTTCAAAATCACCTCGACCTAATACCTCTAGACAAGAGAAAAGAACCCAAACTGTTGCTACAGCCCCCGGAAATCTCAGTAGGCCAATTTGACGGTCCACAGAGCGTCGCGTCCGCGGCCGAATCCGTAAGATCTGGGTCCCCGGATCTAAGACCCACGCCGATGAGAAGGATCCCCTCGGCCGGCGATGGACCCCGAGCAGAAAACGACCACCCCGTGGGACGTCATTACAGCTACGCCGCCCAGATGGCAGAACGCATACGGAAGCGGGGAATCCAGTTCGATGGACAGACCGACCCCTTATCATTTATCGAACTCCTCGAAGAACGGGCACTCTCGTATGGAGTAGACACGAATCATTTGCCTCGCGCTATGGCCGAAATCCTCACGGATCGGGCGAGTCGTTGGTTCCGCACCAGTCGACTGCAGAGTGTCTCGTGGTCCGAATTCCGGAAAGAATATCTGGCATTTTTCCTGCCTCCACGATACTTCAAACAACTGGAGGATCAGATCCGCGAACGCAAACAAGCGGTGGGTGAACCGTTCAAAGACTTCATCATCGAGTTACGTCTGCTCATGCACCACCAAAGAACTCAATAGGATATATGACATAGGACTCCCCCGAGTGGGGTCGAGGACAGGCAACAAACCAAACTAACAATCTGACTCCAGACGTCTCACACCGCATGGTAACCACGCCATGAGTCAATCCACGCTCGGCCTGCCGGCGTTGTGGCGAAGCTGGCCATCCTTCTACCACATCCTTGTACTAATCCATTGATTTTATTCTGTTGGGAGTGTGGCAAACGCGGCACGTGGTGACCATAGAGGGCCAAAATACCGAAGCCACAATCGACACGGGAGCGTCCCGAAGTTTCGTCAGTGCAGGCCTCGCACGCCAACTCGACGACAAGACCAATCTCCGGGAAGATTGCGTACAGATCCGCCTGGCCGATGGTTCGGTGCGAGAAATCACGCAAATCCTCCTAGCATACATCAAGCTGGATAAGCGAGAGGTTCAAATACCCCTCCTTGTCTTACCAAATATGCTGGAACAAGTCATTGTGGGCATAGACTTACTATGTGCAATCAAAACAACGATTCAATGTGGTAACACTCTCCTACAACTCCGAGGTTGTCGTCCCATAGCAAACCCTCTGGTGGTCACTGCTAACCAAGTCCACGCCTTGAACCCAGGAAACTCGACAGTCTGAACCCCCACACCCGACACAAAGATCCAGGAAACGACCATGAATGTAACGACCACAGAAGACGCGCAGGGTACAATTCACGAGGTCACAACGGAACACACGATTCCCAGAGTAACAACACGGAACAAAAGTCTCGCGGCCGCAACGGAACACACACTTCCCAGGCCAGCAATGGGACGCCCCACCTCCCACGCGGCTACGCCGAACACAAGGAAATCTACCGACGTTTACAACACGTTACCTTCTACGAAGAAGGTGGAATTCAAAGTGTCTTCTCACAAGACAACTCCTCCCCAGTCGCATCGATCACCTAACGGCCGAGCGCCAAAGGAAGCGAATACCGTAGTCCCCGTAGGCACAAGCAAGCATCGCTTCATCTCCCCGACGGGTAAAACTATCAAGCCAGCGCTCAGATCAGCACTCCGGAAACTACCAGCCCAAGTGCCGGAAAGAAGGATGGTCGAATTCAGAGACGTCACCTGGAACCCCGAAGTACCTACCGTCGGCTCCGCACCAACCATCACCGATCATAGAAAACCTAACCTGGGCAACCCCCTATATGGGATCCCTATATATCCCCAAGCCACACCTAGTACCACGTCTCAAACGTTCGTCACCCGAACGAGGCGTTGGTCTAGCACCACAGGCGTCATCGAGACCCACACGATGTTCCACCAGGCCGAGTACCACTCCGGCCCAACATTCAATCAGACCTTCACAAATGACCCTCTCATAACCGACGATACCCCTATCGTCGCCAACATAAGTGAGTACGCTCAGGAGACGGAGCCACCGAGTGCGTTTGATACAACTATCCTCCCCGAGGGATCAAACCGAATCTCCGACTTACGCATCGAGGAGTCGATGGAGGACGAGGTGGAACAAACCAACGACCCGTGGCCCCCTGATCTCGCACCACAAATTCAGGAATTCCTAGATGAAGAACTGCCAAAGTTCGAAAACATCCGGGGTACGACAGACCTCACAGAGCATACCATCATCATGTGGGACAACCGACCTATAAAACAGAGGTACTACCCCAAGAACCCAGCTATGCGGCGAATCATCGACGAAAAAGTCGACGAATTGATAGCCGAAGGACTCATTGAACCTTATCGAAGCCCTCATAGCGCTCCGATTGTCCTCGTTCGCAAAAAGAACGGAAAGTGGCGTATGTGCGTAGACTATCGACAACTCAATGAACGTTCCATCCCAGACGCCTACCCATTACCTAGGATCAACTACATCTTAGAGCGTCTCAAAAACGCACGCTTCATCACGATCTTAGCTCTGAAAAACGGATATTGGCAAGTGCCCATGGCCCTCGACAGTAGGGAAGCCACGGCTTTCACGGTTCCTGGAAGAGGCCTCTACCAATGGAAGGTAATGCCCAACATACGCTAAAACGGTCATCAGCGCAGATATGGAACCCTTCGCATTTGCTTATTTAGACGATATTGTCATCATCGGAAAGGATTATACGGAGCACCTGAACAACGTGAAAGAAGTCTTCTCAAGACTGATTAAGGCAAACCTACGGATCAACACAGAAAAGTGTGTTTTCTTTCAACGGAGGATAAAGTATTTGGGACACGTAACCAGCGAGGAAGGTATCCATACCGACTCCGACAAATTAGCCGCCGTAAAAGACCTGAGACCACCCACTAATCTGAAAGAATTAAGACAATCTATAGGCATGGCGTCATGGTATCGTAGATTTGTCCCGAATTTCGACACGGTGGTTCAGCCAATGTCCCAAATGTTGAAGAAAGGACAGACATGGACGTGGACACAAGAACAACAAAACGCTTTCGATGAGTTGAAAGAACTACTGACCACCGCCCCGGTACTCGCTTGCCCAGACTTTAACGTGAACTTCTGTTTACAAACCGACGCCAGCAATGTAGTAGTGGGCGCAGTCCTTACTCAGGAGATAGACGGGAAAGAACGAGTCATAGTATATGGCAGCCGACGCCTGAACAAAGCAGAGGATAATTACTCCGCTACCGACAACGAATGTCTAGCCGTCATATAGGCGATACGAAAATTGCGATGCTACCTAGAGGGTTACCGTTTCGATGTGGTAACTGACCATCTCGCTCTGAAATGGTTGAATACTCTGGAAAGTCCATACGGTAGAGTAGCGAGATGGGCGCTCGAACTCCAGCAATATCAATACGACGTACATTATCGCGCCGGAAACTAGAACGTGGTCCCGGATGCGTTATCACGACAGCCGTTAGAAACACTCCCACGTATTGAGGAGCAGAATACCGCCTGCCCTTGGCTACAACGTCGGATACAGCAGGTCTATGACGAACCCGAAAAGTATACAGACTACACCTACGAGAATGGCCAACTCTATCGGAATTTAGGCCATGGACCCGACGGAACAGAATCATGGAAACTCTGCGTTCCGAAAGACCATCGGATGAGAGTATTGAACGAATGCCATGACCAAACAACAGCCGGACACCTCGGGATACGGAAAACCATAACCATGATCTCTCAACGGTATTACTGGCCCGGATTCCACAGAGACGCCAGACGCTATATTCGGAGCAACGAACAGGTACGGCACTACAATCTCCGTCGCAGACAATGGCGCCCCGCGATCGGCTCATTGGTCCTCGTCCGGCAACATCATTTGTCGAACGCAGCCGGAGGTTTTGCAGCTAAGCTAGCTCCCAAATTCGATGGACCATACCGAATCAAAAGTTTCCCGTCACCAAATATTGCAAGAGTACAACACCCCGGTAACAGGAAACAAAAGGTCGTCAACATCAACGACCTGAAAGAGTTCCACGACGCAGAATTCAGCGATTCTGCCGACGATGTGAACGTCACCTCAAATGCAACGCAAGCGTAATATGAGGACCCCATCCAAGACCCGTGCGCCGATCATAGTGCAACCTCAGCATTATTTGCCGCAGGGGAGCCCTATAAATCAACGTTCGAACGTTCTTCGATCAGTAGGCCCTCGTCACCCCAACGAAGCAGTCAAAACCACCTCCATCCAGCGAAGACAATTCCGGCCAAGGATAAAACTAGCATCAGTCAGCAAGGATAACTCCAAGTGAGGAAAGAATCGACTTCCATTCCCACTAGGATAATTCCAGCCCAGGATAAAGCCAGTCTATCACCCGTCGACCCATTGGAGGACAAACCGGCTTAACATCAACGAAACCTTCTCGACGCTCCAATTCACCAAGGAAACAACCCCGAGATCCGTTCGTTCATCTTCGTCGATACCTTCTACGCATCATGTCCACCCTGATAATTTTACTCGTTCTGTGCACCTCGACGCAAGCCGTGGTCAAGTTAAACGATTATACGAACGGGGACTATATCCCGATCGTGGATGGTGACATCGTAATCTGGGAGAATCCTGGATATCTACATCACACCATGAACGTTACGTCATACGAGGTCTACATCGACCAGACTGAGCAGGTCGCCGAACTATTCACGGTCGCACGGATGGCCCAAGTGTTAACGACCGACTTGGAACAAATCCGCAATTTGGTGGCCATTCTCAAAGTCCACCACAGAGGAGCCAGGAGTATAAATCTACTCGGGACAGCGTTAAAAGTTGTAGCAGGAACCCCCGACTTCAACGATTGGGAGCAGGTTAGATTCAAACAGGGACAACTAATCGAATCAGAGCGTCAATAGATGGAGATCAACTCCAAGACACAACAGAGACTGAACGAACTGACCCAATTCATGAACGTGAAATACAAATCAAACGACTCTGAGGGGGTCCAACTAGTAGAAACAATCCTCGCTAAAAATACAATCATTATAACCGATCTGGAAAACCTTATCCTGGGATTAACGTTAGCCAAGGAAAACATGATCAGTCCGGCCATCTTAGACAGCACGGATATCGGAGAGTTGAACGAGATGCAATTGGCTAACATAACGCTAGTAGAACTTTTAGAAGTTTCCAACATTAGTGTCTTCCAGACTCCAGATCTGCTTCATTTCCTCATGAAATTTCCCCAACCGAAACTAAACTGCAGAAAATTAATCATCCTTCCGGCACAACACCAAAATAAAATCTTAGATTTCAGTCAAGGAGATATAGTGGCAGAATGTGGGTTCCAGATACTCAATATCAGGACCTGCGAGTCAACCGTAGGTGCCACATTCTGTAAAGAACAAGACGGAATCACCAGTGCACAACAGATGGTAACAAGATCCGTCGCACACTGTGCTACCCAACCGGGCCATTTGGACCCTATAGTCACGATAGATCACGGTACTCTCGTCATCAACGACGCTAACTTAACCGTTATTGACGATGTAGGGGTTAGCCAACAAATTTCGGGAACGTACCTGGTAACGTATTCCCACCGGGTCTCACTTAATGGAATTTGGTATATTAATCACCTCGGCGACTCAAAAAGAAAGGCAGTAGTGTCAGCGATGACACAAGTGAACGTCACGGCGCACCACGAAAGACTCAGCCTACCTTTCTTGCGGAAATTGAGTTTGAGAAACCTCAACCAAATTGATAATCTAAACGACATGCTAACCCTAAAGAGCACGGTCTCTTATCTACTCACTCTCGGCGTCGCATTACCTCTCTGTTCCATTATATGAGTATTATACCGTCGTCTGAAAATGCAAGTCCAAAAGAACAAGAATTCTTCCCATGACATAGAAGCCGCGTCTCCCAAACCCGACACTAGCGCCAACCCGGTCGAAGCGCCGACCGTAACCGATAACAAATCTCATTCACACGCCGCCGGCGCTCCTCCTAAATTTCGGCGAAATCTCGCCACGCGCTCTTGCATCATGCCTCGTCCACGGGTGCAGGAATCGGGTAACGAGTGAATTCTGGACAGTAATAAGATAAAGACACCCCTACCCCAGACACCCAGACACCCCCTTAGCATAACACAATAATCATATTACCATAAGCTCAGACGAGAATCATATTATATATAAGCAAGCATACAAAATTATATATATACAAATAAGTTCACACCGAAGATCTGTAACCAGCGCCAACATAAGGTGCTGGAAGTTTCGTACCATATTATGCACTCCGGATCAAATATCATAATGTACACAAAAATACACTGACACCGGGCTTGATAGTATGCACCGACATAAGGCAATAAAAAGTCCGGGCAGTGTAGGGATATATTGCAATACACAATTGTACTTCCAAAGATAGACACCCGAAATCGTCACCACAGACATTGACAAAGTTGAAAAAAAAAAAACAAACTTACAATGAACACCAGGAAAACATCGGAATCCATCGAGATCGTAGATCTCAGCGACTCTACCGACGAGGAGTCGGGATCCCAAAGTTCGGACTGGGAAACTGAAACATCAACCTCCGAATCCGAAGATTCACGGGGTAGCCCACCACTATTTTCCCGACGACCGTCCAAGTTCCGGCGAGAGAACTTATGGTCGCCCCCACTATTCCACCGTAAAGAAGTGCACCACTCTCCCGAGCCCAAGTCACCCTCGTTCGCCCCGATGTTCGAACAAGAGTTCCAACGTCGTGACCCTCGAACGGGCCGAGGCGTCTATAGATCCACAAGAGATCTGGAACGATACATCCCGGGACCCACGACTCTCCCTACGACGATGGAGAAAGCGAAGCCGAGGAACCGTTCTTCCAACAATTCGTCTTCGAAACGGAGACTTTCCATTACACGGTCACGCCGTGGGGGATGCGCGTCGTCCGGAGCCACTACTTGGCCGTGGACTTCTTCGCGCCACCAGGACCTAACGTCAACACGTTCTTCAGGACGTATCAGGAGGCCGCAGAACCCATCAGTCATCGGCCAGCAAACCCGGCCGTGGAAATCTTCGAAATCCCCGTGGCACAGAAACAACCGGCGACAACAACTCGGCGTCGAAAGTACCCCGAATGCCTGATGGGTCCAGATGTCTCGGAAGAATCAACCGAGGAAGAAACATCGGAGGTGGACGATCTTGTCTATAATACCGTCACCGTCGCTGAAGCCCCAGAAATCTCCCCAGTTCAACAAGCGGAGCTTCCCGAACAAGTGGAGAGATGGGAAATGGCACCGGGGAACGAATACCCTAACCTCACTTTGCGAAAGGTGAAGGGGGGGCAACAGGAACAACAAGAACAACGGGAACAACAAGAACAACAAGAACAACAAGAATAACAAGAACAACAAGAACAACAGGAACAACAGGAACAATGTGACTAATTCAAGTCCACCTCCTCCCGGAAGAAAGGGGGGGTGTAACGAACCAAAAGGTGATCGTTACAACGCCCAACACCGCTGGACGGACGCCGGAGTTATATTATATAAATAAAATAAATTTAGCTAAGAAATATGATGTACAACAAAATGTCACTCGTATTAAATTCCTTCATTCTTTTCCAATATATATATATACTCATATATAAATTCTTACGTAAGAGTCTCGACGAGTGTCTTACTCGACACCGTGGGACTATTGTCGAAATCAGACACTTGACCCGTTATGAACTCCCCACATATATATATATAGACTATATAAGAATTCCGGTGAATGTTCCATTCGACACCGTGAGACCGATATTGTCATCGGATCATCATTAATGTAATATATAAGCTGCAATATTAAACTCTTTTTGTCACAACCATTTATATACATATATATTACGTAAGAACCTCGACACCTGCGTCGACCACCCGACACCAGCATTTAACTCCACCTCCTCCTTTGCACGCCTCCCAATAAGAATTCCTGCTCTCGCGTTACGATCGTGCAACGTGACCACTTTTAAGCTGGGACAGTACATTTTGTTTCGCACGTTAAATCACCGATCGGTTCGATCAAGAGCATATAGAAGGATAGAGAAATCCAGAGGAGGGGACTTAGCTGAGAACCTCACACAAAGATAGTCTTGCTCCACACAGCAGCTCCCTCTTTAAAGAAAAGTGCCACACTCACACGAAACTGTAATACAGCAAGTCAAGTAAAACCAATAGATATTATAAAACGTAACGAAATAAGTAGAGGTAAAAGTAACAAACGTGTAATAACGAAATTTCGTCCTCCTAAAACGAACATAGAACAAAGTGTAATCATTCGCAAATCGGGGATAACAACGAACGAACATAATTATATCCTACAGCCGCACATTTCTGGCTTTCACCTATTCTTCTTCCTTTCGTTCTCAAACTGAACTGAGATCGGTTATCCCCTTCTTCCGAGAGGTTCCTGCAGACTACAAATTTCTTGTAGTAGAATCCTGGACGGACTGAGCCTACCTCGGCCTGAGATAGGAACGTCACATCTTTTTGCAAGAGTGGTCGAAATGGTGGACTCTGTTGAAAGACCAGCTTACAACGGGGGGAGTATGTTCGGGCCAGCTAATTAATCTTAATTCGAAACAATGTAAAATAGTTCCATTGCCTATAAGAATACATGTAACATTCTAAACAATATATGTAAACGCCAAGGGCACTCTGCATCTACCGCTCCGGCTCTAGCTTTGATATACCGAAATTGCTAAATTCAGTGCTATGTTAATCTCTCTGCTCATTGGTTGCATATCGATCTCGTGTACATTTAACTGGCCTGGCAAAGAGAAAGCAATCGGCTTCTGCTAGCCGGCTGTGAGAATAAACATTATTAAGTTAAATCAATTCGTTCTCATTTTCTGTGCAACGAATAGGTGCCAAAAAACTTGGCATCTCAATCAAAAGGTAAAGCTGTAAATTAGGAGCGGAACTTGGTCGAATACAAGGCCAGTCTGTCAAGCTACAACAAAGTATTTTGAAAACCAAAAGTGCCCAATGGCGTTAGTTCTGCAGCGAAATGGAGAGACAGAAGCTTCGCACTTACGCAGAGTTCTCTCGAAAACAACACCCCCCCTGGGCTATCTGAAGAAAGGCGACCAGTCATGGACAACGTCCAGCGACGAGTCGTTATACCTAATCCTCAACACCCACTTCCCGGGCTGCGATGTTAACAGACCTAATTACATCGCGACTCCGTTCTATCCTGAACCTGTTAAGTGAGGGGAACCTTTCTTTGGCAATCAAAATCTTTAAGCCGTACAAGTCTGCTGGAACAGATGGCATCATCCCTGCCCAACTGGTCCATGCTGGACAAAAAGCCATTAACTGGCTCACGGACACATCCCAGACATCTGACTTCAGACAAAAGTCGTCTTCATTCCTAAGACAGGCAAGCCTTCGCATTCTGCCCCAAAGATTTAAGACTCATTAGGCTCTCGTCCGTCCTTTTGAAGACGATGAAACGTCTTTTGGGGCCGATATCCGAAAAAGGGGGAATATACGACCAATTAATGAAGATATCAAAGGCAGGGAGAATCAGTTTTATGCACAGAAATTTCAGTTCATGTGAAATTTTCTGACTTAAAAAAATTCAGACTCTTTGTCAGGAGCCGATCGTACTGCTTTTTAGAGCCAACGGTCAGCTCCTTAAAGCCCTTAAAAGAACAAAAAATAAAATAAAATTAATTTCATTTAATTGGCTATCAGACAAAAGTGCCAGAAAAAAGCTTAAAGTGGAGTTAATAATTCTGAGACTAAAGATTAGAGCGGTTAAAGCAATAGCTTATTTAACGGAACGCCACAGACCAGAAAGTTTTGACCAGATCCATTTCGGTGATGGTCCATTTCCACCATCCATTTAGGATGTTCCTAAACCGCACTTTTCTATGCGATATTTAGCCAATGTTTTCAAATGCCAATGTTTGAATTGCAATTTACTAACATATCTTTGTAAAATAATTTAGCATTGCAAAAAATTGTTTTGAATCGAATTCATTCAGGTTTCCCTTCAGTCGAACGCCAACGTCAATTTTTTCAAAAACATTTATAATTGATACATATTCCATAATTGTTTTTAAAATTCAAAATTTTCACAAAAATCTGATATACATTTTTCTTATATTTTTTTTTGTCAGCTCGTTTTTTAATGGAAGGTGCCGTGGGAATCGTGGTTTCACATCTTCCAAAAATTCCCACCGTTCCCCGTAGATGTGATGTGTGGGAATAGGCTATAATTCATTTTTTAAACTTCGAAATGCTATTCGACTTATCGATGGCCGAAGAAAAGCCATCGATCTATCGCACATTTTAACCATCAATATTATCGATAGTGCCCTATTGAAAAAATATAGATAATTATTCTACTAAAGTTACAAAATGAATCAGGCATCGATAAGAACGATTTGTCAAACTTGGAAAACGTCTCTTTTGAACAGTTCATTTTCCATCCAACCGTCTTTTCTGCCAAAAATTTTCTTGCGGAACACTAGTTTTTTTAACAAACGTAAGTTGGATTTTTGCATGTTCATGTATACATATGTATGTAAATAGTTTATGATGTAATCAACTCCGTTAAAAGTACATTGGATAACATTGAGTGTTTGTTTTTTTTATGATTGTAGGTATGTTTTTAAGTTTTTCTTGTATTGCGTTGTGTTGCTCAATGACTTTATGCGATGGGGCAGTTGGTTCCATATGCGAATTGCATGTATAAAATATTGCCGTTCTGAATTTAATGTTTTCTCGTTGGACGTTGACGTGCAATGACTGCACCATCAAGTGGCCCATGGGACACCAGCCGAATGCTGTTACGCGCGAATCCCAGGCCGAAACGCAGCCCTCCTCCCACCCAACCGACCGAGGGGCGTTGCCACAAAACGCGCGACTCGTTAACCGAACCGATCGCGATCATGCAGGAAAGATAGATGTTAGACTAGTATTCGAGGAAAATTAGAACTAATCTTACTAAAGGAATTAATCATGCATTAAAACTATCGTACTCCACAACTACAATTACTCGCTACGAGAAAGGTATGTGGGTAATACTCACATACTTAATCTACTAGAGTAAGACGGCAGTCTCACACTTGCATCCCAGTTGAGGCCGCGTAGAGCGAAAATTAAAAAGTTTTTCTGTACTGATTCTATACGGTCCTGGTGTACTTTGTACTGAACCATACACAAGAACCATATTCTAAAATCGGACGAACAAGCGATATATAGAGAGTCTTTGTTATATAGGGGTCGTCAAATTCCTTTGACCACCTCTTTATAAACCCAAGAACGCCCATGGCCTTATTTACCATGGTAGAAATGTGTTCAGAAAACTTTAACTTGGGATCTAAAAGAACACCAAGATCATCAACTAGGGTAATTATCTCGAGAGAACCCCCGCCTAGTGTGTAAGGAGCCAGAAAGGCGCTGGAGCGATGAAATGTCATTACTTTACATCTCGAAGCATTAAGGTAGTAACCATAACTGGTGAAGATATGGAGTTTTTGAAGAGGACTCTTTGGGACCTGGAACAAAGGTAGCTAGAAATCCATCTCAAGAGATTGGGTGGAAACCCTAAAAGGTCAAGTTTTTGTGCTAGGAGAGTGTGGCTTACAGAGTCGAATGCTTTACTGAAATCTGTGTAAATGACATTCGTCTGTAGATTACCTTGGAAGCCTTTAATGTTGAAGGAGGTGAACTCCAATAAATTCGTGGTTGTTGATCTCCGCCTTATAAATCCATGCTGGGCAGGAGATATAAGTGGTCTGCAAAGATGCTGCAGGTGCGGAGTTAAAATTTTGTCAAACACTTTAGCAATTGCGGATAACTTGGATATACCTCTGTAGTTCTTCGCGTCAGACTTACTACCTTTCTTATGGAGAGGAATTATGAACGACTCCTTCCATATAGAGGGGAAGCATGAAGAGTTTATGGACAGGCTGAATAGTTTAAGCAACGGTCCACACAGAGACTCGGCGCAGTACCTAAGTATACAGCCGGACTCCGTCCGGACCCGGTGAAAACACCGGCTTAACTTTCCGGAGATCAAGAAGCAGAGAGCTTTCATTTAGCAAGGGACTGAAGATGCCGTTCGACCTGGGTAAACCGTATGGGTACGGCTGACCGGAGTAGCATTCCTGTGAATAGGTTGTTTGAAAGAATTGGCCATTGCCTGATCAGTATTTCCCCACGTATTAAGAAATGATAGCGAGGATGGATGAGCGGACGTTTTACGCTTACTGTTTACGAAGCTGAAAAACTGCTTAGGGTCCTGAGAAAAACGTATCCTGCATCTAGATAGGTAGTTCTTATAGCACTGGGAATTAAGAACTGAAAAGTTTGACCGAGCCATTACATAGCGAGAGAGAGAAGAAGGAGAGCCAACTTCTTGACATTTTTTGTAAAGTCTTGATTTTATGTTTTTTAGACTGGATAACTCTTTGGTAAACCAAGGGGGCTTCCCAGATCTAATAGGACAGGAAAGTGGGACACAAGACTCAAAAAGTGAGTCAAGTGCATCGTAGAAAATGTTTGTGCATATCGTAACATCAGTGCACAAATACAAAGCGGACCAATCAAAATCCCTAATGAGGTTATTATTGCTATAAGCTTCGCAAACTCGGCTTTACGAAAGCAGCGGACACATCGAGGTAGCCTACCCGACCGATCCAATGCGGTTGGTCCTATATCGAGCGACACTTCAAGTGTAGCACAGATCAAAGCACAGATCAAGCAATCGACCCAGGGAATTTTTCACATGGTTGACTTGAGACAGGGATAAGTCGAGTAAGCCGTCTATAAAATCATGTCGTGACATGGGCACTAGGTTATTAGACTCGTTTACCGAAGACCAAACAGTTCCTGGTAAATTGAAATCCCCAAGAACTATCATATGATCTTTATCTGATAGCGAGGAAGAAACAGCGCTTAAGGCGGAGAAGTGCTGCTCATAAATTGCGATATCCGAAGAAGGTGGAATATACGAGCATGTAATAAAGACTAAAAAAGCGGGAAAAGTCAGTTTTATACACAGGAATTCCAGTTCTTGTTGAATCTGGACTGTAAAATGTTCCGACGTGAAGTTAGAGTCCACTGCTATCAGAACCCCACCTGCACGTCGAGACGAACGGTCATTTCTAAAGGTTGTGTACCGACCTGCCAAAACTTCAGAACTAAGAATTTCCGGTTTTAACCAGGTCTCTGTAAACACAATTACATGAGATGCAAATGCGACGCTATCCCGATACAGAGTGCTGAGCTTACTACGCAAGCCTCTAACATTCTGGTAGGTGATTAAGAGAGAGGAAGTTAGTTTTTTGGATGGGTGGACTGGGAAGATGAGGATTGAGCACTGGCCTGATTAGTATTAGGAGTTATTGGGGGCCTACTATTCTTCTTTGCCTTAAACTCCTTCACCACCATGTTCTCTGGCCAAAATTTGGCAGAGCAAATGGTGTCAAATTGAGTCGGGGAGACGCTTATTTTGAATGAAGCTACATCCCTGGCATAAGAGAAGTTAAACTTCTCCACCTTTACACTGACGGCTTGTATATTGCTTTGAATAAAAGCAGTAACGTCATCTATAGTGCTGTAAGGGGCAAGCCGTGAGACAAAAATTTGTCGTTTAGGTGTAGGTGTGATCACCACCATTCTTGGGTTTGGCACCACAGACCTTGTAACTGTGATGGCAATACCCGGTGGTCCGGGTCGTATGTTTGTTGGTGGGATCGAAGTGGACGGGATATTAGGATTGTTGGCGGACTCGACGGACACGGACGCTACGGAAATTTCTGGTTGTGCGTTCTCCGAAGTGATAAATTCGGCTGCCAAATTTGCATCACCAGCAGCTGTCGTTGCCCTTGGAATAGCAAACGATATCGGCTGCTGCACAATTGGAGTGGTCGGAGTCGGTTGTTCGGCAACGGGCGGCAGAGGGACAGTTGGGGCTTGCAGATCCCGCGGAGTGACCTTTTTTCACCTAGGAGACTCATTCAGCTGTTGCTAACTGCTAAACAAAGACTCCATGGCTAGGAGCCGATCGTACTGCTTTTTAAAGCCTACGGTCAGCTCCTTAAAGCCATTCCGCGTCTGCCTCATAAACCTGGCCATCTGCATTGCTTTTCCGCAAAGATAGCAGGGGATACTCGGCTGAGCAGGGGTGACCACCTGTTTGCAGGTTTTTTTGGTACAAATAATAGGTGATTCCATTTTAAATACAATAGAGAAATAAAATTTATTTCAAAACAAATAGAAATCAGACCAGTGTGCCAGGCAAACGCTTAAAGCGGAATTAGTAAAAACTGAGCGGAGAGAGGAGAGCGGTTGCAGCAGCTGCAATGAGAGAGAGAGCGCTACTGCACGGAAAGTATTGAGAGCGAGAGAGGAAGAATAGTTATTTATGTTTGGGTTATAGGGAGAGAGTGATGCTAAAGCACAGACTACAAGATGAGAGCGGGCTAAATTCAATTTGAGAGCGTACTTACGAAAAGCAACAACAAAAACGCAATGTAAACCGACGCAAAAAAGAATTATTAAATTATGTTTTACACAGTAAATAGGCATGCACTCGAGATTCAGGATAGACTTTAAGTTAGCAAGTTAATTTGTTAGTTCGCTAAAGGTTTATTTTGGACAAACACCGGCTGTTCATACAAAATAAGTGAAAAATGAGCGGAGCGCAAAGAAAAAACGCGTCTGAAAACTACGAGAGAGATTAGACGATTCGATTTTGTATCGAATACTCTATATGTTTTTGGTTCTTGCGGAGTTGACGAAGTTCAGTTTCTGGTAAAGGTATACATTATTTTATGTAACAATATTAGTATTTTAAAGAACATCCATTTTAAAAAGTCAAGTTCAAATATCGTAAAAGCTATGTCTGTTATTCTGTCTCTTCTAGTCAAGTCGTAAATATATCTTGCTATATCATTAAACTTCAACGCCATACATGAGAGCTGGAATGAGATATGCTTTGGCAAGCATCATACGGGTTTGAGTCGGCAAAAAGCGTTGCGTTAATTTAAGAGATCTTAAAACTCCATATGTTCTTCCCAACGCTCTGTTTACATGATAAACCCATGATAATGATCTATTAAATATAAACCCTAAGTTGCTTGCCTTTTCGCAGTACTCAATTGGTGTATTTCCTATTTAAAGCTGTCTCAGTATATTAATGTCAATCTTCTTTTTGTTTTTGTATATGGCAAGACATTTTGACTTCAGAGGTTGAGAGAAAGCCCACCGGAATTGTCCCATTTGTTAGTTTTATCAAGTTCCTTATTGCACACATTAACAAGTAATGACGACAACTTAGCGGTTGTTGTGACAACTGTTTGGCATCTATTACTCAAGTATGAGGTCAATAGTTTAACAGAACAGAGAAGTTGCATTCATTGAAAAGTTTTTCAAGTAGGATTTTATGATCAACGGTGTCAAAGGCTTTGCTGAAGTCGAGTAGTGTCAGGAATGTTATTTTGCCCTCGTCCATTCGTTCTCTTATATCATCAATTATTTTTATTATGGATGTTGTGCAGCTTCTATTTTTCCTAAATCCAGACAGATTGTCATTTAGTATGCTGTTTTCTGTTAGAAACTCAGTGATTTGTGTAGCCATTAAAGTGGGACACAAGACTCAAAAAGTGAGTCAAGTGCATCGTAGAAAATGTTTGTGCATATCGTAACATCAGTGCACAAATACAAAGCGGACCAATCAAAATCCCTAATGAGGTTATTATTGCTATAAGCTTCGCAAACTCGGCTTTACGAAAGCAGCGGACACATCGAGGTAGCCTACCCGACCGATCCAATGCGGTTGGTCCTATATCGAGCGACACTTCAAGTGTAGCACAGATCAAAGCACAGATCAAGCAATCGACCCAGGGAATTTTTCACATGGTTGACTTGAGACAGGGATAAGTCGAGTAAGCCGTCTATAAAATCATGTCGTGACATGGGCACTAGGTTATTAGACTCGTTTACCGAAGACCAAACAGTTCCTGGTAAATTGAAATCCCCAAGAACTATCATATGATCTTTATCTGATAGCGAGGAAGAAACAGCGCTTAAGGCGGAGAAGTGCTGCTCATAAATTGCGATATCCGAAGAAGGTGGAATATACGAGCATGTAATAAAGACTAAAAAAGCGGGAAAAGTCAGTTTTATACACAGGAATTCCAGTTCTTGTTGAATCTGGACTGTAAAATGTTCCGACGTGAAGTTAGAGTCCACTGCTATCAGAACCCCACCTGCACGTCGAGACGAACGGTCATTTCTAAAGGTTGTGTACCGACCTGCCAAAACTTCAGAACTAAGAATTTCCGGTTTTAACCAGGTCTCTGTAAACACAATTACATGAGATGCAAATGCGACGCTATCCCGATACAGAGTGCTGAGCTTACTACGCAAGCCTCTAACATTCTGGTAGGTGATTAAGAGAGAGGAAGTTAGTTTTTTGGATGGGTGGACTGGGAAGATGAGGATTGAGCACTGGCCTGATTAGTATTAGGAGTTATTGGGGGCCTACTATTCTTCTTTGCCTTAAACTCCTTCACCACCATGTTCTCTGGCCAAAATTTGGCAGAGCAAATGGTGTCAAATTGAGTCGGGGAGACGCTTATTTTGAATGAAGCTACATCCCTGGCATAAGAGAAGTTAAACTTCTCCACCTTTAAACTGACGGCTTGTATATTGCTTTGAATAAAAGCAGTAACGTCATCTATAGTGCTGTAAGGGGCAAGCCGTGAGACAAAAATTTGTCGTTTAGGTGTAGGTGTGATCACCACCATTCTTGGGTTTGGCACCACAGACCTTGTAACTGTGATGGCAATACCCGGTGGTCCGGGTCGTATGTTTGTTGGTGGGATCGAAGTGGACGGGATATTAGGATTGTTGGCGGACTCGACGGACACGGACGCTACGGAAATTTCTGGTTGTGCGTTCTCCGAAGTGATAAATTCGGCTGCCAAATTTGCATCACCAGCAGCTGTCGTTGCCCTTGGAATAGCAAACGATATCGGCTGCTGCACAATTGGAGTGGTCGGAGTCGGTTGTTCGGCAACGGGCGGCAGAGGGACAGTTGGGGCTTGCAGATCCCGCGGAGTGACCTTTTTTCACCTAGGAGACTCATTCAGCTGTTGCTAACTGCTAAACAAAGACTCCATGGCTAGGAGCCGATCGTACTGCTTTTTAAAGCCTACGGTCAGCTCCTTAAAGCCATTCCGCGTCTGCCTCATAAACCTGGCCATCTGCATTGCTTTTCCGCAAAGATAGCAGGGGATACTCGGCTGAGCAGGGGTGACCACCTGTTTGCAGGTTTTTTTGGTACAAATAATAGGTGATTCCATTTTAAATACAATAGAGAAATAAAATTTATTTCAAAACAAATAGAAATCAGACCAGTGTGCCAGGCAAACGCTTAAAGCGGAATTAGTAAAAACTGAGCGGAGAGAGGAGAGCGGTTGCAGCAGCTGCAATGAGAGAGAGAGCGCTACTGCACGGAAAGTATTGAGAGCGAGAGAGGAAGAATAGTTATTTATGTTTGGGTTATAGGGAGAGAGTGATGCTAAAGCACAGACTACAAGATGAGAGCGGGCTAAATTCAATTTGAGAGCGTACTTACGAAAAGCAACAACAAAAACGCAATGTAAACCGACGCAAAAAAGAATTATTAAATTATGTTTTACACAGTAAATAGGCATGCACTCGAGATTCAGGATAGACTTTAAGTTAGCAAGTTAATTTGTTAGTTCGCTAAAGGTTTATTTTGGACAAACACCGGCTGTTCATACAAAATAAGTGAAAAATGAGCGGAGCGCAAAGAAAAAACGCGTCTGAAAACTACGAGAGAGATTAGACGATTCGATTTTGTATCGAATACTCTATATGTTTTTGGTTCTTGCGGAGTTGACGAAGTTCAGTTTCTGGTAAAGGTATACATTATTTTATGTAACAATATTAGTATTTTAAAGAACATCCATTTTAAAAAGTCAAGTTCAAATATCGTAAAAGCTATGTCTGTTATTCTGTCTCTTCTAGTCAAGTCGTAAATATATCTTGCTATATCATTAAACTTCAACGCCATACATGAGAGCTGGAATGAGATATGCTTTGGCAAGCATCATACGGGTTTGAGTCGGCAAAAAGCGTTGCGTTAATTTAAGAGATCTTAAAACTCCATATGTTCTTCCCAACGCTCTGTTTACATGATAAACCCATGATAATGATCTATTAAATATAAACCCTAAGTTGCTTGCCTTTTCGCAGTACTCAATTGGTGTATTTCCTATTTAAAGCTGTCTCAGTATATTAATGTCAATCTTCTTTTTGTTTTTGTATATGGCAAGACATTTTGACTTCAGAGGTTGAGAGAAAGCCCACCGGAATTGTCCCATTTGTTAGTTTTATCAAGTTCCTTATTGCACACATTAACAAGTAATGACGACAACTTAGCGGTTGTTGTGACAACTGTTTGGCATCTATTACTCAAGTATGAGGTCAATAGTTTAACAGAACAGAGAAGTTGCATTCATTGAAAAGTTTTTCAAGTAGGATTTTATGATCAACGGTGTCAAAGGCTTTGCTGAAGTCGAGTAGTGTCAGGAATGTTATTTTGCCCTCGTCCATTCGTTCTCTTATATCATCAATTATTTTTATTATGGATGTTGTGCAGCTTCTATTTTTCCTAAATCCAGACAGATTGTCATTTAGTATGCTGTTTTCTGTTAGAAACTCAGTGATTTGTGTAGCCATTAACATTTCAAAAGCCTTCGATAACATTGGAAGAATTGATATTGGTCTGTAATATTTTGAGTTTGGTTTTGGGATGGGTATAATCTTAGCTTCTTTCCATCTTTCAGGGAATGTAGACGTCATTATAGCAGTAATGAAAATGTGTAAAATTGGCATAATTATATATGAAAGTATAAGTTTAATAAATTTCGGATTCATATCATCCAGACCAGTTGCGTTAGACTTAATTTTTAGAATACAATCAAGGACATCACTCAAATTCACGCACATAAAGTTAAAGTTAGGAAAGCTATGATTATCAGGTACAGAATTTAGTTTTGTATGGTTTGTAATGACAGGTTAGTTCTTCCACGTTAATATATGCTTGCGCCACAGATTGTTGTTTCCCTATCCCTATACTATAAATAAAATTGCTTGCCATATTTGCTTCGAGGTAATTGCTTCATTTAGTTTTGATGTATAGTAAGATGTCTTGGCAGCGATAATTCTTTTAGTTACAGTCTGTCTCTCTTCGTGGTATATTTTAAAATGATGGTCAGTCTTGTATCTTTTCCATTTATGAAAAGCTTTGTTTCTTTTGTCGATTCCTTGTTTTATATCGTTAGTGAACCAGGTATTGACTTTACGCTTGGCAGTTACTTGAGTTCCAGTCAAGTAAGCTTATGTCAGTGTATAGCTTTGTATAGTCAATATTTTTGAAGTCTCTGTAGAATGATGGAGTGTCGATTTCGTCAAGATTAAAATCATAGGTCATAAATATTAAGCCATGTTTTGAGTATCCAGGTACAGAAAATTGCTTTTAACATTCACAAAAAATAAGTCAAGTAAAGTATTACGGGTTTTCGTATAGTGCGTAGCCACTGTAGAGCTTACCAAACGCAGTCCCAGTGCTTCCATATTTTCAGTCAAGTAACTTTGTCTAAGAATATCACAGTTGAAATCACCAGTCAGGATTATATCAGTATATGTAAGAGATACAGTAGCGGACAAAGAAATCCGGACACCTAGGTATGGCCTCTATATGCAAGCTTTGAACGGGCGTAAAATATGTAAAAAGGGTTCAATCGGCTTGGATATTTTTTCGTGTTATCTATTAAGTATTTAGTTTTAAAATACCACCCAGTTTGGTGCATCCTAAGCTTTAGATGTGAAAAAAAAAAAAAAAGTGAAACATGTCGAAAATGACTGAAGCTGATAAAGGTGCCATATTGGCTTTGCGATCGGAAAATTTAAGCCTCCGTGATATAAGCGCTAAAGTTGGCTTTAGTAAGTCTTCAGTCGGGGATTTCTTAAAGAATTTTGAAAAAACCGGAACTCTGAAGCGAAATCCCGGGACAGGAAGAAAGAAGAAGACCAACGACCAGGAAGATCGTATTCTGAAGCGCTTAAGCATGGACAATCGATTCAAAACTGCAGAAGACATAAGATTTGAGTTTTTTCAGTCGGAAGGAGTCGATATTAGCACTCGAACAGTACGAAGACGCCTTCAGGATGCAGGACTTAATGGGCGCAGACCAGCAAAAAAACCGGTTTTGACCGTTAAAATGCGTAAAAAACGGCTACAATGGGCTAAAAAGCACGAATCTTGGACCTTAAACGATTGGAGGAACGTTATATTTTCAGATGAGTCCAAAATAAACCTTTTTGGTTCCGATGGTATGTCCTACGTGAGACGTAAAGTCGGAGAAAGGTTCAAAAATGAGGGCCTACGACGGACGGTCAGGCATGGTGGATCCCGTATGGTCTGGGGATGCTTTTCTTACTTTGGAGTTGGAAATCTGGCACTAATTGATGGAACAGTAAACGCCGCAAAGTACCAACAAATTTTGGAGGATCATCTTGTACCATCTATTGAGGAGCATCTTTCGTAAGCCGATGATATCATTTTTCAGGACGATTCTGCTCCTTGCCATCGTGCAAAATCGGTAAGTCATATTTTTTTTAAATTCCTTTATTTATTGTATAAATGATACCTAATCTCTTAAACTTACAATATTTTTTCTTCTTTTTAGATTACAAAATATTTGAAGCGGGTTGGAATAACTTCATTGGACTGGCCAGGCAATAGTCCTGATTTAAATCCGATTGAGAATCTTTGGCATATTTTAAATGTTAACATAACGAAGAAGAAACCCAAAACTTTTAGAGAGCTTGATTCAATTGTGGAAAATGTTTGGTACAACGATTTAACCGTTGAAACAATCCAGCATCTAGTGGATTCTATTCCGACACGGATAAAGGCGGTCATAAAAAACAAAGGAGGTCCAACAAAATATTGAAAGATAATTTTTTAAGTAGAATAATATTCCATTCAAAAAAATATAATTTTCAAATAATTTGTAACTTGCTTTAAAAGTAAAAAAAAAAATTGTTTTTGTTGCTCAGTTTTTGAAATATTATCAATAATTTTAATTTACCATTTTTCCTAAAAATCAAACATCACTGAAATCTAAATAATAGTTGTTTTGGTTAGCAAATACATTCATTTAATAAGTTTAATACAAAATGTCTTGAAACAATAAACACAATTTGAAAAAATGTACGAAACGAACATTTTTTGGCCTGTCCGTATTTCTTTGTCCGCTACTGTATGTCAGATATTTTGTTTGTCAGTTCGGAATAGTCAATGTTTTAATTAGGTCGATATATACATCTTAGGTGTAGTTTATTTGAGCTTTAATGTCTATTAATTTGACAAAAATATATTCAAGTTCGCTTTCAGGGTGCTGTTTGCAGACAATTATGACAACTATATTTTTTTTTGCATAGATTGCCACCCCACCGCAATGCCAATACGGTCTGAACGAAACACATTGTAACCACTACATACAATTAACGAATTACTCAACTCAGAGACAAACCAGGTTTCCGACACACATATAACATCCATATTAGAATTTGTTAACATATATCTGAACTCTTCAATTTTCTTTGGCAGACTTTGTGCGTTTATATGATAAATTTGTAGGCCATGCCTTTGCTTTACCAGAATTCTCAATAACTCATAAGTATTAGGATTTAGACTTTCTCTGGAATCGCCCATTTTAAATATTTAAGTGCAGTAATACTAAACAACGCATAAACAGTGAAAAACCTAATGGCAAATATTTTACATAAAGCTAAAAATTAATAATAATTTTACTTGCTAACGTTTCTGCTTTACTGCTGCTGTTGACTCCGAAAGGAATCATTTGAATTGCCGACTGCCTCAGTTGCTTTGGCTGTGTCGATAGCATTTTCCAGTGACGTTAATTGGTTCATGTTTTCTATAACACAAACATCTCCGTTATGGCTGGACCTGACATGGACTACACCCCTACGCGTAAACACGGCCGTTAGTTTCCTGGACTTTTTCCGCTTCATAGCTTCTTTGAAAATTCAGTAGTTCTCCTTGGTAAATTGTTCGTTGACATAAACGGGAGCCGGGGAGTTTAGTCCAAGGTGCTGGACCGTCAGTACTTGCTGCGGTCACAGACGATGTTGGCGTTTTCCTGCACCGAGAGCTTGTGGTTGAGTTTCGCTTCCAGATCGGCGACTCTCTGCGTAACTGCTCTAGCCTCGCCCAACTCGTTCTCAAGGTACACCACCTGGTCGCTAAGTTGTTTTATTTGACCTGTTGTTGCATCTATTTTTCCGGTAATCAAATTGCATAACCGAGTTTCGCACTCTTCGATTTTTTCCGCAATCAAATTCGCATGCTCCTTAAAACGTCTATCCAGTAGTTGCATAAGACTTGCCGGCACAGAATCGGCTTTTGGTGAGGATTTTAGTTCGGTGTCGGTGTTTTCTCGTACTCGCTTGGTAGCTGGTGCCATTATTCTTTTAAATTTGAACTGCTTTCCTGCGCTAGCTGTTGAAATTCAGAGACACTGATACACTGCTTTGCCGATGTTCTAATTGTGAGCGCCCTCTGGCGGCACTGCCGACAAGCTTTTCCGATATTGTATCGAGCGCTGAACAGATGTTTAATGTGATCTCTGGTACTGCTGTTCTTCTTGACACGCTTTTCACTCTGTGATATTTTTTTAATTTCGCGGTTTTTTCGCCTTCTTTCCACAAATTGAGCCGAATTTTGAATGGCTTTTGAGATGTGGGACGACGACAAGAATTTAATCTCTTTTATTTTACCCACGGCGAAGATTCGCTGTCGCTCGGATGTTGGTGAGCACCTTTTGTTTTGGTTAACAACAGCTGATCTCTTAATTTTCCCAGGTATCTTTAAAAGATGAATTTATTGGCGGAGCTCGTTATTGACACGTCTGTACTTTTCGGTTGATTTCGGTTTTTGTTTCAAATTAAAAAAGTAAGTATCTCTTAGACATTTTGGCATATTTATACCCGGTACTCGAAGAGTAAAGGGGTATATTAGATTTGTTGAAAAAATGGATGTGTGTAACACCCAGAAGGAAGCGTTTCCGACCCCATAAAGTATATATATTCTTGATCAGCATCAATAGCCTGTCTGTCTGTCCGTCCGTCTGGCCGTCTTTCCGTCCGTCCGTTTTCATTAGCGCCTATAGCTCAGAGACTATAAAAGCTAGAGGAACACAATTTTGTATCCAGACTCCTGTCCTATAACACTGTTACAAGTGTATTTCGCCCTGCCCCCTTCCGCGCACTCAAAGGACAAAGGACGCTGAATGGAGAATGAGCATATATATCAGAGTGTTGAATCTGGATCAGATTGGATCATAAATATAGCCACTATGAAGAAAACCATTTCGAAATGCATCGACCTGGATCAGGTCGCATCTTTATTATAGCCAGAAGGAACATTCCCTAATCATTCCTTATTTCTCTCGCACACAACCGTGTATGTATAAGTAAGGAAGTAGATGTAGACACGTAGAGAAGACATGTAAAATCTTATGTGAACAAAAATGGAAACATCTAATATATAAAAATCTCCGAAACGGTTCTTAATGTTTGCTTTCCTTTCTGGGTAAAATTCAATATGTCCCTTTTGCGAACATATAATAACACATTACATATGTCGTAAGCTCACATATGTATATACTGACTGAGTACCGGGTATAAAATAGAGCCGCGGCTCACAACGTTTTCCCTCGTTGTTCATATTTGCTTGGCTTTCGGAATAGAAAATGGGATAGCACAACTTAAAATTGACAATACAGCTTGAAAAATACTGCAGCATGTACACAAAGCGTGCAGCCTCACAGCCATAAACGCTCCAGGTGCACCCGATGCATCGTTTACAACAAGCTTTAGGTGTTCCACCACCGTCAAATTTACAAAAAACATTTTTTTTTAAACCCCTTTTTCAAAGCCTATATTCTCAAAAATAATTTAAGACGTCGAATTTAAAAATCTCGTATCTGTTGAATGTTCGTTTTTAATTGTTCGTTATATACTGGCACAGCACAACCGTTCACATCAAGAGTCAAACACCAAGAGAGAGATATATCAGATAACATTTTTTGAGCAATCGATTGATGTTGCTTTTGCTACTACATGAAATATCGATATTGATAATTGTAGAGATGGAAAATTTCATGTTAAATTTAACGGGCAGTGACAGAAGAAGTGGGGGACATACTCTTCCTCCTACTCGCACAGCAACTTCTGCAGAAGTCGTTGTGAGGGATTGACAGTCTAGAGTCGTGTGTGTCAATCTGCCAGGTTCCCGTGATGGCTCGTGTTACTACAGAGAATTGAACTCTATTGAGTCTATATAGCTCAGCCGAGCGTCTTTTCGATCGACATGACCATATCGATCTAGAGGTTTTGAAGGTGATGGCTTCCTGCCATCGATGTTTGCAAGTTGCTCGAAAATTTCGTGCGTGTGAAGCCTACACGTAGCAATTGGCACCGCTACTTGCTCCTTTTCCAATTGGAGAGGAATTTTAGTGCCCTGCCTGGCCAGTTCGTCGACAGCCTTATTTACCAGGATGTCCGGGGACCCACATTAGGAAAAGTTCTAAGTGCTCTGAGGTCTCATTTAGTGACCTAGGACAGGTATTTACAGTCGTGGAGTTCGACGATATTGAGCCTATAGCTTTAATAGCTGCGTGGCTGTCAGAGAAGACGCACACTGAGCGGCCGTCCGGGGGGTAGTTTGGAGACAATAGAAATGGCCTCTTTGATTGCTTCAACCTCAGCTTGGAACACACTGCAGTGATCCAGGAGCCTTCCAATCGGCTGTAGGTAGGGTGGGGTTGCTGACCTGCAGAATCCGTAGAATCTTCTACGGCTCTGCAGGCTTCGCAGGCTAAATTTCCTGTAAAATAATTTAGAACCGTTACAGAATGAATTGATAAAGAGTTCAGCGTGAGAAATAATATATTTTTTTGGTCGACTTAATGAAATGCCGCTTAACAGTTCGAGATCAGATGTAACTTAGATTGAACCATATATTATGCAAACGTAACCTCTCTTTTAGAAATATTTTTGTATGTCAAAAGATGCATATTTTGCATAACGATAACCGAAAAAATAACAATCTACTTTCTTGTATTTTTTTAGTACCAGCCGAGGACATTTGGCGCGGAGTAACTGCAGTCAGCAATGCTGGAAAGAAAAGGGGTCGTGGAAAAGGAAGTGGAAAAAAAGTGGCGAAGGACCTGAATAAAGGACAAACCATAGGACTTGGGAAAAATAATTGCATATGGCCCGGCTTAAATTCACCTATAATTCGTGGAAATGAACTCGTATATCAGCAACAACTTTCTGACAACTTGGACCGAGAAAATGGAATTTTTAAGTTGCGCGATTCATTAAGTAACTTTAGAATGGTGAAATTAAATTCAATAGATCGTGGATGGTCTGGAAGTAAAATGCCAGGAAGAAGCATTGGCCCCCCTGATACTGTTGGGGAAGAAGAATTCAGTTCATTTGATACCCGGGTGTTGGAGAATAAAATTGTTTTTATTATGAAAGGAAATATGGGAAGGAAACGTAGATATTCTATTTTATCCGTTACTGGAAATGGTAATGGTTTAGGAGGGTTTGCAACAGTTAAAGCCCCAGAAGTTCGAACTGCACTTCGAAAGTCAAAAAATCGAGCAGGTCAAAAACTAATTAATATTAGTCTTTGTGAAAACAGGACTATCTACCATGATTTTTTTACTGGTTTCGGAAAGACAAAAATATATTGTTTTAAAAAACCTGAAGGCTATGGATTAATATGCCATCGTGCAATACAAACTATTTGCAAGGTTATAGGGATAAAAGACTTATACGCAAAAATTGAAGGCTCTACAAATCTTCAGCACATAGTTAAAGCATTTATTATTGGTCTAATGCGTCAGAAATCATATCAAAATATTGCTAATGAAACAAATTTAAATATTGTTGAGCAACGAAATTCAAGGAATAGATATACAGAAATAAAAGCAATTGCCCCAATGTCTACAGTACAAGGAAATAATAAGCATGCTGTTGACATTATGCATTTTACACTAGGGAATAAAATTGTCTTGCAAAAATTAGCAACGTATCCATTTTATATTGACTCAAAAGGCCATAAATTATTTCAAATTAAAGAAGAACGTTTTCGAAACCAAGCTAATGTAAGATTACATAAATTGGTAAATTTCTATGGATAATATTTTAATAAATGACACAATAAAAGCATTCTCCTCCGGTTTTCACTATTGCTAATTTAGTAGGTCTCATAGAGCTTATGAGCTAGAGTAACCAAATGTAATAACCTAAACCAGATTTAGAAACTATATTCCGAGATAGGCCGGACCAGAGAAACATACAACACTTTAGTGGTATAAGGGTCAGTAGATTCCTTAGACCATCTTTTGACAAATCAAAGAACTCTGTTAAGCTAGTGAGTTTAAGCCAAGAGTTTAAATTATAGAAATGATTTATTGTATAGGTTTGATATGGATATTAATTTATTCCGATGGCGACGAAGCTCAGTTATCAACTGAGTCAATGGCAGGCGGGCCGAATTGGGCGTGCTCTAAGGCAAGCGATAGTGCGATGATCGAGAGAGCGATAGCAAAGACGAAGAAAGAACGAAAGACGAGAGAGAACCGGTGTGGGAGCATATACATACATATATGCATGTGTGTATGAATATTAGGTACAGTGGGCATTTAAAATAACAAACAAACTGGCTATAATTTATAATATTTATGCTGCTTGACCCGACAAACTCCTTTGGCTTTATTTGAGATGGTGGAAATATGAGAACTAAACATAGATTAGGTACAAAGATAATGCCCAGGTCAATAACTTTGAACTGCCGTTGTAAGTTAATGCTATTATTTGAGTAGTCAAATAGGTATGGCTTGCTGCGGGGGAAGGTCATGATATTACGTTTGGAAATGTTAAGAGGAAGAACGTTAATTAAGCAGCAATTGTTGAAAGCGTCAAGATCTGATTGCAGAGATAACGGGGATACGGGGTCACAATAGGAAAAACATAGCTTTACATCATCAGCGTACATTAGGACTCGGAAATGAGATAAGACTATTAAGATCATTAATAAACAGATTTAATAACAAGGGACCCAGATGGCTACCTTGAGGTACACCCGAAGTAACTAAAACAGCTTTAGAGACAGAGGAGTTAACGCAGATATGCTGAGAACGATTGAAAAGGTCACAATTAGCCCAGTAAAGAAGTTTAGTCGGACACCCTAGGAGAGATCGTTTATGGATAAAAAGATTGTGATTAACTGACTGGGTTTTACTAAAGTCAGTATAAACTACATCAGTTTGACACTGTTTGGCAAATCCGTCAGTTACAAAGGTGCAAAATTCAAGGAGGTTAGAAGAAACTGCGAAACTTTACAAATCCGTGGATTATGTAGGATTTTTTCCAGATGGTCGGAAAATCAACAAACTCAAAAGACAAGGTAAACATTTTTAAGAGGGTCACACATAGAGATTCAGCACAAAGTTTAAGAACGGCTTAGGGAACCGAATCTGGTCCAGTAGAGAAAGAAAATGTACACGATTTTAAGTTGGTTAAGAGGCCACCATAACTGATGAAGGGGGATAGATTCAACTTGAAATATTTAAAGGGATAGAAAATGAGTACCTGGTACGAAAGTCGTTCGATGAGGCTAGAATATAGGGAAGGTTCGTAGAAGGGACAGAGTAGAAACTTTGAAAAAATTACGCGAATAGGTCAGCAATGTCCCAATCGCTATCAGAATTGCGTTTAGAGTTAAAAATCCTGCAAAAATTGTTTAGGATCGCGTTTAAAGTTAGGCTTGCATTAAATGAATAAAATTTCGACTTTAAAATTGAGTACTTAGAAAAATACGATTGCGAACTGGATTTCCCAAATTTCGTGTACAAATTATATATTATTGTTCCCCGGTTCCCTTATTGCCGTGGCTTGGCCAACGGCAAGGAAAGACGAAGGTTTAAGTTCAAATATTTATTCCCGGCCACGACCGGCTCGGTTGAGAATTCAATTAAATCTAACCATATAAAATTAAAAGTTCAAGAAACCAAAGTTAAATCTGCCCCTCCCCCCGGCAGCGCTTCCCATGCAGCGGGTCGACATTCTGCAGCGTCAGCACCTCGTGCCGACGTCCAGCTCCCTAGCGGATGTTTATGCAACAAAGTAATTTGATGCCTTCCACTTCCTTGATGTAGTTGAGATTGTCCTCGCTGAGCTGGTGTAGGAATGGTAAGCTCAGAATCGTCTCGTACCCGGTGATGTTCAGGGCGGGTACAGAAGCGATGCCGGGAAATCGCTGTTGGATGTTATTGCGATTCCGGAATCGGGAACCGTTGACAATCGCGAACACCTTAAAGGTGACCAGATGCGTCCCGTTTGTCGTGACTACTGTGCCCGAGTCACAGCTGATCTTTGCCGGCCTGTTGTTAATGATGATCATGCCGTCATTGGCAAGGGTGATGGGCTCCAGATGGTTCGGCTGCGAGAGGCAATGAGCGGTGCCTCCAGAGTGTAACCCCTCGGCACAGGAACCTCCTGTTTCTTTCTTGCAGAATGTGGTGGTAGTTGTGGGGGCGCAGCTCGTGACGGCCCACACCTGGCTTCCGCACTCAGCTTCGATGTTCTCCGTTATGCAGCTAACGTATCGTTCCGTCGTGCTCAACCGGAAATATCAAGACCTTTATACATGCTATTCTAACTCTAGGATATTCTATTATAAAATGGATTATATTATTAGATTGTAATATTTTGATTCTGGATACTTCTAAGAGATTAGCTACTGTGACCCCTGTGAATTGGTCAGCGAGCACAGATTCTATGTCAGCATGGTCTAAAATGGCTGGGCTCACTACATTGGCCTTTGCCAATGTACAATATAAATAGTAAGATGCCGAACACCCATACAATTTCATATCGTGAGCAGCGCTTATTTCTGTGAATGCTCGAGTACGCGCTGACTCGCTCGCACGAAGAAGATAAGAGAGAATGAGTTTGCATGTGTGAGTACACACAGAGCTGCAAGCACTTATGTGTGCATATTTGTGCCGAGCTGTTGGGGGGAAAAAAATTCATTGGCGATTGACATTTGACATAATAAAATTGCATTATTAATTTAAATAGTAATAATAATATAATTCTTTAAAATACAATGTAAATATATGACCCATTTTGAAAATTTGATATTAGGTATACAATTATTATGGTTTTTAAATGATCCAGTAAAATATTGATATGATAATAGACAATACAATTTTTGGTTATATCCAACCTGTTCAATCGCAAAATCAACCCCTATACCGCAATTCGCCTTTCAAGAAATTGTATCAAATTGTCTAGTCTTCTTTGCACAAGTTTACGTACAACCGCACATACATGCAAATTAAAGATTCGCGGTGGCGATTTGTGTTTTTAAAAAGTAAAATTGTTTAACTTTATTTCACAAATTTATTGAGTTTAACAAGACTTCAAGAAGTTCAGTTTCGAGGTAAATTGTTCAACCGGATAGGTTTCGACACGATTTTGGCGACTTTAGTTTTAGTTCGACTTTTCCGTTCTAATCCAAGATCAAGACTGACTCTACTGATTCCATCTCCACATCATGAAGCCCCAATGGTTCTCTTCTCGATACCATTTTCCTATAAACAAACGGACTGACTCGGATTGGTCATCCAGATCTAGAATTGCTAAATACCAAAAATGCAGAATGTGCAGAAAGCCGGGTGTTCAATTGTTTACTTGAAACCCGGGTGTTCGATTGTTTACCCGAAAGCCGGGCGTGGGTCGAGAGTTGGCCGAGATTGTTTTTCAATTAAGGCAGGTGTGAGAAAAGTTTGTTTTCCACTTTAGGTGGGGTGTGAGAAAAGATTGTTTATAAATTATTTGGGAGCCAAAGATTGAAATCCAAAGATCGAGATTGAATCTGGGGACACCAAAGATTGTTTATAACTCGTATAAGGGACCAATGTAATTGGGTACGTTAACTCCCCCCGTTCTTAAATGTGTCGTCCCGATACATTTTCGGGTTCTGATAGAACTCTAATTTCTTCTGATAATTGCCATATATTGTTTTCAATTATATCTTGTGTGGGTTTCATGAATGCTTTAGAGTGGATTAATATGGTTAATTTGTAGCCGCAATAAAACAACTGTACTAATAAGAAAATTATTAATAATATAGTTTTTAATGGTAATCCAGTATTCCCGAATTTTATAAATGGATTTAAAATATTAACATTGTCAAAGGAAAGTAACTTATCAGTGGATTGTTCTGTGACATGGTAAAAGACAATGGTTGGTTATCTGTTTGGATTTCAATTCCACTAACTAACTTCCACTAATTCTTAAATTCTTCAGTGCCCACACTATTGCCTATAATTCTTTTTTGTTTGTGGCATAAAGTTGCTCAGTTTTGTTTAGGGTTTTGGAAATAAATGTTATGGGGTTCCCTTTTTGTGATAATACTGCACCTATTGCTATGTTTGATGCATCTGTGGTTAGAGTGAATTTTTTATTGTAATCCGGTTGTACTAATTCTATATGTGCAATTAAACTATCTTTTAGAATATTAAATGCTTCCAATGCTGTTTCATCCAGCTGTATCAAGGCTTTTTTTGATGCTCTTTCTGAAATCTTCCCATGGACTCCACTTAAATACTTTGTTAGTGGTTAGTGAAAAAATTTAGACTTTTCAAGGGAAATTTTCATGTTAGCATTCTGTAAAATCTGTATTATTTTAATTATATCTGTATAGTGCTGATTAATAGTATTTGAAAATATTATTATGTCATCCATATAGACATGGCAGGTTTTCCCTACTTGTTCTCTAAGTATATCGTCCATTGCCCTTTCGAAGATTCTGGGTGCGTTTGTCAAACCCATTGGCATTCTTAAAAATTCATATCTACCATTATTTATGGAAAATTATGTTTTTTCTATGTCTGATTCTTTCATCAATATCTGATAGAATCCCGATTCTAAATCAATAGCAGAGAAATACTTTGCCTTCCCCAAATTGGAAAGATATACTGAAGGATCCTTGGGGTATCTGTCTGGTATTGTATTCTCATTTAATTTTTTAAAGTATATTACTAACCTATGTTTCGGAGTTCCATCTTCATTTACTCCTTTTTTTGGTACAACTATCACTGGCGAATTATATGGGCTCCTACTAGGTCTAATTATACTATCGTCTAACATTTTACTTATTTCTTTATTAACGAAATCGTTAACCGAATAAGCATATGGATATTGCTTACTATATATCGGCCTATCATGTTCAGTATTTATTTCTCCTTTTATATCCGTTCTAAACGTTAACTGCAAATATATATTTGCATGGTCCTATTGTATTATACCTATCATTCTTTCCCGGAGTTTCTCTAAATTTTCCCCTTCATGAGTGAGTGTGTTATTCAATCCGATCATTTCCGATTCAGAATTTATATGTTTATTTAAGTCGGATATTTCCACGACGGCATGTTCAGGAAATTTGCATCCCAAACTATTTGCTTTTGTTTTGACGGATAGTTCTACGTCGGCGTGCTCAGGATTTATTGATCCCAAGCTATATAAACTCTTTTGGTCGGATACTTCAACGACGGCATGTTCAGGATTTTTGAATCCCAAACTATTTATATTTGTGTTGACGGATAATTCTAGGTCGGCGTGCTCAGGATTCCTTGATCCCAAGCTGTATAAACTTCCTTCTACCTGTACTGAATCGGTTCTTTCTGCCTTTCCTGCTTAAAAATATTTTTTTATTATAAATTCTTTTAACGGAAAGATAATTTTCCCTTCTGTAACGGTTTTTTTTATTTAGAGAAACTTTCCCATCGAAAATGATCTGTTCTTCGTTATTATTATATCTTAAAATTCCTTTTACCGCTCCTATCTTAATTTAGTAGATTAAATCCTATAAGGAAATCTGTTTCCATACCCTCTATTTCGTAAAATACTTGTTTTGTATGAAATATGGTTATTATATGAACATATTTGATTATCGAAAACCCATTTACAGTGGCAACTCTTTTATAAATTGGCAATTCTTTTTTATTCATATAAATTCCTTTTTTTATGTAACAGGATGTTGCTCCCGTATCTATTAAGACCTTAAAATTTGTATTTAATTTTTGTCTGTTCTTATTAAGTAGGGCAGACCTACTTCGGGGGCTGATCTAAAAAATGATCCTCTTCAATATTGTTCACCCTCATGGCTTTATTTACCGGCTGAGGTTGATTTAACGAGTCAATTGGTTTTCGTTTAAGCGGTAGATTTGGGCTAAACTGATTGTTCTGTCCAGTGTTGGCTCTATTCTGTTGGGCATGGTTATAATTGTTGTTATTTCTCTGATAATAATTATTAGTATTATAACCTCGGTTATAGTTAGTATTATGATTTCCCCTGTAGGGATTATTATTTGGTCGGTTTTGTATCTGCAAAGATTCGTCCACCTCCTTTGGTTCGGGGGCCTGATTTTGTTGTCTGTTATTTAGAAAATAAGGTTGTCCCCAAGACATATTATTTTTCTGGAAGTTGTTTTTCTATTCGAAAGGTCCGTTGTAGGCTCTTGGTTGTCTCTGGTGGAACCTCAAGGTATTTTGGGTATTTCCTGGATTCTTTGGTGGGTTATTGAATTGGTAGGCAAATTGTGCCCGTTTGTTATTAGCTTGTAGTTCTTGCACCTTGGCCAATGCGTTTGGTAGGTCTGGTGGATTTAATGAAAAAAGTAATTCGGAAATACCGCCGTTGAGACCAGTCATGAAAATGCGTAAGGCATTCTCTCTAATTTTGTTATTTGTTTCTTTGGTTACCTCACTGTCCTTACCATAAGTCATAATTGTTTTGTTAATTAGCAATGTCATCTTTTTATTAACCTCATTATAAAAGTCTATTCTTGAAAGGTTCCCTTGTCGGAGAACGCTTAATTCTTGTTCTATGATGTATATAGGTCGTTTGTCTTTGCACACAAAGTCGAGTCGTGCTAGTATAGCATCACCATCCGTCACCAATTTATTTTATTTATTATTTTATTTATTTTATCTTACTGACATAGGAAATGTACGCCCGAGCAATTCACTTACATGTTTTTATGTCTGGCCTGCCTGTTGCTTGATCTCCCGGTTAAGCGGTCTGCGTTGTTTCGTTGCTTTAAATTGGGCGAGGGGATTCCCTTCAGCCTGAGTAGATTTTCGTTGATTTGTTTCTTTTGAGGCGAGGGAGGGCCCTTCAGCCTATTTTTTCTTGTAGATTGTTGCTGGGAGCGAGGGATTTCCCTACAGCCCCTTGAGCGAGGGATTCCCCTTCAGCTCTTTCTTTTGATTTTTATTTATCCTCCGTGCCTGGCACTATTGGAGCAGCTTTCTTGTGGTATATTGGGATTTTCACGGGGTTACTGCCAGTTGCCACAACGAAAGAATCGCTTATTTTCAGGAAAAATCCTGTGTTTAACACAAACTAATAATCTGTTTTATTTCCACTTGTGGCTCGCTTCGTATTTCTGGCCCACACACGGAGGGCGGCAGAAACGATTAATTTTTTGGCCTTTGTAGTCTTGGTGGTTTGGATTTATTCCCTCCTCACAGAGAAGTACACCAGCAAGATATTTTCACTTATTGCAACACACCAAAAAAAAACTTATTTGCTTGTATGCTTTCTTTACGTTCCACCATTTATTTTCTTTTTATTACTTTTTCTTTTCACTTTTACTTTTTTATTTTTACTTTTATTACTTTTCTTTTTATTTACTTTCCACTTGTTTAGGCAAAAAAAAACACGTATTTGTTTGGATGTTTCCTTAGATACTTTCCACTATTTTACTTTTCTGAACCGCTTTTTTCTCGATTTTTCTTCTTACTTATTTTCCACTTATTTCGATGAACAACAAAAATGCATATGTTCGTGAACACTTTTCTTGTTCGTTTTTAGTTCTTCCGCGTATTCGCACTTGCGTTGGTTTAGGGTTCTTAGACCTGTTGGGCGCTAATCATTTATTAATGTTCCCCGGTTCCCTTATGCCGAGGCTTGGCCAACGGCAAGGAAAGACGAAGGGTTAAGTTGAAATATTTATTCCCGGCCACGACCGGCTCGGTTGAGAATTACATTAAATCTAACCAAACAAAATTAAAAGTCCAAGAAACCAAAGTTAAATCTGCCCCCCAGAAGGCAGATCTGCAGCGTCAGCTCCTCGTGCCGACGTCCATCTCCCTAGCGGATGTTTATGCAACAAAGTAATTTTATGCCTTCCATCCACTCAAGTGCGGCATCAGAGGTCTTCCACTTCTGGAATTCCACTGATACCCTATGTTCGGAGCAGCAGCCGTCATTAGCTCTTAAGAGCGCGATCTACTTTCGCGCTCTCGGTGCCTACGCACACACACGCTCATGGTCCGCGTATGTACTGCTTAAATTGCAGCGCTTCGTGGAGTTAACCAAAAGTCGTTGTGGCCGACCGTGACTGTTTCTAGCGGGCCGCTATTCGTTTTCGTGTTCTCTTTCGCCGTCTGCATTATCGGTCCTCGCCCTCTGTGCCGGCGCAGTGCACACACACACATATACATTGCTCGTTTTCGCTTTCGTTGCGTCGCAGCATTCTCGGTCGTCGCTTATGCTCTCAGTGCCGCTGCAGTGCACATGCACACGCATACATTTTGTCGCCGTCGCTTTCACATTTCGGTGCATCTCTCTGCCTGAATTCGCCGCATTCGAGAGCAATAACGTTCGCATCGTTAGATCTGCGCAACCGGCTTGGGAAAGATTTAGCGGAAAAAACATTAAAAGCTAAACGCATCTAAAAATGAGTGTTGACAATATAAATATCGGCTCCGCCTCGGATGACACACCCGCGAGTGGCGCTCCCATTGATGAAGTGTTGGCTAGTTCTGATCCAGCTACTAGCCGGATTAAATTCTTGAGCCTCAAAACAAAAGGGCTCGTGGCCCAATTGGACAACAAAAAGCTAAGCAGTTTGGAATAATAAAACCTGAAACTACTTCTGGAGTTGGTGGACAAATTGGAATCGAACTTCTAGTTGGACACCATCAGTTCGTTGGAGATGACCGAGATACACATCAGAGCGATACTTGGATTGACACATGGCGACCCATTAGTTGGCAAGTTGCGGGCGTTTCTGGACGCTGCTACCTCACATCTTCGCGCGTTACATGCGCTAAGAAACACCACACCCCTTTTGTATTTCGTTCGTCGAGCAGAAACCGTCCAACCCGCTTCTCCAAGTGAATCCTCACCACCACAACAAATTCAGATCGCCATTGTCACCCTCATTGTCGCTCTCCTTGCCACAACCTCTCTTATCCAAAAGTCCGCCTGATGCTGTGTTATCAGCCATTGTCGTCGTTCTCGTCAAAACCAGCGCGGGAACTTTCGTGCCATGTCGCGCACTACTCGTCTAGCTAATCAGCTACAACGTCGCATAACCAAATTGCTCACCGCAGTCTCTGGCATCAGAATCGTCGGATGGATTCTGTCTAGTGGCGGGCATTCGGCCCCCACTCTCTCGTCGCTCATCGCATCACAATCTTTGAATGACGCCAATCACAGCACTCGGCTTGATGAATTGGTTCATCGATTTTGGGAAGTGGTCAATTCGGATGGAATCTGTCTAGGTACTCGGCCCCCACTCTCTCGTCGCTTATCGAAACCCAATCTTCGCACCAATCACAGCACTCGGCTCGATGGTTCGTCAAGTTTGGGAAGTGGTCAAATCAAACAGAATCATTCAACTCTCGGGTTCGATACAACCCACCCAATCATTTTGCTTAGGGTCATCCCTTGACGTTCCCTATCATCACACACTTTCCTCGGAAACATCACCATGCTGGTTCACAGTCGCTACTTGGAGAGAGTGGCTTACAGTTCTGGCCCATCGGCGGCCTGAAAACTGTGACACGCGCATTGCGGAAATGCGTCATGTGCTGCCGATCCATACCTCGTCTTGTAGAGCACCTCATGGCTGACCTACCGAAGGATCGAATACAGGATTCACCTGCATTCAGCATCGCTGGAATCGACTGCTGCCGTCCCTTCTACTACTTGCCAGATGGGCGCAATCGAGCGCCTATCAAATGCTACATCAGCGTCTTCATCTGCATCAACAACGGCTTCGATTGGAGATTTATACAACCGCGCCAAGATGGCCAAACAACATTCGTATCGCTCCGTGGGATCATCGCTCTTTGCCTTCGGCGAGCTGCGGACCTTGGTCTGCAAATGCCAGGCCATAATCAATCTCGGACTCTTATTTCAATTTCAGAAACCCCTGAAGATCTTGGCGTCCTTACACCAGGACATGTTCTACTTGGTCGTCCGCTGATGGAGTTTCCCGAGCCAGACGTTACGGGTCTAAACTTCAATCGTCTTGATCGCTGGCAACGAGTCACCTGTGCCCAGCAGATCTTATAGAGAGTTGGAGTGAGAAATATTTGACCCTGCTCCAACAACGTGCATAATGGCGCACACCACAATCATCGATCCTGGTCAACGACGTCGTCTGCATCAAGGACGAAAACTTGCCACTATTAAAGTGGCCCTTAGCACGGGTGATCGAGGTCATCGCTGGAACTGATGGGGCTGTGCGAGTTGCCATACTGCGGACACCCTCCGGAACCACTCGTCGAGCTGTAAACAAGCTGTGCGTCCTTCCCGTTAAGGATCCTGTTAAAAGCCCAGGTCTTTCAACGGGGGGGAGTATGTTCGGAGCAGCAGCCGTCATTAGCTCTTAAGAGCGCGATCTACTCTCGCGCTCTCGGTGCCTACGCACACACACGCTCATGGTCCGCGTATGTACAGCTTAAATTGCAGTACTTCGCGGAACCCACCCCCACTCTGTATAAGTCGTCGTCGAACGCAGCATCGCGTATCACACAACTCGTCATAACGGCCCTATTTTCGTTACAAATCATACCGTCAAAACCACCTCGAACTCACGGACACGCCCTTAAATATATAATAAACAAAACCTTTAAATATAATAAACAAAAACATTAAACTAAAAACGTAGACAATTTTAATTTCGTAAATGTGGAGTCAGAGCGGCCGAAAAAGCTCGGCAGCTTCCAACACCCTACCCGATGAGTCTCCCTCACAGCTCTCGTCGGATGGCGAACGTAGAAAAAGGCCAGTGCAGCGATTGAGATCGTAGAGCAGAAGTAAGCAACAATAACATGCGTTAAGAAAAATGAGTATGTATGCTATGCTTCTCTTTGTGCTGCCATGGGCCAGCGCTAAGAGGAACAAGCCAATTGGAAATTAATAACGATCATGTCGCTGTTGCTCCTTCGCCCACAATTGATGCCGACGACACCGTTGTCAGAATGGAAGTGGAAGCACCTTCCACTTTTGTTTCCATCGCCATCTCCTCGGAAAGTTCTACTCTATCCGAACCCGCCCCTCGGGTTGTACCTATTCTTCTCGCTCGTGCTCCTCTAAAATCTACTACGGATGTTCTCGTTAGAGACTACATCTTTTCTAAGCTCAATATGGATGATTTCTTTGGCCTAGTAGTTACCAAATTTAACTTTAAAGAAGAACGTGGTATCTCTTCATTTAAAATTCTAGTTCCGGATGAACACGTGGCCGAATCATATGATTTGCCACCTGTTTACTAAGTGTACCCCTGAACCTAGAATTGGTATAATTTCTACTCCACTTCCGTCCGCTTCAAAAAACTGAATTCTCCCCCTCCACTAAAGATCACATATTAGAATTTACGTGGCCTGTGCAGTAAGTTCAGCAAACTATATTCTGATAGTGCAACTTTTGACTCCGATATTATCGCCTTTACTGAAACCTGGCTCAATTCCTCAATTTCGGATTCCGAGATTTTTATAGACAAATATACTATATATATATATCTGACCATCCAACTCGATGTGGTGGAGTTCTGATAGCCGTGCGTTTTGACTTAACTTCTCAACTCCTTTCCATCGAAGAGTGTAACAATTTGGAAATATCCATAGTTAATATTCGTCTGTGCTCTTTTAATTTATTCATTTCTTGTTCATACATCCCACTGTCTTCTGAATTCGCAACCTAAATGCTTCACACTGCTCATCTTCAGTCCGTGTCGTCCCAACTTAATGAATCCGATGGTCTTATTGTCTTTGGGGATTTTAATCTCCCAAATATTACTTGGTCTCATTCTGTTGACTCTAACCTGATGCTCCCATCCATGCAGCATGATTTTATTGACTCCTTGTCCTATACTTCGCTGGGTCAGGTTAATGGCATTTGTAATAACATGGGCAGGATCTTAGACCTCGTCTTCACCTCCGATACGTCGATGACTCTGATTAGTAGAGGATCACCTCTATCTTTCCCTGAAGATCTTTATGATCCCACACTTGAAATTTAACTTCAGTTGCCTTCTTCTGGGCCCATCAAATCTTTCACTAAGCCCTCGACTATCTTTTGCTTTGAAAAGGCCGATTTTCCCTCTTTGAAAATTGCTCTTTCCCTGATCGACTGGTCACGACGACTTCCATGAAATTTAGCCTGCCACTAATGCATTCTATAGTACCATTTTCTCCATCTTTACCTGCTTTACCGAGCTTAATCAACCTGAAGAATTTTAAATCCTTCATGTATTAAAAATTTAAAAAATCCGGTTCTCAATCGGACTTTTCTAAGTACTCAATTGCTAAATCGAAATTTTCTCTATTTAATACGCTTTGCTTTACTTATGCCTTTACCTAATGCAAGCTTAACTTCAAACGCGACCCTAAACAATTATGCAGGTTTGTTAACTCTAAACGTAATTCTTCTCAATTTCCTTCATCTCTACACTTAAATGGTAGTTATGCTGATAATGAATGTGACATTGCGGATCTGTTCGCTTCCTTTTTTCAACATTGCTACTCTGTCCCCTCAATGAACCTTCCCTCTATTCTTGCCTCTTCATCCGACCATCGTACCAGGTACTCTCACCCTATTCCTTTAAATAGCTCTAATTGCATCTATTCCCCCTTTATCGCTTGCTAACCAACTTAAAATCGTGTAAGTTTGTGTCCTCTACTGGCCCGGATTTGGTTCCAAGTGCCGTTCTAAAACTTTGTGCTGAATTTCTTTTCGTGCGCCTCTTAAAACTTTTCAATATGTCATGTCCATAAAAAGGGGTCGAAATCAGATGTTTCTAATTATCGTTGTATATCCAATTTATCTGCCATTCCCAAACTCTTCGAACAAATTATTTCCTCTCAGCTCCAGCACTTTTGTAGTTCCTTGTTCTCGGAATCTAAGCACGGATTTGTAAAACGTCGCTCAGTTTCTTCTAACCTCCTCGAATTCTGCTCTTTCGTAACTGCTGGATTTGCTAATCAGTACCAAACTGATGTAGTTTTCACTGATTTTAGTAAATCATTAGACTCAGTTAATATCAATCTCCTTATCCATAAACTATCTCTCCTAGGGTTTCCCACTAAACTTCTCTACTGGACTAATTCTTACTTTGTAATCGTTCTCAGCGTGTCTGCTTTAACTCCTCTTTCTCTGAACCTGTTCTAGTCACATCGGGTGTACCCCAAGGCAGCCATCTGGGTGCCCTGTTATTTAATTTGTTTATTAATGATCTTCCTCAAGTCATATCTCATTCCCGTGTCCTAATGTACGCTGACGATGTAAAGCTATGTTTTTCCTATAATGACCCGGTGTTCCCGTTATCTTTGCAATCGGATCTTGACGCTCTTAATAACTGGTGCCTAATTAACGTTCTTCCACTAAACATATTTGTTCAGTCGGGGAATTATGCATAAGTAACACGATACACACATACATAACAATATTGACATATTATGTAATACACATGACACTTTTACCAAAACAACAACTTCACCCGGGCAACAGGAAGTATGACGACTCAGCATTATAGCTGAGTCAACAATAAACCGCCTCGGCAGCGAATTCTGCTGACAAAGCGATCATTCCTCAGAGACCAACAACACTGGTGCAATTGCTGACCATCACAATTGCCCAATTTGCACACCAGTAAATAAAATCATATTAAATCAATATTAATTTCACATTAATTATTGTTTTACCATTTTACCATATTCTTATTAAATCAGCACTTTTTGTACCTTTTGTTACCTATAAATAGAGTTAAGTTTTGTTGAATAAAATCAGTATCAGAAACAGTACCAAAGCTGCCTGTCATAGGCTGTCGCTGTGTCTTCAGACCCTCACTTGCACATTACGGGATACCATTTCCATCGCAATCATCAGAGGCTGTCGCCGTGTCTTCAGATCCTCAATTGCGCACCACAGGATACCCTCTCCGCAGTCCAACTGGTTCAAGTTCTAGTTGCGACGACCTAACTGTAGACGGTTTATGTACCGTATACAACCCAGCTTCATACACGCACACACACACATTGACATTTGGTGAACCCGACCTCAGTCATCCTTTCCATCCTGTCAACAAGGCGACAGAGAAAGGATTCGACGCAAACGGCACCAGCCACATACAACAACATTGATATCAATTATCAATTCGGCAATTCTGACACATTCAGAGTACAGCCAACAGCAAGAAATCGATGTTCGATTGCTAACCAAGCGATCGACATTATCTGCTGTACGTGCGTTCCATCAACTGGAACCAGCACAACCCCCTCCATCCAATAGGTCAAGTCTGCTTGTACTTCTTTGACCAACAACGGTTGCGATTCGGAGCGTAATCCAGCTGCAAAGCAAATAAAACACTCCCATCGGGTCAGAAGTACAAAGAGACGAATTGACAGAATGGATAATCCACAGGAGGAACAAGCTGCCGCCACAAAGGCATTCAATATGCAGCAGGAATTTGGCGATGAAATCTCGAAGTGCATTCGAAACTTCAAAAAAGATTCTCAAGAAAGGAAGCAAAAAGCTTCATACTTTCAAGCCAAAATATCAGTACTCGAAAATGCATGGAATCGTTTCAACACAAACGACTCCACAATTCGAGAAGAAGATAAAACTGAAAAATACATAGAGTTCTCTATTGACCTACGTAAAACATATGAAAAATACGTTGCGATCTTTACTGAGAACCTGGACAAGCTGGAACAGACATCACAAAATCTTGGGGAAAGTCAGCCCATCTCCAAAGAAAATGACCTCAATTAGCAGTCAAATGTAGATTACAGCAAATTGCCTTCGCTATGTCGCCGACAAAAAGCCATAGTCGAAGCCATAAAACGCAATCTGAAACTATTTTCAGAGGCGGGAGGACGTTCCTCAAGTGATTTGATAAAATCATTATGGACTCAAGCACAAGAAGTCCATTTCAGCATTTATGAAGAATATGAGAACCCAGTAGCAAGAGGATACGACATAAAATCGTACCTATCACTGGAAAAAGACGTTTAAAGGGCATTGGCGAACCCAGCCACATCCAAAAATGATGACGCGCAGCTTCCTCGCATCACCATTCCAAAGTTTGATGGGGACATACTGAAATGGTCTTAGTTCTACGACTTGTTCTCATGTATGATTCATGAGACAAACATGCCCACAGTACGGAAGATGTGGTACCTTAAAACCACCGTTACTGGGGAGGCAGAAAGATTGATAAGACACATCGATCTAAAAGAGGACACCTATCTAATAGCCTGGGACATTCTTGTTGAAACATACAACAACCCCAGAGATGTTGCAAATACGGTACTGAACCGTTTGCTCAATCATAGTACAATCAATGACGATCCCAAGTCATTGAAAGAGTTGTACATAACAACAATAGAGTCACTTGCATCCTTAAAAGGGCTCGGCATCAACATATCCACATGGGATCCAATATTGATTGCCATAATCAGAAACAAACTAGATGTCAAAAAAAAGGCCTTGTATGAGCAATCATTGGGAAGCTCAAAAGATATACAGCCATTGGACACAATACTTCAGTTCCTGGAGCAGAGAATTCGAGTTCTAGGAAGTGGTCGGAAGCCACAAACATTGAAGAAAGAGCCAAAAGGCACGGCCTGCGCATCAGCAAACACAGGACATGCACAATCACCGTTATGTTCATTTTGCAAAAAGGCAAACCATCGGCTTTACGCATGCGAAGAGTTTCGCTCCGGATCTCCAGCAGAACGACTAAACTGGGTACAAAAGCAAAAAATGTGCGTTAATTGTTTTAGAAAAATCACAAAAAAAAAGCATGCCCAGGTCGAACCTGCCTCAAGTGCGACAAAAAACACAACACGATGCAGCATCTGGAGACAGCATCATTCGCATCCACAGAACCAAAAGCACCAATGGTTTGTGCAGCAAGTAACAATAGTTTCAATCTACTGGCCACAGCAAGAGTGGCAGTAGAAGCAACCAACGGACAGGTTGCTAACTTCAGAGCATTGCTAGACTTGGGATCACAGATAAATTTGATCTCTGAACAAATGGCATCAATGTTGTCGCTTAAACTTAATAACACAACATTGCGCATCAAAGGAATTGGAGGTCAATCAAAGACCAGCAGAGCACGAGTAAATGTGCTTATAAAATCCCTTTACAGCGGTTTTACGCAAAGAATTGAGGCGTTTGTACTGCCACAAATAATAGCAGATCAACCAGCTCAGGCACTCGATTCGGTGAACTTAAACATACCAAGCAAGTTCCCACTGGCGGACCCGACCTTCCATTACCCAGGAAAAATCGACATGCTCATCGGAGCAGAACATTAATATTCCCTACTCCTCCCAAATCAACATCACCTTAAGATAGGAGGCCCTTTGATGCAAAATACGAAATTGGGATGGATTATAGCAGGAAAAATGAAGTCTGCCCACAGTTCTTCGACCATTTGTGCAACGGGAATAAATGAACTCATGGAACGATTCTGGACTCTGGATAACCTTGAGACAGACGAAAAACCACGCACACCGCTCGAGACACAATGCGAAGCTCATTTCTTAGAAAATTTACAAACTGCAGCTGAGGGCCGGCTTATAGTGAAACTCCCATTTTCCGAACACTCTTCAGCCCTGGGGGGGTCTTTGGAAATTGCAACTAAAAGATTTCTGGCACTAGAGCGACGGACTTCACCAGACACTTGGAAGAGCTATGTGGAGTTCATGAACGAATATGAAGATCTAGGACACATGAAGATGGTCCCAGCATCATACATCCCGGAAAGGCATTACTTCATACCACATCACTGTGTGCTCAAACCCGAAAGTACCACAACAAAGCTGCGAGTGGTATTTGATGCATCATGCAAATCAGCAAGCGGAAAGTCATTGAACGACATTCTACATGCTGGACCCACAGTTCAGAGTGAACTTCTGTCCATTCTATTACGATTTCGGACTCATAAATACGTATTCACAGCGGACATAGAAAAAATGTACCGACAAGTGTGGATAAATCCGGAGGATCAATTCCATCAGATGATCGTCTGGAGAAACAATCCGTCTGAGGATATCAAGTACTATCGGCTAATAGCTGTCACGTACGGGACAACAGCTGCTCCGTTTCTCGCAACCAAATGTCTGGATCACTTGGCAATACAAAACAAGGACAGACTACCAGTAGGATCATCAACATTAAAGAAGGATTTCTACGTCGACGATTGTCTTACTGGGGCAAACACGATGCCAGAAATGATCCAAGTGCAACAAGAACTCACAAGGATATTGTCACCTCGCGGATTTAACCTCCGCAAATGGTGCTCCAACAATGAGCAACTTCTTCAAGGAATCCCCAAAGAGGACATTGTAAGCGATGTCAAACTGGGAGAGACACTAGATCCATACAGCGTGAAAACTCTAGGTCTTATCTGGATGCCAAAGAAGGATCAACTACGCGGAAGAACCCATAAAAGCCAAGCTGCACGCATCACAAAACGTGTGGTATGCTCCGAGCTAGCCCAAGTCTTTGACCCATTAGGACTTTTTGCACCGGTGGTGGTCAAGGCCAAGATCTTCATGCAACAACTTTGGGAGTTAAAGCTGGACTGGGATGACGAATTACCGCTACAGCTCCAACACGAATGGAAAGACTACCGTGAAGACCTACAAGCATTGAACGAGATGCAGATTCCCCGGCATATCTATGACGGCAAGGTTCCAGTTACCCAAGAACTACACACCTTTGTAGACGCATCAGAAAGAGCCTATGGCGCATCAATATACGCACGCGCTACATACAAAAACAACCAAGTGTCAGTGCGACTGCTCTGCTCCAAGTCACGTGTGGCACCGACAGCCAAGCAATCAATACCACGGTTAGAACTTTGCGCTGCAGTCCTTGGTGCCGAACTCACACACCGAGTCCGAACGGATCTTCATATGGACATCAACACGGTTTCAGGATGTTTTTGGACTGACTCCACCATTGTGCTATCCTGGATAAACGCACCGGCATCGACATACCATACGTTTGTGGCAAATCGAATAGCCGAAATACAGGCATTGTCTAACCAACTACAATGGCGTCACGTTTCATCGACCAATAACTTAGCCGATGTACTGTCAAGAGGAACTGCAGCAAGCAGATTAGCAGATCACAATCTGTGGTTATACGGACCACTATTCCTCCACGGATTCCGAGACATATGGCCGACTGCACCAATCAGTGAGCCTACTAATCTCGAGAGAAAGGCGAAGCATGTCAGCTTGCCAATCACACACCCAGAGCACTTGGAGAAGAACTATACACATGCAGACATAGCAACTCATTTTACAAGCTTCAACACATTGTAGCATACATGTTACGCTTTTGCTACAAAACCAATAGAGCGGCTACAACGACAATCTGCGCAGGAGAACTGAATAGTGCTCGCGCTATAATCTTGCGAACTATCCAACAAGTCGAGTTTACCGCAGACTTAAGGCAATTACAGCGCTATACGACTGTGGACAAAAAGAGCTCGATCATATCGTTATCTCCCATACCAGAAGAAGACGGGCTCATCCGAGTTGGCGGTAGACTAGAAGAAGCTCTACTTCCGTACAACGCAAAACATCCAATTCTACTGCCATACGATGATCCGATAGTAAAAATGATTATGCGAGAACTCCATGAGGAGAACATGCATTGCGGTGCCCAAGCCCTAAGGGCAATAGCAAGACAACAGTATTGGATCATCAACGACAAAACGATGGCTAGAAACATCATTCACAGCTGTGTTAGATGCACCAGAGCCAGACCAAAGCTAATGAATCAGATTATGGGCAATCTTCCAGCATAAAGAGTCACACAAGCACGCCCATTTCTTAATGCAGGCGTTGACTACTGTGGACCGATTGTGATCCACCATAAGATCCGAGGAAAAAGGCCAGACAAGGCATACATCGCCGTGTTCTGCTGCTTTTCCACAAAGGCAGTGCACCTAGAATTGGTGAGCGACCTAACCACAGATGCATTCTTGGCAGCTCTCCGTCGATTCTTAAGCAGGCGTGGGAAATGCCAGACTATTCATTGCGACAATGCAACCAACTTCATAGGCGCAAACAATTAACTAAAGGAATTAAAAGAAGCCATTTTCAGCGAAAAGGCACATGATCTAATAACGAATCACTGCAACAAAAGACAAGTGGACTTCAAATTCATTCCTCCCCGGGCCCCATCGTTTGGAGGGCTTTGGGAAGCTGCGGTTAAATCAGCAAAACAGCTCCTGATCACAACCACAAACACAGCATCCTTGACATTTGAGGAACTAAACACAGTAATAATTGAAATTGAAGCAATTCTCAATTCTCGACCCATTACTCCAATGTCAAACGATCCAACTGACATAACCGCGCTCACCCCAGGACACTTTTTGATTGGTGAACCATTGACAACCCCACCGGACGTCAACACTGAGCATCAAGAAAAAACACTGGTAAAGCGCTGGGAATTGGTATCACGCTTAAAACATTCATTCTGGAAACAATGGTCTATGGAATACCTCCAAGAACTACAAACACGGCACAAGTGGAAAACCGCTTCACCAAACGTGCCCGAAGGACTACTTGTTTTGGTGAAGGAAGACAACCTTCCAGTAATGAAGTGGCCAATGGGTCGCATCATTAAGACCTATCCTGGCCAAGACAACCACGTCCGAGTGGTTGATGTTAAAACAGCATCAGGGGTATACAAGCGCTCCATCACTCGTCTAGCACCGTTATTTCCAGAAGACGTGGCGATCAAACGCTCCATTACCGTCACCAACGACATGGCAAGGCCTGATGAGCCACCACCACAGCGCAAAGAGGCAGTTGCACCTTCAATAATATCAACACTGCTAGTGATGCTTCTCATGCTTCCATTAGCGTTGTCACAGTCAATAAATGTGACACAATTCGCGACCAAACCTGGAATATTCTATGAGAAAATTGGAACCTCAAAAATGACAACGTCTGAATGGACCATGATCATATACTATGACTTGGATCCATATTGGAAAGATATGCAAGTAATGTCCACCGGAATGTCCTAACTAAGACACATGTGCCCGGAACTAAACAATGTTCCAGCGTGCAACTCCATATTTCAACATTTTCAATATTTGTACAATGAGCTACAAACAGGAAATATGTTAATGAAAACCTCTTGACAACGCCGATCACCGCTTGATATAGTAGGAAACGTGGCAAACAATTTGTTCGGTGTTCTTGACTCCAAATACGCTGAGGAAATGGCCGAAGTAATCGAAAATATAAAAACAAACGAAGACTTTCTACTACATCTACTGCGAAATCAAACCTCGATTGTCGACTCCACAATCAATGTTGTCAGGAAAGATAAGTCAGCAACGGACAATCGCCTGAAGGTGTTGGAATAGCAAGTGGCTATCATCAACAGAGAAAGAGGAACATATCACGGCGATCATCTCACTCAGGCATACCTAGGACTCACAGCACAATTAACTCTGTTGACAACAAGTCTTCAACGTATGCAGTCCGATATAGCTAATGTACTAATCGGTATTCACCATCGGACAATAAGGCCTACGCTAGTTTCTCCTGAACAATTAAGAGATCAACTAGACCAAATACGGGATCATTTGCCACCCGATCAAATGCTGCCGGTTACAACAAAAAATGTCATTCATCTATACAGAATCATGCGGGCCGAAGGAACACCAACTGCAAACCACGTCATATTCAAGGTAACGCTACCTCTAGTTTCAACAGCTCAGCTTGAAACTTTCAGCATCATCCCAATTCCTGCCTGGAGCTTGTTCGATCTCAAAACAACTGTAATTACAGTAAACACACATCGAGATCAGTTAATGGGTTTTACTCCAGAGGAATTTCGACGCTGCTTCAGACTGCCCAACGAAGAATTCATCTGTTTTGATCATCAAAAGGTCTTTAACGTTGATAATCGCTGCGAGTTCAAGTTGTTTAACAACAAATCAACAACATTATGTCACGTAATTTATTCAATGGACAAGAACTCAGCAACCGAACAAATGGATCTTTGCAACACACTCTACAATGAGACTCCAAGCAGTCTGCAACGGATATCCATCAACCATACAGTTGGAAGGAACTGGCTTACTTTCGCTATCTCCTGGATGTACTGCTCGCAACACAGAAATAAGCATCAGCACCTTCAGCACTACAAACAGCGAGGTAAAATCAATCTACACTCGATTTGGAGACATAACTTCAGCGGTGACATCTCCTTCACCACCAATGGTACACCAGCTGAACCAGACTTTAGACTATCTCCAAGAACTTGATGATCTACGCCAGCAACTAGCAGCAATCCATCAGCACGAGCTGCCACACCATATCACCGCAGTGCAGCACCACCAAATTGCTGCCTATGCTGCCCTAGCCATGTCAATTCTATTGATTATTGGCTACATTTTCCGGAAAAAGTATCGATCATGGAAGCCCCGGACATCAACCCAAGAACGGCGTGGATCTTCAGCTCCTACCCCAAGGTCCCGCCAATTTTCCATCAACTTAGGCGATGGTTGAACACCAGTTCAACTGCCGGGAGAATGTTCAGTCGGGGAATTATGCATAAGTAACACGATACACACATACATAACAATGTTGACATATTATGTAATACACATGACACTTTTACCAAAACAACAACTTCACCCGGGCAACAGGAAGTATGACGACTCAGCATTATAGCTGAGTCAACAATAAACCGCCTCGGCAGCGAATTCTGCTGACAAAGCGATCATTCCTCAGAGACCAACAACACTGGTGCAATTGCTGACCATCACAATTGCCCAATTTGCACACCAGTCAATAAAATCATATTAAATCAATATTAATTTCACATTAATTATTGTTTTACCATTTTACCATATTCTTATTAAATCAGCACTTTTTGTACCTTTTGTTACCTATAAATAGAGTTAAGTTTTGTTGAATAAAATCAGTATCAGAAACAGTACCAAAGCTGCCTGTCATAGGCTGTCGCTGTGTCTTCAGACCCTCACTTGCACATTACGGGATACCATTTCCATCGCAATCATCAGAGGCTGTCGCCGTGTCTTCAGATCCTCAATTGCGCACCACAGGATACCCTCTCCGCAGTCAAACTGGATCAAGTTCTAGTTGCGACGACCTAACTGTAGACGGACCCTTACACCACTAAAGTTTTGCATATTTCTCTGGTCCGGCATATCTTGAAATATCTTCCTGTTTCTGGTCACCACAATACCAACAATTTCACGATATGCTTGAATTTGTTCAGAAACCATTCCTCATCTTTGCTCTCCGTGGACTTAATTGGGACCCTGCGATACTTCTCCCTTCCTATGAAAGCAGGCTTCGTCTCTTTAACCTTCAATCTCTTAAATCCCGTAGGATCTGTCATGGAGCTCTCTTGCTCCACAAGCTTCTCTCTGGTTGGGTAGAATCATCTGACCTTATCAGTCTTATTAGTTTTGCTGTCCCGTCCCGCCCGACTAGGCATTACTTTTCTCTACTGACATGTGAAGTAATGGTTTTGAGTTCACAGGTCATCGTAGTAAAGCACGGAGCTGGAAGCGGAACGGTAGAATGGATGTTTGGTTGTTTTCACCGCAGCCTCCCAAAGTCCGCCAAAGTGGTGAGAGCGAGATGGAATAAAGCGTAGCGTGATCCGCTACGCAGAACTCCTGAACTGTCTTCAGATGCTTTTCGGAGAGGAACAGCTACTTCAGCTCTGCCAACTCGTTCTTGTAAAAGAGCGGACCACAAAAATCCATGCCTGTAACAGCCAAGGCGTAAGACGCATTCACACGCTCCTTTGGCAGATCAGCCATGATATGCTTAAGTAGACGCGGCTTGGCTTTAAAACAGGGGTCGGCACGCACACATTCAGACAAAAGACACGAAGCACTTTCTCTGCCGCGGCGCTGCTTAGCAGAATAATGAAGTCGTGTGTGCATAGGGCCGAAGCAACACGAAGGCAAAACGTTTCTTGCTTTGCACTGAAAGAAATTAGTTCATGTAAAGGAAAATGTTTTGCGCAAAACAAAAGAAAATATAATCAGAGGAAAATACTAAAGCGTAGTTTCAAAAAAAATGCATTATATTATAGTGCCTCTCTACAAAATGTGTTGACAAATTAAGCAAATTAAGCGTCATCCATATTTTCTGAAAAGAAAAACGCATCTTCCCACATTGTGTTGAATAGCCAGACGAAGTTGTTACACTGTTGGTGTGCCGACTGCGCTGCCCCGTGGTCTTTTCCTATGCACATGGCATAGGACGCTGCCGACTTCTGCTTTAAAACATCTGATGCAGCTATTCACGACATTTGCCACAGTCTTTCGCCCTCCAATTGGCCAATACCCATGATGAATAAGTGCGAGCAATAATCGTGGTACAGCATCGAAGTTCCGCTCATGGAAATGCACAATTACAGCCGATGTGACGGGATGACGGTTTCGAAGAATGACTGGATGCCGCGCGTTAAAATCAGGTGATGAATTCGCCAGCTGCCCACCGACGCTTAATAATCCATGCTCATCCAGAAATGGAGGCGAGTGAAGAAATAGTGCTTGATGACTTCAGCAGCTTCACCAAGTCCTTGTAGTCACTCCACGAGTGCACTCTTTGAATCTAACGAAGAAGTATCCGTGTGCCACTAGCAATGTCAGCCACTGTTAATCCCGATGGCTTTGAGCTGTAGAAGCTTAAAGAAGTATGCAAAAGTGAGCTGAAGCTTTCCGAAGCAATTGTTAAATTTCCGGCCATCAGATAGGTCTAGGGATGGACAAACTGCAATGAGGACGCGAAACTCCAGTTTCGGCAGGGCTTGTGTGGAAGAAAATGAACACATGGGTTTTTCATCTTGAAGAAAGAGGCCCCGTGAGACCAAAGAAGCAACTCCAAATGTTCTGATGGTAGAGCGCTTCCGGACAAGATCTCCGCAGTGTTCTGAGCTGTGCGAACGTAGCGTCACTCAATTTGAGCAGTCCTGAATGATCAAGACCCGATTTGCATCGAAGACGTTAAAACTTGATTTATTGCGAACCCATGACAAGGCAGTTGTGAAGTCGGACTAGAAGCTTCCAGTAAATAATTGAAGTTGCTGTATCTCACTGATCAATTGAGAAAGTAGGTCAGCGCCACATAACTCAAACTTCGGAACCATCAATACCTTGGGAGGGGCGACACGAGACATAGTTACCACACTGAGGGGTAGACAAATTCTCGCAGAAAGTGGTCCAAGATGAAACGCCGGGTTCGCAAATCCGTGTCATCCGTGTACAAATTCGCTAGCTGGAATCCCCAAGGAGGAGGGATGTTCTTCGGCAGGGATGGGGGAGGTCAGTTCGTGGAAGCCGTGGCATCCGCGTACAACTCCACTGGCTATGTCCCCAGGCAAGCAAAGGGGAATACAATTAATGGTAAAATGAGAAGGGGGAGGGGGAATGAAATCGAAGGCGGCGCACTTTGCCGGTAGTTTTTATGAATGGTTCAATATATATATGTACAGTGTTTATTTGAATGAAACTCGAAAGATGGTTTTTTTCTGTTTAATTCCTTTATTTGTCTGCCTACTGCTCCATGCGTGTGCATACGTGTATGCATATAACTGTTGCTGGTTCCCTATCGTCGCACCTATCTCTTCTCTCACTCGATTACGCGAGACTAGCTTACCCCTCTTCCTTCTTTAGGCTCTTTCCTTCCATTTTTCCGCGGCTGCTGTTCTTGTCTTCTCCAGAGGTGGAGTTGTTTTTTTGCCTCCTTCTCCGGGCAGGGTACGAGGCGTGATGGATCCTGTCTGTTCACTGTTCCCTTTGGGAAAGCGGGATTTTCCGCACGCATAACTGGCACGCTTGGGCTCTGGACTTCCGATCTCCATCTTGCCCATATTTTCACAAGCTGGTAGCACGAGCCTCTGCCCGCAGTCTCTGCCGCGACCCGACGCTTTTGTCGCGTGCCATTCTGCTTTCTTTCGCTGCCACTCTCTTTTTTATGCGTCGGTCGATTTGGTGCAGCTTTCGCTGTCGCTCTCTGCCGCCGGCCTCTGCGTTGCTCTTTTGCGCTGTCGTTCTCTTGTTGCCCGCTTCTGCTCTGCTCTTTGCCAGTGATGCTCAGCCCGTGACTCGCCCGCGTGATCACTGTTCTCTTAATGATAATTTTTGTTGGGTGTTTCCTTTCCCTTTAGTTCACTTGTTTCTCTTAAACTAATGAAAGTCAAATGCTAACTTACTAAGAAATAATAACGGGTGCTAAAATGGAAAAACGTAATAAATGGAAAATGAAAAGATAAAAATAATGGTCAGTGATATGATCCATTCTCGCTGATGGGCTTTGCCCCTTCACACTCCCTTTTTACTTCGGGGGCCGAATGGAAATGAAGATCTGTCCACCTCGCCCCGAAATTGTCGGCCCTCGTATTCCTCTATGATGCGTGTTCTAAGTCCGATTCCACGGGCTCGTTGTACGAGGCTGTCCCTCAGTGATGTCGGGTTGCGCCTCTCGGGGGTCTCCACCCCTCCGGCGCTACTGGCCACACTTTTTCCTCTTAAAGCTCGTTCAGCGCTTTCATCCCTTGGAAGAGCTCCATCAGGCCGTCTGCTGCTGTTTTGCTCAGCTCGAGCGAGGTGTCTGCTCCCTCTCCTATGGTATCTAGGTCTATGATACTGTCTGCGCTCACTGGCTGACGACACTCCTTTTCGACGACCTCCTCTGGTGGTGGCTCGGGCATCCCGTCGTCGTTAACGACTTCCACCTCGATAGGCTGTGGGGCGTGGGCGTCGTGTCTGTTTCCCTGGTCTTCGGGATCCGGCAAAGGCGACTGGCTCAAACACGGGATGCCGGACTCTGGTCGTGGGAATTTGATCGTGCTGTCGTCGTCTCCCACGGATCCTTCGCTATCCTAGTAGCGTATGCTGCTCACGCCGGAAGATGACTCCTGGGATGGTCTGCGGGCGAATGCGCCTGGCAGCAGGTTCACGCGGGATTCTGGTGGCTCCGGGGGTGCCCTGGCCTCGGCATATGCCCTGGCCGGGTCCTCCTCGGCTTGTTTGCGGACTCCCTAGTATTTGGCCCTCTCGAGCTTGGCTCTGGCTCTAAGCTTACTGCGTTCGTAGACGCGGTTGCCCTTTTCGGGGCGAGGACGTTAGGACAGCGCACTGCCCTAAATGGCCCTCATGAACTCGCGAGTGCGTGGGCTCGTCCACTTGGGTCGTCTTCTGCTGCGGTTTCTTCGTCGTTGTTGTTGTCGTCATCGTGGTGGTCGTGGGAGGCCTTGAGATCCGCCAGCCCGGCGGCTCGTCGTTGTCGTCCAGTGTGTTGCTGCAGGCGCAGGAACTTTATTACCTGATATGGTCACTCGTACTTCCCCCTGTGGGGGCTCTTGGGTGGCTCGATTCTACCGTCTCGAAGTAGTTCTGTCACCTGGGCATCAATAATCTTCTGCATGGTTGGGTTCTTCGGGCAATATCGTTGCTTCACGGGATTATCGTCTCGCAGGAAAAATATCCAGAGAAAAAACTTACTCCAACGCTTCATAAAATTTTGACACATGGTCAAATTTTAATTGAATATCAAAGCTTAACAATTGGAGAGATGTCAGAGGAAGCACAGGAAGCGAGAAACAAGGATTACAAGAAATACAGGTACATGAATACGTGCAAGATATCAGGAAAAACCCAAAACAGGGATCTTTTCAACATGTTAGCAGCCTCTTCAGATCCATATATTTCATCCATTAGACATGTGAAAAACGGAAAAAACGGAAAATAGTTATTCTTTAGAAATGTTAAATTTGTTAGATAGTCCTCCCTCTAAATTAGAAGTGGAGGCATATTTTACAGAAAACAATAATTTAAACCAAATTCCAGAATAAAAAATTTTTTTTTTTGTGAAATCAGATTGAGCTAAAAAAAAATGATGTAAGATAATTATGTACAGTAAAATTTACCAATTAAAGTTCGTTATCGATCCAAACAAATTCAGCACATTACATAGGAAAATATGCACCGGCAACAAAGTTCAACTTTGGCTTTTTATAGGTAAGCTTCCAAACAATCTAGCGCCACGTAATATTGCATACTAAATTTTTGAAGATTTATCTTTCAAATGATGTTTATTTCATGAAAATATCTTCATTCGTTCAGAAGTTATTAAATTAGCAAGCTGAAATGGCAGAATGTCCCACTGTGCGGCGGAATGCGCTGTCGTAGTCATCCTCGCCGATTCGACGGAAGGGGTTTTTCTTTCGTGCTGTGTCCGTGTCTGTTGTGCAGAATGGGTTCCTTTCTCGTGCTGTTACATCCGCTAGTGGTTCCAAGTCGTAGCTTCGTCGTGCCGGGGTCCTGCGCTTACGTGGCGGCTTGTCTTGCTGGGTCTCTGGGGTCGTGTTGGGTGCGGGATGAGTTCCGTCGGGGCTTTGCGTTTCTTTCCGTATGATGCGTATTGTTTCGGTGATTTTCTATTGGGTGGCCAAGTACCATAAAATTAAATATCCAAATGCGTTTATATGGTAGAGTCAGGTGTGGGGAAGTGGTTCGCTTTTTTTTGGAGGCTTACAGCACCTCAAAAATTATAATTTTTTTATGATTTTTGGCCTAAATCGAAAGCTTGCATTTCTGTGCATTCGGATTTGACCATTTTCGATTTCTACAACAAATAATGGGGGTATTACGAAAGAGCTTGTTTTTAGAGTTTTGAAAAACGGTGGGATGAAGCGGTTAACCAAAAGAACCTTCCGTTTTTATGTATAAACTAGAGCCCTGCATGAACGGGCCATGGAATCAATTCGGTGAGATTTGGGAATCGTTTCGTTCGGTCCGACCGAATCAGCGATTCGATTCGATTAAAGATTCGAATAATTTTCCCAAAACTGACTAAACGAATCCGGTCTTGTATTTTTCACTGTGTCAGATCTGAGCAGATTCGTTTTTTTTCTCTCTTACTCTTTTGTGTATTTTTGTGTGTGCCTTCGTGTGACTGTGTGTGTGCGTCATTACGCATTATCTCTTGCCTTTGAGCAATGCAACAACAACACACACAAAAAATAATGTGTATATGCACCAAAACCGGTTTTTTCCTTTCGAATCGGACTGAAGGCAGGATTCGTAATGTTCGAACGGACTGAAGTGGCATGAGTATAGTTGTGATTTTATGAATAATGTGGATTCGTGCAGGGCTCTAGTATAAACATCAACATAAATCGTTTTATTGGCCGCGGGCAGGCTCCTTAGTCAGCAAGAAACAAAAATATTAAATAAAAGTCATCGAATCCAATATAAAATTCTATTATCTTTGACTCAAAAATAAATGAGAAAATATTTTGAAAAATTAGTGAAAATACGACAGAAAATGTATTATTCATCGCTAATGTCGAGGTGAGAGTTGCAGTTTCGACAGGAGTAGTAAGCACGGTTACCCATCTCCACGCATTTCAAGGGATATGGCCGCTCGCATTTGTTCAATGTATAGAATTTTTCGAATTCAATTTTGTTTGCATCAATTCTGAACACAACAAGCAGACATTTCGGTCTTCTTCTTCGGAAGAGGGTTCTTGACGATGACCCTGTTTCTTGGCTTTTTTATATGTTTGTTTGGAATATTGTTTCCAGCCGCGCTAACTGAAACTGCCATAGTCACATTGGTTCCTCTTTCAACTGAGGAGAGCTGGCCTACAAGGGCGCATTTTGAAAAAACTGCTGCCATGACACGAACACTTGATAGATATTTCACAAACACTTAATATATTTGAAGAAGAACATTAAACCAACACGACTTGATATTTTTACCTTGAATTTGTGTTGAGTAGTTCGCATAAAATGTAATATATTCCCTGCATCAAAAAAAGGTTTGGAAAAAAAATGTCACCACGGTTTTCGAAAAGCCACACAATGTATTTTTGAAAACTTCGAAGTATCATGAAAAACATTGCGGCAATCAAAGCAGCATGTGACGTATGAAAATTGGTTATATGCAAGCGCGCAGTCAAAATTTCATGGGTTAACCTTTTCAACCCACCTGACTCCACATACTGTGGACGACTAAATTATATACAAATAAATAAATTAAATCAAAATTATATTCATATGTTCTATATTAAAAACAAACGAGAGGGAACGTTAAGAGCCACGTCTACGGCCGCGGCTCTACTTTATACCCGGTACTCAGTCAGTATATATGTATGTGAGCTTGTTGTAATTTATTACATGTTCGCAAAAGGGACAAATTTAATTTTAGCCAAAAAGAAAAAAAATTTCGGAGATTTATCTATTAGATGTTTCTATATTTGTTTACATCTGTCTTTTCTACATGTCTGAATCTACTTCCTACATATACATACACGGCTGTGTGCGAGAGAGAGAGGGAATGAGTCTGCGCTTGGAAGGTCACTGAAATTTCATTTATTCCTTCTGGCTATATTAATGATCCGATCTGATCCAGATCCAATACTCTGATTGATATGGTCATTTTCTATGATTCTGCGTTTTTGGTTTTCCCGTATCTTCAAAATTGTAGCGGAAGGGGGCGTGGCCAAATTTTGAAATAAAGTCGTCTCGGTTTGATATCACAGGAGCTTGGATAGAAAGTTTGGTTGACCGAGCTCTTATAGTCTCTGAGATCTAGGCGTCAAAATATTCGGGGCGAAATTTTGAAATACACTTGTAACAGTGTGATAGGACAGGAGTCTGGATACAAAATAAGGTTGCTCTAGCTTTTACAGTCTCTGAGCTATAGGCGCTAAGGAAGACGGACGGACGGACAGACAGGCATAGCTATATCGACTCGGCTATTGATGCTGATCAAGAATATATATACTTTATGGGGTCGGAAACGCTTCCATCTGGGTGTTACACACATCCATTTTTTCAACAAATCTAATATACCCCTATACTCTTCGAGTACCGGGTATAATTATCATATAAGGCATATACAAAACAACAGTTATAAGATATAAGGCAAGTGTCTTCCAAAAGTGTCGACTCTAAAAAAATTTAAAGTAAATGGTACAAAAATCCATTACAATCATTACTTTCACACGCACGCAAAGTACGTGAGAATGCAAGTGCACCCATACATTCAAATACGCTGAAGCCAAACAATATTAAACAGCAATCGAAAACCCAACAACTGACAATACATACAATCACATACATACAATCTAAACACAGTAATCAATTATATCTCAATTACTTTCCTTCAAGCACAAAAAATACAAATTCTTAGGTGGAGCGAAGTAAACACGACCGTCAGCAATGATAGATATCGATAAGCCTTGCAATTGTTGGAGGAATCCGCCGATGCATGCTGGGGTGAGCTTCTCCTCATATAGAAGGTGAATATCCGGCTCGAAGGACCAATGCACTATGGACCTAGAGACCACTTTTCTTGGACAAAACTATTTTTTCTATTTAGTTTTTTGTATTGGACATATATAACTCATAGGAAGTAGATTAAAAAAAAAAAATTGGGCGTGGCACCGCCCATGCAGCTATAAATCATACCCAAAATATTTGTAGCTTCAGCTTACTGTCTGGAAATTATTAATCTTTCAAATTCAAATTGTTGAATTTGAGGTTTGTAAAATAGTACGTCCTTTACAAAATAAGAGGCTGGACAGGAGTGTAGCAGGGGAATAACGAAGGAGAGCCCCGACTTGAATGGTCACAGAGAGTGATGCAGCAGACCCAGAATATGGCTGTTAATATGTGTGTTTGTGCGTGTATGAAGCTGGGCTGTATACGGTACATAAACCGTCTACAGTTAGGTCGTCGCAACTAGAACTTAAACCAGTTGGACTGCGGAGAAGGTTTCCTGCGGTGCGCAATTGAGGATTTGAAGACACGGCGACAGCCTTGATGATTGCAGTGGGAAGTAAGTGACAGGCAGCTTTGGTACTGTTTCTGATACTGATTTTATTCAACAAAATTTAACTCTATTTATAGGTAACAAAGGGTACAAAAAGTGCTGATTTAATAAGAATATAATTAAGGTGGAAATAATATTGATGTAATATGATTTTATTGGCTAGTGCTCAATTCGGGCAATTGTGATGGTCAGCAAGTGCACCAGTGTTGTTGGCTTCTGAGGAATGATCGCATTGTCAGCAGAATTCGCTGCCGAGCCGGTTTATTGTTGACTCAGCTATACTGCTGAGTCGTGATATTTCCTTTTGACCGGGTGAACTTTATTTGTTTTGGTAAAAGTGTCATGTGTATTACATAATATGTCTGCATTGTTATGTTTGTATGTATAATGTTAATTATGCATAATTCTTCGAATGAACAATGGCAACTTTTAATTTTTTAATTTTTGCCCCCTTTTTGATTTTGTTTTGTTGCTAAAAGATTTGTGGCCGGTATCTTGACTTCGGGTTACGTTTCCGGTTTTGGAAAGTGAGGATAAAGTTGACCACCTGATAAACTGGTCGGTAAAACAGTTCGTTCTCTCTAAATCCGTTTGACAACCAGAACGAAAAAAGTCTTGTAAGGCGCACAAATTTTCTGTACAGCGCGAAATGTGCTGCACAGCGCAAAACACAGGAATGCTTTAATTATTGTATCGCCTGCTTATGCTTTGTTTACTTTCGTTAGTGATTTGCAAAAATGTCTAAAGATAAAGTTCGAGAGAAAAACTTTTCCCAGCTGGAGGAGAATATCCTCGTTGATCTCGTTGAGAGCTTCGAAGACATATTAGAAAATAAGAAGAGTGATGCCATAACATGAATAGAGAAAACGGAAGGGTGAAATCGGCTTGCCGAAATTTGCTGGACAAAGTAGAACAATTCGCCCCTGAAAAGCACTCAGGGAATCAGCTGTCAATATTTTCAGCTGTCAAATTTTCAATCGGTCAGCCGACCGCCGGTTGGAAGATAACCGGATTCCAGCCGCCGCACAGTGGGACATCAGACGTAAAGAGGTGGCAAAAGTCAATAAATGTATGAGCGCTTTGGATAAAATGAATACACGCATCTAACAGAATTTCCCAGAGCTTACAAAACTGAAATTTTCAAGCTAATCAAACTTTTATTTTAGGAGGTATGAGCATTCATAGTTGAAAATTTTTTCAGTGTGCACAAATGTATTCAACTTTTTTTAAATTGCTGCATCTTTGAGTATGAATTAAAAGTAAACTACGTTACGTATGATTCTGTTTTTAGTGTTATTATTTAGGTATATTCATTGTTATTAGTAATCAATAAAAACCTATTCTGTTGCATGGATAGTAATCAAGAAAAAAGTATTTTTAAAACCATCTACATAAAAAGTTCATTAAATTTCCCGGGATATTTTTTTTATATGTTTATTGAATATTTCATTACCAAACTTCCCAATCCCATTTCGGGAGGTTGAAGCGTTTGGTTTCTAGATTGATTTAAGTGACGCTACCTCGCTCGAAATTTGGAAGGAATAATCTTTCAAATGCAGTTTATTTCATGAAGATATCTTTATTTGTTCAGAAGTTATTAGTTTAGCAAGCTGAAATTTATTTTATTGGTGATGAAAATCGTGAATTGGATCAACGTTGTGCAATTGCTTTGAATACAAGTCGAGAAATTATTCGTGAGCTACTAAGGTTTTTCCATCAGCAAAACGCATTAGTTGAATTGTTCAAAATTGTTCTCGATCGTATGCCATCTGATAATCACAAAATCGTAATAAGGGCTGATAGAACACCTTTGGGAGAGCAGGCGAGGCGATTCAATGCACTGACAAAGTACGGAGTTCCGTATTGTCCATTATTATCGTAAATATTCAGTGCTCATATAAATGTAGAGTATTGTAATTAAGTCAAATCTATTAAATATATTTGCCAGTATATAAATAAAGGGAGCCATATGGCTGTTTTCGGTGTTGTTGGTGATAATATAAATGATGAAACTACTCAGTATCAAATGGGGCGCTATATTAGTTGTAATGAAGCTGTCTGGAGGATTATGTCATTTCCAATGCACGAAAGACATCCTGTGGTTTTCACTTGGCTGTGCATCTTGAGAATGGCCAAGGTGTTTATTTGAAGGAAGCAAATGTATTGGAAAGAGCAGCACAACCACCAGCGACTACGCTGGCCGCTTTTTTTGCATTTGCCATAAATTTGTTATATTCTGAATTGCCTCAGTATTAAACATGGAATGTGTCTTCGAAAAAATTTCAAAGACGTAAACTTAGAACCGCAGTCAATGGGCATCCAGGTATTTTCAAAACAGATGCAATTGGGAGAATATATACAGTACATCCAAACAATGCTGAGTGTTTTTATTTGCGATTGTTACTACTTAACGTCAATAGCCCAAAATCATTTCAAGATTTAAAAACAGTCAACGGGTATTTGTGTCAAACACATCGTGAAGCATTTCAGCTCCTGCATTTGTTGGAGGATGATGCACATTTGGATTCAACACATCATGATGCATCTACTTCAGCTCATCCACAAAAATTACGAATGCTATTTGCCACTATATTATCAACATCCAAACCACTTGAATTATGAAAGAAATATACAAAATATATGGCAGAAGATATTTTAATGTGTATGCGTCATCATGCAAGAAATCCTGATTTGTTGATTACCTTAGAAATGTGCAACGAAGCTTTGATATTAATTGAAGATATGTGTCTAACGATAGCAAATAAAGCATTAGTACAATTGGGTATGACCGCACCAAATCGTCATATGCATGATTTGTTTGATCGTGAATTGCAACGTGAGCAAGAATGCAATTCTAATTATTTGCGTTTATTTGTACAATCGAATATAACCAAATTAAATATTCAGCAAAATCATGTATATGTCCCAATCATGCAAGCCGTTTCCAATGCAGGTGGATGATATTTCTTGGATGCATCTGATGGTACAGGCAAAACCTTCGTTATATCATTGATTTTAGCGACTATTCGATCGGAACAAAAAATTGCATTGGCCCTTGCATCTTTGGGAATTGTTGCTGCATTATTAGAAGGTGGTCAGACCGCACACTCTGCATTAAAATTGCTATTGAATGTACAGGTAATTGAAACTCCAACTTGCAATATTTCCAGAAATTCGGCTATGGCAAAAGTTCTGCGCTTAAGCTTAGTACTCAGACGAGCAAAATTTTCTTGCGCAAGAATCAGGGATGATATTCGTATGGAAACGATAAAAATGTATGCCTGTAATTCCTGCGCAAGAATTTTGCAAATTAATACTCAGACAAGCAAAATAAATGACCGATTAATACTGGAAAGGCAACGATATATACTAGAAAAGAAAAGGTGGTATTTGCTGGGCTCGACTGAAAGATAGAATTATTCTATATTCTGTCGTCATCGACACTCGTATATCGACATCAACATGAAGTGACCAGGAAAGTTCCAGCCGGCTAGAAAATTGCAATAATGAAAACAAATTGAATCTCATTGAAGCCGATTATATGGATATTGTTTTTTATCAATTTTATAAACGATACTTATTTTATTTATATAAAATTTAATAGATACTGATTTATCCAATATTGCGGAGCTTTTTATGTTCTTTGTCGTTCTCCAGCGCCACAGAGCCCATAAATAGCACATTCCGGCTTGCTTTCTGACAACATTTGAATTTCAAACTGATTTTATTTGTAAACTAACAAAAAACATTGCAACCGTAGAGTATGCACATCTGGTCACACTGGTCACACAGTAAAATATAGGCTACTTTCTGTTGCAAGAACATTTTTCTCATCTAAGTATTAGGCTTTAACGTCAATTATTTTATGGGATGAATGTACAATGTACATTTAATCGAACAATGCAATATTTAAGCCTAGTATCACTAACCATACAATATATAGATATGCCATTTCATACAAACGGATATCGCAAACGAAGTCTGAGAAATGCAGTACCAAGCGTTCGGCTCGGTACAGCGGCTCGAAGTCGAGCCATGGATCTAAAAATAGAATGAGCTTGCATGTGTGAGTGCGCACAGAGCTGCAAATTCTTACATATGTATGTAAGCGTACTTGTGCCGAGCTGCCGAATTTGCGACGATAGAATACCCTACAGACAATTAATCTCATGTGAAGTCATGTATGCTATACATTTAGTATTTTTACATTTACATTCGTTCATTATATTCGTTTATAGTACATCAAACAAAATTAGCATATAAAGGATATACAAAATAATATTTTTATTTGTATTGTGGGCAAGCGTCTTTATAAAGTCATAATCTCCAATAAATTCTAAACAAATGGGTTTCATTCGCTTCAGAAAGCGAGGAACGATTGTTGGGCTATGACACTAAAATGTGTATAGACCCATTCAATACCTATTTATATGTCATTAATATCCATAATAATGGATGATATACATATACATATATAATTTTTTCAGCGCATATAACTTTTTTATATGTGTTCATATATATTAATATATTATATGATATACCATACAATTGAATATACATATGCGTATATATAGTACAAACTGTATAGTCTTTATGTTTATACGACTTAATTATATTCAACTATATATATATATTAAATGTAAATTATTTGCTTATTCACATTTTGCACCTTGAATACTCTAATGGACAATTATTCCAATGGGAGTAATGTATCAAATATATTATATGTATATTAGGCTGGGCCAAAAAATTTTTTTTTTGAATTTAAACGGGACACCTTTTTATATTATTGTCTTCTGTTGGATAGTAATATTAAACATTTTTTTTAAATTTACAAATTTTTTTTAGAGGTTGCTACCGAATTTCAAAAGTTTCTTTAACGGTCAAAAGTTTTAAAATGTTTTGCGCCATCTATTAGATACTGCAGTGAAATCCATTTATATCGATAACAATAATACTATCGTCATTAGCTGATTATTGGCAACAAAAAACCCGCATACGTTTTTTAAAATTTTACTAAATATACTAAACTTAGCTGAATATCCTGATTTTCAGCAATCGTTTCTTTGTTAACAGTGAGTTCCCGATGTTCCTTCTGTTGTAACTATATTAGATTCAAACAAATATTCTCGGCAATGTACTTATTTCAGTTCCATGTTATGACTACATATGGCGTCAACCAGAAGTAAACCACGTGTTTGGTTAATCGGACAGACAAACGATACGTTTAATCCAACAATTCTTCCATCAATCCAAGAAGCCTTAAAATGCTTTTTCTTCTATAAGCTTGAGAAAAAGGAAACCAATAATGTTTTGCATCTCGAGAAATTCTGCTGATTTGGGAAAAAGCAAGCATACCCACACGAAAATTTCAACACGTGATGGAAAAGCTTCTAAAATATGTTAAAGAATGCCCTTAAAAAAAATAAAGAAAATAAAGCCAAGCGAAATGCAGCATTGCAAAGAAAAGAATTAGCTTGAAAAAAAAAAATCGAAGCACTGTTGTTGTAGCACATGCTAATATTTTAAGCATTGTGACGATCGAAGAGGATAAAAACTTTCTAATTTCGCAAAGGCAAAATCGATGTGGAAAAATTGGTTCGCTGGATAAAACGTATTGTAAAAAAATATCTAATAAACTGGACAGAGAAGAAAGAGTAAAAACATTACAACACCGAGAAAAGATGCGCGTTCAAAATCAAACAAATTCATGCACTCTTGACTCTTCATGCTCTTCTTGACTCGAAAGCCATTTATTCCTTGAAAATCTTTCTATTCTGAGATCAATTTACAATGGTAAAAAAAGGAACTAAAGGGTATTAAAGAAATTTGCACATTTGTTGTTCTAATCTATGTAAAACACTGGTATAAAGCACCGTCAGCCTCTTCAGCCCCAGGAAACGACTTGCAACTTTTAAAGGATCTCAAACAGTATGAAGAAATCAACTTAAATATTTGTCTGAAGAGCTAGTTGGGCTAGCCTTTTTCGATGAAGGTATAACATTAGATACGAAAAGGAAAATGGTGAATGCATTAAATAAAGACGTATCGAAGGATTGTCCGAAACGTCCAACACTGCTGACTGAATCAATTCTCGAAAAAACATTGAAGACATTGTTACAAGCAATACGTACAGTTTTTTTAAACTAACTGGAATGTCATCGGAATTGTTAAAAATGGAAGTGGAAAGCTGGAATAGCGATAATTCTTATAACCGTAATAAGGCGGTAGCTTGCGGCATAAGAGTATTGAACGATATTGCAGAGCGAGGTGTAGCCTTAATGGGGGAATATAATAAATTACATACCACCAATGAAGAACAAAAACAGTATCTCTTATTGTTAGTTAACGACGTCCGCAAAAAGTTTCCAAACACTAATAAAAGTACTTTATGTTGATTATAAACTTGTTTTTAAGATTCAATATTATATAAAAAACTTAAGAAATCATTTTTGAAAAATGTACATTTAATAAAAAAACTTAAATTTTCTTTCTGTGGTAGCAACCCCTAAACATCAAACTAAAAATTTGAAAAAAATTGTGTAATTTTACTTACTAATAGAGAACTGATCAAGGGGGTGTCCGCTTGAAAAATTAAAAAAAAAAAATGTTGGTCCAATTTTGGCTCAGCCTAATGTATATATTCATATTTTCTATATTAAACAAAATTATTATCTAGAATTATTCTGATATTATAAGGCAAGTGTCTTCAAAACGTGTCGACTCTAAAAATGATAAAGTAAAGGGTGACAAGAACCCAGAAATCCAAGAATCTTAAACGAATTGACAAATTTCGTTCTACCAGGCAGCAATACTTAAACAATGTACGTGAGCATATATGTGCACCCATACATCCAAATACGCTGAAGAAAAACAAAATAAAAGAGAAACCAAAAACGCAAGAGCCCAAGAACTCACTCACTCATGCATACAATCAAAAATTGTTTTTGAATTATAACACTTACACCAATGCAATTACTTAGTTGCTGTCGGCTTCTGCTAGCGCCACGTCATGAGCCGAAGAGTTGCTGTACCGAGCCGAACGCCTGGTACTGCATTTCTCAGACTTCGTTTGCGACAGCCGTTTGTATGAAATGGCATATCTATATATTGTATGGTTAGTGCTTGTATTCAGACCAGCAAAAGTTCTGCTGGCAGAATGTGCAATATAAAAATACTAGCGACGGAGTGTGACCAGGTGTACATGCTCTACTGCTCTACTACATGCTCTATCTGTTAAGAATTTTTACGTACATCTTGGTGGTGGGGCAAGGCCGGCTAGCCAGTCATCCCAGGGCTGGGTGCTTCCCAAGCCCTCCGGTCGCACAATAAACCAACAAACAGTACATCTCAGCCAAACAAAACAAAAAAAAAAACAAAAAAAAAACGACAATTCAAAAATAAAACGAGCTCTACTCGACATACGATCTAACATTTTCCTTAAACAGACGTGGATCAGGCCGAGGTGTATTATACCTTATTTTTAAACATCAAGATACATTTCTTTTAGACTCACACATCATTATCCTATTTTCGGTGACAGTCTGGACAGCAAAGGGGAGTTTAACTTTCTTACAGTTTCTTTTTTCTTCCACTAGTTCCCACCCATACCAATGATGGCCCGTTTCTAATCGCGTAGGCGTTGATATCTCTAATTGATGCCCTACCTATTTGGAGCTCCAACAGGGGTCAGATTTATTACTGTGAGGGTCATCGAGGCACACTGGTATATATGGTTCATCGGGCAAGATAATATCAAAATTTAAATTAATTGTTCATGCTTCGCAAAGTTCCTCTACGGTCACACAATTTACACAACGATTACATTCATACATTTTCCTAACATACGCTTAATTAATTAATTTGTTTGTACTAAAATCTAAAAATGCATTTTCCTTTTTCTTTCTTTGTATCTTGTCCTACGCTCTCTTCCCAAGAATCGTTATTCCGCCGCTATTTCGGTCAGCGGCGATCCCACTAATTCACCCCCCTTCCCCATCCCTTGTTGGGGTAACTATGTAGTGCGTGGGTTTTAAATAAATAAATATGTGGGGATATTGGTTTTTATCCCCGATCGGCCGAATAATTATTTCGAATAAATAAAGACACGGCGCACAAATAAAATTACAAAGCTCTTTAATGCGTGAAATCAGAATTGCAAGTGTCTCTTGCTTGCCCTTTACATTACATATATCATTGCCGCTCCGATCGCTGAGCGCAGCTTCGCTCGGAAACATAGATAAACATAGAACATAGATGACAAAGAGCGAGCTTTGAGAGAGGGCAAGCAAGCAAAATCTTTAACAAACATATTGGCAAACATATTACATCTAACTTTGGTCGTACAAATATGCTGCTGAAGGCCAATTATTAGCTGCTATTTCGAAAGCAACTAATCGGTGGGGGTCTGCCCCGAACAAAATATATAAATATGAATGAGTAAATATACAAATATAAATAAATAAATATAAATAAATAAATATATAAATATAAATAAATAAATATGGTTGGGTGAATAGATATTAAAACTTAATGGACATAGACGGCTGACGAGCGGGTATGGACGAAGAAATTTGCCGGACTACATATACATATGCAGCCGGGAGCAAGAATTTGTTGGCCGGGAAATTCCGCGGGGCCGGAACCATTTGTCCAGGAAAATCCCGCGGACTATGACCAGTTGGCCAGGACAATTTCTGCGGGCCGAAAATTTTGAGGTCCTATGGAGTTTACAAATTTTTTCTCTTTTAGGGTTTATATTTTTGTTTCCCTTTTGGAGCGGACTCACTTATTTTTCCCTCTTTCGTGTTCCTAGGGTCTGCTTTTATTCCTCCCCGCTGAATTGCTCGACTCTTCGCCGTATATATTTAATCCGGGTCTCCTGGAATTATATCTTCTTTTGATTTCACTTCGATTAGTCTGCAACACTCCTAATCGCACTCACGTTATTTAGCAAAAAAAAAACATCATATAAGGAGCTACCCTTTAGTTGGGGCTACCACCGGAGGTTTCTTTTATTAGTTCCCTGACTCTGCTTAGTAGTCCCTTATATCGGTCCCTAGTGTTCTCTTCTATTGCCCTTGAAACTGGTTCAAGGGCATAGCCTAGTTTTCGGTGACGATGCTCTCTTTCTTTCGGGGTGTGGGTGTTTTCCCACCGGGACTCTACTGTGGGTGAGACTGCCTCTCCCGAACCGGAATCCAAGAGCGCGCGGATCTCATGCACTCCTGGATCAACCGACCAGGTGACGCCACTCCGATGCTCGCTAAAACCTTCTCTTAAATTTTGGCCTTGCCACCCTGTCTGGAAATCATTTCCCCTCCTCACTACTATGGTATTTTTTCTTATCGAAAATTCGGGCGACAATTGGCGAGGAGAATTATTCGCAAATATCGAAGGGTCGGTCTACAGGTGTCTATAAACTAATTCCCCGGCCTTGCGGTTCTCTAATAGTGTCATCTCGCAGCGCCCAGCGTAGGCATTCACCCACTTTTATTCCAGCTTTTACGTGAGTACAATTCCCTTCCTCCTATCCCAGTCTAATTATTTCTTCTTCTTCCTCCAGATATTTTTGCTCACAATTTTAGGTCTTTGGCATGAAAAATCCCCACAGGCTTCCCCAATAGATCCTCCAGCTCGTAGGCGTTATTCCCTACTGGGCATACGACCCAGCACTTTAAGAATTTCCGAGCGAACTTGGCATTGTAGCTTTTTCTGAAGTTACTGAGCGTAAAGTTCCGCCTGTAGACTTCTTGGCCAGGTCTGGCGAAGAAGACTCGGGCCCGTTTGTTGTAGCGCTGGCTGCTGCGTTCATATGCCTGGTGGAGTTTTTGTCGGATGCTCACGAATGATCTGAGGTTCATCCGCGGGGTCTAATGATTGCACCTCATGCTCCGTCAAGGACTGCAGTTTTCTCGCCAGCTTGTAGCAGTTCCCATTCAGGAACATTTGCTGACCAAACACTGCGAAAAACGGCGTTACACCTGTGGCTTCGTGTACTAAGTCGCGGATGGACACTTCAATTTCCGGTAAGTACATGTCCCAGTCTCTGTGGTCTTTCTCTAAATACGTCCTTATCGCAGCCTGTACCGTCCGGTTCACCCTTTCGGCTGCATTGCTTTGCGGCGAGTAGAATGCTGTGCGCATGTGTTGGATGCCGGCATTGGTCAGGCATTGGTCATGCAGGCATTGGTCATGTCCTGGAACGTCTTCGACAGGAATTGCTTGCCATTGTCGGAGTGGATCAGTTCTGGTACCCCGAATTTGTAGAAAACTTCTTGCACTAGGAATTGCACTACGTTCGTCGCGGTCGCCTCTCTCATCTCTTTCAGGAAGGTGAATTTGTTGAAGTGGTCCACCACGATGAATATCCAGGCCTGTCTCTTTTTCGACCTTGGATACTTTCCAAGAAAATCTATGTAGATCTTCTGGAATGGCCTCTCTGTGACTACTTCCTGTCCGATCTCTACTTGACTGCGATAATTGGGTGCTTTAGACTCCTTGCATTTGGTGCAATTCCGGACATATTCTCTCACTTGTATCGTCATCGCTGGCCAGTAGTAATACCTTTTCAGCCGATGCAGTGTCTTCTTCATTTCACCGTGTCCAGTTTTGTGATCTTCATGGGCGTAAGCGATAAGGGTTGCTGTCAAGCCAGCGGGAATCCACAATTTCCATATGGAACCTTCTATCTGGTCGTCAACTTGGGCGAAAGCTATTCGTTTGAAGATCAGGCTTCCCTCTGCTCGCAGATCCGGAAATAATTCGAGGTTCCTTCTGATTTCATCCCTCATCTCTTTGTATTCCACAGCTTCGAACTCCGTCGTCTGGTCTAGGTCCACTTCCTCTATGCAGCGTGAGAGCGTATCAGCCACGATGTTTTCCACACCTTTGCGATGTTCAATCGCAAAGTCGAACCTTTGCAGCCGCAACGACCATCTCGCCAAACGCCAGTTCATTTCTTTGAGCGACATTATCCACTTCAGACTCGCGTGGTCGGTGATCACAGTAAACGGCATCAATTCCACGTACGGTCTAAACTTCTCTACCGTCAAAACTGCAGCTAAACATTCATTCTCCGTTACAGAATAGTTCAACTGGTTCTTGTTCAATTTGGAGGAGAAGAATGCTACTGGACGCTCTGCCTTCTCATCATCCAGCTTCAGGGATTCTACAGCGCTCTCAGCTTCCACCGACAACGAGAACTTGCCACGCGAGTGCTTCTTTAATGCATCGGTAAGCGGTACTGCGATGGACGCGAAATCTTTTATGAAGCGCCTGTACCATCCTGCGGTTCCTATGAAGCTTCGTAGCTGCTTCACGGAAGTCGGATTCGGAATCCTTTGGATCGCCAAAACTCTCTCCGGGTCCATTTGCAACGAGCCGCCTCCTATGATAAACCCTAAGTATTTCAGCGACCTGAAACAGAACTTGGATTTTTGTAAGCCAATCGTCAAATTGTCTCTTTTCAGGAACTGGGCCACCAATCGGAGATATCGCAGATGCGTCTGGAAATCAGGGGCTATTACCAAGAGGTCATCCAGATAGACGAAAACGTTTGACCTGAGCTGGGTCGGGATTACCTTATCCATTACTCTGCACAATCTCTGGGCAGCGTTACACAGACCGAAGGGCATCATAACAAATTGGTACAGCGGACGACCTGCCACGGTAAATGCAGTGCATTTCCGGCTTTCTGGGTCTAGTTTAATTTGCAAGAACGCAAATTTGAGGTCGACGCTGGAGATATAGTATGTCTGGTCAATCCTGGACAAAATGCCCTCGATGCTAGGAAGAGGGTAAGCATCTTTCACGGTGAGCTGGTTCAACTTTCGCGCATCCAAACAAAATCTATTTTTATTCGGCTTGCGTACCACCGTAGTACGGTTGCTCCACGGACTATCGCTAACTTCAATAACTCCTAGTTCTAGCATCTTATCCACCTCGGTCCAAACCACTTCCTGCATCGCTGGGGATTGCGGATAATGCCAATCCTTGAATGGTTCAGCTCCCTCCACCAACTGGATCCGGTGCTTTTCGACATCCGTCATCCCTAACCCGGCATCTTCGTAGGTCAAGAACTCTCTTTTTATGTTTTCCAGTTCCTCACTCTCATCCTCGTCCAGATCCCAAGCGTCCACTTCCATTTTCTCCTCGCGATCCTCGGCATATTGACTGATTTGCGACATCTGGACCTCCGCTACTTCGGCCTCGCAAGGTGTACCTGGCTCCTCTCCCAAGACGGTGGGAGCCAACGCAAACGACCTCCAGAAGTCAACACCCAGGTACATTGCTTGCTCTAGGTGTGGGCATACGAAGAATAGCACCTCCCTACTCCTTCCATCAAATTCTACCGGGAGTTTTATCCTCCCAATTATGGGCCTGTCTTCTCCCGAGGCGGTCTTGACTATAGAGACGTAATTCTGCATCGCTGCTCCTAGATCAGCCAGGAGCTCCCGACTACCCTTTCCTAAGACACTTACGGATGCCCCAGTATCTAGGAGTCCAGCAATCCGATGTCCTTGGATGTGCACCTCGGCAAATGCTCTGGGATCACGTCCTGCTCCTCGTCTGACTGCTTCGGCCACCTCCTTGCGAGTCTGTCTCTTTTTCTTAAATCGGGAACGTGCCTTTTGGAGCTTATGGCTGACTCCTTCCCTCCAGCTGACGATTATCAAAAATCCGGTTTCTGACCTCCATATATTTTCTCATTTTCTCTTCGGCCGGTAAGAATTTTAAACTATTACTATCTAATAATTGTGAATTGTTATTATTTTTAGTTTCTATTTTATTTGATAGACCATCGTTTATCTCCTCGCGGGCTTCTGTCCCGAGCGCTGATCCCCCGCCTTCATCATGCCCGTTCGTGCGTTTCCCGAACAATTGGTACACGTTGGCGTATAAGTCTCGGGCTTCCCGCAGCGGTAACAAACTACTCGCTTGCTAGCGGATTGGAATCTCGTAGTAGGACGAAATACCGACCGAGCTTCACGTCTGCGAAGGTGGTGCTCTACCTCCAAACACTCCTCACGTAGCTGCTCCATGTTGCGGACTTGGATCGCATAGACATACCGAGCGACCTCGTCCTCGAGTCCTTTCTTCACGACACGGACCATTTCGGACTCGGCCAGTGGTGTGGTGAGTCTAGCCGCCAGCCTGCGCATCGCTCGGAAATAATCTTCCACCGATTCGCCAGCCTTTTGTCTCCGCTCATGTAAAGCGCGCAGCCGCTCGAACTCGCCGCCCACTGCTCGAAACCGGGACAACAACTCGTCCTTCAGGTCGTCCCATACCTCCGGCGGTCGCTCTTGCACAAACTGCCAGTACCACTCGGCCGCCTGTCCTTTGACGAGATGGGGGAAATTATCAAGGACCTCATCCCACGAGCGTCGATTCTGCCTCCGGAGGAATTCGACCCGGAAGACAAAGTCCTCCACTGTCATCTTGTTTGGGTCTCCATCTCCGTCAAAATGGATCTCCCATTTGTCGACCCGTCCCGTCTTGCTCCTCTCCAATCCTCTCGCCTTTCATATGGCGGTAGGCCTGTTGGTCCTCCTCCGTCTCCCGATGTATTTCGGCTATGTCTTTCGGCACCTGGGTCGAGATCTGTCTCCGCCATTCCGCTTCGCCAGTTCTGACTCAGCCTTGTCGGCTTCCTTGGCGGTGGCTGGGGATCCTGCTTCTCCTCTCCCTTGGACTTGGGCTTGGTTCCAGTGCTTGGCCTTTGCTTGATGAAACCTGGCGCGTGCTGATCGCTACCATTCGCGTCAATGCCGTCACCTCCGATCATGCCTTTCCCTAATCCCATATCGTCCATATCGCCCATCGCCTCCGTTATCGCCCCCATTAGCTCCATAAAGCCGCGACGGATCTCCTCCTGCATCGTCCTGCTTAACGTATCAGCCATGCCTCATCTCCACGTCTCCTGAGCTTGTGCTATCGCGACGTTTACTCCAGAAAGAATCTCGGAGGGCAGTGGGGCTGGATTCCCTGTTGAATTCCAACTGTTATCCTGCCCTCCCACGGCGCCTTGTGCATCATCGATTTGCATCTGGCCTCGGAGGTTACCTGGTGGGGGAGTCCTGCGGGTCATTTTCAGCTTGAACCGCAAATTGTATATGTCCATTAACCTATCTCTTACTCTAACTACCTCGAACTATCCTATGTATATCTAATCCGTATCCTATCTCTATCTTTTTACCACAGAACAATCTCATAAACGCTACCTACGTGCAACACCGACTCACTGATTTTCAACGAAAACACACAAAATTTCCAATACCACAAAAGAAATATAATTAAGGGAGAAAGGAACCACAACCACTTCTGGAGCCATCTCTGCACCTGGTTTTCTACGTCCTACCTCTTCCACAGTCTGGAATTTTGCGAGCGCTGTTGACCGCCTCATCTTCTGCCGAAGATTGAGAGTCAAGAGCGCTCACTTACTACTTTCATCGCTTCTTGCCCACTACCCTACTGCATGTTAGTTTCGCGAGACGTAGCCATTCCGAGTGCAACGCGTGTCCGATTTACCCCACGGGCCACTCAGAACTTAAATCTCTTCGAGAAACTACCCTCCCGATCCCATCTAGCGGTAAGTAGGGGAAGAAACTTCACAACTCTCTCTGAACTCATCTAACTCCGGATATTTCTTCTTCTCAGGCTCTCCATTCGCACACCAGGCATCGGGCCGGTTGCTAACTGGCGGCGGATTCTCGTCTGCCAGTGCAAAACCTAATCCCCATCTGAGAGATCTTGCATCGCGTTGTCAGATAAGTCCCTAATCACAACAAAACAAAAAAAAACAAAATTACTTTGTAGATTTTCTGCATCTTCAGATCCTTCAGCGCCGTGCTTCTGTGAGCCAACTACTCGAGTTTCTCACAGGCCACCGGATCACCGACGGACCCAGATTGCAGGATACCACCCGAGATCGCTCCTCTCAGTTGGATATTTATATCTCCTTCGACATTCGTCTGACTCGCAGTCATACTCTCTCACTTTCGCCATCGAGCAGGGACTGCGGCTCCTCTTCCTGTCTAAGATTGGGTGCCATTTATTATCACGTACCTCTTGGTGGTGGGGCAAGGCCGGCTAGCCAGTCATCCCAGGGCTGGGTGTTTCCCAAGCCCTCCGGTCGCACAATAAACCAACAAACAGTACATCTCAGAAAACAAAACAAAAAATAAACAAAAAAAAAAACGACAATTCAAAAATAAAACGGACTCTACTCGACAGACGATCTAACATTTTCCCTAAACAGACGTGGATCAGGCCGAGGTATCAATCTCACACCTCCGACGTACCCACCCTACCTGAGATCCGGATCAGTGCTCCGTTTTGGATCTCCTTGCCATGGGCAGACGTCTTATTACTCCCTCATCTCGTGGTCGTTCCTTCCCCTCATTTTAAGACGCTCAGCAGTTCATTTATACTTTATATTTAAACATCAAGATATATTTCTTTTAGACTCACACATCATTATCTAATTTACGGTGACAGTCTGGACAGCAAATGGGAGTTTTACTTTACTACAGTTTGCTTTTTCTTCCACTAGTTCCCACCCATACCAATAATGGCCCGTTTCCAATCGCGTAGGCGTTGATATCTCTTATTGATGCCCTACCTATTTGGAGCTCCAACAGGGCTCAGATTTATTACTGTGAGGGTCATGGACTATATCGAGGCACACTGGTATATATGGTTCATCGGGCAAGATAATATCAAAATTTAAATTAATTGTTCATGCTTCCCAAAGTTCATCGACGGTCACACAATTTACACAACGATTACATTCATACATTTTCCTAACATACGCTTAATTAATTAATTTGTTTGTACTATAATCTAAAGTTGCATTTTACTTTTTCTTTCTTTGTATCTTGTCCTACGCTATTTCGGTCAGCGGCGATCCCACTAATTCACCCCACTTCCCCTTCCCTTGTTGGGGTAACTATGTAGTGCGTGGGTTTTAAATAAATAAATATATAAATATGAATGAGTAAATATATAAATTTAAATAAATAAATATAAATAAATAAATAAATATGGGGGGGTGAATAGATATTAAAACTAAATGGACATAGACGGCTGACGAGGGAGTGTGGACGAAGAAATTTGCCGGACTACATATACATATGCAGGCGGGAGCAAGAATTTGTTGGCCGGGAAATTCCGCGGGTCCGGAACCACTTGCCCAGGAAAATCCCGCGGACTACGACCAGTTGGCCAGGACAATTTCCGCGGGCCGAGTGCAACGCGTGTCCGATTTACCCCACGGGCCACTCAGAACTTAAATCTCTTCGAGAAACTACCCTCCCGATCCCATCTAGCGGTAACTCATCTAACTCCGGATATTTCTTCTTCTCAGGCTCTCCATTCGCACACCAGGCATCGGGCCGGTTGCTAACTGGCGGCGGATTCTCGTCTGCCAGTGCAAAACCTAATCCCCATCTGAGAGATCTTGCATCGCGTTGTCAGATAAGTCCCTAATCACAACAAAACAAAAAAAAACAAAATTACTTTGTAGATTTTCTGCATCTTCAGATCCTTCAGCGCCGTGCTTCTGTGAGCCAACTACTCGAGTTTCTCACAGGCCACCGGATCACCGACGGACCCAGATTGCAGGATACCACCCGAGATCGCTCCTCTCAGTTGGATATTTATATCTCCTTCGACATTCGTCTGACTCGCAGTCATACTCTCTCACTTTCGCCATCGAGCAGGGACTGCGGCTCCTCTTCCTGTCTAAGATTGGGTGCCATTTATTATCACGTACCTCTTGGTGGTGGGGCAAGGCCGGCTAGCCAGTCATCCCAGGGCTGGGTGTTTCCCAAGCCCTCCGGTCGCACAATAAACCAACAAACAGTACATCTCAGAAAACAAAACAAAAAATAAACAAAAAAAAAAACGACAATTCAAAAATAAAACGGACTCTACTCGACAGACGATCTAACATTTTCCCTAAACAGACGTGGATCAGGCCGAGGTATCAATCTCACACCTCCGACGTACCCACCCTACCTGAGATCCGGATCAGTGCTCCGTTTTGGATCTCCTTGCCATGGGCAGACGTCTTATTACTCCCTCATCTCGTGGTCGTTCCTTCCCCTCATTTTAAGACGCTCAGCAGTTCATTTATACTTTATATTTAAACATCAAGATATATTTCTTTTAGACTCACACATCATTATCTAATTTACGGTGACAGTCTGGACAGCAAATGGGAGTTTTACTTTACTACAGTTTGCTTTTTCTTCCACTAGTTCCCACCCATACCAATAATGGCCCGTTTCCAATCGCGTAGGCGTTGATATCTCTTATTGATGCCCTACCTATTTGGAGCTCCAACAGGGCTCAGATTTATTACTGTGAGGGTCATGGACTATATCGAGGCACACTGGTATATATGGTTCATCGGGCAAGATAATATCAAAATTTAAATTAATTGTTCATGCTTCCCAAAGTTCATCGACGGTCACACAATTTACACAACGATTACATTCATACATTTTCCTAACATACGCTTAATTAATTAATTTGTTTGTACTAAAAGTTGCATTTTACTTTTTCTTTCTTTGTATCTTGTCCTACGCTATTTCGGTCAGCGGCGATCCCACTAATTCACCCCACTTCCCCTTCCCTTGTTGGGGTAACTATGTAGTGCGTGGGTTTTAAATAAATAAATATATAAATATGAATGAGTAAATATATAAATTTAAATAAATAAATATAAATAAATAAATAAATATGGGGGGGTGAATAGATATTAAAACTAAATGGACATAGACGGCTGACGAGGGAGTGTGGACGAAGAAATTTGCCGGACTACATATACATATGCAGGCGGGAGCAAGAATTTGTTGGCCGGGAAATTCCGCGGGTCCGGAACCACTTGCCCAGGAAAATCCCGCGGACTACGACCAGTTGGCCAGGACAATTTCCGCGGGCCGAAAATTTTGAGGTCCTATGGAGTTTACAAATTTTTTCTCTTTTAGGGTTTATATTTTTGTTTCCCTTTTGGAGCGGACTCACTTATTTTTCCCTGTTTCGTGTTCCTAGGGTCTGCTTTTATTCCTCACCGCAGAATTGCTCGACTCTTCGCCGTATATATTTAATCCGGGTCTCCTGGAATTATATCTTCTTTTGATTTAACTTCGATTAGTCTGCAACACTCCTAATCGCACTCACGTTATTTAGCAAAAAAAAAACACCATATAAAGAGCTACCCTTTAGTTGGGGCTTCCACCGGAGGTTTCTTTTAATAGTTCCCTGACTCTGCTTAGCAGTCCCTTATATTAGTTCTGGAACCACCGGTCCCTAGTGTTCTCTTCTATTGCCCTTGAACCTGGTTCAAGGGCATAGCCTAGTATTCGGTGACGTTGCTCTCTTTCTTTCGGGGTGTGGTTGTTTTCCCACCGGGACTCTACTGTGGGTGAGACTGCCTCTCCCGAACCGGAATCCAAGAGCGCGCGGATCTCATGCATTCCAGGATCAACCGACCAGGTGGCGCCACTCCGATGCTCGCTAAACCTTTCTCTTAAATTTTGGCCTTGCCACCCTGTCTGGAAATCATTTCCCCTCCTCACTACTATGGTATTTTTTCTTATCGATATACTTCGAATGCAACGGAATTCAAATTTTGTATCAAAGCAAGCAGAAATGTTTTATTTTTGGGCGCTGTGGTGCTGGAGGACGACAATACACAAATAAATAACCGCAATATTGGGTAAATCCGTTTTTGCGGAACATAAATGCAGTGAAATATTTGTTATACCCCATTTGTCCACTAAATTTCATCCCTTAACGATTTCAGAGCTTTTTTGCACGTATCACCTTGAATACATACAAATGAACATTCATTTACACCTTATAATTATTTAAAATTTTACTCTCTATTCATCACTGCAGCCACAGACTCCCATGCGCCTCTGCTCGAATTCCTTTAATAATAATATAATCTCCCCGTCGCTAAACTCCCCCAATCTTTTTATATTTTGCGTTATGAACTCCATAGCTTAGTGTTTACGTTTCAATTTCGATTGTAATCAAACACATATGCACGCACACTACTTCACTTATTTCACCGGCCAAATAAATTTGTCGTGCCTGGCAGAATACCACTGTTTATAAATTAGCCGCCTAGCTTAGTTGTCATATTCGTTCATATTATAACCAACCCTATTCATATGCTCATAATTGTATTGCCCCGCTTATGCTCCTATTCTTACGCGCATAACTGTGTTGTTATTGCCAAACCATAACAGTAACGCTCACACACATATAGCAAGAACCGCAACTGCACACGCATACATTGATGCTGCATTGGACCGTCGCATCGCATGATCTTCCAATTCTCTTTTGCTCGACTTCTGCTCGTGAAATTGGAGTAGTAGCAAAATCGACTAGAACACAACCGCACGCGTATCGTTTAACCACCGCAATCGCACTCCCGCTTTTTCATAAAACTGTAAACCGCTAAATATTACGTAATCAGTATATTAATCAAATAAAACCTAATTAAAACAAATACAGTCCACTCATTCATCACCATACGAAATTTTGGTCCTTCGAGCCGGATCGCCGCGTCTGATTTTATTTGAAACCCATATACTGAGTGATACCGTGGACCGCTGTTCGTCATAAATGCCCTCATACATCGCTTAATTCAGCAACGTGGTGCGCAGAAATCCCAACTAACTCGCGCAGCTGCTGAAGCTCAGGAATTTGTTCGGTCATGTACTTCTGTCCAAACATTAGAATACAAGTTGGACCGATTGGTTTCAACTTTCAACCGTTTCATGGAGCGCTCTGAGGAGCTAGTCCAATATAATGATGAAGAGGATTTGGTGGATCCGAATTTGGATATTGCCGAATATGAAGGAAAATTCTTTAGTGCCCATGCCATTTTCACTGGAGCCATCAGTGAGCGGAGCTGTCCAGACAGTGCTCACGACACTTCAAATATATTGTTAGCTAGCACCGTGGAAGGCTTATTTGAGGGACAAACACAACTTCTGGAGAAGATTCGGGATTCAGCGGGACTTTCAGAGCTGCATTTTGAGAAAATACGCATTCCTAAGTTTTCTGGAAGATACGAGGATTGGTGTCAGTTTAGTGACCTGTTCTTAGGCTCAGTCGACAAGAAGACTAGTTTTTCTAGGTGTCAAAAGTTCCATTATTTGAAATCCTATCTAGATGGTGAAGCTTTGGCTCTGCTTAAACATATTCCCATTACTGATGATAATTACCAGGACGCATGGGAGAGGCTCAAAAATCACTACAACAAAAAATCACTTATTGCTCGGTCGTTCATTCAAAACTTTCTTTCGTTGCCAACTGCAAAGGGTTCAAAAATCATTGAGTTGCGCAAAATAGTTGACTCCGCAGACGAGAGCATACGTGGTCTACACGTGCTGAATTGCGACAGCCGCGATGTGTGGCTGATCCATATATTGCTCTGAAAACTAGACACTGAATGTAAGGAAGCTTGGGCTACATCTAGTGAATCGCGCAAGGAAAATGTGACTATAAATTACCTGTGCGTCTTTTTATTCGCCCGTTTTGACGCGCTTGAGTCTTGTCAAGATACATACTTAGTTCATGATCCTCCCACTGTGCTGAATAGACGTCGTGCAGTGTCTCATCATGTGGACGTGCCAACTACATCTGGTCGTGATTGCGTGTATTGTCACCGGACACACAGCTTTTATGCGTGTACTCAATTTAAAGAGCTAGACGTTGTGGATCGTCGCACGTTTGCAAGAGATGGTAATTTGCGTTTCAATTGCCTAAGTCGATCTCATCAGGTAAAGGATTGTAATTCCACAAACACGTGCCGCCTGTGCAAGTCGAAGCACCACACACTTGTTCATCCAGAGGAAACACGCACCACTCCGAGTGCTGCTGCCAATATATCTGCTGACCCAAACTTAAGCTCGTGATCAGCCATCATACGTTGGACAGGAGTTTCGTGGCCAATAGTCAAGCCATTTTGCCAACGATTTTAGCCACTATAATCGACTCCTGGGGTAACGAGACAACCTGCAGGATATTGCTGGATACTGGTTCCACTATAACGATGGTCGCTGAGTCGTTTATACAACGGACCGGACTGCCGCGCACGCATGCTCGTATACCAGTGGTTGCTCTCGGTGCAAGCCCTGCTGGGGTTACTCGACGTCGCGCCACGTTCACGTTGCTCTCCCGCACAAGCACAGCATCAGTGGCGGTAACAGGTCTGATTATGAGCACTTTAACCTCCTCGATTCCAGCACAGAAGATTGAGTCGAACACTCCGATGTGGGAAAAAATTTGCGATTTACCCTTAACGGACCCTACATTTAGTAAACCATGCGAAATCGATGTGATTTTAGGAGCTGATCAACTTTGGAACATATAAATTATCTTTAGTCTATGTTGGTCCGAGCTGCGGTCTCCGTTGCGTAGGCTCCGGCGGCAGCGATCGGGTTCCCGTGGCCCGCTCTGGTAGCGGGGGGCGGTGGATTGAGGTGGTATTGGTCCGAGTTGCGGACTCCGTTGCGTTGGCTCCGGCGGCAGCGATCGGATTCCCGTGACCCGCTCTTGTAGCGGGAGGCGGTGGTTGCCGTTCGGCAACTAGGTCTTCTATTGAAGATTATGTTGAGAGGGTGACTGCCCTCTATTTCGTTGGCCCTTAGGGCTCAACGATGCAATTAAGTTAATAAAGGTTTTACGACTCGCGTCGGAGTAAGTATGAACGATCCGTTCGTTTATTTGTCAAATCTTAAATTGAAACTTAATTCTGAACCTAACCGAAACATAGCCGGCGAGCCGGCCGCGCATAAACAGGAAATGCTGACCATGCAACATGCGCCAGAATCATGCGACCGCTGGCGGCCAATGGGATTAGGGAGCCGCCCGCTACGGTGACATTTGCTGCATCAGCGTTTTGGGTATCAGACTTGGATACGTTACGGCGGCACATGATTATTCATATTTCTTATGCGCTACGTTAGGGTGGCACATGAACATTCAAGCTTCATTTCTTATATGTTATCTCTTATGTGTTAACTTATACACTGGACGACGCAAAGAGTTTGATTTAGAATATCCTATTGCACTGCATACTAATTTTGGTTGGGTAATTACAGGCAGCTATCATCTCTGTAGTGATGCTCACACCCACGCACTAGCACATCACGCTCACGAAGATCTGGATAACTTAGTTCGATCGTTCATGGACATGGAACGAGTTCAACCAAGTAACGCTACCATTAACGCTAGTGATCCCGCTGAGCAACACTTCGTTCAAACGCATACCCGCCTTGAGGATGGCGTGTACATCGTCCAATATCCGTTTAAGAATTCCGCTATGGGGTCCACCTTGCCCCAAGCTCTACGCCGCTTTTCTTCTCTCGAACGGAAATTTCGAAAGTTTCCGGCACTCAAACAACAATATGTCGAATTTATGGAGGACTACATACAACGAGGACACATGGAGTTGATTCCGCCGACTAAGGTAGACGGGGATCCCGTCAATCACAATTACTTGGCCCATCACGCAGTATTTAAACCAGATAGCACCACCACGCGATGACGAGTTGTATTCGATGGGTCTGGGGAGGACTGCAAGGGATATTCACTCAATTCACGACTACACATTGGACCACCTATTCAAAGGGATTTACTTGGAGTATGTCTACGTTTTCGTCAGCATCGCTATGTGTTCTGTACGGACATTGAGAAAATGTTTAGAGGCATCCTGGTTTCAGAGGAGCACACGCAGTATCAACGTATCGTCTGGCGAAAAGAGGAGACTGCTACACTTGATCATTACCGACTGCTGACCGTGACGTATGGTTTAGCTTCTTCGCCATTCTTGGCTGTTCGAGTTCTCAAGCAGATCGCTCAAAATTATGCCGATTTGTATCCGAACGCTGCTGCGGTGCTTGTAAGGGATGCGTACGTGGATGATATTCCTACTGGCTGCGATAATATCGACGATCTCATTGCACTCAAGGATGAACTACTTTTGCTATTGAGCCGAGTTCAATTTAAACTTCGAAAATGGAGCTCAAACTGTTGTGCACTACTAAAGTCGCTGCCAAAAGACATTTGTGAGTATCCACCAAAAGCTCTAGAAGTAGATAGCCCAACTCAATATGTGAAGGTTCTTGGAATACGCTGGAACCCAGACGTAGACGATTTCTCCTTCAAGTTGACCATTCCGGACGCTACAATATCTCTGACAAAACGGATCTTGCTATCTGAGCTTGCCAAGATCTACGACCCCCTGGGCTTACTTTCCCCCACCACTGTATTTCTAAAGGTTCTATTTCAAGATAGTTGGCTGAGCTCAGTCGAATGGAATGAACCACTACCCCCACAGCTGTGTGCACGTTGGCAACAGTTTGTAGCTGAAGTTCATTTATTGGAAATTTGTCGCATACCTCGTTACCTATCATCACCACGTCAAGCAATTGAGCTGCACGGATTTGCCAATGCTTCATCTCACGCATACGCCGCTGTTATTTATTGTCGCGTGGAGCTCAATAATGAATATGTGGTCAGATTGATCGCCGCAAAAACCCGTGTTGCGCCCATCAAACCTATATCCATCCCGCGGCTCGAATTGAATGCAGCCCATCTTCTTTCGAAACTGAAGTCTCTGATCAAGCAAGCACTAACTATTCCTATTTCCAGTACTTCGTGTTGGTCTGACTCAGAAATCGTACTGCATTGGCTCTCGTCACCCCCTCGGATCTGGAACACCTATGTTTGCAATCGCACTGCTGAAATCCTGGAAGTTTGTCCACGTAGCTGCTGGCAACACATTCGCACTGGAGACAACCTCGCGGACTGCGCATCACGCGGACTTCTACGGAGAGAGCTTGTAGACCATCAACTGTGGTGGAAGGGACCACATTGGCTTTCCCAGTCACGTCTTACTTGGCCACCTGCTAAGGCCAAGTTCGCAACGTCAACGGAGGAGGCTGCGCGCATAGAAGTAAAGGTCAAGCCTCAAATCAATCTACACATTTCCGATAAAGGAAATGATCTTCAGTGTATGATTAACAAGGCTTCCTCCTGGTCACATCTCTTACGGACAATTAGCTACTGCTTTCGCTTCGTACATCGCATTCATTGCAAGGACAGCCTGTCATCGTTTCTATCGTCCTGGGAGCTTCAATATGCACGCTGTAGAGTAATCAAACATGTTCAGATGGAGTTCTTACAAGTAGAGTACAAGCAGCTGATCACTGGACAGCCACTTTCTCGAAAATCCAAGCTGATTCGTTACACTCCATTTGTTGACAAACAAGGAATGATTCGCGTAGGAGGACGCATCGACAATTCAATGGCAACTTACGATGCGAATCATCCCATACTTATTCCAAAGGAATCACCAGTCGCTGTTCTACTAGCTAGACACCAGCATGTCACTTCGCTACACGCTGGAGTTGAATTCATGTTCCACACTCTTAGACACTCTTACTCGGTGCCCGCAACATAGTCCGGAAAATTGTATTCAACTGCAAGATTTGTTTCCTACAGCGCAAAGGTACGAGCACACAACTCATGGCTGATCTTCTCGTATATCCGATTTATGCTCAGACAATGACACCACATTCCATTGGGTCAGAAAGGAACTAACGGAAATGCAACGGATAGCTGTATCTCAGAGTCAAGACGAGGAAATTGCGAGTTTTCTCACTAGTCAGGAAATCAACTGGCACTTCATTCCGCCGTCTGCCCCGCATTTTGGAGGTATTTGGAGACTGGCGTTCGATCAATCAAGCTTCACATTCGCCGAGTAATTGGTAGCAGTGCGTTAACCTTTGAAGAATATTCAACAATTTTAACCAAGATGGAAGGTCTATTTAGCTGTCGCCCACTGTGCGCGCCCAGGGACCACAGCTTGGATCCCTTTACCACAGCTAATTGCTCGTACTGAGTACAACCAAATTAATGACCGTAGTAGATTCATTCTGCTGGCAGAATATTTTTATCGTTTTCATACGAATATCAACCCTGATTCCTCTCGATAGTCATTTTAGTCAGCTTTTTGGTAATGCCCTGATATTACTGTCAGGGGATTTTCGTCAAACATTGCCTGTCCTTCCTCGATCAACTCCTGCTGATGAAATAAATTACGGTTTGAAGTCATCAGTCCTTTGGAGATATGTACAAAAATTGACAATGAACATCAATATGCGTATTAACCTACAAAATGATCCAGCTGCCCATGAGCTTTTAAAACAATTGTTAGAAATTGGGGATGGTACAAATTGACGGTACCAACGGATTGATCGCTGTACCGAAACATTTTTGAACAATCATCGATAGATGAATTGATTGATTGTGTTTTTCCGAATATTCTTCAGAATTACAGAAATCATGATTGGTTGAGAGAACGCGCCATTTTAGCACCGAAGAACATTCATATCAATGCCATTAATTTTGAAATTCAAACGAAACTGCCAGGTGTAGTCACGACATATTAGTTATGAATCGAGGTGAGGCAATGAATTATCCAATTGAATTTTTAAATTCATTGGAACTGGCTGGTATGCCACCGCATTGCTTGAATCTTAAAATTGGTTCATTGATTATATTATTGCAAAATATTAATCCCCCAAAACTGTGTACTTTCACCAGATTGGCAGGGAAAAAGTTATTGCCAAATTTGATTGAAGCTACGATCTTAACTGGTAAATCAAAAGGAGAAGTTTGTTAGATATCGCGTGTCCCTATGATTCCAACTGATTTGCCATTTGATTTTAAACGATTACAATATCCTGTGGGTTTATCATTTTTGATGTCCATCAACAAGGCCCAAGGGCAAACACTTCACGTTTGTGGTGTGAATTTGGAGTAATCATGTTTTTCCCATGACCAACTTTATGTTGCCTGTTCCAGAGTCGGTTTGTTAATTTATGCTCAAAATAGAAAAACAAAAAATATTGCTTATCCAAATGTATTGGATTAAGTTTTAAAAGAGCTAGCAATTAATAAATTATTATTTCACTTTATACGTCGCGAAGCATGTACCGGGCCGCTAGTCTTCAATATATTCTGTAAAATGCTGGAGGTTAAAAATTAGGTTCTCTAGTTGTTTATTCTTGTCGTTTACTTCATTTCATTTATTTATTATTTCAATACCTTGATTTATTACTTTAATAACTATGTTTAGTTCATTCGTTTGAACACTATGGCTACACTATTTCTTTTCTATCTTCCTGGTCTAGTGTGCCGAATAGGTATTTGTATACGATACCTACTATGTTTATAAGACCTCTTTTCTTACGATTGGCTATTTTTAGCCCGCTTATATTTCTTGTAGCTTATCTACCAAATATCTTACTTGTATTATGTTATCGAATTTTTTAGCCGTTGCTAATAGGCTATTATAGGCTTCTTCTGATTTGGTTAAGTTCATTATTAAAGTGTGGTGTTCGTATTTTATGGGTAGGTCAACGGATCCGGTTTTGAACATTAGAAATCCATTTCGGGACTCTATTAGATTGATCTCAATATTTTGTCCAGTTGATGTAGCGGTCATGAACATAATAAAGATGAACATCTTAAGTATGTTGTGTAGCATGTCACCTACAACGGTAGTTGCTGTGGCTGTGCCACTCGAGCTGGTCTGGGGTGTAATCGACGAAGTAGGTGCACGCGCTGGCTCCGGCTGTATGATTGGTAGTAGGAGTGGGTTCCTAGATATTCTTCTCGTTACGTGCTTGCTTCGTTACAGAATCTTATCATTTTTTTCGAGTGCGTCTCTTTGCTTTCGACCATTTTAAAACTGAAGAGAGGATCCGGCAGGGAAATTTTCTAGGAAAAGGGACGGAAAAAGGAAATTCAAAGGGATAGGAAAAACGATAAAATGTAATCTTTATCCGCCATGGCTATCAGCTGTGCTGGTGTTGACGCAACAGCCTTTGTCCTCCCAACCATGATCACCCAAAATCCGAGACAGGGCATACGTTTCGGATGAATCCCTTTTAGTCATGGTTAATTCTAATCTCTTCCCCCACCGATTCTTGCATGGCTCCCAGATAAAGTTGTTTTAGCAATTAATTTTCAAACAATTAGAACTAAGATTTATTATAATAATAGAAAAAAAGTAAGGCCATGACAAAGTAAATTATAATGAAAGGCGGTAACTTAAGATCTATAAAATACTAGGGATATATAAAGTGATAATAGTAATCAAAAATAATAACGGATAATAATGCATATAAAATTGAATAAAAGTGATGATAATAAAAATAATTTTTATTCTTGAACTAATGGTGATATCTACACTAATTCAGAACTCATCATCATGCATGCGATCATAATTCGAGCTTTGAAGAAGCTTCGAAAGCTCATGAGCTTTTCTTTGGGCTGAAGCCTCTTCACCAAAACCAAAAAATTTAAAACATTAAGGCCGATTCGATGATTTGTCACATCCATGTCAAAAAGATCTTTCGGCGATGGAAATAGCTGCTGATATCTAAAGTATTTAACATCTAAGGTATAGAAGTTATAGTGCATGGCAAAAGCAGTATTCTATCAGAAAAGCTAAAGAAAAACTTGTTAGCTACGCGGTCAATGCACTAGCAAGCGCTCAACTGATTTTAATACACCATGGCGCAATAGGGAATTTTTCACTTTGCAATTTTTTCTTTAAATACCGAGGTACATCTGGTTAGCTGGTATAACCAAAAACCCTGGCTGGATATTTTGGATCCACCTTCCTTCCTTCCACCGCAAAACCACTCCTCATCTGAGGGGGTGATGGCCATGAAAATCAGTCGTGTCTGCTGGACTTGGGGCTACAGCGGGTGCTGCTCTCTTCCGTTGATTGAAGCTCGACAACTGGGCCGCGTCTGCGTAGATGGTACCGCTCTTTATTGGAGATGTTTCAGCGACTTCTGGGAAAGCTCATGGTAGCTCACTGCCTCATGGTAGCAGGTGCTGGAGTTGGTCCCCGGATGATATTCGGCGGATTGGTGCGGTTCTCGGCGCAGTGGATATCGGATACTTTTTATGGAAGGTGTCCCATTAATTTGACCAACTGTTGGGTTGGGTGGGGATACTTGTTCTCGACTCCAAGGGTTCTTTCTTTTATTCGGACTTTTAAAAACTTTTCTTTTTTCCGAGTTCACTAAGGCACGTCTGTACTAATTAATTGCCACGAGAAGAGAAAGAGATCTTGCCAACGAAAATCAGCGCTTGCTGCCTAAAATTTTTTATTTATTTCGTTTGTAAAAAGTGACAGTGGGAGAAAAGCAGCGATGAGAATGTTAATCAAAAGAACTTAGAAAAGACAAGATCTGGCCATGGGCCGAATCGCATATGCCAGATGGTGGGCAAAAAGCTCAGCTTGAATCTGAAATGCAATTTTTCTTTGTGGAAATCTCATATATGTAGCATCCACTTAGGCTGAGTGTTTTTATTTAATTTTTCCGTTTTAAGCAAGCGCACTACAGTTCCGATTCACTATGCCCATGGGTTTCAGTGGTGGGCCTGGAATTATTATATTTACTAAGGTTAATATTCTTTTTGAATTTAGATTTATAGTGGGCTATTTTTATGCCCCTGTTTTTCTCTTCGAAGTGTTTTTCGTCTAACTGAGTGATATCTCATGTCCTTTTAAATGGGTTAGTGATCTTTGATTTCACCAACGGTGATTGCCTAAAACATGAATCCACTTCAAACTCGTTTCTTCTTTTGTTCAACTGGGTTATTTGTTTTACCTTGTTTAGTTGAGTGTAGTTGTCTGGAGTTCCGGCGTATATAAATATATCTGTTCGTGGTGTAATGTTTTGTTTTCTGGTTATAAGTATTCAGAATTGATTCGAATTTCGTATACTTTGTTTCGGGGTCATTTTCGCTAGTTATTATCCATAGCTTTTCATTAACGTTTTTGAGAAATCTTTCGACATCCGAAATACCGTTCTTGCTAGAGGTGATTTCTATTTTCATGTTTTCCGAGATAAGCCATGCTTGGAAAGCTGCACACATGAAGGCTGAATCTTTATCGGCTTTTACTTCTTGCTGTTTACCCATTTTATTGAAGATTTTTATAATGTCTCTTTTGGCTTCGAGCCAGTAGCTGCTGTTTACCTCTACGAGTGTGGCGAACTTGGAATAAATATCTATGCACGACAAGAACTGTTGATTACCGATCTGATAGAAATCCATCACTTATCTTTCTCGGATGTTTTGGACTTCGGGTGTTATTTCGAAAGCAAGCTTTGTGGGTCTATGCTGGGTTTTGGCAATATTACACGTTGGATATTCGTTTATTATGTTTTGTATCCATTTTTGATAGTCGGGGTAATATGACTTCCCTTTTAAACCAATTGATGGTCTTTTCGATTATAGGGTGAAGTAATTCTCAATGGTTTTTCAGTGTAATTTCTTAAAATTCGGAATAGTTTGAAATGTCGGTTAGTTTAGTACTGGATTTCAGAATTTCTGGACTGATGACTTCTATGAATGCTTGTTAGGTGAGGTTAGGTTGAGGCGGCAGCTGGTGTGAGGAACTCCCCCAGCACACTTGGACCTATCAAGGATCCGTTATAATGCCGCATGGGCGCGATCCCCTTCTTATTGCTTAGACCATGGTGAGCAAAAGTTGCCTTTTTAAGAGCAGCCCCATTTGGTGGCTGGGATGTATTTGGACTAGAGCCCTGTTCTGATTTCAGAAAGGTCCGAAATGTCCGTGAGGAAGGCAGATAGGAATTCGAAGGATAGGGTTCCGAGGACCGCGCAATAACAGAAGAAGTGGGGAGCCAACCCCTCCTCCTATTCCTCGTCCCGACGACTTCTGCAGAAGTCGTTGTTGGGGATTGACAGTCTAAAGGCGTGAGTGCCGATCTGCCAATGCCCCGTTATGGCTCGTGTTACTGCCGAGCATTTGACAATGTTGAGTCTATATAGCTCTGCCAAACGTTTCTTCGATCGACATGGCAATATTGACCTGGAGGTTCTACAGGTAGTGGTTTCCTGCCATCGCCGTTCCTGCCATATATGCCATCGCCGTTGGTGAATAGCTCAAAAATCTCGTGCGTATGAAGTCTACACGTAGCCATTGGCATCGCTACTTGCTACTCCGGTTGGAGAGGAGTTGTAGTGCCCTGCCTGGCCAGTTCGTCGGCAGCATCATTTCCCTGTATATCCCTATATCTGGGAACCCACATTAGGAAAAGTTCTAGCTGCTCTGAGGCCTCATTCTAACCCCTACGGCAGTTATTTACAGTCGTGGAGTTCGACGATATTGAGCCTATTGCTTTAATAGTTGCCTGGCTGTCAGAGAAGACGCGCATCGCGATCTACGGGAAGAAAGTCCAACACGGTGTCCAGAGCTTCTCCTGGAGTAGTGCGGAGTCCGCCTGTTATGCATAGCTCTGCCATGCGTTGAACTCGGCTGAGTTTATTGAGACAAGTTGTTTTGTTTAAGGCTGCACAATATCACCACTCCGTAGAGCATTCTTGGTCGAATGATTTTTTACTTCCGTGAGAAAAGAAACAGTTCCATTTTGGACGGGTGAACTCCTAACCCGCAATTATATGGCAATTTTGACATCTTCTTAAGAGTACTTGTCATACACTAGCATAGTGTCTGCGGGAATCTCCCAGAGAACGCTATGGCCACACGACTTTGGTCTGAAGCCATGTTTCAGGGATGTGTCCATGGGAAAAGATTCCCTCGTATATCTTTTTGAGCGAGTTAATGGCTTTTTGGCCTGCATGGAACTGTTGGGCAGGAATGATGCCATCTGTTCCAGCAGACTTGTAAGGCTTGAAGGTCTTGATTGCACAGGAAATATTTTCCTGACCTAACAAACTTAGGATAGAACCGGAGGCAACAGACGGGGGCACAGCGTAGTCAGGTCTGTTTACACTGCAGCCGGCGAAATGGGTGTCGAGGAGAAGGTTTAACGACTCTTCGTTGGATGTTGTCTAGGACTGGTCGGCTTTCTTCAGGTAGCCCAGGATGGGTGTTGTCTTAGAGAGAACTCTACGCAAGCGCGAGGCCCTTGAGTTGCTCTCGATTTCGGTGCAAAACTTACGCCATCAGGCGTTTTTGGCTTTCCTAAGTTCTTTATTGTAGGTTGACAGGTTTGTCTTGTACTCGACCCAGTTCTGCTCAACATTAACTGCCTTAACTTTGTTGAAGAGTCTCCGCGAGGCTTTGCGAAGTTCCCTTAATTTTAAAGTCCACCATTCAGGTTTCTTCCGGCCTCTGGTTACACCAGAGGGACAAGATTTATCAAGCGCCTCAGTGCAGGCGTCGGTTAATGTTTTAACAAGTAGGTTCGTAACCCCTCCGCCCGGGGGGACTCGGGGAGAATACGGCCCAGGCGATTTGAATACCGAGTTTGTTCGCTTGAGGTTCCGGAATTGGGCTGGACTCGGTACTGAGAAAGAGAGTACAGTTTCCACGTACCTGTGGTCAGAGAAGGTATATTCTTCTAGGGCCCTCCAAGATACTATGTTCCGCTGTAGCCCATTAGAGGCAAGAGTGAGGTCCAGAACCTTCTTGCGGTTCTTTATTATAAAGGTGGGATCATTTCCCCGATTAAGTATAGTCATCTGAGTGGTAAGTACGTAACTAAAGGGGTACTCACCCCGTTCGTTAGTTTCAGTGCTTCCCCACTGAGAGTGGTGTGCGTTGGCGTCGCTCCCTACTATGAGGCCGATGTCTTTGGCCTCACAATCTCCGATGAGCGCACGGAGTGGCACGTGTGGAGGAGGGTCCGTCTGGTCGAAGCCCATATATGTGGAGAAGATTCTCAGTGAGCACCCCTGGCCTTCGAGGCTCACTGCTGTATGGTCTTCATTGCTGAAATTTGGGAGCAAAAATAAGTGCAAATCTCTTTTTGCAAGAATACAGGTACGTGTTTTATCTGTGTTTTGAGCTACATATAAACTTGTATGCTTGGGTCCCCAAACCGGAGACCCTGTTTCCGGTGATCCAGGGTTCCTGGATGAGGACTATATCAGCTCCACCCTTGGCTATGTGCAGCAGCAGAGCAAATCATGCTGATTTACAATGGTGGATGTTGATCTGCAGGATTGTCAGAGACATTCCTTTGGCCCACCTTCACCATTGTCTTTTTTAGGCCTCCTCCCCGACGTCGATGAGTTTGAGACCCCTGGCTAGGTCACTCTCGTCGGATACATAACCGTCCAAAATGTCGTCTGACACTTCAGACACCGCGGTCTTGCTCTCCGCCATCGAGGCTTCTGGCAGCTCACGGTCTGGCTCGACCTCCGCTTGCCTGCCCCTGGAGTCAGACTTGTAGGGGGCTATGGCCACCTTCTTGTAGCCATAATCCACTACTCCGTCCGTATTGGAGAGCAGCTCCAAGGACTCCTCATTCAGAACGAGGATCATCTGGCGCCTCTGCCCTGCAACATCCTCCACCTTAGCTACCTTCCAATCGGCTGTACGAAGGTGGGGGTTGCAAATCTGCAGAATCCTGAGGATCTTGTCAGGCCCTGCAGGCTTTACAGCGACCCACACTCGGGTCCTTGGTCTTCTGGGAACATTTTCCCATTTTACGGCCTACAGTATGGCTACTGGGTAGACATCCGTCAGCGCAGCCACTGCCTCCATGTAGAAAGCCGCCGAGCGAGGATCTTGGCAGGCGATGGCTTTCACCGTGCTTTGATGCCACCCGTCGTCCTCACACTTTGGTGGTGGCCTGCCGTTGTCCTCCAGCTCCAGCAGGATCCTATCCTATCTCCACCTGGTGCCATTTATCACTGGGGACATTACCATCTGTTCAGTCAGAGAATTATACATAAGCAACATTATTACACAAATATATTTATTCAGTCGAAGAATTATGCATAAGCATTATTATATATGACACTTTCATACATACATACATACACATTATATAATACACGTTGTGAAGAGTCAAAACCCTCCGAACCCCCCCTGCCTTAGCAGGCACCTAAAATTATGGAGATCGGGCAGTCGAAATCCAGCCTCAAAAGAGGACAGTCGCGAGTGCGGAAAACAAATAGACGTGAGTGCTGGAATATCGATCGCCCCAAACCTACTTTAGTATATGTAGCTTTTATTTTGTGAATCGAAAGACAGCCGTCTTTGTTAAATTCTCTTTATTCAATCCTTTTCAGTATATTTCTGAAATTCTACTTAGTTTAGGGCAGCGTAGCTGCGCTGCCAGTAACGCCGGCACCGGAGCGGCCTCATTTATGTATTTAATATATATGTATCTATATATGCCTAGCGCTGCTGATAGCGGAGGGCACGAGGGGCATGCATGCACATTCAAACGGATCATGTTTCGGTGCCGTCGGTTACGTGAAAGACGCCGACGTTGCACTCTTATCCGAGAGGCATATTGGTGCGATCGTATTACCGTCGCACTCAAGATATTCCCGGTTCTTTATGATTACATAAACACTGCAACAAAGTGTTACAGTGTGTTGTACTTAAGTACTCTTGGTACAGTGGGTATTGCCTATGCATGCATACTACATCTCCCTTCTTTTGAAAAATAACGTAATTTTATGAAGTTATTTTATTAATATATTGTAAAATATATATATATATATATTTATACCCGGTACTCGAAGAGTAAAGGGGTATATTAGATTTGTTGAAAAAATTGATGTGTGTAACACCCAGAAGGAAGCGTTTCCGACCCCATAAAGTATATATATTCTTGATCAGCATCAATAGCCGAGTCGATATAGCTATGTCTATGTCTAAAAGCTAGAGGAACACAATTTTGCATCCAGACTGTCCTATCACACTGTTACAAGTGCATTTCAAAATTTCGCCCCGCCCCCTTACGCCCACTCCAAGGACGAAAATCTGTGGCATGCACAATTTTAAGGATACGAGAAAACTAAAGACGCAGAATCGTAGAAAATGCCAATATCTATCAGAGTGTTGAATCTGGATCAGATCGAATCATAAATATAGTCACAATGAAGAAAACCATTTCGAAATGCATCGTTCCCTTTCGCTCTCTCTCACACACAGGGGTAGGCGCTATGCCTGATCGAATTTTTTGACGCCTAGTCCTCAGAGACTATAAGAGCTAGATCAACCAAACTTTCTATCCAAGCTTCTGTGATATCAAACCGACACGAGTTTGTTTCAAAATTTCGCCACGCCCCTTTCCGCCCCCACAAAAGATGAAAGTCTACAATTTTGAAGATACGGGAAAACCAAAAACGCAGAATCATAGAAAATGACCATATCTATCAGAGTATTGAATCTGAATCAGATCGGATCATAAATATAGTCAGAAGGAACAAATGAAATTTCCGTGGCCTGCCAAGCGCAGACTCATTCCCTTCCTCTCTCGCACACAGCCGTGTATGTATATGTAGGAAGTAGATAAAGACATGTATAAAAGACAGTTGTGAAAAACGTATGTAAACAAAAATGGAAACATCTAATATATAAAAATCTCCGAAAAGGTTTTTCTTTTTTGGCTAAAGCTAAATGCATCCCTTTTACGAACATGTAATAATGGAATTTATTACAAGCTCGCATACATATATACTGAATGAGTACCGGGTATATAGTAGAGCCGCGGCGGTAGACGCGGCTCACAACGTTCCCCCTCGTTTTTTTTTTTGTTGTTTTTTTTTTTTTTTTTAATTATTCTTAATAACAATATGAAAATGAAAATATGAAAAATTAAAAAAAATGTTTATGTTTATGTATGGCCATACTAAATTTTATTATGAAATACAAATTTGAATCTATCCTTATGAACTGTTTGCTTTTTATTTTTATTGTCAGTTACTATGATATTATCTCTCTGACCTATTTCCGACACTTTATACGGAAATATATATAATTATATGATCGTATAACTCTTTATTCTTTTTCTTATGTTTTTCTATCATAATTCTAGCTCTTTTATATGCTACTTCCAATCTATATTTACTTTCTTTAGCATAATCATCTATATTATATAAGATTTCTATGTTATCTATACTATTAAAATGTTTTGGTAAATTATTTGTTTTACCAAATACTAACTCATATATACAATAATTATGTGCCATAGATGGTGTTGTGTTGAAACAGGAGACAAAGTGTTTAAGCCATACGTCCCAATCAGTTCTATCGACTGATATATATGAACGTATGTACTCATTAAAAGTTCTATGACTTCTTTCTACTGTTCCTACTGTCTGGTGGTGGTGCGCTGTTGAAGTTATGTTTTCTATTTTTAGATATTTACATAAGTCGTTAATGATTGAATTTTTATATTCTGTTCCCATGTCCGTAATGAACGTCTTCATTGGACCGTACTTCAGAATAAATTCTTCAAAGATAGCTTTTGCTACCGTTTTTGCGCTTTTATTTGCAATTGGGATGGCAACTATGTATTTTGTCAAGTCACAGATTAAAGTGACTGCATATTCATTTCCCTGTTCTGATTTAGGAAGTGGACCGATCGTATCCACTATAACCCTATCGAAAACCATTTGGGGGGTTTCCGTAATTGTTAAAGGAGTTTTTGTATTTTTAGTCGTTTTCGACTTTTGGCATTTTTGACATTTACGTATGTAATCAGTAATCTCGTTGGTCATACCTTTCCAAAAATAATGTCTTTTGACCTTGGCCAAGGTTTTTGTTATGCCTGTATGTCCCCCTTGAATTGGATCATCATGTAATGTAGACAAGATTGCTTCTTTTTCTTTAATATTTGTTATTAGGGTCACCGGGTTGAGTAGCTCTACTAATGTTCGTAAAGTTTTATTGCCTATTTTTTTAAAATGATCTACTGAAACCAACACGGTGCCACTTTGAGTTGGCTGATTCTTTGTTTACCGGCTTGCATTTCAAGCCTTTGGAAGAACTGACCGAAGTCAATGGTTCCATTAGTCTACAAATCGCTTACTTCATATCTTGCTGTAATTTTTTTTCCATGTTTGAAAAAACATAAATTATTTTTTACATGCAAGGTCACTACTTTGCGTTCTTCGTCATTGTTAATGACTTCATATACGTTGGGCTTTGAAGCTTTTTCTAGAGATTTTTGTCTACTTGTCTGTCTTGTAGTGACTTTTAATATCTTTACTGTTATGATTTTTAATTCATTTATTGTTATTCGTGACAGTGCATCTGCCACGAAATTGTCTTTACCCTTTAGATACTCGACTGTAAAGTCGTATTCTTCTAATGGGTTGAAAATAGGTATGTTAGTGGTCTGTGATCGGTTTTCACTGTGAAATGTTTTCCATAAATATATGGTCGAAAATGAGTAATTGCCCAATGAATTGCTGCCAATTCCTGTTCGGTTGTGCTTTTATTGCTTTAACCCTTTGTGAATGAACGTGATGCATATGCTATTGGAAGTTGGAGTCCTTTATGGTTTTGAGTTAAAACCGCACCACATGCTTGCTTACTAGCATCTGTAATTATACAAAATTCTTTCTCAAAATCTGGGTATTGTAGCAGAGTGGGTTCGATTAGTTTATCTTGCAAGTATTGGAATGCATTTTGACATTCATCTGACTACTTAAATGGAACATTCTTTTTACATAATCTAGTTATGTGCCGGGAATAGTCGGCGAAGTTTTTAATGAAACGTCTGTAATAATTGCAAAGTGCTACGAATCGTCTAGCGCTGTCCGCGTCATGCGGGACTGGATAGTTTTTGATGACGTCATATTTTTTGTCATCTGGCAAGATTCCTTTGTCTGTGCATTTATGACCGAGAAAGGTCACTTCATGCATAAAAAATGAACATTTTTGTGTGTGTAATTTCAGGTTGTGTTCCTACATACCTCAAAAATATCTTGTAAGTTTTTGAGCATATGTTTTTCGGAACAACCAATGACTATAAGATCGTCCATATATAGGAATGCTTGCGAAGCTTCAAGTCCAGAGAATGCAATAGTCATCATTCTTTGAAATGAATTTGGCGCTATTTTTAAACCAAATGGTAGTCGCGTGAAGCGATATGACCCATTGCTCGTTGAAAAAGACGTTATATTACGTGAATTTTCTTCTAGTTCTATTTGATGAAAATCTAACATTAAATCAAGGCATGAGAAGTATTTTTCTCTACCTAGTTGATCCCTATTTTCACCAGTTATGGTTACTTCGGGCGTACCACAGGGCAGCCATCTAGGCCCCCTACTCTTTACACTCTTTATAAATGACCTGCCTTCGGTATTAACATACTCTCGAGTACTTATGTATGCGGATGATGTTAAGCTGTGTGTCCAGTTCAAGGACAGCTTATCTCACTCCAGGTTGCAATCCGATCTTAATAGCTTTCAGTCATGGTGTTGTGCAAATTTGTTATACCTTAATGCTTCGAAATGTAAAGTAATGACATTTCATCGCTCCAGCGCCTTTCTGGCTCTTTACACACTAGGCGGGGGTTCTCTCGAGAGAATTACCCGAGTTGATGATCTTGGTGTTCTTTTAGATCCCAAGTTAAAGTTTTCTGAACACATTTCTACCATGGTAAATAAGGCCATGGGCGTGCTTGGGTTTATAAAGAGGTGGTCAAAGGAATTTGACGACCCCTATATAACAAAGACTCTCTATGTATCGCTTGTTCGTCCGATTTTAGAATATGGTTCTTGTGTATGGTGCCCTCAGTACAAAGTACACCAGGACCGTATAGAATCAGTACAGAAAAACTTTTTAATTTTCGCTCTACGCGGCCTCAACTGGGATGCAAGTGTGAGACTGCCGTCTTACTCTAGTAGATCGCTTTTAATAAACCTTCAATCTTTAGTTAACCGTAGAACAATGCTTGGTGTGATTTTTGTGCACAACTTGATCAAGGGTGACGTAGATAGCCCTGACTTGTTGAGCCGCATAAACTTCACGATTCCTATTAGAATTACTATAAATTATATCCCTCTGTTCCTTCCGATTTGTAGATCGAATTATTCCTTGCATGAACCTTTTAGAGTTTTATGCTCGGATTATAATTCCCTCTACCATATTATATCGGCAACTAATTCCCTTCCTCTTCTTAAATTACTAATACTCACATACCTTTCTCGTAGTTAGTAATTGTAGTTGTGGTGTACGATAGTTTTAATGCATGATTAACTCCTTTAGTAAGATTAGCTCTAATTTTCCTCGAATACTAGTCTAACATCTATCTTTCCTGCATGATCGCGATCGGTTCGGTTAACGAGTCGCGCGTTTTGCGGCAGCGCCCCTCAGTCGGTTGGGTGGGAGGAGGGCTGCGTTTCGGCCTGGGATTCGCGCGTAACAGCATTCGGCTGGTGTCCCATGGGCCACTTGATGGTGCAGTCATTGCACGTCAACGTCCAAACAAAACAAAAATGTCATCAATCCTAGGTAATGGAAATTTATCTGACAGGATTTTTTTATTTATTTGACGATAGTCAACTTCTAATCGCCATTTCTTCTGTTCTGTGCCCGGAAGGGCTTTCTTTGGTACTAGTAAAAGGGGGCTGTTGTACTCTGATACGGATGGTTCGACTATTTTGTCGTCTATTAATTTTCCTACTTGCTTCTGGATTTCCTCAACTTGGCTATGCGGGCTTATATATAAATAAATTTTTTATATAAATAGGTTCAGGATCCTTCAATCTCAATTTCTGTTTATAAAAATTATTAGTTGTTCTCGATTCGGTTTCAAGTCCGAATATGTCATTATATTTGGAACATAGTTCCGTTAATTGTTGTTTCAATGGAGCTGGAAATTCGGAAGTGGTTCATATTTTAAATTATTTATATTAATTAACTGGTCGTTACTGGTTGTATTTAATAATCGGACAAATGCGTTTCAAGTGGTTGCAACGGTGTTTGCAACATAAATACCAGTTTGAATTTCCTGGTTTGGGATAAGCACACTATCTTCACTTGAAGTTAGTTCTATTTTTCGGACAACCTGTGATCTGGCTGGTAGAAGTATTGTATTGTTACCAGAACTGTATGTTATTGGAACATAAATGCGAATGTCTATATTGTTTGGTCGTATTATAAACCAGTCTTCTAAAGGTTTTTCCCTTTTTGGCATACTTTTGCCAATTTTGTTTTGACAACGTTAGATGTTTCACCGACTATAGTGTCTTGTAGCTTCTGTATAATTTCGGTTATGGTCGTAAGTTCTTGAACTTTGTACAGCGTTGATCCTATAATTTTTGATTTTATTACTTCGATTGCTAAAGATTCATGAGGGCCTTTTGTTAGGTTAACTAATTTAATTGCTGTTATGAATCGTTGCAAATGAAGTTTCTGTCCATTGAATTCAGGTATGGCGTGCGAAATATCTTTGATATATGCCCGTTGGGCAACTGGGTCGTCTGCCATTCTAATGTTTTTTCGATCTACCACACTAGAACTAGTTTCTGAATCTGAATACTCTTGATCTAACACTTCAGACTGTGTTAGTACTGCAGGAATTGTCAGATTATTGAGATCTGCCTCCTCTATTTTAGAGCTTGCAGCTTCGAACTCTTGTGGCTCTATTGGTTCGATTGATTCCGTTGATTCCGTTGTTTCTGGTTCGTCACCAGTTACAACTATACAAGGAGTGTTCAGGATAGTTGGTACTGAAATATCCAAAATGAACTTTCGTTTTATAAGTAGCAAACTTGATCGTTGTCTGATCAGAAGATTTGATACTTGAGATCAATGAGCTCTGTTTAAGTGTTCTCTATGCTCGTATACTAGTGCTCGTGCTTCATTAAAGCTGTTTACCAATATAACTGCATGTCTATTATTTGTGGTCTCTTTTATTGGTCTATTTTGAGTTAATGACTTATCCGATTTATCAAAATCGCTCTTTATTTTATGTAATTCAGCTAATAACTTATTCCATTCCATTCTTGGTTTTAAGTTTTAAATACTACAAAGTCAATGACTCTGCCTAGAATCGAATGTTCATTTATTACTGATTTTACTACAATACCTGGAATGGTAGTTAACACAATTGCTTTTTGTGTTTTTGAACAGTCTATTAAGGGCCAAAATTCTAACTGAAATATACTCATGTAAATATATTCGAGCTCTAATATGCTCCTCGGGGTCGTTGAGACCAATTGTAGAATTCTATTTGAAAAATGTGGGTCCCTATTATAAACTTTCCTCGCTTTTAGCATGGCCATAATTTGAGTTTAATTTTTATTTTATTTATTCTTTATTCGAATATTAATTTTCTTATTATAATTTGCAATATTATCAAATAATTGTTTGTCATGTGCAATCCTGATTAAATTTTGTCCAAGTCATTTGCTCGGCTCATATATATTTTTTTTAAACATATATTATGAAGCTTATACAATTTTTAAAAAAGAATTGCACACATGACAACAATGATGACTATTAACAATATATTTGTTAAATCAAGATCTATTTTATTAATTAATTACGTTAGCAGTGGAATCCACTGAATTAACGTCTACTAAACTAACCATGTTGGTTATAATTCCTGTTTTTCTATTAAACAATATGCCATTTATATATGGCTTATTATTGGTATCATTTCCTAACTTACTTATATTATTATCTCTCATTCATATTAATTGAATGTCAAAGCGAAACGACGACAGAGAGAGGGCGCCCAGCCTCCCGGACAGAGGCAGCGGGGACACGACGGCGGGGACGACAGAATCGAGAGAGGGCTGCACTCGGGTGGCAGAGCCCTCAGATCCAAAAGCTTGGCGACAGAACCCTCTGCTCCAAAAGCTTGGCGGCGGAGGACTTAAAGGAGAGCCCAAGCCCACTAGGGGAAATCAAGTTCGGATCTTCAAGCGGGATACTTCAGGCAATTAAGTTCGGACCTTCAACCGGAAAACAAGAAGCAACCTAAAAAGTACATCTCTGCGAGAACAAAGCTTTCATTCTTGACCCACAAGCATATCCTTACGAAGAATACCTGACTCCGCTACCGCGCCACGTATCCTGCCACTGTAAAGCATATCCTTTTCGAAGATAACTGACCTCGCAACCTCAAGGAATCACCAATCTCAGTGACTCCAGAGACTCAACCCTGAGCTGGGAAATATCACACCAAAAGGCAGGATTAATACTCGGAGGTTAAATTCCTGCCGCAAAGAGGATCTCCTGAGTTTAGCCCGGGAATTTGGTCTCGATGAGAGCGGAAACTTGGAGGAACTCCTCGTCCGGGTTACCGTGTTCATTATTGGTGACGGTCACCCCGAAGACATAAAGGTAAGGATCGAGGACGCCCACTTCAGCAGTATTCCCAACCCTAGGGAACAACCCAGCCCCGACGCTTCGCCAAGACCGGAAAGCCGAGCCAAACAGGAGGACAGCAAAGAAGTGAAGCCACAACGCCTCACCTTACCAGACCAAGTAGGTACTTCTCGGACGACGGGAACCAGCACCACCAGATCCGGAGAGAAGACGATCGAAACATCGATTCCCGAAGGTATTCAGCAGCAAAACCCACCGCCAGGACCCCTCAAGATAATTATATCTGACGTGGCCAACACTAGTCAATAAGCCGGAATCTCGGCGGACGCCACCCTTCCAAAACCAGTGATCGCTCCCGAGCCATACCACCGGCCTGAAGGACTAGGACCTTATGCAGCCAGGCCACCTACAATTGCATACGAACCAGCGGCCCTCGAGGAGAACTATCAAACTCGGGACCGACAAATGCTTCGCCCAGGGGGAGGAGGAATTTCGTACTCCCTCCTTGCAGACAACCTCAGGAAATGGGGACTCACATTTGACGGACACGGCGACCTACTGGCATTCATCGAAAGACTGGAAGAACGAGTCGATTCCTAAGACGGGAGCCCAGAGCAGCTGCCGTGCGCAATCTCAGGACTCTTAACAGGAAAGGCTGAAGGATGGTTCCGAACCTTCCAGATACAGGGACAGAATTGGACAGATTTCCGCAAGGAATTTCTGGACTTCTTCCTGCCCCCTAGATACTTCCAACGCTTGGAGGACACCATCCGAAGCCCAGAGAATCCATCCGCGACTACATGATCACCCTTCGGTTGATGATGCAGCGCGCCAAATACACCCGGGAGCAGGAGCTGGACCGGATATATGAGAACCTCCGACCGGAGTACAAAATGTACATACGCAGGCAGGACTTCCATACACTCACGGAGCTAACCCAGCTCATCTCAGCCTACGAAACCGCCCGGGAACACGACGCCTCTCGCAGCGATGGATCCGGGCAAACGAACCAACCCCGAGGATCCAACGAAGACAATGGACTAACAACTCCACGAGTTGAGACCCACGAGGCATAAACGTCACCGATAATCCGCCACCTTCTTAGAGACCGTGCGGGGTATGCAACGGGAACACCATAGACTACGTCACCCATCCCCGCCACCTTCGTAGAGACTGTGCGGGCTGACGACAATCTAGGATACATCCATGTCTAGTTCCCCAGATCGAAACCAATCAACAAGCATCAAACCTACTAAGGGACTTTGGTCGCGACGAGCACACACGTCTCCTCGACCAAAACATACCCTGCAGCACAACAGAGCTGGACACGAACCTTCGCCGAGACGAGCTCACATCCTCGTCGACCCACGAACCTCCTGCAAATCAACGACACAGGACCGGAACCTTGGCCGAGACGAGCACACGCGCCTCGTCGACCCAAGCGCTCCATACCAAGCAGCAACAGCAGGCAGGGATTTTGGCCGAGACGAGCACACACGCCTCGTCGACCCACGAACCTCCTGCAAATCAACGACACAGGACCGGAACCTTGGCCAAGACGAGCACACACGCCTCGTCGACCCAAGCGCTTCCTATGGATCAACGGCACCAGGCAGGGACTTTGGCCGCGACGAGCACCCACGTCTCGTCGACCAAAGAGTCCCCTGCAGCACAACCGAGCAGGACAGGAACCTTGGCCGAGACGAGCCAAGCGTTCTCTTCAGATCAACGACACAGGGCCGCGACTTTGGCCGAGACGTGCACCCACGCCCCGTCGACCCAAAAGTCCACTGCAAATCAACGACCACGGGCAGGAACTTTGACAGAGATGGCCACCAACGGCCCATATAATCAGGAGTCCACCCCAGGTAACGCCACCGCAAGAACACTCATCAAAACCCTCAACAGAAAGTCACGATCATAGTAGGCCTACAACCCTGAACGGCAGCGATGAACCGCCAGGCTGGTGGGTCCCAAGGCCGTCCATGATCCCAGAGAAGAGGCGACAACAACGACGAAGATACCCCAGCAGAAGACGACCCGGACGACCCAGACGAGCCGACGCATACGCGAGTTCATGAGGGCCACTTAGGGCAGTGCGCTGTCTTAAAGTCCTTGCTCCAAAAGGGGCAACCGCGTCTACGAGTGCAGTAAGCCAAGTTAGTTTCCTTATGGGACTAGTCATAAGCTTTAACATTGTATAACTAAATTTAGCTACAAAACTGTAAGTCGCACCTATAGGTAGGGTCGGGTATAACGTAGCATATAGCTAGGCAGGTTTTCATTCCTAAAGGTTTACCCCTTAGAAACGACAGCATGGACTGCACCCGGGCGGACGATGCATAGCCTCTAGGATCACCAGGTGGACAACAAGGACACCCTAGAAGCGCGTCACTGACAGAGATTCCAATCAACACAGCACCACACGCCACGGCAACAAAAACCCTCCTCGTCTCCCGGCTACGCACGATCGAAGAACATGAGGGACGCCAATTCAGAGTGTCCACCAACAGTGGAGAGAAAGTCAGCATCTCTTCACGTCAGCCGAAGTAGGAAGGGAGTGTGAAGAGGCAAACCCCTCCACAACCTAAATGGTTATTGATCACGGAGGGCGAGTCACAAGAGAGCGCAACACGTCAGTGTTGCTGATTGTCAAATCAGCAGACACACAGACGTAAGCGGGTTAGAGCAGGATAGGTGCGACGTAGGGAAATAGATTTTCACGCATACATGCATAGAAATAGAAGCAAGCAGACAATAAAATGAAATAAGAAAACTGCCGCGACTTTCAATTACATTTTTCACATACATAGGTCTATTGCCGATGAACCACTGCCAACATCCACCGCCCGATTGTTTTCCCTCCTTCCCATCTGTCATTGTACCAAATTCGTTTTGCATGCCCGGGACCTCAGCCAGTGGAGTTGTACGCGGATGCTACGACTTCCACTGCTAGTAGCAAATTCCTCCTGTAGAACACCCCCCTATCCTTGGGGACGCCAGCTAGCAAATTTGTACGCGGACGCCACGAATTCGCGAACCTGACTCTCCCTCTTCCCCTTGGTTTACTCCTTAACCTATTCTTCCCCGTTAATGGTACAATCGACACGTGCCCTACTCCTTGTGACCATCACAATTGCCCAATTTGCACATCAGCCAATAAAATCATATTAAATTTTACCATATTCTTATTAAATCAGCACTTTTGGTATTTTTTATTGCCTATAAATAGAATTCAGTTTTGTTGAATAAAATCAGTATCAGAAACAGTACCAAAGCTGCCTGTCGCTCAATTCCCACTGCAATCATCAGAGGCTTTCGCTGTGTCTTCAGACCCTCACCTGCACATTAAGGGATACCATTTCCATCGCAATCATCAGTGGCTGTCGCCGTGTCTTCAGATCCTCAATTGCGCACCGCAGGATACCCTCTCCGCAGTCCAACTGGTTCAAGTTCTAGTTGCGACGACCTAATTGTAGATTGTTTATGTACCGTATACAACCCAGCTTCATACACGCACACACACACACATTAGCATTTGGTGACCCCGACGTTATACATCCTTTCCATCCTGTCAACGAGGCGACAGAGAAAGGATTTTACGCAAACGGCAACAGCCACATACAACAACATTGATATCATTCAGAGTAAAAGCCAAAAGCAAGAAATCTATGTTCGATTGCTAACCAAGCGATCAACATTATCTGCTGTACGTGCGTTCCAACAACTGGAACCAGCACATCTCCCTCCATCCAATAGGTGAAGTCTATTTGTACTTCTTTGACCAACAACGGTTGCGATTCGGAGCATAATCCAGCTGCAAAGCAAATAAAAAACTCTCATCGGGTCAGAAGTACAAAGGGACGAATTGACAGAATGGATAATCCATAGGATGAACAAGCAGCCACCACAGAGGCATTCAATTTGCAGCAGCAAATTGGCGAGGAAATTTTGAAGTGCATTCGAAACTTCAAAGAAGATACTTAAAAAAGGAAGTAAAAAGCTTCATACTTTCAAGCCGAAATATCAGCACTCGAAAATGCATGGAATCGTTTCAATATGAACGACTCCACAATTATGAAAAATACGTTGCGATCTTTACTGAGAACCTTGACAAGCTGGAACAGGCATCAAGCAATCTTGGGGAAAGTCAACCCATCTCCAGAGAAAAAGACCTCAATCAGCAGTCAAATGAAGATTACAGCAAATTGCCTTCGTTATGTCGCCGACAAAAAGCCAAAGTCGAAGCCATAAAACGCATCTGAAACTATTTTCAGAGGATTTCAAGCGATTTGATAAAATCACTATGGACTCCATTTCAGCATTCATGAAGAATATGAGAACCCAGTATCAGGAGGATACGAAATAAAATCGTACCTATCACTAAAAAAAGACGTTCAAAGAGCATTGGCGAACCCAGCCACATCAAAAAATGATGACGCGCAGCTTCCACGCATCACCATTCCAAAGTTTGATGGGGACATACTGAAATGGTTCCAGTTCTATGACTTGTTCTCATGTATGATTCATGAAAAACTAGATGTAAAAAATAAGGTCTTGTATGAGCAATAATTGGGAAGCTCAAAAGATATACAGCCATTGGACACAATACTTCAGTCCCTAGAGCAGAGAATTCGAGTTCTAGGAAGTAGTCGGATGTCACAAACATTGAAGAAAGAGCCAAAAGGCACGGCCTGCGCATCAGCAAACACAGGACATGCACAAGCACCGTTCTGTTCATTTTGCAAAAAGGCAAACCATCGGCATTACGCATGCGAAGAATTTCGCTCCAGATCTCCAGCAGAACGACTAAACTGGGTACAAAAGCAAAAAATGGGCATTAATTATTTTAGAACAAATCACAAAACAAACGCATACGCAGGTCGAACCTGCCTCAAGTGCAAAAACGTGCACCTGGAGACAGAATCATTCACATCCACAGAATCAAAAGCACCAATGGTTTGTGCAGCAAGTAACAATACCTACTGGCCACAGCAAGAGTGGCAGTAGAAGCTACCAACGGACAGGTTGCTAACTTCAGAGAATTGCTAGCTCGAAACACAATGCGAAGCTCATAGTGAAACTCCCATTTTCCGAAAACTAAAAGATTCCTGGCACTAGTGCGACAGACTTCACCAGACACTTGGAAGAGCTTTGTGGAGTTCATGAACGAATATGAAGATCTAGGACACATGATGATGGTCCCAGCATCATACATTCCGGAAAGGCATTACTTTATACCACATCACTGTGTGCTCAAACCCGAAAGTACCAACAAAGCTGCGAGTGGTGTTTGATGCATCATGCAAACCAGCAAGCGGAAAGTCCCTGAATGACATTATGCATGCTGGACCCAAAGTTCAGAGTGAACTTCTGTCCATTCTATTACTATTTCTGACTCATAAATACGTATTCACAGCGGACATAGAAAAGATGTACCGACAAGTGTGGATAAAGCCGCAGGATCAATTCCATGAGATGATCGTCTGGAGTGTGATGGAGTGACCCTCACAACATAACCTTTAATATAGCCTAACCTTAAATATAGCCTTTAATAAAATTAGTAACAAACAGGAGATTTTACTAGGGATGGTTCATGTTAGGAGAGAGGTGAAGGAAGTACCATTGGGGGCAAGCACCACAGGTCCTAGCTTAACCGGCTCCATTTATCCAGGTCCCAGCTCGTCTCTACTATCGGTATAACGAAGCCCGCCCCCCCAAAAAGTGAAGCTGCATCAGAACTAAAACGAGATGAGAGCAGCAGCGACAGCAGAGATTGTGCAGTGCTGGCGGCAGAGAGGCCGGCCCGAGAGAGTAACAAATTACGCAGTAGAGATAACCAACCCGAGCAGCGGCCCCGGCATGCAAAAGAGAGAGAGGCCCGAATGTCAGAGCGAAAGAGAGTGAAGCTCGATCACTAAAGCCGCATCAAAACCAACCCGAGATGAGAGCAGCAATGGCAGCAGAGAAGGGTCAGCGACGGCGGCAGAGCGAGGAAAGCAGCGGACGAAAGGCAGCGAGAGGCGACGAGAACAGATCGTCGCTCTCTATCCAGCGCCCACGCAAGCCCTAACCCTTGGCGACAAAATGTCACGCGACAAGTGACACGCGACCACAAAAAAGGGAGCAGAGAACGGCTCCAACGTGCCGGCTGGCAGAAACTCAGGAGTCAAATTCTGGAGACTGAAGTGACAAGTTGTGCCGAAGAAAATATATAATATATATAAAGGAGTGCTTGTACGCAATAAGAACGAGGCCGAGAACGAGGTGTTAATGTGTGTGTGTGCGTGTATGAAGATGGGCTGTATACGGTACATAAACCGTCTACAGTTAGGTCGTCGCAAATAGAACTTGAACCAGTTGGACTGCGGAGAGGGTATCCTGCGGTGCGCAATTGAGGATCTGAAGACACGGCGACAGCCACTGATGATTGCGATGGAAATGGTATCCCTTAATGTGCAGGTGAGGGTCTGAAGACACAGCGAAAGCCTCTGATGATTGCAGTGGGAATTGAGCGACAGGCAGCTTTGGTACTGTTTCTGATACTGATTTTATTCAACAATACTTAATTCTATTTATAGGTAACAAAAGGTACAAAAAGTGCTGATCTAATAAGAGTTTGATACAATGGTAAAAATGATAATTGATGTGGAATTAATATTGATGTTATATGATTTTATTGGCAGGTGCTCAATTTGGGCAATTGTGATGGTCAGCAATTGCACCAGTGTTTTGGCTTCTGAGGAATGATCGCATTGTCAGCAGAATTCGCTGCCGAGGCGGTTTATTATTGACTCAGCTATAATGCTAAGTCGTTATATTTCCTGTTGACCGGGTGAAGTTGTTGTTTTGGTAAAAGTGTCATGTGTATTACATAATATGTCTGCATTGTTATGTATGTATGTATCATGTTGTTTATGCATAATTCTCCGACTGAACACGAGGGTCGAGATCAGTCAAATTTCAAGTGCGCGAGAATACAAAAGATCTGTAGACAGTGCGGGCCACATAACCTTAAATCATACACGCGGCAGGAAAGTTAGGCTCTGGTAAGCAAAGGGTAGTAAGATGTGGTGCAGCCTAAAGAATCAGGGCGCATCCAACCTTCACTACATGAATAAATCGAGCAATGTAAGCAAAAACATCGTTGGCGCTGGTTCTTATTAAATTGGACATATATACATACAGTTCGGCACGCCGATCATTTGCAGAGTGGTTATCTATGAGCCTCATCTAATTTCCCCTCGTTCTCCTGAAACCCAGACCCGAAACCCGCACTCAAGACCCAACAAAAATACCTAGCCACGTACGAACGAGGGTCCAATTAGAACGTATTCAAAGTAAACCTCAGGATTCCGGTAGGCGTGCTAGTAAAGTCGTGCTCTATGATCTTTACCGAGACACGATTCTACGCGCACACAGACCCATAGCCAGGGTGTGCTCTGTCGTTTTTACCGAGACACACAGCCAGGAACCCCGATCTCGGCCAACCTATTTAAAGCAGACAATAGAAGAAATCCTGAGATTCCGAAAGGCGTGCTAGTTTCGTCGTGCTCTATGGTCCTTACCGAGACACGATTGTACGCGCGCAGACCCGTAGCCAGGGTGGGCTCTGTGGTTTTTACCGAGACACACAGCCAGGAACCCCTATCCCGACCAACCTAGTTAAAGCAGACAATAGAAGAAATCCTGAGATTCCGGAAGGCGTGCTAGTACAGTCGTACTCTGTGGTATTTACCGAGACACGATTATACGAGCACAGATTCGCAGACAGGGCGTACCCTATAGTTACAACTGACACATCCAGTCGGGGTAGACGGCAGCCTCAGATTCTGGGTGTCGTACGAGCATAGTCGTACCCTATAGCTCCCATCGACCCTCGCGTGAACAACGCCTTTTATATCTATCCCTCCTGTTGTCCCCTAAAAGTCACGAGACGCGCCTTTATCCCTCGTAGGTCCCACTGTTTACAAATTTCTTGTAAAGGACCCTGAACAACCCTGAGTCATCACCCTAGCCTTAGGAACTACTTTACAACTATTTCTCATTTCCTCCGCCCCAACGCCTAGTTCTCCGAGGCTTCTCTGTTCCGACGTAGGGCGTGGCCCGAGTCTGATCCTTCCTAAGAAACCTTTCCCATATTCCCAGATGTGAAACGAAACGTCGCTGTACGCGGGAAAGCCTAAGGCTGGCACGACATCCGCGGACTGTAACCCTCCATCCAGTAGTACACCCTTCCCTGTTGGCTTAGCGAGGTCACGTCGTCACTCGCCTGTCCGTTCGGAATTGTGGACCACGGTGTTTAACTCCGCCCCCACGCCACACGAGCCCCGTCAAGACCTCGCCACGTGAGTTACCCCGATCTGTCTCTGAGGCCCACTTATACAAATTTGCTGTATGCGTGGACTGGGCCCTGGGAGACTGAGATATGTACCCCAGCTGAGATCACTTCCTTACAGGAGAAACAATCCGTTTGAGAAAGTCAAGTACTATTGGCTAAAAACTGTCACATACGGGACAACAGCTGGTCCGTCTCTGGCAACCAAATGTCTTGATAACTTGGCAATACAAAACTAGGACAGACTACCAGTAGGACCATCAACATTAAAGAATGATTGCTACGTCGACGACTGCCTTACTAAGGCAAATACGATTCCAGAAGCGATCCAAGTGCAACAAGAACTCACAAAGATATTGTCACCTCGCGAATTTAAACTCCGCAAATGGTGCTCCAACAATGAGCAACTTCTTCAAGGAATCCCCAAGGAGGACATTGTAAGCGATGTCAAACTGGGAGAGACACTAGCTCACTACAGCGTGAAAACTCTAGGTCTTATCTGGATGCCAAAGAAGGATAAACTACGCGGAAGAACCCATAAAAGCCAAGCTGCACGCATAAAAAAACGAGTGGTATGCTCCGAGCTAGCACAAGTCTTTGACCCATTAGGAATTTTTGCACCGGTGGTGGTCTAGGCCAAGATCTTCATGCAACAACTTTGGGAGTTAAAGCTGGACCGGGCTGACGAATTACCGCTACAGCTCCAACACGAATGGAAAAACCACCGTGAAGACCTACAAGCATTGAATTCCCCGGCATATATATGACAGCAAGGTTCCAGTTACCCAAGAACTACACACTTAATATAGGCACGCGCTACATACAAAAACAACCAAGTGTCAGTACGACTGCTCTGCTCCAAGTAACGTGTGGCACCGACAGCCAAGGAATCAATACCACGGTTAGAACTTTGCGCTGCAGTCCTTGGTGCCGAACTCACACACTGAGTACGACAGATCATCATATAGACATCAACACGGTTTCAGGATGTTTTTGGACTGACTCCACCATTGTGCTGTCCTAAATAAACGCACCGGCATCGACATACCATACGTTTGTAGCAAATCGAATAGCCAAAATACAAGCATTGTCTAACCAACTACAATGGCGTCACGTTTCATCGAACAATAACTCAGCCGATGTACTGTCAAGAGGAATTGCAGCAAGCACATTAGCAGATCACAATCTGTGGTCCCGAGACAAATGGCCAACTGCAACAATCACCACTAATCTCGAGAGAAAGGCGAAGCATGTTACCTTACCAATCACACCCAGCGCACTTGGAGAAGAACTATACACATGCAGGCATAGCAACTCATTTCACAAGCTTCAACGCATTGTAGCATACATGTTACGCTTTTGCTACAAGACCAAGAGAGCGGCTGCAACGAGACTCTGCACAGGAGAACTGAATAGTGCTCGCGATATAATCTTGCGAACTATCCAACTAGTCGAGTTTACCGCAGACTTAAGGCAGTTACAACGCTACAAGACTGTGGACAAAAAAAGCTCGATCATATTGTTATCTCCCATACTAGGAGAAGATGGGCTCATCCGAGTTGGCGGTAGACTAGAAGAAGCTCTACTTCCGTACAACGCTAAACATCCAATTCTACTACCATATAATGATCAGATAGTCAAAATGATTATGCGAGAACTCCATGAGGAGAACATGCATTGCGGTGCCCAAGCCCTAAGGACAATTGCAAGACAACAGTATTGGATCATCAACGACAAAACGATGGCTAGAAACATCATTCACAGCTGTGTTAGATGCACCAGAGCCAGACCAAGGCTAATGAACCAGATTATGGGCAATCTTTCAGCACAAAGAGTCACAAAAGCCCGCCCATTTCTTAATGCAGGCGTTGACTACTGTGGACCGATTGCGATCCACCATAAGATCCGAGGAAAAAGGCAAGACAAGGCATACATCGCTGTTCTGCTGCTTTTCCACAAAGGCAGTGCCCCTAGAATTTGTGAGCGACCTAACCACAGATGCATTCTTGGCAGCTCTCCGTCGATTCTTCAGCAGGCGTGGGAAATGCCACACTATTCATTGCGACAATGCAACTAACTTCATATGTGCAAACAATCAGCTAAAGGAATTAAAAGAAGCCATCTTCAGCGAAAAGGCCCATGAGCTTATAACGAATCACTGCAACAAAAGACAAGTGGACTTCAAATTCATTCCTCCCCGGGCCCCATCGTTTGGAGGCCTTTGGGAAGCTGTGGCTAAATCAGCAAAAAAGCTGCTGATCACAACCACAAAGACAGCATCCTTGACATTTGAGGAACTAAACACAGTAATTATTGAAATTGAAGCCATTCTCAATTCTCGACCCATTACTCCAATGTCAAACGATCCAACTGACATAACAGCGCTCACCCCAGGACACTTTGTGATTGGTGAACCATTGACAACCCCACCGGACGTCAACACTGAGCATCAAGAAAAAACACTGGTAAGGCGCTGGTAATTGGTCTAACGCTTAAAATATTCATTCTGGAAACAATGGTCTATGGAATACCTCCAAAAACTACAAAAATGGCACAAGTGGAAAACCGCTTCACCAAACATGCCCGAAGGACTACTTCTTTTGGTGAAGGAAGACAACCTTCCAGGAATGAAGTGGCCAATGGGTCGCATCACTAAGACCTATCCTAGACAAGACAACCATGTCCGAGTAGTTGATGTTAAAACAGCATCAGGCGTATACAAGCGCTCCATCACTCGTTTAGCGCCGTTATTTCCAGAAGACGTGGCGATCAAACGCTCCAACACCGTCATCAACGACATGGCAAGGCCTGATGAGCCACCACCACAGCGCAGAAAGGCAGTTGCACCTTCACTAATATCAACATTGCTAGTGATGCTTCTCATGCTTCCATTAGCGTTGTCACAGTCAATAAATATGACACAATTCGCGACCAAACCTGGAATATTCTATGAGAAAATTGGAACCTCAAGAATGACAACGTCTGAATGGACCATGATCATATACTATGACTTGGATCCATATTGGAAAGATATGCAAGTAATGTCCACCGGAATGTCCGAACTAAGACACATGTGCCCGGAACTAAAAAATGTTCCAGAGTGCAATTCCATATTTCAACATTTTCAACATTTTTACAATGAGCTACAAACAGGAAATATGTTAATCAAAACCTCTCGACAACGCCGATCACCGCTTGATATAGTAGGAAACGTGGCAAATAATTTGCTCGGTGTTCTTAACTCAAAATACGCTGAGAAAATGGCCGAAGTAATCGAAAAGGTAAAAACAAACGAAGACTTTCTACTACATTACTGCGAAATCAAACCTCGATTGTCGACTCCACAATCAATAACGTCTATAAAGATAAGTCAGGTGTTGGAACGGCCAGTGGCTACCATCAACAGAGAAGGAGGAACATATCACTGCGATCATCTCACTCAGGCATACCTAGGACTCACAGCACAATGAACTCTGTTGACAACGAGTCTTCAACGCATGCAGTGCGATAACGCTGATGTACTAATCGGTATTCACCATCGGACAATAAGCCCTACGCTAGTTTCTCCTGAAAAATTAAGAGGTCAACTAGACCAAATACGGGATCATTTGCCAGCAACCGAACAAATGTATTTTTTCAACACAACAATGAGACTTCAAGCAGTCTGCAACGGATCTCCATCAGCCATACAGTTGGAAAGAACTGGCTTACTTTCGCTATCTCCTTGATGTACTGCTCGCAACACAGAAATTAGCATCAGCACCTTCAGCACTACAAACAGTGAGGTAAAATCAATCTACACTCGATATGGAGACATTAGTTCAGCGGTGACATCTCCTCCACCACCAATGGTACACCTGCAGAACTATCTTAAGACTACCTTCAAGAACTTGATGATCTACGCCAGCAACTAGCAGCAATCAATCCTCAAGAGCTGCCCCACCATATCACCGCAGTGAAGCACCAGCAAATTGCTGCCTATGCTGCCATAGCCATGTCAATTCTATTGATTATTGGCTACATTGTCCGGAAGAAGTATCAATCATGGAAGCCACGGACAGCAACCCAAGAACGGCGTGGATCTTCAGCTCCTACCCCAAGGTCACGCCAATTTTCCATCCACTTAGGCGATGGTTGAACACCAGTTCAACGGCCGGGAGAATGTTCAGTCGGAGAATTATACATAAGCAACACTATTACACAAATATATTTATCCAGTCGAAGAATTATGCATAAGCATTATTATATATGACGCTTTCATACATACATACATACATATTATGTAATACACATGACACTTTTACAAAAACAAATAAATCACAAAAATATCACGACTCAGCATTATAGCTGAGTCAACAACAAACCGCCCCGGCAGCGAATTCTGCTGAAAAAGCGATCATTCCTCAGAGGCCAACAACACTGGTGCAGTTGCTGACCATCACAATTGCCCAATTTGCACACCAGCCAATAAAATCATATTAAATCAATATTAATTTCACCTTAATTATTATTTTACCATTTTACCATATTCTTATTAAATCAGCACTTTTTGTACCTTTTGGTACCTATAAATAGAGTTAAGTATTGTTAAATAAAATCAGTATCAGAAACAGTACCAAAACTGCCTGTCACTCAATTCTCACTGCAATCATCAGAGGCTGTCGCTGTGTCTTCAGACCCTCAATTGCGCACCGCAGGATACCCTCTCCGCAGTCCAACTGGTTCAAGTTCTAGTTGCGACGACCTATGTAACTGTAGTCGGTTTATGTACCGTATACAACCCAGCTTCATACACGCACACACACACATTAACAACATTTTAAGTCGTATTTTCACAAATTTTGCATATATAAAAGAATTTGATATTGGATTCGATGATTTTTATTCAGTATTTTAGTTTCTTGCTGATTTCGGAGCCTGCCCGAGGCCATTAAACCGATTTATTATTATTATTATTATTATTATTACTATTATTATTATTATTATTATAATTTTAAGAGATAGAGAAGTTTACAAAACTTAACTAACTTAGGGGGGTTAGCGCTGGCTGCAAGGCCTTCGGCTGTGTTGTTTGACATATTTTTAGAAACAGTAGGATTTTTTTGTATATTATCTGGGTTGAGATTGCTAAGAAGGCTTAAGGGGCTTGTGTTGCTGAATATAGACTGCTTGATGTGGGTGAGTCCAGCTCTCACCCACATCAAGCAGTCTATATTTATATGAATTTATATGAATTTAGTAGGTGGAATATGGTAGTGTTGTGATCTTGGTAAAAAGGGCAGGCTGGTGGTTGGTTACGGTTAAGGTAATGTTGATGAGTCAGTTTAGTGTGGCCTAGTCGAAGTCGGATTATTTTGGATTGATAAAGTCTGCTAAACTTTTGGTTGCAGGAGTCAAAGTAGTCACCAATGTTTGAGCTATCCAAATTTATATTTCGGTACCATTGACTGCAGTGTGTAAAGTTATGTTTTTGTATTGTTGTAAATTCAGATTTTAGATATTTATTTATGTCAGTTGAATTTATGTTTGGCGTAAAAATAAGAGGCATTTCATTAGCTGTCTTTGCAGCTTGATCGGTTAGTTCGTTCCCTGCTATGCCTGCATGACCAGGGACCCACATTATTTTTATTTTAGGGTCTAAGTATGATATTAGTGATCTGATTTTGTTGGTGTAGAAACTATTACTATTTGTATTTTGAATGGAGTCTATTGCTGCCAGAGAGTCAAAACAGATGACAAATTTTCCTCTTTGGTTTTTAAAGTGTTCGATAGATCCTAGAATGGCTATTGTTTCGGCAGTAAATACTGATGCATAAGGGGACAGAATACCATATTTTATTATGTTCGTTTCTGTTGTGATGGCGTATGAGATGGTGCTATTTATTTTTGACCCGTCTGTAAATATAAAGTGGTGTGGTTTTAAGTTGCCTTTCGTGTCTTTGTACAGTTTTTGGTATGTTCTGGGAGTGTTACAGGTTTCTTATGGATTCGGAGGGTAGTGTCAATAAGATTGGGAAGGTCCCAGGGGGGTTTATATTTAATTTGTTTTTGTGGTTTGTAGGGTAAGTTAAATCCCTTGCATAGGTTTATTTTACGGTCTATGATAGGTAGGGTTTTCTTTTTGATTTTTCGATGTTTAAAAAATTTGTAGATTGGAGTGTTTTTAGAATTAATGAGATTTTTGAATAGTTTGGCTGTTTGTAGGTCCCGTTTTAGCTCGATTCGTTTTAGTAGATTGTTTATGGGAGTGGAGAGGTATGCTCCGAGGGCTAGACGTATAGCGGTGTTAAATGGATTTTTTAATTTGTTCAGAATGCTTTAGGGTGAGTGTCCGTAAAGGAACAAACCTTATTCTATTTTGGATATGATGGTTGCTTTTGCAACGTTGATTAATGTGTATGTGTTGCAATTGAATTTGAGGCTGTATAGACATTTTAATATGTTTAGTTTGTTGTGGAGTGATGGTATAAGTGTATTTATGTGTGTATTCCATTTGTATTTGTTGTTCATGGTTATTCCTAGGATTTTCAATGAAGTTACAGTAGGGATTTAAAGGATGTTACATGTTACTTATGGTGCAGGAGCAGTTGTGTTTTTGGATGTGGAGGTGTTGGCATTTTGATAGGGGTAAGGATGCCCCTGAGTATGAGCCCCAGTTGCCAATGTCGTGTAGTAGGTAGTCTAAGTTGTAACATTTGTTTTTGTTTTTGTTGAAATTTATTATAAGAAAGAAGTCGTCGGCGTATGCGTTAATGTTAATTTCTTTATGTAGATTTATGATGTCGGACAATTTATTGTAAGCTATAAGGAACAAAATTACGGATATGTGTGATCCTTGGGAGATTCCATTGCATAAAGCACCGACGCGGACAATTATTTTTTAGTTATGCATGAAGTTTTTAACGTAATTAAACATTTTGGAACCTACTTTCCATTTCTGGAGCTGATCGATTATGCGGTGCGCTCCTACTCGATGAAAGGCTCTTGAAAAATCAAAAGTGACGAGTGAAATGTGTTTGTGTGACTTCGTTATGAGATAGTCTACGTAGAGTAGATTGTAAGAAGTCGATTTGCCTTTTTTTTTATTATTTTATTCTTTCTTTTTTGTCTAGTGTTTTTGCTAGGCAACAATTTAATGAAATGGGTCTGTAAGAAGTAATTTTTGGTTTTGTCAGTTTTTGGCTTGATAATTGTGATGACTAAACTTTTTTTGTATGCTTGTGATATGTAATTGTCGAAAATTTGATTGTATAAGTCTGTAATTCTATTTTTTGTACTGTCAGAGCTATTTTTGATCATTTGGTATGATATTCTATTTAGCCCTGGGGTAGAAAATTTAAGTGTTTGTAATGATGAAGCTAGGTCAAGAGTTGTAATGTTTTTCTCTATAGTTAGAGCACTAGCGGAAGGTATATAGTTTGCTGTGCTTTTTTTATGTTTGTTATTTCGAAACTCCTCTTAGAAGTTCCGATCGCTTGAGAGGTCAAACTGTGTTGAACGAGGATGTTCGGAATTTCGTTGCTAGCTATTGTTGTTATGTTAGTTTCTGAGTTCGAAATAGCGTGTATTTGCTTAATTGGATTAAGTCCGCAGAAGCGTCTTATATTGGCCCATATTGTGGATGAGGGGGTGGCTGGTTGAATTGTTGAGGTGAATGCGCTAGAAGCTTTTTTATACCCGGTACTCGAAGAGTAAAGGGGTATATTAGATTTGTGCAAAAAATGGATGTGTGTAACACCCAGAAGGAAGCGTTTTCGACCCCATAAAGTATATATATTCTTGATCAGCATCAATAGCCGAGTCGATATAGCTATGTCTGTCTGTCCGTCCGTCCGTCTTCATTAGCGCCTATAGCTCGAAGACTATAAAAGCTAGAGGAACACAATTTTTTATCCAGACTCCTGTCCTATCGCACTGTTACAAGTTTATTTTAAAATTTCGCCCCTTTCCCCGCTTTCCGTCCACTCTGAAAATCTGTGGCATCTGTGGCATGCACAATTTTAAAGATACGAGAAAACTAAAAACGCTGAATCGTAGAGAATGACAATATCTATCAGAGTATTGAATCTGGATCAGATCGGATCATAAATATAGTCAGAAGGAACAAATAAAATTTCAGTGGCTTTCCAAGCGCAGACTCATTCCCTCTCTATCTCGCACACAGCTGTGTATGTATATGTAGGAAGTAGATTTAGACATGTAGAAAAGACATGTGTAAAAAACGTATGTAAACCAAAATGGAAAAATCGAATATATAAAAATCTCCGAAAAGGTTCGTCTGAATTTCTTTTTTTTTGCTAAAATTTAATTTTTTTCCTTTTTGCGGACATGTAATGAATTACAACAAGCTCACATACATATATACTGACTGAGTACCGGGTCACAACGTTCCCCTCGTTTTTATAATATAACTTATAATGATTACGGTCCCTGCTATTAGTAATAGATGCACGAACTGAAAAGTTAAAAGTATTCGCGGTAATACATAGTAAGTCGGCTAATCAACTCACTGCAATAAATATTGTTATAACGCAGACTTTGGACTTTTTAGAAATACGTTTAAAAGTTATGGGGAAGTAGCCTATTATTGTATTCGGCTATTATGGAAAGTTAGACTAAAATGGACAAACAAGATTTAATGCTTGTTTCTGTGGTTGATATCTGTCTTCCAGACATAAGGCTGCATGTACAAAGTGTTTGGATATGATTCATAGCCGCATTTGTCAGGTTTTTAGAACTGCAAAGTTCAATACAACCAGATGTATGATACATTAGTAATGTAAAAAAAAAAACTCTAGCTCTGAAAAAAAACGATTTTACAAAATTTCCTAAAAAAAAACCACTACGCCTAAAAAAAACCATACAGCTTAAACATTTTTAAATCCCCAAATCTATCAGAAGAAGTAATTTTTCGCCACAGCGGAAATGTTGTGATGACTAGTGTTATTAAACCTAACAATCTAACTAATCTAAGCAATACAACATTAAATAAATAATCGAAACTACCGGAACTACTATTATTTCTGAAGGAATATTAAATATAGGCTCTGATCCCACATATTTTCGGGGGTCAACCCAAAACAAAGTGCGTAATTTGTGCTGTGCAACGAAAACCAACATTTAAAAGAAAAAACGACGCAGATCACACATACATTCAAACATACGTGGAGAGCCACGCACAAAACGGAAGTATATAAAAGAAACGAGAGCAAACGTTGTGAGCCGCGGCTAAGGTCGCGGCTCTACTTTATACCCGGTAATCAGTCAGTATACATGTGAGCCAACGATTTATGTAATTTATTCTATGTTCGCAAAAAATTTAAGAATTGCCAAAAAAGGAAATTTAGAGACTAAAATAGTGTGAAACCCTTTCCACTTTTGTTTACATTTCTTTTTTACATCTTTTTTGCCTACATTTATACACCTACAAACGTTTTAACTACGACTCGTGGAGAGAGAGAGAAAATTAGTAATCTGGATACAAAAGTTCAAAACCGTTCAATATATTTTCAAAAAACAAATTATTATATTAAAAGCTTTTTTACACTGGGCGCGTTTCCTTTCGATACCGGCCAAGACGCAGAGATGCAGAATTGGCGTTTACATTGGCAGACGTGCGTCTTTGCGTCTTGAAAAGAGCTGACGAGAAAAAAAATTTTGTTGCACAAACCTAATAAAAAAAATTGATTGTGAGCAAAATACCACAAAAAGAATTAATTCTTTTATCTGCGGTGGTGCAAAATTAGGACAATCTTTTGCAACGCATGGAAGCGGGGTCATCTGCAGAGAAGTCACAATTTGTCTTGAAACTGCAATGTCTTCGACGCGTTTGGACCCTTGTAAATAATAGGGTGATAATGTTCTCTTTTCAATTAAATAATGTATTCTAAATTGCAATAGCCACGATATGGTTCATTTTGGGAGGAATATGTTGTAAACAACTCCGACGCGTTTTTTAATGACAACTTCCGCATGAAGAGGAGTACTTTCGACATTCTTTTGGGACTGTTGCCTAATCTCCGAAAACAGGATACGAATTTTCAACAGGCAATCCCTTTGGAGAAAAGGATAGCCATAGCGCTATATTGCCTGGGATCTTCTTCGGAATATCGCACAATAGGGAATCTATTCGTTGTGTCCAAAGCCATTGTGTGTAGGACTTGGAATTTTGTCGGGAAGTGACTGCTGAGCTCGCTGATGAGTATATGCCAGCAGAATTTGTAAGGAATATTTGTATATTTGTATCTTTTCCCTCATTCATAATTTTATCGCCATTTTCGATCTGCTAGTGGTAATAGTTTCGCTGATAGGCAGAAAAGTACGAAAATGTGCTGTTAAGTGCAAAAACAATCGAATATATCGAATAGACGCAACTGCGTCGGTTTCCAATATTAGAAAGAGAACAAATCGAGTGGCACTTTATCCCCCCGGCAGGACCCCACTTTGGAGGTATTTGGGAAGCTGGGGTAAAATAATTTAAGCTACGAGGAAATGGCAACCCTCTTTTGTCAAATTGAAGCTGTACTGAATTCACACCCGTTGTATACCGCTTCAAATGATATTGACGATTTGGATGTATTAACACCAGGTCATTTTATTATTGGAAGGCCAATATTCGGCACTGTAAGGAAGTTCCTGTCTCAGGCCGGGGTACAGCCTCTCAGTCTGTCCAGGGCCCGATCTTCCATACAGCAAATTTGTATTTTTCAGACCAAAGAGAGGGATCGGGGCGTGTGCCAGGTGCGGGGTTCGCGCTGACCGAGGGGGGGAAAACCCGAGTGCGAAGGGATCGCGCGGGTGAGGGTCACCCAGCGACACACGTGACTCGCCTAGTATAGATTTCCCTAGGTTAGGTTTGCAGGGGCGTGGGAGGGGTGTATCCTCCACGGTGACCGGTCGTAGCACGGGCGGCCTGGCTGTGGCCGCCGGCAGAAAAAAACACGTGTTGTGGGGCCGTGGTCCCGGGGGGGGGTAGGGTGTGTTCAGCACCTCGTGGCGCGTGCGGAGGCGGGGCGCATGGCTCGGGGGGGGGGCTCGGTGTACGGGGGGGCGGAGCACGTGGTGTCGACTGTACCATCAACGGGGAAGGCTAGGTTAAGGAGGGAAACCAAGGGGGAAGGGGGAGCGTCAGGTTCGCAAATTCGTGGCGTCCGCGTACAAACTTGCTCGCTGGCGTCCCCAAGGATAGGGAAGGGGGGTGTTCTACAGGAGGAGTTTTCTACTAGGAGGGGGAGAGCTCAGTTCGTGGAAGCCGTGGCATCCGCGTACAACTCCACTGGCTGAGGTCCCAGGCATGCAAATGGAATATTTTAATGGTACAATGACAGAGGGGAAGGGGTGAAAACAATCGGGCGTCGAATATTGGCGGTGGTTCATGGGCAAAGGTCATAGATATGTGAATAATTGATGTTTGGTTTAATTCATTGATTTATTGTCTGCCTGCTTATCTATCTATACATATGTGTGTGAAAATCTAATCCCTACATCGCACCTATCTCCCTCTCACTCGCTTACGCCAGGCCAGCTTACCCCTCTTGCTCCGTAGAGCTCTGGTCCATCATCTTTTTCTCGGCGGCTGCTGCTCCTCGCTGGTCCAGAAAAATGGCGGACCTCGTGCTGTCCGCTTTGGGTTTTCGGTGTTTTAATTTTTCCCGCACTCACGACTGCCCTTGGTAGAGGCTCGATTTTCACTCCCGATCTCCATCATTTTTGGCAGCCGGCTCAGCCAGCCGTTCGAGCCTCTCCTCGGGGTCGTGCGTGGGCGCTATTGGCGCAGCTTTCGCTCTCCATGATTTTGGCAGCTGGCTCAGCCAGCCGTTCGAGCCTCTGCTCCCAGCTTCTGCCGCGACCCGGCGCTTTTGTCGCGTGCCTTTTGCTCGCTCTCTTTGGGTCGTGCGTGGCTTGCTTCGGCATGTGAGGGTGGGTTTTGCATTTGTCTTCGCTCCGTGTCTCTGCTGCTGGTCTCTGCCGTGATCTCTGCTCTGATCTCTGCTCTCTGCTCCGGTGTCTGCTGTCGGTCTCTGCCGTTATCTCTGCTCTGCTCTCTGCTCTCTGCTCCGGTGTCTGCTGCTGGTCTCTGCTCCAGCCTCTGCCGCTACGTTTGCTGCCAGTGATGCTCTCTGCTGGTCTCTGCCAGTGCTGCGCTCCCTTAAATAATACTTCCTTTTTCGTTCTCTTACTCTATATTTATGTTATTTGGATTAAGGCTTAATAGTTAGTGAACAAAAGGGGGAAGAAATTAAAAATAAAAATATTCTTGGCAGGCTCCAGCCTGGTCTGTATCTCTTCGCCTCCCGGACGAATGTTGCTCCTTGTTGGCCTACGTCGTTGTGAAGGGGTATGCTCCTTCACAGCACATTGAAACAGTGTCAGATGAAAGAATTGGAAATCTGGATAGGTGGAAATTAATTCAAAAATTTAAGAGAAACTTCTGGATTAAATGGAAAGAAGATTATTTACACACTCTTCAACAAAGAAATAAATGGAAAATAGGAATGCAGAAAATTAAAAAAGGACAGATAGTTTTAATAAAAGATGAAAACTGTCATCCAGCTAGATGGCCGTTGGGGAAAATAGAAGAAATACATAAAGGTAGGGACGATAGAGTCAGAGTAGTCACCATCAAACATCAGGATGGGTCGATTAAAAGACCGTCCATTAGCTGGAATTGAGTCTGAAGAAAAGAACTCAGAAACGCCTCCAAAAGAAGCAAGAATTACTCGCGGTAGACCTCGAATACCCAAACTAGGACTCATGGCAGTAATGTTAATGCTTATGTTATTTTGCCAAATAACAAATGCAAGCATAGCTGCCAGAGGAAAAGAGAAGTGGTCAATTGAAAAAATGAACAGCTCCACTTCAATATATTTGGACCCGATGGGAGACGTATAAAAGTCGCCTCATCTTGGGATCTAATAGTTTATTATAATATGGACCCGTATTTTCAAATGATAAAAAAGGGAAAAGAATTAATTGGGAAAATGAGAGTAGTGTGCGGTAAACTTTACACTTTTGAAGAGCAATGCAACAATGTTTTAGATAACACTGACAGACAAATTGCAGATCTAGAAAACAAAAAAAAATTTGTATGACTCAAGATAACAAAGAAAGAAACGAGCACCCCTCGAGTTTATGGGCTCCCTTTATCATATATTGTGCGGAATAATGGACGCCGAAGATAGGGAAACTTTGGAAGGAAATATGAAAAATTTATTAGAAAACCAACATAATATAGACGATTTAATTAAAAGGCAAACGTCAGTAGTAGAGTCAACGGTAAATATTCTCAAAAGGACTACCGAGGAAATAAACGTAAATTTTAGAAGGATGAGCACTAGAATAGAAAACATAACGGAAGCGTTAAAAGAAAGTTACTATGTATACAAAGAATCTATAAACTTCTTTATGGTAATAAAGAAACTAAGTTCATTGATTGATGAATGCGAGAAAACCCAAGCAGGAGTAATAAGTCTACTGATAGATATTAATAATGGTAGACTGAATCCAAATATTTTAAAACCTATGCAGTTAAAAGCAGAGATATCAAAAAGAAAGGATAGGTTATTAGCAACATTAGTTCTTCCAGGAAAAAGAACAGATTCATTTTGAATGTGAAGATTCCACTGTTTGGTAGACACCCATCCCATTTGTTTAGGATTATTCCAATGCCAGTTGAGCATGAAAGGTCAAGGCAGATTTTAATGCAAAAAAGAAATTTATACCCTATTAGCCGCGAAAGTGATTTTCGTGGATTACAAATTAATTTGGAATGTGAAGATTCCACTGTTTGGTAGACATCCATCCCATTTGTTTAGGATTATTACAATGCCAGTTGAGCATGAAAGGGAATTGGTCAAGGCAGAGTTGAGCTCTAGGTACTGCTTAGTATATAACTTCGAAATTGATTCCTAACATTCGATGACTGAAGCTACTTTAAACAAAGGTCAAAAATGGCAAGCAAATAAAAGGGTATGTGAAGGTAATTGGCATTGGAACAGCGCGAATGATAATTCTTGTGAGATAACTCCATTCAAACCAAATAGTCTTTCAAATTGTGTTTATAGAAAGATATCAGAGACAAGGTCATTTTGGGTCGAAATTGAAAAGAAAGGTTGTTGGCTCTTAAAAGTTCCAGTCAACACTAATGCTAGAATTCAATGTAGTAATTCAAATCAAGAGTTAATTGATCTCCCTCAACAAGGAATTTTAACAATAATAAATGGTTGTACTGTGCGAACCGATGATAAAATATTAGTACCTTATCATTGTCTTCATACAGCAACCTACAAGACAATTTCATCCTCTTATATAAGTAATATAAATAAGATACCAAAAATTGTTTGAAATCCTTTGAATGTACCATTAATTAACCATAATGAAGAAATTGATAAGTTGAAAAACGAGTTAAAATTGTTAAGAGAAGGTCATCATGAATTAAAAGGACTTAAGTTCCATTATGTATCTGGACATGCAGACTTGATTATCGGAATAATAATGGTGTTAATATTAATAATCTATGCCATAAGAAGAATTAAGGTAGCGCGAAGACGGCAAACAATAGCACTTCCCTATCCACTATAATTTACTTTAAAATGATCATTGGTAATTGCAATTATAACTATAAAGAAAATATATACAAATGTAAAATAAAAAAAGAAAACCATGCCACTTCCGGCCCCTTTGCAGAATGCTCAAGCAGAACATAATTATTGTTTCACACTTAACTGATCTATATATAACTGAGGAACGTACATAAAATAAGTAATTTATGACTGCTAGGGTGTGTGTTCATAAAACTTGAACAGGAACCGACAAAGGCCAACCAATAAACAATACAGTCCACTTGAAGGAGGCCACTTGAGAAAAAGGACACATAGAGTTCGACCATAAAATCATATACATGGGCACGTCGAACCCAAATCTATTAACAGATGTTGTTTGCATGTAGTAGGTGTCATTAGAAGGGATGAGCGTGGGAACAAGTGCTGCACATCCCTCCTTTTCTTAGCGTTGGTCTTAGTTTTAATTACCTTATATTTTCCTATATATAGTGCATAAGTTTTGAAAATAGAACAGTTCGAATTTACAACTCAACTCGCAAGTGTTTCGACTTTTCTTTAAGGTCTTAAAATTAGATTTGTGCCAAAAGTGGATGTGTATAACACCCAGAAGGAAGCGTTTCCGACCCCATAAACTATATATATTCTTGATCAGCATCAATAGCCGAGTCGATATAGCTATGTCTGTCTGTCCGTCCGTCTGTCCGTCTTCATGAGCGCCTATATCTCAGATCTATAATCCAGACTCCTGTCCTATCACACTGTTACAAGTGTATTTCAAAATTTTTCCCCGCCCCCTTCCGCCCACTCCAAGGACGAAAATCTGTGGCATGCACAATTTTAAAGATACGAGAAAACTAAAAACGCAGAATCGTAGAGAATGACAATATCTATCAGAGTGTTGAATCTGGATCAGATCGAATCATAAATATAGCCACAATGAAGAAATCCATTTCGAAATGCTCTCGTTCCCTCTCGCTCTCTCTCACACACAGGGGTGGGCGCTGTGCCCATTCGTCCAGATGAGCGCCTAGATCTCAGAGCCTATAAGAGCTAGAGCCACCAAACTCTCTATCCATGCTCCTGTGATATCACTTCAGTACAAGTGTATTTCAAAATTTTGCCACGCCCCCTTCCGCCCCCACAAAAGACGAAAATCTACAATTTTGAAGATACGGGAAAACCAAAAACGCAGAATCATAGAAAATTGCCATATCTGTCAGAGTATTGAATCTGGATCAGATCGGATCATAAATATAGTCAGAAGGAACAAATGAAATTTCAGTGGCCTTCCAAGCGCACTCATTCCCTCTCTCTATCGCACACAGCCGTGTATGTATATGTAGGATGTAGATAAAGACATGTAGAAAAGACAGATCTAAAAAACTTATGTAAGCAAAAATGGAAATAATATATATAAATCTCCGAAAAGGTTGACCTAATTTTTTTTTTCTTTTTTGGCTAAAACTAAATTTATCCTTTTTGCGAACATGTAATAATGTAATTTATTACAAGCTCACATACATATACATATACTGACTGAGTACCGGGTGTTCGGAGCAGAACGACAAATAATCATTTTAAAGTAAATGCCATCGAGCATCACTGTTTGGATTTGTTTGCTATTATCTAATACATGTAATATCTCTCTCGTCATAAGCTCCCTCCCCGCTAAAGCTTGCGCTCTCGTTTTGCGTTTTGTCTGATCAGAGCTTTCGGCTGCTGCTGCAGCCGGGCCTCTCTGCTTAGGGTTAGTGCAGCTCCGATCACCAAACACAATAAACATACATTGTATTCTAAAATAACCTATCGTGCGATTTTTAATATAAACCTAGGTGATACTTTGATATCTTCCTCTAAACACCGGGTATAAAGTAGAGCCGCGGCGGTAGACGCGGCTCACAACGTTCCCCCTCGTTTTTTATTTTTTTTTATCTCAAATCTAAATTTGTCATTTAGGCGTCTAAAGTTAATAATGTTTTCCAAATTGATGTTGCGGTTTAATGTTTTCCAGGAAACTTGTTTTTCTTGCCACAATTGGTTGAGGTTTTTGTTCCACCAAGGAACCTTATAGGGTTTTATATTTTGTGAGATTTGTGGGATGGAGAGATTTGCGCTGTGTTGGATGATTTTGTTGATTTGGACGGCTTTTTTGTTTACGTTTTGAGATACTTGGAATTTTGAGCTTATACTATCAGTAATTGTGTCATATTGTTCCCAATTGGCTTCTTTCAGTTTGAAAAAGGGTCTGCCAAACTTTTGTTTATACTACATTTAGTAGTATAAGTTGTGCATTGTCAATAAATTTTCGTATTTTGCCTCTTGTGTTTGTTGTTTGGGAGCCCCAAAATGGAGCCATCCATTAAAGTCTCTCGTCATTAGTGAAGGTGTTTGTTGGGTGCTAAGCGTGCTTTTGAGAATCTGTTTTTTAACGGTTTTGTTTGGTTAGATATATGTCGAGAATATAATTAGACTTTGTTTAGATTGTATATTGATTGCTAGTGCTTCTAGATTGTTTGGAAGGTTCAGGTTAGTAAACTGAATTGATTTATGTAGTAGAATCGCTACGCCGCCAAATCTGTTGGTGGCTATATTTGTTAATAGTATGTAGTTAATTGGGATTGGCATATTTAGACGTTAATATGCAATGACAGCACCAAAAAGTGGCCCATGAGACACCAGCCGAATGCTGTTACGCGCGAATCCCAGGCCGGAACGCAACCGACCGAGGGGTGCTGCCGCATGACGCGCGACTCGTTAACCGAACCGATCGCGATCATGCAGGAAAGATAGAGGTTAGACTTTTATTCGAGGAAAATTAGAACTAATCTGACTAAAGGAGCTAAGCATGCACTAAAACTATCGTACACTTACAATTTCTAATTACGGGAAAGGTATGTGAGTAATAGTGTTTTAAGAAGAGGAACGGAAATAGTTGTAGATATGATATGGTAGAGGGAATTATAATCCGAGCATAAAACTCTAAAAGGTTCATGCAAGGATACATTCATGAACAACGGTATATAGTTTCTAGTGTTTCTAACAGGAATAGTGAAGTTTATGCGGCTCAACAAGTAAGGGCTATCTACGTCAGCCTTGATCAAGTTGTGCAAAAAAATCACACCAAGCATTTTTCTACGGTTAACTAAGGATGGAAGGTTTATTAAAAGCAATCTACTAGAGTAAGACGGCAGTCTCACACTTGCATCCCAGTTGAGGCCGCGTAGAACGAAAATTGAAAAGTTTTTCTGGACTGAAATTATACGGTCCTGGTGCACTTAGTACTGAGGGCACCATACACAAGAACCACATTCTAAAATCGGACGAACAAGCGATACATAGAGAGTCTTTGTTATATAGGGGTCGTCAAATTCCTTTGACCACCTCTTTATAAACCCAAGCACTCCCATGGCCTTATTTACTATGGTAGAAATGTGTTCAGAAAACTTTAACTTGGGATCTAAAAGAACACCAAGATCATCAACTAGGGTAATTCTCTCAAGAGAACCCCCGCCTAGGGCGTACGGAGCCAGAAAGGCGCTGATCTAATCCCTACATCGCACCTATCTCCCTCTCACTCGCTTACGCCAGGCCAGCTTACCCCTCTTGCTCCGTAGAGCTCTGGTCCATCATCTTTTTCTCGGCGGCTGCTGCTCCTCGCTGGTCCAGAAAAATGGCGGACCTCGTGCTGTCCGCTTTGGGTTTTCGGTGTTTTAATTTTTCCCGCACTCACGACTGCCCTTGGTAGAGGCTCGATTTTCACTCCCGATCTCCATCATTTTTGGCAGCCGGCTCAGCCAGCCGTTCGAGCCTCTGCTCCCAGCTTCTGCCGCGACCCGGCGCTTTTGTCGCGTGCCTTTTCTCTCGCTCTCCTTGGGTGCTTTCGGCGCAGCTTTCGCTCTCCTCGGGGTCGTGCGTGGGCGCTATTGGCGCAGCTTTCGCTCTCCATGATTTTGGCAGCTGGCTCAGCCAGCCGTTCGAGCCTCTGCTCCCAGCTTCTGCCGCGACCCGGCGCTTTTGTCGCGTGCCTTTTGCTCGCTCTCTTTGGGTCGTGCGTGGCTTGCTTCGGCATGTGAGGGTGGGTTTTGCATTTGTCTTCGCTCCGTGTCTCTGCTGCTGGTCTCTGCCGTGATCTCTGCTCTGATCTCTGCTCTCTGCTCCGGTGTCTGCTGTCGGTCTCTGCCGTTATCTCTGCTCTGCTCTCTGCTCTCTGCTCCGGTGTCTGCTGCTGGTCTCTGCTCCAGCCTCTGCCGCTACGTTTGCTGCCAGTGATGCTCTCTGCTGGTCTCTGCCAGTGCTGCGCTCCCTTAAATAATACTTCCTTTTTCGTTCTCTTACTCTATATTTATGTTATTTGGATTAAGGCTTAATAGTTAGTGAACAAAAGGGGGAAGAAATTAAAAATAAAAATATTCTTGGCAGGCTCCAGCCTGGTCTGTATCTCTTCGCCTCCCGGACGAATGTTGCTCCTTGTTGGCCTACGTCGTTGTGAAGGGGTATGCTCCTTCACAGCACATTGAAACAGTGTCAGATGAAAGAATTGGAAATCTGGATAGGTGGAAATTAATTCAAAAATTTAAGAGAAACTTCTGGATTAAATGGAAAGAAGATTATTTACACACTCTTCAACAAAGAAATAAATGGAAAATAGGAATGCAGAAAATTAAAAAAGGACAGATAGTTTTAATAAAAGATGAAAACTGTCATCCAGCTAGATGGCCGTTGGGGAAAATAGAAGAAATACATAAAGGTAGGGACGATAGAGTCAGAGTAGTCACCATCAAACATCAGGATGGGTCGATTAAAAGACCGTCCATTAGCTGGAATTGAGTCTGAAGAAAAGAACTCAGAAACGCCTCCAAAAGAAGCAAGAATTACTCGCGGTAGACCTCGAATACCCAAACTAGGACTCATGGCAGTAATGTTAATGCTTATGTTATTTTGCCAAATAACAAATGCAAGCATAGCTGCCAGAGGAAAAGAGAAGTGGTCAATTGAAAAAATGAACAGCTCCACTTCAATATATTTGGACCCGATGGGAGACGTATAAAAGTCGCCTCATCTTGGGATCTAATAGTTTATTATAATATGGACCCGTATTTTCAAATGATAAAAAAGGGAAAAGAATTAATTGGGAAAATGAGAGTAGTGTGCGGTAAACTTTACACTTTTGAAGAGCAATGCAACAATGTTTTAGATAACACTGACAGACAAATTGCAGATCTAGAAAACAAAAAAAAATTTGTATGACTCAAGATAACAAAGAAAGAAACGAGCACCCCTCGAGTTTATGGGCTCCCTTTATCATATATTGTGCGGAATAATGGACGCCGAAGATAGGGAAACTTTGGAAGGAAATATGAAAAATTTATTAGAAAACCAACATAATATAGACGATTTAATTAAAAGGCAAACGTCAGTAGTAGAGTCAACGGTAAATATTCTCAAAAGGACTACCGAGGAAATAAACGTAAATTTTAGAAGTATGAGCACTAGAATAGAAAACATAACGGAAGCGTTAAAAGAAAGTTACTATGTATACAAAAAATCTATAAACTTCTTTATGGTAATAAAGAAACTAAGTTCATTGATTGATGAATGCGAGAAAACCCAAGCAGGAGTAATAAGTCTACTGATAGATATTAATAATGGTAGACTGAATCCAAATATTTTAAAACCTATGCAGTTAAAAGCAGAGATATCAAAAAGAAAGGATAGGTTATTAGCAACATTAGTTCTTCCAGGAAAAAGAACAGATTCATTTTGAATGTGAAGATTCCACTGTTTGGTAGACACCCATCCCATTTGTTTAGGATTATTCCAATGCCAGTTGAGCATGAAAGGTCAAGGCAGATTTTAATGCAAAAGAGAAATTTATACCCTATTAGCCGCGAAAGTGATTTTCGTGGATTACAAATTAATTTGGAATGTGAAGATTCCACTGTTTGGTAGACATCCATCCCATTTGTTTAGGATTATTACAATGCCAGTTGAGCATGAAAGGGAATTGGTCAAGGCAGAGTTGAGCTCTAGGTACTGCTTAGTATATAACTTCGAAATTGATTCCTATCATTCGATGACTGAAGCTACTTTAAACAAAGGTCAAAAATGGCAAGCAAATAAAAGGGTATGTGAAGGTAATTGGCATTGGAACAGCGCGAATGATAATTCTTGTGAGATAACTCCATTCAAACCAAATAGTCTTTCAAATTGTGTTTATAGAAAGATATCAGAGACAAGGTAATTTTGGGTCGAAATTGAAAAGAAAGGTTGTTGGCTCTTAAAAGTTCCAGTCAACACTAATGCTAGAATTCAATGTAGTAATTCAAATCAAGAGTTAATTGATCTCCCTCAACAAGGAATTTTAACAATAATAAATGGTTGTACTGTGCGAACCGATGATAAAATATTAGTACCTTATCATTGTCTTCATACAGCAACCTACAAGACAATTTCATCCTCTTATATAAGTAATATAAATAAGATACCAAAAATTGTTTGAAATCCTTTGAATGTACCATTAATTAACCATAATGAAGAAATTGATAAGTTGAAAAACGAGTTAAAATTGTTAAGAGAAGGTCATCATGAATTAAAAGGACTTAAGTTCCATTATGTATCTGGACATGCAGACTTGATTATCGGAATAATAATGGTGTTAATATTAATAATCTATGCCATAAGAAGAATTAAGGTAGCGCGAAGACGGCAAACAATAGCACTTCCCTATCCACTATAATTTACTTTAAAATGATCATTGGAAATTGCAATTATAACTATAAAGAAAATATATACAAATGTAAAATAAAAAAAGAAAACCATGCCACTTCCGGCCCCTTTGCAGAATGCTCAAGCAGAACATAATTATTGTTTCACACTTAACTGATCTATATATAACTGAGGAACGTACATAAAATAAGTAATTTATGACTGCTAGGGTGTGTGTTCATAAAACTTGAACAGGAACCGACAAAGGCCAACCAATAAACAATACAGTCCACTTGAAGGAGGCCACTTGAGAAAAAGGACACATAGAGTTCGACCATAAAATCATATACATGGGCACGTCGAACCCAAATCTATTAACAGATGTTGTTTGCATGTAGTAGGTGTCATTAGAAGGGATGAGCGTGGGAACAAGTGCTGCACATCCCTCCTTTTCTTAGCGTTGGTCTTAGTTTTAATTACCTTATATTTTCCTATATATAGTGCATAAGTTTTGAAAATAGAACAGTTCGAATTTACAACTCAACTCGCAAGTGTTTCGACTTTTCTTTAAGGTCTTAAAATTAGATTTGTGCCAAAAGTGGATGTGTATAACACCCAGAAGGAAGCGTTTCCGACCCCATAAACTATATATATTCTTGATCAGCATCAATAGCCGAGTCGATATAGCTATGTCTGTCTGTCCGTCCGTCTGTCCGTCTTCATGAGCGCCTATATCTCAGATCTATAATCCAGACTCCTGTCCTATCACACTGTTACAAGTGTATTTCAAAATTTTTCCCCGCCCCCTTCCGCCCACTCCAAGGACGAAAATCTGTGGCATGCACAATTTTAAAGATACGAGAAAACTAAAAACGCAGAATCGTAGAGAATGACAATATCTATCAGAGTGTTGAATCTGGATCAGATCGAATCATAAATATAGCCACAATGAAGAAATCCATTTCGAAATGCTCTCGTTCCCTCTCGCTCTCTCTCACACACAGGGGTGGGCGCTGTGCCCATTCGTCCAGATGAGCGCCTAGATCTCAGAGCCTATAAGAGCTAGAGCCACCAAACTCTCTATCCATGCTCCTGTGATATCACTTCAGTACAAGTGTATTTCAAAATTTTGCCACGCCCCCTTCCGCCCCCACAAAAGACGAAAATCTACAATTTTGAAGATACGGGAAAACCAAAAACGCAGAATCATAGAAAATTGCCATATCTATCAGAGTATTGAATCTGGATCAGATCGGATCATAAATATAGTCAGAAGGAACAAATGAAATTTCAGTGGCCTTCCAAGCGCACTCATTCCCTCTCTCTATCGCACACAGCCGTGTATGTATATGTAGGATGTAGATAAAGACATGTAGAAAAGACAGATCTAAAAAACTTATGTAAGCAAAAATGGAAATAATATATATAAATCTCCGAAAAGGTTGACCTAATTTTTTTTTTCTTTTTTGGCTAAAACTAAATTTATCCTTTTTGCGAACATGTAATAATGTAATTTATTACAAGCTCACATACATATACATATACTGACTGAGTACCGGGTGTTCGGAGCAGAACGACAAATAATCATTTTAAAGTAAATGCCATCGAGCATCACTGTTTGGATTTGTTTGCTATTATCTAATACATGTAATATCTCTCTCGTCATAAGCTCCCTCCCCGCTAAAGCTTGCGCTCTCGTTTTGCCTTTTGTCTGATCAGAGCTTTCGGCTGCTGCTGCAGCCGGGCCTCTCTGCTTAGGGTTAGTGCAGCTCCGATCACCAAACACAATAAACATACATTGTATTCTAAAATAACCTATCGTGCGATTTTTAATATAAACCTAGGTGATACTTTGATATCTTCCTCTAAACACCGGGTATAAAGTAGAGCCGCGGCGGTAGACGCGGCTCACAACGTTCCCCCTCGTTTTTTATTTTTTTTTATCTCAAATCTAAATTTGTCATTTAGGCGTCTAAAGTTAATAATGTTTTCCAAATTGATGTTGCGGTTTAATGTTTTCCAGGAAACTTGTTTTTCTTGCCACAACTGGTTGAGGTTTTTGTTCCACCAAGGAACCTTATAGGGTTTTATATTTTGTGAGATTTGTGGGATGGAGAGATTTGCGCTGTGTTGGATGATTTTGTTGATTTGGACGGCTTTTTTGTTTACGTTTTGAGATACTTGGAATTTTGAGCTTATACTATCAGTAATTGTGTCATATTGTTCCCAATTGGCTTCTTTCAGTTTGAAAAAGGGTCTGCCAAACTTTTGTTTATACTACATTTAGTAGTATAAGTTGTGCATTGTCAATAAATTTTCGTATTTTGCCTCTTGTGTTTGTTGTTTGGGAGCCCCAAAATGGAGCCATCCATTAAAGTCTCTCGTCATTAGTGAAGGTGTTTGTTGGGTGCTAAGCGTGCTTTTGAGAATCTGTTTTTTAACGGTTTTGTTTGGTTAGATATATGTCGAGAATATAATTAGACTTTGTTTAGATTGTATATGGATTGCTAGTGCTTCTAGATTGTTTGGAAGGTTTAGGTTAGTAAACTGAATTGATTTATGTAGTAGAATCGCTACGCCGCCAAATCTGTTGGTGGCTATATTTGTTAATAGTATGTAGTTAATTGGGATTGGTATATTTGGACGTTAATATGCAATGACAGCACCAAAAAGTGGCCCATGAGACACCAGCCGAATGCTGTTACGCGCGAATCCCAGGCCGGAACGCAACCGACCGAGGGGTGCTGCCGCATGACGCGCGACTCGTTAACCGAACCGATCGCGATCATGCAGGAAAGATAGAGGTTAGACTTTTATTCGAGGAAAATTAGAACTAATCTGACTAAAGGAGCTAAGCATGCACTAAAACTATCGTACACTTACAATTTCTAATTACGGGAAAGGTATGTGAGTAATAGTGTTTTAAGAAGAGGAACGGAAATAGTTGTAGATATGATATGGTAGAGGGAATTATAATCCGAGCATAAAACTCTAAAAGGTTCATGCAAGGATACATTCATGAACAACGGTATATAGTTTCTAGTGTTTCTAACAGGAATAGTGAAGTTTATGCGGCTCAACAAGTAAGGGCTATCTACGTCAGCCTTGATCAAGTTGTGCAAAAAAATCACACCAAGCATTTTTCTACGGTTAACTAAGGATGGAAGGTTTATTAAATGCAATCTACTAGAGTAAGACGGCAGTCTCACACTTGCATCCCAGTTGAGGCCGCGTAGAACGAAAATTGAAAAGTTTTTCTGGACTGAAATTATACGGTCCTGGTGCACTTAGTACTGAGGGCACCATACACAAGAACCACATTCTAAAATCGGACGAAGAAGCGATACATAGAGAGTCTTTGTTATATAGGGGTCGTCAAATTCCTTTGACCACCTCTTTATAAACCCAAGCACTCCCATGGCCTTATTTACTATGGTAGAAATGTGTTCAGAAAACTTTAACTTGGGATCTAAAAGAACACCAAGATCATCAACTAGGGTAATTCTCTCAAGAGAACCCCCGCCTAGGGCGTACGGAGCCAGAAAGGCGCTGACGCGATGAAATATCATTACTTTACATTTCGAAGCATTAAGGTATAACAAATTTGCACAACACCATGGCTGAAACTATTAAGATCGGATTGCAACCTGGATTGTGATAAACCATCTTTGTACTGGACACACAGCTTAACATCATCCGCATATATAAGTACTCGTGAGTATGTTAGTACCGAAGGCAGGTTTTTTATAAAGAGTGTAAAGAGTAAGGGGCCTAGATGGCTGCCCTGTGGCACGCCAGAGGTAACCATAACTTGTAAAGACAGGGAGTTTTTGAAAAGGTTTCTTTGGGACTTGGAACAAGAGATTGGGTGGAAGCTCTAAAAGGTCAAGTTTTTGTGCTAGGAGAGAGTGGTTTACAGAGTCGAATGTTTTACTGAAATCTGTGTAAATGACATCCGTCTGTAGACTACCTTGGAAGCCTTTAATGATGAAGGAGGTGAACTCCAATAAATTCGTGGTTGTTGAAATCCGCCTTATAAATCAATGCTGAGCAGGAGATATAAGTGATCTGCAAAGATGCTGAAGGTGCGGAGTTAAAATTTTCTCAAACACTTTAGGAATAGCGGATAACTTGGATATACCTCTGTAGTTCTTCGCGTCAGACTTACTACATTTCTTATGGAGTGGAATTATAAACGACTCCTTCCATATCGAGAGCATGAAGAGTTAATTGACAGACTGAATTGTTTGAGCAACGGTCCTCACAGAGACTCGGCGCAGTACCTGAGTACACTGCTGAAGCTCAGTCAGGACCCGGACTTTTTGAAATTGTTTGTAAGGTCTTGATTTTAAGTCTTTTAGACTGGATAACTCTTTGGTAAACTAAGCGGGCTTACCAGATCTAATAGGACAGGAAAGCGGGACACAAGACTCAAAAAGTGATTCAAATGCATCGTAGAAAATGTTTGTGCCTATCGTAACGTCAGTCAATGCCTATTAAGCTTCGCAAATTCGGCCTTACGAAAGCAGCGGACACATCGAGGTAGCCTACCGGACCGATCCAATGCGGTTGGTCCTATATCGTCAATTGCGATATCCGAAGAAGGTGGAATATACGAGCGTGTAATAAAAACTGAAAGAGTGGGAAGAATCAGTTTAACACACAGGAATTCCAGTTCTTGTTGAATCTGGACTGTAAAATGTTCCGACGTGAAGTTAGAGTCCACTGCAATCAGAACCCCACCTGAACGTCGAGACGAACGGTCATTCCTAAAGACCTGCCAAAACTTCAGAACTGAGAATTTCCGGCTTTACCCAGGTCCCGGTGAACACAATTACATGAGATGCAAATGCGACGCTATCCCAATACAGAGTGCTGAGCTTACTACGCACCTAACATTCTGGTAGGTGATTAAGAGAGAGGAAAATAGTTTTTTGGACGGGATGAGGTAGACTGGGAAGATGAGGATGGGGATGGAGCACTGGCCTGATTAGTATTAAGAGTTATTGGGGGCCCAATTCTTCTTCTTAGCCTAAAACTTCTACACCACCAAGTACTCTGGCCAAAATTTAGCAGAACAAATGGTGTTAAATTGAGCTGGGGAGACGCTTATCTTGAAAGAACCTATCTCCCTGGCATAAAAGAAATTAAACTTCTCCACCTTTAAACCGACGGCTTTTATTTTGCTTTGTATAAAGGCAGTAACATCACTAATAGTGGAGTAAGGGACCAGCCGTGAGACAAAAACTTGTCGCTTAGGTGGGATCACCACCAATGGTTTAAGCACCACAGGCCACAGGTGGTCCGGGTCGTATACTTGTTGGTGGGATCGGAATGGATAAGATAGCTAGTTGGTTGGCGGATTCAACGGACATGGACGCTACAGAAGTTTCTGTATTCATTGGTCCTTCGAGCCGGATCTTCGCCAAATCAAGAAAGGAGAAGTCCATCCCAGCACGCATCGGCGGATCGTCCCAGAGTCAAAAAGATAAGTACGATCCATCCTAAGCCAACAACAGTGCAGTGTTTGCGTGTTTCAAGCCCAGCCCGAGTCCCGTGAGACTTGTATGTACATACACCGGTACCCATATCGCTACATAATTGTGCACTTCTTTTTTGCGCCTTCCCTTTCGGCGGCGGCATATTATCGGCTATTCCGGCCGTTCTCCGATCTTCCGTTCCGATCTTCCGTTACGTGAGTCTGTGTTTTCTGTGTTCCGTGGTCTGTGCCGGCTCCTCTGCCAGTGTGCAGTCCCATTATTTACAAAAAAAAGATAAATCCAGCCCATTCATATATACACAAACATCCACATTTATACATACATAAGCAACGCAATCTCAGTCATATAAATACACTATCCTGTGTTTCATTTGTGGTTTTTTCACTCGGTTCCATTGTCCATAGCCCAGCCTAGTCCAATTACTATTTTATTCTTCAATTATATTGGGAAAATAATAAAATATACAAATTCCTACAGTCCACTCCGAATTATCAAAAATATACGTACTTGCATATTCCTTTACATATATAAATATACATAATCGGTTCGTTCGCCCAAGCCGCGGTACATTACGCTCATACCCAGCCATACGTACATACAAGCAGCAATAGCGGTGCCTTCTCCTCGTTTCGCTTTCGTCTCTCCACCTCTGCTCGCGTTGTATTTGTTGGGAGAGTATATGTGCGGGGCCGCTTTTGAGCATAACGGAGCGAAAAGTGACGCGCTACACTATATTCCGCGGGTATATCGTTTTCGCCTGTGACTTGCCAAGTGACGCGCTACCCTATATTCCGCGGGTATATCGTTTTCGTCTGTGACTTGCAACCGCATCTCCCTTGATACCTCGTGCCTCGAATTCCAATATTACTGTTCGGTCCCTATTGTCATTCTGGATTGAACATTTATTTTTATTTCTATCGCCCGATCTCCATAACATACCGAAGCACTTCCGACGTGAAAATAAATCCACATTGCGACAAATACCAAGCGTTTTTTGTTGCATCCGTATCCATACAAAGGTCGTGTCTATCCGTCCGATACTCACGCATCCGATTTCTCTTTCCTCGGCGTGTGACGCCCGAATATGCCCACTGGTGAAAAGGACAGCAAGAAACCTTTGTCGCTGCCCGCTCCAGGGGCTAACAAGCCCCTGCGGCGTTCGAAAAGGTCAAGTCACCAAGTACTCCCAAGCGCACAAGATCCACCGTTGCGAGGACCCAATCGGTTCTGTTCCCTTCGCCGGCCACGCTTAAGGTCCCAGCACTTATTCAAAACAGTCCCATCGGCCCTCAACGCACCCGTACAATGGCCCAACCTGGCTTCATCTCCGCACGGGCGAAATTCGTGGCAGCAATCGACAGGCTGACACATTTGGAAGCGCGTTTTACCGCTCATGATACCAGACCCCAGTATCCGCCAATATCTGTCGAGTCCGTTGTGACCAATTACGGAGCATGTGGGCAAAGGTGGAGGCTGAGTTCGAGGCCTGTTCCGTCGCAATGGTCGATGAGGATCCAGAGGCTAAGAAGGAGATTCAGGATATGTACTGCGATTGCTATGAGGGCTATGAACGATACATAGCTGACATCAATGTCCAAGCTGCCGGTCCAACAGTCCCTCCTTCTACACAGGCAAAAGTCTCACGGTGGCTGTCGAGTGCCCCCATGTGATATAGAAGTTTTCACTGGGGATTACGTGGCCTACATTCCGTGATCTTTTAACCGCGATTTACATCCAAAATCCCAGGCTTTCTCCGGTGGAGAAGCTGTACCACCTCGCCACTAAGACCAGCGGTGATCCTAAGGCCATAGTGGAAAAGTCCCCACTCACTAATGACGGTTTCGAGGCTTCATGGGATGCTCTCCGTGACCGATACGAAAACAGACGGCTCCTGGTGACCAACCAGATTAACCTTCTCCTCTCCTTGCCTTACATCGGTTCCGAGTCAAGTCGTGCTCTGAAAGAGCTTCAAAGCACGATCCAAAGGTTTCTAACCGCACTTGCTTATTCCAAGGTCTCCACCGAAAATTGGGATGGCTTACTTGTTAGAATTTGCGCCTCTAAATTGCCGAGGTTGACCCGCGCACTGTGGGAAGAATCCGTGACCGACAAGAAGGAAATACCGCCATGGAAGGAGATGGACTCCTTCCTAAGTCAGAGGTACCTGACGCTAGAGGCAATCGAGGGCAACCCTTCCATTCCATACGGCTCGAAAGGCGTTCCAAATTCGCCACCTTCCAGAAACAATCCGTTCCGTTCCCAAGGGAGTCCTGTTCCAAGGAGGGTTCACTCGTTTGAGACTACGGTGAATCCGAAGACGAGGACGTGCGATCTCTGCTCAAAAGAGAATCACCCAATCCGTGTATGTCCTCACTTCCTCCAAATGACCGCTGATGCTCGTTCCAGCTGCATTAAGCAAAAACTGCTTCGCAAGAGGCCATCAGAGCCGAGAATGCCAAAGTGCCCACAACTGCATCACATGTGGAGAACGGCACCACACACTGCTACACCGTGGCAATCCGATATCCAGCGAGTCCACTTCCACATCCGTTCCTAATCCAAGTGCTTCCGAATCCCAGCCCAACGTTCAGGCTTATTTCACGTCCGGCACAAGTGCCTTTCTTCTGGGCCCGGCCATGATTAATATTTGCCACCTAGGAACAAATTTCCGCGCCCGCGCTTTGATCGATTCTGGCTCCGAGGCAACGTTCATTACGGAACGTCTAGTCAACATGATCAAATTGCCATTCCAACGCATCCAGGCACAGGTCTCCGGCATCAATCATACCGTATCCGCCCATTCCAAGAAGCTCTGTAATTTTTCCATCCGCTCTCCGACTAGGCCGGGCTCACAGTTAACCGCCACAGCATACGTTATTCCGGAATTGGCACAAAATATTCCATCGCATCCGATCTCGCAAGGTTTCTTGAGAGACTTGCCGAGCCTTCCATTTGCGGACCCTACATTTTTCGAGAGCTCACCCAACGATGTTCTGATTGGAGCTGACATCCTACCATCTGTACTGTTGAGCGGCTTACAGACTAACATTTGTGGCTCTCTCCTCGGGCAAGAAACAGTTTTCGGTTGGGTACTCACTGGCCCAGTGTCCCATGCGGCGAGGCATAACATTGCATCCTTTTCAAGCCAAATTTCCAGAGGACCTATCAACTTGGTAGGAGACTCGTATTTCTGCTACGAAAGCAATTTCCTTCCAGACCCCTCCACAGAATTTCTCGAACGATGTCCTACGCTTGACCGAAGAGAAAATTTCCAAAATAACTTTATTCCTTCTATAGACCAACGTAGCCTCATCAGTAGTAGCAGTGGGCCCGTTTCCAATGTCCTACGTCTGCCCGCAACCCGTTCCAAGCTCCTTTCTAATGCATCTTCGACTGCTTTATTTCATCCTAGCCCTCCACATCTAGAACTGGATACTCGTTCCTGCGCTGACCGTATCATGAAGAGCCGACGGGGTCGCCGTCTCAATTCCTACCAGTGCCGAGTCTGCCTAGGAGTGCATCCACTACGGACCTGCCACCGCTTTCTCCGTTTGAGCCCCGTTCAAAGGAACCAAGCCGTCTTCCTACACAAATATTGTGTGAACTGCCTGGCTCAGCAACACTCCGGCAAAAACTGTAGAAGTGGCGGGCTGTGCAGAGTGTGTGGCAAAAGCCACCACACGCTGCTTCCCATACCAGCGTCTCGCCTTCCAGCCATCTCAACCACGGCAGTATCGTCGCCAGCTTCTGCACCCTACGTCTATCGCCGCCCACTGCGCCCCGCCAGCCGGCCAGCTGGAAGAACTGTGGCACCATCGTCTTCGACTTCAGCGTCCCGCGCTGAGTGCCGCCTTCGTCTCCCCGTGAGCCACCCCATGGCAGGGACCCCGGCGCCATCCGTAGACTCCCTACAACCTCAGAGTCTCAACCTCCTCCAAACGGCGCTGGTAGTTCTGGATACGGGTTCCGAAAACTTCGAGACACTGCGTTCATAGGCCTCTGCCCCCATTATTCTTTGCAATCCTGCAAGGGGGTGGGGGGGGGGGAGGATGTTCAGGGTAGCAGCAGATTGTTGCCGCGCACTGTGCGCTCCGATCCCAAGTTGCTCTCGCACGCTCGTGGGCGCTCTCGCGATCCACACGTCGCTCTCTCCACTAGTTTGTAAGCATAGCTTGGACATAAGTTTTAGTTACGTTTCCACCACCGTTTCGAGACATACATATGTACATTGGTGCATAATCAAGCCGCTCTAAATACATTACATAAATACTAGAAAAATCACTGCCCCCCGACATTTTATTTCTCCGTACTCATCGTTGGAATCTATCATCCGATCCGCCCTCCTACAAACAGGACGTGAGGGGAGTATTTTTTATCAGAATGAGAAGTTGGTTATAGTTATTTGTGTATCCTTTGATGTTCCATTGAATTATTATAAGCGACATTTTAACTTTAAGGTAGTTTTAGGGATTTAAGTTTTAATTTTAATAAGATCAGTGAACAGTTGTGTCTCCGTGGTTTTATATGTCCAAATAACCAGAGGACAATGAGGAGGGGTTCCCGAAGCCAATGCAAACACTTGTAATTAGTTTAGGTTAGATTTAATTAAACGAAACGAAATGGATTTCAGCGGTAGATATACATATGTTGGGTAGATCGGGGCGATGCTCTCGTCGTTGACGTTCGCTAGCAGACTGACTCTCTCCCCACGCACGTCGCTCGCGAGACCTATGCTGTGGTCCGAGAGAGCAAAGTGTTAGAGTTTGGCACCTTGGGATCAGTGATGCAAAACCGAACAATAAGGTCTGTTCAGTCGGAGAACTATGCATAAGTAACATGATACATACATGCATAACAATGTAGACATATTATGTAATACACATGACACTTTTACCAAAACAAATAAAGCTCATCCGGTCAACAGGAAATATCACGACTCAGCATTATAGCTCAGTCAACAACAAACCGCCTCGGCAGCGAATTCTGCTGACAATGCCATCATTCTTCAGAGACCAACAACACTGGTGCAATTTCTGACCATCACAATTGCCCAAATTGAGCACCTGCCAATAAAATCATATTACATCAATATTAATTCCACATTAATTATCATTTCTACCATTGTATCATATTCTTATTAGATCAGGACTTTTTGTACCTTTTGTTACCTATAAATAGAGTTAAGTTTGTTGAATAAAATCAGTATCAGAAACAGTACCAAAGCTGCCTGTCACTCAATTCCCACTGCAATCATCAGAGACTGTCGCCGTGTCTTCAGATCCTCAACTGCGCACCACAAGATACCCTCTCCACAGTCCAACTGGTTCAAGTTCTAGTTGCGACGACCTATGTAACTGTAGTCGGTTTATGTACCGTATACAACCCAGCTTCATACACTCGCACACACACATTAACATTTGGTGACCCCGACCTCATTCATCCTTTCCATCCTGTCAACATGGCGCCAGAGAAAGGATTCGACGCAAACGGCACCAGCCATATACAACAACATTGATATCAATTATCAATTCGGCAATTCTGACACATTCAGAGTACAGCCAACAGCAAGAAATCTATGTTCGATTGCTAACCAAGCGATCGATATTATCTGCTGTACGTGCGTTCCATCAACTGGAACCAGCACAACCCCCTCCATCCAATAGGTCAAGTCTGCTTGTACTTCTTTGACCAACAACGGTTACGATTCGGAGCGTAATCCAGCTTCAAAGCAAATAAAACACTCCCATCGGGTCAGAAGTACAAAGAGACGAATTGACAAAATGGATAATCCACAGGAGGAACAAGCTGCCGCCATAAAGGCATTCAATATGCAGCAGGAAATTGGCGAGGAAATTTTGAAGTGCATTCGAAACTTCAAAGAAGATACTCAAGAAAGGAAGCAAAAAGCTTCATACTTTCAAGCCAAAATATCAGCACTCAAAAATGCATGGGATCGTTTCAACACAAACGACTCCACAATTCGAGAGGAATATAAAACTGAAAAATACATAAAGTTCTCTATTGACCTACGTAACACATATGAAAAATACGTTGCGATCTTTACTGAAAACCTGGACAAGCTGGAACAGGCATCACACAATCTTGGGGAAAGTCAGCCCATCTCCAAAGAAAATGACCTCAATTAGCAGTCAAATGTAGATTACAGCAAATTGCCTTCGCTATGTCGCCGACAAAAAGCCATAGTCGAAGCCATAAAACGCAATCTGAAACTATTTTCAGAGGCGGGAGGACGTTCCTCAAGTGATTTGATAAAATCATTATGGACTCAAGCACAAGAAGTCCATTTCAGCATTTATGAAGAATATGAGAACCCAGTAGCAAGAGGATACGACATAAAATCGTACCTATCACTGGAAAAAGACGTTTAAAGGGCATTGGCGAACCCAGCCACATCCAAAAATGATGACGCGCAGCTTCCTCGCATCACCATTCCAAAGTTTGATGGGGACATACTGAAATGGTCTTAGTTCTACGACTTGTTCTCATGTATGATTCATGAGACAAACATGCCCACAGTACGGAAGATGTGGTACCTTAAAACCACCGTTACTGGGGAGGCAGAAAGATTGATAAGACACATCGATCTAAAAGAGGACACCTATCTAATAGCCTGGGACATTCTTGTTGAAACATACAACAACCCCAGAGATGTTGCAAATACGGTACTGAACCGTTTGCTCAATCATAGTACAATCAATGACGATCCCAAGTCATTGAAAGAGTTGTACATAACAACAATAGAGTCACTTGCATCCTTAAAAGGGCTCGGCATCAACATATCCACATGGGATCCAATATTGATTGCCATAATCAGAAACAAACTAGATGTCAAAAAAAAGGCCTTGTATGAGCAATCATTGGGAAGCTCAAAAGATATACAGCCATTGGACACAATACTTCAGTTCCTGGAGCAGAGAATTCGAGTTCTAGGAAGTGGTCGGAAGAAAGAGCCAAAAGGCACGGCCTGCGCATCAGCAAACACAGGACATGCACAATCACCGTTATGTTCATTTAGCAAGAAGGCAAACCATCGGCTTTACGCATGCGAAGAGTTTCGCTCCAGATCTCCAGCAGAACGACTAAACTGGGTACAAAAGCAAAAAATGTGCGTTAATTGTTTTAGAAAAATCACAAAAAAAAAGCATGCCCAGGTCGAACCTGCCTCAAGTGCGACAAAAAACACAACACGATGCAGCATCTGGAGACAGCATCATTCGCATCCACAGAACCAAAAGCACCAATGGTTTGTGCAGCAAGTAACAATAGTTTCAATCTACTGGCCACAGCAAGAGTGGCAGTAGAAGCAACCAACGGACAGGTTGCTAACTTCAGAGCATTGCTAGACTTGGGATCACAGATAAATTTGATCTCTGAACAAATGGCATCAATGTTGTCGCTTAAACTTAATAACACAACATTGCGCATCAAAGGAATTGGAGGTCAATCAAAGACCAGCAGAGCACGAGTAAATGTGCTTATAAAATCCCTTTACAGCGGTTTTACGCAAAGAATTGAGGCGTTTGTACTGCCACAAATAATAGCAGATCAACCAGCTCAGGCACTCGATTCGGTGAACTTAAACATACCAAGCAAGTTCCCACTGGCGGACCCGACCTTCCATTACCCAGGAAAAATCGACATGCTCATCGGAGCAGAACATTATTATTCCCTGCTCCTCCCAATTCAACATCACCTTAAGATAGGAGGCCCTTTGATGCAAAATACGAAATTGGGATGGATTATAGCAGGAAAAATGAAGTCTGCATACAGTTCTTCGCACATTTGTGCAACGGGAATAAATGAACTCATGGAACGATTCTGGACTCTGGATAACCTTGAGACAGACGAAAAACCACGCACACCGCTCGAGACACAATGCGAAGCTCATTTCTTAGAAAACTTAAAAACTGCAGCTGATGGCCGGCTTATAGTGAAACTCCCATTTTCCGAACACTCTTCAGCCCTGGGGGGGTCTTTGGAAATTGCAACTAAAAGAATTCTGGCACTAGAGCGACGGACTTCACCAGACACTTGGAAGAGCTTTGTGGAGTTCATGAACGAATATGAAGATCTAGGACACATGAAGATGGTCCCAGCATCATACATTCCGGAAAGGCATTACTTCATACCACATCACTTTGTGCTCAAACCCGAAAGCAACACAACAAAGCTGCGAGTGGTGTTTGATACTATCGGCTAAAAACTGTCACATACGGGACAACAGCTCCTCCGTTTCTGGCAACCAAATGTCCGGATCACTTGGCAATACAAAACAAGGACAGACTACCAGTACTGCAACATTAAATAATGATTTCTACGTCGACGATTGTCTTACTGGGGCAAACACGATTCCAGAAGCGATCCAAGTGCAACAAGAACTCATAAGGATATTGTCACCTCGCGTATTTAAGCTCCGCAAATGGTGCTCCAACAATGAGCAACATCTTCAAGGAATCCCCAAAGAGGACATTGTAAGCGATGTCAAACTGGGAGAGACACTAGATCACTATAGCGGGAAAACCCTAGGTCTTATCTGGATGCCAAAGAAGGATGAACTACGCGGAAGAACCCATAAAACCCAAGCTGCACGCATCACACAACGAGTGGTATGCTCCGAGCTAGCCCAAGTCTTTGACCCATTAGGACTTTTTGCACCGGTGGTGGTCAAGGCCAAGATCTTCATGCAACAACTTTGGGAGTTAAAGCTGGACTGGGATGACGAATTACCGCTACAGCTCCAACACGAATGGAAAGACTACCGTGAAGACCTACAAGCATTGAATCAGATGCAGATTCGCCGGCATGTCTATGACGGCAAGGTTGCAGTTACCCAAGAACTACACACTTTTGTAGACGCATCACAAAGAGTCTATGGCGCATCAATATACGCTCGCGCTACATACAAAAACAACCAAGTGTCAGTGCGACTGCTCTGCTCCAAGTCACGTGTGGCACCGACAGCCAAGAAATCAATACCTCGGTTAGAACTTTGCGCTGCAGTCCTTGGTGCCAAACTCACACACCGAGTCCGTACGGATCTTCATATGGACATCAACACGGTTTCAGGATGTTTTTGGACTGACTCCACCATTGTGCTATCCTGGATAAACGCACCGGCATCGACATACCATACGTTTGTAGCAAATCGAATAGCCAAAATACAAGCATTGTCTAACCAACTACAATGGCGTCACGTTTCATCGACCAATAACTCAGCCGATGTACTGTCAAGAGGAATTGCAGCAAGCAGATTAGCAGATCACCGAGACAAATGGCCGACAGCAACAATCAGTGAGCCTACTAATCTCGAGAGAAAGGCGAAGCATGTTACCTTGCCAATCACACCCAGAGCACTTGGAGAAGAACTATACACATGCAGACATAGCAACTCATTTTACAAACTTCAACGCATCGTAGCATACATGTTACGCTTTTGCTACAAAACCAACAGAGCGGCTACAACGACACTCTGCACAGGAGAACTGAATAGTGCTCGCGATATAATCTTGCGAACTATCCAACAAGTCGAGTTTACCGCAGACTTAAGGCAGCTACAACGCTACAAGACTGTGGACAAAAAGAGCTCGACCATATCGTTATCTCCCATACTAGGAGAAGATGGGCTCATCCGAGTTGGCGGTAGACTAGAAGAAGCTCTACTTCCGTACAACGCTAAACATCAAATCCTACTGCCATACAATGATCCGATAGTCAAAATGATTATGCGAGAACTCCATGAGGAGAACATGCATTGCGGTGCCCAAGCCCTAAGGGCAATAGCAAGACAATAGTATGGGATCATCAACGACAAAACGATGGCTGGAAACATCAGTCACAGCTGTGTTAGATGCACCAGAGCCAGACCAAGGCTAATGAACCAGATTATGGGCAATCTTTCAGCACAAAGAGTCACAAAGCACGCCCATTTCTTAATGCAGGCGTTGACTACTGTGGACCGATTGCGATCCACCATAAGATCCGAGGAAAAAGGCCAGACAAGGCATACATCGCCGTGTTCTGCTGCTTTTCCACAAAGGCAGTGCACCTAGAATTGGTGAGCGACCTAACCACAGATGCATTCTTGGCAGCTCTCCGTCGATTCTTAAGCAGGCGTGGGAAATGCCAGACTATTCATTGCGACAATGCAACCAACTTCATAGGCGCAAACAATTAACTAAAGGAATTAAAAGAAGCCATTTTCAGCGAAAAGGCACATGATCTAATAACGAATCACTGCAACAAAAGACAAGTGGACTTCAAATTCTTTCCTCCCCGGGCCCCATCGTTTGGAGGCCTTTGGGAAGCTGCGGTTAAATCAGCAAAAAAGCTGCTGATCACAACTTCAAACACATCCTTGACATTTGAGGAACTAAACACAGTAATTATTGAAATTGAAGCCATTCTCAATTCTCGACCCATTACTCCAATGTCAAACGATCCAACTGACATAACAGCGCTCACCCCAGGACACTTTGTCACCAATCATTGACCATTGAACCATTGACAACCCCACCGGACGTCAACACTGAGCATCAAGAAAAAACACTGGTAAAGCGCTGGTAATTGGTCTAACGCTTAAAACATTCATTCTGGAAACAATGGTCTATGGAATACCTCCAAGAACTACAAACACGGCACAAGTGGAAAACCGCTTCACCAAACATGCCCGAAGGACTACTTCTTTTGGTGAAGGAAGACAACCTTCCAGTAATGAAGTGGCCAATGGGTCGCATCATTAAGACCTATCCTGGAAAAGACAACCACGTCCGAGTGGTTGATGTTAAAACAGCATCAGGCGTATACAAGCGCTCCATCACTCGTTTAGCGCCGTTATTTCCAGAAGACGTGGCGATCAAACGCTCCAACACCGTCATCAACGACATTGCATGGCCTGATGAGCCACCACCACAGTGCAGAAAGGCAGTTGCACCTTCAATAATATGAACATAGCTAGTGATGCTTCTCATGCTTCCATTAGCGTTGTCACAGTCAATAAATATGACACAATTCGCGACCAAACCTGGAATATTCTATGAGAAAATTGGAACCTCAAGAATGACAACGTCTGAATGGACCATGATCATATACTATGACTTGGATCCATATTGGAAAGATATGCAAGTAATGTCCACCGGAATGTCCGAACTAAGACACATGTGCCCGGAACTAAAAAATGTTCCATAGTGCAATTCCATATTTCAACATTTTCAACATTTGTACAATGAGCTACAAACAGGAAATATGTTAATCAAAACCTCTCGACAACGCCGATCACCGCTTGATATAGTAGGAAACGTGGCAAACAATTTGTTCGGTGTTCTTGACTCCAAATACGCTGAGAAAATGGCCGAAGTAATCGAAAAGGTAAAAACAAACGAAGACTTTCTAATACATCTACTGCGAAATCAAACCTCGATTGTCGACTCCATAATCAATGTTGTCAGGAGAGATAAGTCAGCAACGGACAATCGCCTGAAGGTGTTCGAACGGCAAGTGGCTACCATCAACAGAAAAAGAGGAACATATCACGGCGATCATCTCACTCAGGCATACCTAGCACTCACAGCACAATGAACTCTGTTGACAACGATTCTTCAACGTAGGCAGACCGATATAGCTGATGTTCTAATCGGTATTCACCATCGGACAATAAGGCCTACGCTAGTTTCTCCTGAACAATTAAGAGATCAACTAGACCAAATACGGGATCATTTGCCACCCGATCAAATGCTGCCGGTTACAACAAAAAATGTCATTTATCTATACAGAATCATGCGGGCCGAAGGAACAACTGCAAACCACGTCATATTCAAGGTAACTCTACCTCTAGTTTCAACAGTTAAGCGTGAAACTTTCCGCATCATCCCAATTCCTACCTGGGACTCAACAAGTTGGAGCTTGTTCGATCTCAAAACAACTGTAATTACAGCAAACACACATCGAGATCAGTTCATGGTTTTTACTCCAGAGGAATTTCGACGCTGCTTCAGACTGCCCAACGAAGAATTCATCTGTTTTGATCATCAAAAGGTCTTTAACGTTGATAATCGCTGCGAGTTCAAGTTGTTTAACAACAAATCAACAACATTATGCCACGTCATTTATTCAATGGACAAGAACTCAGCAACCGAACAAATGGATCTTTGCAACACACTCTAAAATGAGACTTCAAGCAGTCTGCAACGGATCTTCATCAACCATACAGTTGGAAGGAACTGGCTTACTTTGGCTATCTCCTGGATGTACTGCTCGCCACACAGAAATAAGCATCAGCACCTTCAGCACTACAAACAGTGAGGTAGAATCAATATACACTCGATTTGGAGACATAAGTTCAGCGGTGACATCTCCTTCACCACCAATGGTACAGCAGCTGAACCAGACTTTAGACTATCTACAAGAACTTGATGATCTACGCCAGCAACTAGCAGCAATCAATCAGCACGAGCTGCCACACCATATCACCGCAGTGAAGCACCACCAAATTGCTGCCTATGCTGCCCTATCCATGTCAATTCTATTGATTATTGGCTACATTTTCCGGAAGAAGTATCAATCATGGCAGCCACGGACAGCAACTCAAGAACGGCGTGGATCTTCAGCTCTTACCCCAAGGTCACGCCAATTTTCCATCAACTTAGGCGATGGTTGAACACCAGTTCAACGGCCGGGAGAATGTTCAGTCGGAGAATTATGCATAAGTAACATGATACATACATACATAACAATGTAGACATATTATGTAATACACATGACACTTTTACCAAAACAAATAAAGCTCATCCGGTCAACAGGAAATATCACGACTCAGAATTATAGCTGAGTCAACAACAAACCGCCTCGGCAGCGAAGTCTGCTGACAATGCCATCATTCCTCAAAGACCAACAACACTGGTGCAATTGCTGACCATCAGAATTGCCCAAATTGAGCACCTGCCAATAAAATCATATTACATCAATATTAATTCCACATTAATTATCATTTCTACCATTGTATCATATTCTTATTAGATCAGCACTTTTTGTACCTTTTGTTACCTATAAATAGAGTTAAGTTTGTTGAATAAAAGCAGTATCAGAAACAGTACCAAAGCTGCCTGTCACTCAATTCCCACTGCAATCATCAGAAGCTGTCGCTGCGTCTTCAGACCCTCACCTGCACATTAAGGGATTTCCTTTCCATCGCAATCATTAGAGGCTGTCGCCGTGTCTTCAGATCCTCAATTGCGCACCGCAGGATACCCTCTCCACAGTCCAACTGGTTTAAGTTCTATTTGCGACGACCTAACTGTAGACGGTTTATGTACCGTATACAGCCCAGCTTCATACACGCACACACACACATTAAAAAGGTCTAAAGTTTACTTTTTGGTGTAATATGAATTCGCTGTCGATATTGGTAGTGCCGTTGTTTTTGTTTGTGGGTTTGTTTTTTGTTTTGGAAGGTTTGAAATTTGCAGAAAGTGGTTTGGACTTATCTTTAGGGAAGATTCTTATTTTTTGTTCTTCAGTGCGTTGTGACCTATATGCTTTGCTTGTGTGCTGGTTAGATTAGCGTGGTCAGTTTCCATTTCTTCTGGTTCATCGTGATCGTGGTGGGGGTTGGTTGATGGTTGATGAGATTGTTTAATTAATGATGACTCGGCTTGTCTAGTTTTGCTTGCCGTTTTTTTAAGTGAGTTGTAACCACTGGATGTAGATGCAGAGTGGGAATGGCGATTTTGTTGCAAGTCGGATGTTTGTTGGGTAATAGGTGTTGTATTTGTTGGTTTTTGCGTATTTGGTGTTTGAGAGTTTGTTGTGTTCTGAGGTGTGGCGTTTGTAAGCGTTTTAGCGTAGGAGGTTCTTATTTGGTATCCATGTCGATTAAAGTAAATACCCAACGCAGTTTTATGGTCAATGTGTTCGGTGGTTTTATTGCTATTAGGTCCTGTTGTAGCCAACTCTTATTATTTCGGGTAGTTTGTGTGTTGCGAATGTTATTAAAATAAAACCAGTTTCTACCAATGTGGTTTGATTGTCTTCGGGGTTGATGTTGTCTGTTTGTTTTTTCATAATTTTCCTAATTTCGGTGAAATTTTGTGGTTTCAGTTCTTAGAGGATTATTTTGACGACGATGTATCGCAACCATTGCAGTAAATTACTCCTTTCGAGAAGTTTAGGGTTCTGTGTTCGGTTGCTGTTACATACATTTCTGCAATTTTAATTAGTTTTAATAGTTGTTTTGCTTGCAGATTGGTTTTTGTTTTGACTAAAAGGCTGCCTTTTTTTGCATTCCTCGACTTCTCCACCGCAAGCGTAGTCAATTGATTTTTTTATGATGAATGGTGATACCTTTTCGAATGAGTTGTTGTCATGGCGCTAGATTATAAAAAATTTGTGTTCGGTTAGTTGTGAATTGTATGGTTTGTGTATGTCAGCTGGTTCGCGCATGTTTGCTTTTAAAGGGCTTGAGCCCGGATTTGACTTGTTGTGTTTTTTGTTTTTGTTTTCAGAAACCTTTAGAAACATTAGTTGTATTGAATGGAGCGAGCTGCGAAAATCCATAAGCGAAGTAAAAACCAAATTTGATAGATCATATAAATCTCTAGCTCAGAACAGACCCATTCAGAATGAAACTGTTTCAAAACATGGCAAAATATTAGTAGAATGTTTTAACGAAGCGCGAGAACTAATATATGAAAATAGAAACAGATTAAATAAAATTAACTGGACAGAAGTATCAAGGCTTTTGATCAGATTTCGATCGAACTTGATATCAATAAAAGTAAGTTTAACTTGGAAATATCAATTCCATCAGTTTTTAACACACCTTTAACAATCGAAACAGGCGAACAACCTGAATCGACAGATCGAGAAGAGATTGATCTGACAGGACAAGAAAATGGACCAAAAACCAATCACAATGACCGATAATACAATTGCCCAAATGGCATATATCAAAGACATTTCGCAGGCCATCCCAGAGTTTAATGGACAAAAGCTCCATTTAAAAAGATTCCTTACTGCCGTAAAATTGGTCAATTTAACCAAAGGGCAATATGAAAGTTTAGCAGTAGAAGTAATAAAGTCAAAACTCATAGGCTCAATACTGTACAAGGGAACAGATGTGAGCCGCGTCTACACTTTTAACAGTGTGGTAGGAAAGGAGTCTAGATACAAAATAAGGTTGCTCTAGCTTTTACAGTCTCTGAACTGTAGGCGCTAATGAAGACGGACAGATGGACAGAAGGACAGACGGACGGACGGATAGACAGACATAGCTATATCGACTCGGCTATTGATGCTGATCAAGAATATATACACTTTATGGGGTCGGAAACGCTTCCTTCTGGGTGTTACACACATCAATTTTTTCAACAAATCTAATATACCCCTTTACTCATCGAGTACCGGTTATAAAAAATTACAGGACAATATTGTCGGAGAATCATCTGACGTAAAACAGACAAAATTGGAAAGGGTATGCAAAAACGGCAAAACATTCACCCAATTTACCAAAGAAATCGATGATTTGCGAAAACTCCTTGAAGCTTCGTATATCGATGAGGGAGAGCCAGCAAAATTTGCCGAGAAATTCAGCCGAAAAGAAGCCTGTTCAGGGTAGCAGCAGATTGTTGCCGCGCACTGTGCGCTCCGATCCCAAGTTGCTCTCGCACGCTCGTGGGCGCTCTCGCGATCCACACGTCGCACTCTCCACTGGTTTGTAAGCATAGCTTGGACATAAGTTTTAGTTCTCGCTTCCACCCCCGTTTCAATCGGCCGCACTTATTTCTTAGTTTCGTATATACATATATTTTTATAACTACGCCCGGAAATATTGAATTATTGGATATTGAAAAATACATTGTGCTGGAAAGAAATCGACGCTCTGCATTCATTCTTTTGGTTTTTGGTTGGAACATCACCGGACCCGCCCTCCTACAAACAAAGCCATCAAAATAATGGTTAAAAATTGTGAGCACGGCCGATTAAAAACCATATTGGATGCAGGCACATTCCCAACAATGAATGATGTCATCGCAAAATACATCCACTGCAGCTCAGAAATAACTGGCAGCAGTAGTTCAATACTGTTCTTCCAATGAAGACACGCAAGCCGCGGTAATAACTATGGAGGCATGTCTTGATGTCTTCACTAATATTCAAATAGAAAACACAATAAATATTCAAGGCATAGGAGAAGGGGTTATTAAATCCCACGGCCTTGCCTCAGTAGAGCTTCAGACAGACAGATACATAATCCATCACAATTTTCACATAGTTAACCAATATTTTGCAATACCGTGTGATGGAATAATAGGAATTGATTTTATTAAAGAACTAAATTGTCAAATAGACTTGAATCCTTCTAAAGATTGGTTCATAATACGACCAAATAATATCGACATTCACATTTATGTTCCAATAGCATACAGTTCTGGTAATAATACCATACTTCTACCAGCAAGATCCCAAGTAATTAGAAAAGCCGACCTCACTTCAAAAGAAGATAGTATATTAGTTCCGAATCAAGAAATTCAACCTGGTATTTTTGTAGCAAATACAATTGCTCCAATCAAAATACATTAGTCCGATTACTAAATACAACCAATACTGATCAGTTAGTTAATATAAATCATTTAAAATTTGAACCACTTTCAAATTACAATGTAATTCAAAAAACCCCAGAAAATAGAGAAAAAACTGTCATAGCTCAAACAATTTCCAAAACAATTCAAACCACAATTAATGGCATTATGTTCCAAGTATAGTGATGTATTCGGGCTTGAGACCGAATCGATAACGACAAATAATTTTTATAAGCAGAGATTGAGATTGAAAAATAATAAACTTACGTATATAGATGGAATATATATATATATATATATTATATATATATATATATAATAACAATTCCAAAGTTCGTAAGTAGGTTTTTAAAAAGATTTATTTAACCGTAACTTAATTTAGAACATAGGATGATTTGAATTCCCCGACCTAATGTTAGAAAGTCTCAAACGGAACTGCCTTCTTCATTTCGAGATCTTGATCTCGAAACCTTCTTTAGAAAGCTTTAAAGCTTTGTCTCTTAAGCTTTCCACTTCGGGGCTGAATCGGTCTTCGGATGCGTCGGGGATGGCTTCGGTTGTGAGAGGCGCTGCTTTCGTGAGAGCGATTGATAAACAATGCGTTGGCCTACGTGAGGATGGCGTGGGAGATGCGTCGGCTTAGATGAGAAGGTGGCGTGGGAGATGCGTCGGCTTAGATTAGAGGGCGGCCGCATCTGATGATCGGTATTGGATTTCGTCTGGGAAAGCTCATTTGTTTACAAGAACTATTGGAGTGTGGGAACGAACTGATAACTGAGTGGTCAGTGTCGTTTGATCGGAATGCATGAGACTTCCTGTTGATCTCGGCTTGGCGACTCATGCATTTGTTTATGCAGGTGTTGGGGTGTCTCATCTTATGTTTATCTTATCTCTCTTAGATATTTGGATATGGGTACATGGGTGTAAGGGCAAGTGCTAGAGCATATGCATAATGTGTATTGGTATGATTATGAATATGGTCTAGTGCTTAACATATAGATGATGCGTAATATGGTGTGGAGCATTATGGATATGTTACTCCCCCGGCATTTGTTATAAGCCTGTCCTCAGGTTTTTATTATAGGGTATAGGATTGGAGTTTCCTCCAAAACTATTGGTGTACTATTTGCTTCCTCCTCTTCTTCTCGAGGTTTTACATATTTGATACTAATATTTTTAGGTATTTTCTTAAACTTAACAATTAGATACCCAATTATACTAAATATTAATAATATAAACAAGGTTATTATAACTATTTGTATTATGTTATTGAATTTTTTGTGTTCTACAATTATTTGTTTTGTCTGTACATAAGACAGGGGTTCTAATCTAGTTATGTTATTACTGATATAAACATTTTGTGTGAAATCCAGCATTGAATTAGTTATTGTAAATTCGAATATTTGGATTGAACAATTATAAATTTTAATTATGTTATTTCCTTGTATTGTGATATCTTTGTCTAAGCAGTTTTGATTTAGATTTGATTTTGGAAGGTTCCAAGTTACTAATATGTTTGGTTCAACGTAATTAATTTGGAAATTTTTGTATGTTTTTGTTTAAGGACATTTTGTTGGTTTTTGTTTTAAAATTCCTTTTATACATTCGTCTTTTATTAATTCCTTAGTTTCTTTATTATAAATCTTATCTTCATAACAGTAATATTTATCAGTTGTTATTTCTGTTAAAATGTTATTTTGGTCGTCTGGGTAGGGAATTACTTTATATACGGGTACATTAGTACTTTCGCTTGGGATGTTAGAAATTATGTAGATTTCGTTTGTGTCAATTTTTAACCAAGTTGAGGTTTTGATGTTTAATAATTTCTCGGAATTTATATGTTTCAAGTAATCTTGTTTTAATAATTTTGGATTAAATATACCTAGCCTAGTTAGTTGCATACCCATTTCTATATCTTCTATGTATTCAGTGAAATGTTGAAGATTAAAGATTAGAATTTCTAATTGTTGTTTCTTATTGTTTTCTTCATTAAGTTGGTTTATCAATTCTATTCCGTGGTTTATTACATCTATAACTAAATTAAGTTCATTGGATTGGATACTAAGGCTGGCTAGATTGTCGATTTTTTGTTCTAATTCTTTCCTATCTTCTTGATCTAAAGTGCCGAATAGGTATTTGTAAGCGATACCTACTATGTTTATTAGACCTCTCCTGTTACGTTTGGCTATCTTTAGCCCATTTATTTCCCTATTCAGTTTATCTACTAAATATTTGACTTGTATTTCGTTCTCGAAATCTTTAGCCATTATTAAAAGGTTATTATACGTTTCTTCAGTTTTAGTTACATTTACTATTAGATAGTGGTACTCAAAGTTAGTTGGCAGATCGATGGATCCGGTTTTAAACATTAAGTATCCGTTTCTGGACTGTATTGGGTTTATTTCAATATTTTGTCCATTAGTTGTGTTTATCAGGAGCGTAAGGAAGATGAAGATCTTAATTAGGCTGCTGCTGATTGTTCGCATCGGTTTCGGGGTCTGGCCTGGAATTGTCGTATTTGCTTAGGTTAATTTTCTTTTTCTTTTTAAACTTAGATTTATAGTGCGTTATCTTTCTTCCTCTGTTTTTCTCTTCGTAGTGCTTTTCATCTAACATTGTTATTTCTCCTGTCTTTTTGAAAGGGTTAGTTATCTTGGACTTTACTAATGGTGATTGTCTAAATCGTGTGTCTACTTCAAACTCGTTACGACGTTTGTTCAACTGGTTGATTTGTTTTACCTTATTTAGTTGAGTGTCGTAATCTGGAGTTCCGGCGTATATGAAAATATCCGCTGGTGTTCGGTTTGTAGTATTGTGTCTTGTTTTGTGGTTGTATGTATACAGGATCGATTCGAACTTAGTATACTTTGTTTCTGGATCGTTTTCGCTTGTTATTATCCTTAACTTTTCGTTAACGGTTTTGTGGAATCGTTCGATGTCCGAAATGCCGTTTTTACTGGATGTGATCTCTATTTTTACCTCTTCCGAGATTAGCCATGCTTGCAAAGCTGCGCACATGAAAGCTGAATCTTTATCGGCTTTTATTTCTTGAGGTTTACCCATCTCATTAAAGATTTTCATATGGCTCTTTTTGCTTCGAGCCAGTCGCGGCTGTTTACTTCTACGAGGGTGGCGAACTTGGAATAAATATCTATGCATGATAGAAACTGTTGGTTGCCTATGAGGTAGAAGTCCATCACGTATCGTTCTCTAACGTTTTGTATTTCAGGGGTTATTTCGAATGCCAATTTTGTGTCTCTATGCTCGGTTTTGGCAATATTGCACGTGGGACATTCGTTTATGATGTTTTGTATGAGTTTCTGGTAGTCTGGGTAGTAATATTTACTTTTAAACCAATTGACGGTCTTTTCTATTCCCGGATGAAGTAGTTCTTTGTGGGTTTTCATGATCAGTTGCTTAAACTCTGAATAGTTTGAAAGGTCGATCAGTTTAGAACTAGACTTCGTGACTTTCGTGAAGTTGTTAGGACTGATTATTTCTAAGAAAGCTTGTTGGAATATTGGAAAGTCGGTCTCGTTGTGGAAATATAAAGCGCTCTTTTTCGTGCATACGTATTCCTTGATTATTTCTTTAGCTAAACTATTGGTCATTTCTTTATAAGCGATTTTTATGATCAGCTTATGGAAATAGTGATTTGTGACTACTTCGTCGTTATCTCCCTTTATGAATTCAATCTGGCGGTTGAAATAGTTGACGGGTCGTTCGGTAAGAGGAATATGGTTAAGGTTATCATCGTGTGCGCTGTGTATTGTGGCGCCTACACTATCGGAAACCTCTCCGAGTAAGTTTTCGTTAACTTTTACTCGGGACAATGCGTCTGCTACGTGGTTTTCCTTGCCAGGTAAATATTTGATTTTAAAGTAAAATTCATTAAATTTTATCTTCCACCGTTGCAGCTTCATGTTGGGTTCCTTGAGGTTATTCAACCAGACCAAAGGGTTATGGTCACTAAGTATTTCGAACGTTCTGCCGAATAGGTATGATCGGAAATACTTGGTTGCCCATACAATCGCTAGCAATTCCTTTTCAATGGCGGAGTAATTGATCTCGTGTTCGTTCAGCGTTCGGCTGGCGTAACAGATTGGCTTATGGTCCTGTGATAGAACCGCTCCTAAAGCCACGTTACTAGCGTCAGTAGTGACTGAGAACATTTTGTCCGCGTCGGGATATACGAGAATCGGGTCTGAGGTGATGAGTACTTTTAGTTTCTCAAATGCCTCGACATATTTTTCTTCTTTAGGATCTATGACAGCTCGCTTCTTTAATTTGAGAGTCATAGGCTTTGCTATGTTCGCGAAATTAGGAATAAACTTCCTAAAAAATCCGCATAGTCCTATGAATGACTTGATTTGTTTCGTAGTTTCTGGTATCGGGAATCCTACTATGGCTGAGATCTTTTTTGGATTTGGTATGATTCCTTCTGGTGTTACTACATGACCTAGGAACTCAGTTTCTTTCTTCAGAAACTCACATTTATCCATTTGAAGCTTGAGATTTGCGTCTCTTAACTTCCCGAAAACCTTTCTTAGTGACAACAGATGAAACGAAGTGGAGAAAATTATAATGTCGTCTAAGTATACTAGACAATCATTAAACATCAATTCTTCCAAAAGATCGTTCATGCATCTTTGGAATGTTGCTGGTGCATTCGTTAGCCCAAACGGCATTCGCGTATACTCGTAATGGCCGTGTTTGGTTGAAAACGCTGTTTTCATGATTGACGAAGGTTCCATTGGAATTTGATGAAAACCTTTGGCTAAATCAATCGTTGTGAAATATTGACACTTTCCTAATTTGTCCAATATTTCATCCATTCTGGGTGCAGGAAATTTATCCTTGATAGTTATTTCATTGAGACCTCTATAGTCTACAACTAACCGATACTTCTGTTTTCCAGATGCATCTATCTTTTTGGGGATCATTGAAATGGGGGAACAGTAAGGCGATTTCGACTTACGAATTATTCCTTGTGCCATCATATTTTTGATCTGCTTATTGACTTCCTCGTCATGTATTTGCGCGTATTTGTACGGCCTCCGGTATACCGGGTCTTCGTGCTGTGTTTGAATCGCGTGCTTGACAGTACTTGTGAAAGTCAAATTGTCACCTTCTCTATACTGTAAGTCGCTGAATTCGTATAGCACTTTCTTCAACTTCTCTTTTTCTTCTTCGTTCAAGTGTTCTATTCTAAGTTCATGACATTCCCTCAATTCGTTATCAAGAGCGGAAGTGAAGTATTGATCCCTATCCGAGGGTGAATCGAGGCACTTACGTGCGGTCTCGACTTCTTCAATAACTTCTCCACTAGAGATAATTGGGAATATCCTTAACGTTACAGTATTATCCCTGTAATTGATTACGGCTTGGCTGGCCATCAGATATTCTCTGCCTTATAGGATATCGTAATTGTTGGAAAAATCGAACACGTAGAACTTCTGCTCGGTTGGGCAGACTTTGTTGGGGGGCCTTATTATACTACTTGTTAATCTGACAGGTCCGTTGATGATGGACCTTGAGGTTTTCTTTGTTTGTGGTGGCCTTCAGGAAATTTTCTTTTATTATGTTAATGGAAGATCCCGAATCCACTATACCTCTTAAGACTTTGTTATTTAGGGTAATATTTAAATAGGGTCCCCCTCGGTTTCTTCCGAGGCTGCTTGATGAAAATTTACATCCATTTTCATTTGTCCGCTATCACTTTCCCCCATTCTTTTGGTCGGCTGATTGGGTTTGCTACTACTAGACTGGTTTTGATTGCTCTGGTAGTTGGTTAGGTTTTGTGCCTGGCCTTGGTTTAATGAATTGCGAAACTCCCGGTATAATCCCGGGTTGTTATAACTGTTTCGCGGAGCGTTACTTGAACCGAATAAATTCTGATTATGGTGAGTATTGACACTATAATTTTGGTAGTAATTCTCTTCATTTTTGCTAACTGGATTGGTTGACTTTTGTGCGGTTTTATTATTACTTTTATCCTCAGCCCTGGCTTCATATAAGCCCTCTTCTTGAGCGGCCCTTTTGAGGTTGGATAAGGTGGTTATATCTTTGCTTACAAGGGTCATAAAAAGCCTATCAGGTAATTTCTTTGATATTACATCTTTAATGGTGTTTTTCAGAGCATTTTTATAGATTTCAATATTGGTTGCTTCTGTCTCTAGTGATAACTTATTACTAACAATTAATGCTTTATTCTCTATGTCTTCGATGAACTTACGTAGACTTCCAGTGAACTTCGTGAAATAAATTTGACGCAGGAGGTCCTCGTATGGGGTGTGGTTCTTGAATTCATCGATCAATGTTTCCTTTAATTCCTGCCAGGTGTTTGGCTGTCTCATCTGTGATGCTCTTTGAGCATCGCCCGTTAGTTGAACTTCCACTGCTCCGAATAGTATACGCTGTTGTCTTACTTCTTGCGTGGGATACAATTCTTGTATGTACTCGACTCTTTTTATAAACGAGCTCAGTTGTCCAACTGAACCGTCGTATGCTGGCACTTGTCTAATAGACAGTAGTGCTTGATTCAAATGAATTTCACTTAGGCTTGATGGTGGTAGTGCCATTTTAACTGTTTTGTTGGGGTATCGTTTTATTTTGGACAATATTTTAAGTTTCACTTCACTTGTTTTAAACTCAACGTTTCGTGGCACTTGCTGTAGTTTTTGCTTTGTGTAAGTCTGGTGTATTTATGTATTTTGGGTTTGTTTAATGTTTTTATGTTGCCTAGTGCATCGGTTGCACCTAGATTCTTTGGCGGATTCACTTGGTTAACTTGTTTCGCTAATCTCCCGCAATCTAGTCGTATAGATTGCTTCTAATAGATTAGTACCGTAACTATAGTGTTGAATTGTGAATCCTACAATTCCAAAGTTCGTAAGTAGGTTTTTAAAAAGATTTATTTAACCGTAACTTATTTTAGAACATAGGATGATTTGAATTCCCCGACCTAATGTTAGAAAGTCTCAAACGGAACTGCCTTCTTCATTTCGAGATCTTGATCTCGAAACCTTCTTTAGAAAGCTTTAAAGCTTTGTCTCTTAAGCTTTCCACTTCGGGGCTGAATCGGTCTTCGGATGCGTCGGGGATGGCTTTGGTTGTGAGAGGCGCTGCTTTCGTGAGAGCGATTGATAAACAATGCGTTGGCCTACGTGAGGATGGCGTGGGAAATGCGTCGGCTTAGATGAGAAGGTGGCGTGGGAGATGCGTCGGCTTAGATTAGAGGGCGGCCGCATCTGATGATCGGTATTGGATTTCGTCTGGGAAAGCTCATTTGTTTACAAGAACTATTGGAGTGTGGAACGAACTGATAACTGAGTGGTCAGTGTCGTTTGATCGGAATGCATGAGACTTCCTGTTGATCTCGGCTTGGCGACTCATGCATTTGTTTATGCAGGTGTTGGGGTGTCTCATCTTATGTTTATCTTATCTCTCTTAGATATTTGGATATGGGTACATGGGTGTAAGGGCAAGTGCTAGAGCATATGCACAATGTGTATTGGTATGATTATGAATATGGTCTAGTGCTTAACATATAGATGATGCGTAATATGGTGTGGAGCATTATGGATATGTTACTATATATATATAGGAAAATGAATCTCCGACAACATAGTGGAACCATCTGTATCTGAATACAACAGCTCAATTTTTCTGGTACCAGAGATATCCCTGCCAGGTTCAGAAGAAAAGAAATGGAGATTGGTGGTTGACTATCGTCAACTCAACAAAAAACTCCTGTCTGATAAATTTCTACTCCCTTAATGACATTTTGAATCAACTAGGTAGAGCAAAGAATTTCTCATGCCTGGACTTAATGTCAGGTTTTCATCAAATTGAACCAGAAGAAAACTCAAAATACATAACGTATGTAAGAAACATAACCTGAAATTGCATCCGCAAAAATGTTCATTTTGTATGCATGAAGTGACCTTCCTTGGCCATAGATTTACTTTAAGGATCTAATCGGTCCTTACAAGCCACAGAGTACCCGACAGCCCTGGGTAACAGCTGTTATGCCAACCCTAGAGCATATACCCTCAACAACGGACACACACCTCATCTAGAGCCACTGGAGACATTGATATTTAAGCCCCAGGTTATATTATGATTTCTTAGTCAATAAGGTAGCATAGTAAAGCAATATAATATTATTAAGTTTGACCCGCCAATGAAGTTTGATCCGCCAATGAAGGCGTCAAGTCATACAAATATACCGAAAGGTATTTCCCATGGTCACTCTAACAACCGGGATCGATAAGAAAAATATCGAAAGAGGAGGGAAGGGAGCCGACCCACCGGAGATCTTTCACTTCGACGAGAGCTAGACAACGACGCGCACGCACCAAAAATACTTCCGCGAGAAACAAGCCACGAGACGCATGAACAGCCTGAAACACGTGTACGTGTCCATTTCGTGACCATTTCGTGGCAGATGCACTGTCACGCATCACAATAAAAGATTTAAAAAACATAACACAGCAAATACTAAAAGTCACTACGAGACAAAAAGTAGAATTGCAACAGCTTCAAGGCCCAACGTATATAAAGTCATCCACAATAATGAAGTACGTAAAGTAGTGACCTTTCATGTAAAAGATATGACGTTTTTTCAAACATGGAAAAAAAATTACTGCAAGATATAAGGTAAGCGATCTGTATACTAATGGAATTCTTGACTTAGGTCAGTTCTTCCAAAGGCTTGAAACGCAAGCCGGTATGCATCAAATCAGCAAAGTCAAAGTAAAACCGTGGGACAATATCTTTGAACAAGTTTCAATTGATAATTTCAAACAAATGGGCAATAAAATATTGAATTCATTCATCAACCCGGTGACCCTAATAGAAAAAGAAAAAGAAAAAGAAGCTATTTTGTCTATATACCATGACGATCCCATACAAGGATGTCACACAGGTATCACTAAGACCTTGGCCAAGGTCAAATATATTATTTCTAGAAAGGTATGTCTAAGGATATAACTAAGTACAACAAAAATGTCACAAATGCCAAAAAGCGAAAATAACAACGCATAATAAGACTCCATTAACAATTACTGAAACACCAATCAATGCTTTTGATAGAGTAATAGTAGACACGATCGGTCCACTACCAAAATCAGAGCAAGGCAATGAATATGCAGTCACACTGATGTGTGATTTGACAAAATATCTGATTGCAATTCCCATTCCAAACAAAAGCGCAAAGGTAGTAGCTAAGTAGCTAACTATTTGAACATTTTATTCAGAAATACAGTCCAATGAAGATGTTCTTTACGGACAAGGGTACAGAACATAAAAATTCAGTTATAAAAGATCTATGTATGTAAGTACCTTGGTATAAAAACATAACTTCTACTGCACACCACCACCAGACTTTATGAACTGTAGATCGAAGTCATAGAACGTTCAACGAATTTATTCGTTCTTATATATCAGTTGATAAAATTGATTGAGATGTATGGTTACAATACTTCGTACATTGTTTTAATACAACCCCATCCACAACGCATGACTACTGTCCCTATGAATTAATTTTTAGTAAGAACCCTAATATTAACAAGGCATTTAATAGTCTAGATGATTACGCTAAGGAATCAAAATATAGATTAGAGTTAGCCTATAAAAGAGCTAAAGTAATGCTTGAACAGAACAAGCAGAAAAATAAACTTCTGTATGACAGGAAAGTAAATGACATAAAATAAAAATAGGAGATAAAGTTTTATTAGGAAACGAACCAGGTCATAAGCTAGATTCAGAATACCTAAGACCATATAAAGTAAAAAAGATGGAAGACAACGATAATGTCATAATATAAAAAAAAAGCAGAAAATGCATAAGGATAGATTACAAATTTTTATTTCATAATCGGTTTTGGTATGGCCCATACATAAGAGATAGCATAAATAAGAATAAGCACGCAAGAAAACAACAGTCTGATCAACAAACAAAAAAAAAAAGGAAAAAAAAACACTTTCATTAATTTCATTTATAAATTCATTATTTAATCATTTTTATAAAATAACTTAATTATATTACGCTATTTTTCAAAAGGAGGGAGATGTAGTATGCACATATATCGGTTAGAAAACACACTGTAACACTCTGTTGCAATGTTTATGTCCAAAGACCCATGCATATCCAAGTGGGTCGCACTTTCGGCACAATAAACCATTGGCACAGTTAATATGAGCCACACACATGTCTTTCTTCACGCTCCCGCTGTTAGCAGCGCCGAGCATATATACATGCACATATACGTTAATACTGCGGCCGCTCCGCTGCCGACGTTTCCGGGCAGTGCAGTTGCGCGGCCCTAGCTTTACTCCAAATTATATGAATGAAATCAATAAATAAGTGACAACAAAAAGAATCGGACGTGTCGTTAATTGGGAGCGGACTTTCCAACGATACACACATTTTATGAAAAAATCAAACGGAGTACTGTATTAAGAATCAACCAATTTCCTAACAATTCCTTTCGGAATTTGATTCCACTCCAGTTCGACACGTCTCCAAAAATCGCATAGGTTGGATCGGGCTGATTGGTCGGGACTTTGAGCTGGCCACTCCATCAACTTAAAATTTAATCTATTCCTTCTGGCTATCATAATGATCCGACCTGATTCAGATTCGGAAATCTGGTAGATACGGGTATTTTCTGATTCTGTGTTTCTGATTTTCTCGTATCTTAAAAATTATGGATTCCACAGATTTTCGTCCTTTGTGGGGCGGAAAGGGGCGTGGCGAATTTCTAAAATACACTTGTATTGAAGTGATATCACAGGAGAATGGAGAGAAAGTTTGGTTGCTCTCGCTCTTATAGTCTATGAGATATAGGCGCTCATCTGGACGAATGGGCACAGCAGACGGTGTCGCGTGTGAGAGAGAGCGAGAGGGAACGATGCCTTTCGAAATGGGTTTCCTCATTTCACAGTGTGTTATACGGTCTATCTACCTTATATAAACTAATAGCGCTGAGAGTAAAAGAGATATTTTCTTCGTGTTTTTTCTTACGTTTATTAATTTTTTTTTTTTGAATTTTGTTAATCAAGAGATTCAATCAGCGCGATTCAAGTCTATTGGTCGAATTTTGAGTGGTGCAGCGTAAACCGGTGCAATATGGGCACGTTTGCATTCATTTACTCTGCACGTTCCTCTTGCGTTAAATTATAGCTTGACGTGTACGCTGTCCAAAGTTTGATCGTCTAATAACAGGCATTAGTCAAGCAAATAACTGGATCGCATCTGTTGCAAAAATTAATTGGCTACTTTTCAAATAACCCCAAAAAAAGAAGTCCGGGGTCAACTTTGGAGATATGGGTGTCAATGTAAATGTTTACAATACCAAGCGATAAACTTTATTAGACATTACATTTATCTTTAAGACCTTCTCTATTTTTTTCTTCTCCATTTTGTTCTGACATTGAACACAAAGGTTGTCCATGGCTTCGGCATGATTCAGAACATTGATGCTCGATTCGAGTTTGTTTTAAAATGGTTTTTTGGTTGTTGCTGATGTATTTTCAATTTAAAAAGCTGCTGTTTTCAAATTGTATCCCATTGAGAAATTATTTTTAGTATACATGTAGGATGAAACAATTCTTTGTATATGCTGTTCGAATATGGAATTAGCTTCCCACGCCATCAAGGCAATCGGTAGCGCAATGCAATTCAGAATCGCACTGAGAAGCCTCCACACTACATAAGTTGAAGTTGCAATAATAGAGACTGAGAGTGAGTTTTCTAAATTACATCAAATCAAATTATATTATATTATAAAATGTGAGTATATAAGTAAGTTCAATTAATCGCTTATTCTTCAAATATGCGAAGTTTTTGTGAAATATCTATCGAGAATTCGTGTCATAGCAGCCGTTTTTTCAAAATTTCCGTAGTGTTGTCAACGTTGTCAAAGTAGTTTCCGAAAAGGGCGCCCTTGTGGGCCCAGCGCGGCTGGAAACACTATATCATTTGAAATGCTTGAAGATGGGCAACCGTGGTTATTACACCTGTTGAAACTGCGTAATATTTTCTCATTTATATTTGAGCCATATATAAAAGAATTTTATATTGGATTAGATTATTTTTATTTAGTATTTTAGGTTCTTGCTGATTTAGGAGCCTGCCCGAAACCATTGAACCGATTTATATTGATGTCTCTATACATGAAAACGGAAAGTTCTTCTGGTAAACCGCTTCCCCCCACCATTTAAAACAAATAAAAAACGAATATTTTCGAAGTACTCATATATTTTTTTTACTGAAATCGAGTGTTCAAATCCGAACGAAGAAAACTGTTCATTCTTGCGATTTAGGCCAAAAAACATTCAAAAATTATAATAGTATATTAATATCTATAAGAAGCAATGTAATAGTTAAGAATTACAAACAAAAACAAAAAGCTTGTACTGAGTGTTGCCTCGAATTGAAAAGCAAGTTCCTAAAAATATTGTGCACAATTACTGCACAGAAAAAGGTGCTACAAAGTTAGTGTTAACAGTGTAAAAAATATAATAATCATGTTTGGAGAGACATGTTCTTTGAAAGATTTGCCAAAAACTGGAAGAAAAAGAGGTCCAAGGGATCAAACTATTGAAAAAAAAATGATATTGGCCTTTGTTCGGAGCAGCAGCCGTCATTAGCTCTTAAGAGCGCGTTCTACTCTCGCGCTCTCGGTGCCTACGCACACACACGCTCATGGTCCGCGTATGTACTGCTTAAATTGCAGTGCGTCGCGTAACCCATCCCCACCTTTGTCAAATTCGTCGTCGATGCAGCATCGCGTATCATACCGTCCAACACACCTAGTCATACACGGTTCTTGTTTTCGTTCTTTTACATACAAATTGTACATGTAACGTCGTCGATCAATAAAACAAAAAACTTTAAACTAAAAACGGAGAAAAAACTTTAATTTTGTAAATGTGGAGTCAGAGCGGCCGAACAAGCTCGGCAGCTTCCAACATTTTGGTGACCCCGACGTGATCCCCGTGACCTTTGAGTGGAAACAAGTTCAAAACATTGAGTTAAATCTGTGTCAAAGATTTAACCCAACATTCGTCGAAAAAGTAGCGAACCAAAAGTCGTTGTGGCCGACCGTGACAGTTTCTAGCGGGCCGCTATTCGTTTTCGTGTTCTCTTTCGCCGTCTGCTTCAGCCTCCGCAACGCACTGTCGAGACCGGCTGCATAGAGTTCTAAGCGAAATCCGTTAGTTTTCGTCGTCTCCTCTTTCGTCGTTTGCTTCAGCCAGCGCTCGTGAGCCGCTGCATACCTAGTGCAACTCTCTTGTGCTCTCGTTCTCTCGTTCTCTTGTGCATAACTGTTGGTTTTTGGTCGTTGCTTCGCCGCAGTATCGGTCGTCGCTTTTGCCTTCTGTGCCGGTGCAGTGCATATTCAGACATATTCAAATATGCAAATATTTCTCATTTACATTGCCGCAAAAGTGAACATAGAAACGTTTGAGCTCTTCAAACATATTAACACACTCCGCGTCAACTGAATATAGACAAAACCATGGGCTATGAGCAATGATAGCGATTATGTCACCGTTGGCGCTGCTCCATCTGCCGAAAGTTTTTGTGCGAACGCAGCTAGCACCCCATCATCTGCATCTCGGATTTCCTTCATGAGGCTGAAGGTTCGAGCCATTTTCGATCGGTTAGAAGTCATACGCACAGAGATGGATAGTGAAAGGCTGCGCTAAACGGATGGAACAGTGCAAGCACTGTTGGAATCGCTGACGGAGCTGAAATCTAGTTTTGTGGCGGCGCACACCAACTTGCAGGAAGTGGATTTTGCATCCATGTCCAGTGAAATACCTGGAAAATTCGACTCTTCCATACTATCGTTGAGGACTGTTCTGCAGCGTGAGTTAGGGAGGCGTTCTCAGCCCTCGCATTGCTCCACGTTTCGAGTGAATCCAAATGATTCCCAATCCTTCATGTACATGGCAAATCGATCGCGCCTGCCACAACTGCAGCTACCCAAGTTCAGTGGAGAATACACGGAGTGGACAAGCTTCTAATCCATGTTCACAGTGGTCATTGATAGTGAAGCAGATCTGACTTCTATCGAGCAGCTTCAGCATTTGCGGTCCTGTTTGGGCGGAATGCCATTGCAGTTCGTTGGAGATGATCGAGGCTAAGTATAAACGTCTCATTCTACAGGCACACATCAGAGCGATATTTGGGCTAACGCGTGGCGACTCATCGGTTGGTAAGTTGCGGGTGCTTGTTGACGCTGCCACCTCACATTTTAGTACGTTTCATGCGCTAGAACCACCACACCATTTTGCATTTCATTGGTTGGGCAGAAACCGTCCAATATGCTTCTCCAACTGAAGCCTCACCACAAGCAGCCAAGTTAGACCGCCATGGTTGCATTGTCGCCCTTCGTGCCACAAGCTTTCATATTCCAAAGTCCGCCTGATGCTGTGCTATTAGCTACTGACGTCTTTCTCGTCAAAAACAGCGCTAGAACTCTCGTGTCATGTCGCGCACTTTTGGACTCGGGATCTCAATTCCATTTCTATACTGCTTGTCTAGCTAAACAGCTTAATCGCTAAACCAAATCGCTCATCGCATAGGAGATGCTAGCTTCTCAACTTAAGGTATCTCGGTGGATCTCGTTCTGAAATGGCGGATTTCAGAGTTCACTACTATCATCACTGCCGTCGGCAACCTCGCGCATCAATTAGCACGGCTAACTGGCAAATACCTTCACATATCCAGCTTGCTGACCCTTCGATCCATAAGCCGCAACGGATTGATCTACGCATCGGAGCCGGACTCTTCTTGAGTTGCTGTGTGTGGGACAAATTAAGCTGGCGCCTGGATTACCTTTGCTGCAGAAAACACAAATCGGATGACAAATGAGTATGTCGAGTGGCGGGCACTCGGCCTCCGCTCTCTCGTCGCTTATCGCATCCCAATCTTTGGATGAGACCAATCACTGCACTCGGCTCGATGACTTGGTTCGTCAATTTTGGGAAGTGGTCATTTCGGATGGATCTCGGATGAGACCAATCACTGCACTCGGCTCGATTACTTGGTTCGTCAATTTTGGGAAGTGATAAAATCAAACACAATCATCCATCGGACTAAGCCTGCATCGTTTTTAGCTATTCACGCTATACATCAGCTAGCCATGAATCATCCTTAGATCCATAGGGGTCGGAAACCATTCTGCAGGACCTCTACGTGGACAACATCTCGCTTTCGTTTACTCACATCAACTGATTCGGAGTCTTGGTGAGCCTCGTTGGCAACGTTCAGAAGTTCATCAGTAGGATGAAGTCACCTGATTTCTTATCTAAGGCCCTTCGCAAAGAATCACATCTGTTATGACGCATCGTTCAACGGGCACACCTGTATCCTGAGTACCTTGCTCTGCGCAAAGGAAACTGCGTGGAGTCCCCCAGCAGTATCACATCGCTCTCGCCATGCATAGATGACCTTTGACTAATTCGTGTTGGTCCCCGTCTGCGCCACTCAACTCTCGGCTTCGATACACGCCACCCAATAATTTTTCTCAGGGAACATTCGCTATCATCACACACTTTCATCGGATACATCACCATGCTGGTCCGTAGTCGCTACTTGGAGCGATTCGTTTACAGTTCTGGCCCATTGGCGGCCTGAAAGCTGTGGCACGCGTATTGCGGAAATGCGTCATTTGTTGCTATACCTCGTCTTGTAGGTCATGGCTGACCTACCGAAGGATCGAATACAGGATTCGCCTTGCATTCAGAATCACTGGAATCGACTACTGCGGCCCTTTCTACTATAGGCCAGATGGAGACGATGGTGACGGCGACTATTTAAAACGCTTTCGGAACATTCATTTAGTCTTTTTTGCACCTTGACCACCACTGACTGGCTAACTTGCTTCTCAGCAATATTGCATGTTGAACAGCCACTTTTAGTCAGTCAAGCAATATTATTTTCGGTATCTGGCGATAGCTTCTTCATTTTACGGACACAAGTTAGAGAATAAATTCTCAAATCAATAAATCTACTTTGAACTATAAAAAAATTTGTGATACTTTGAATCATGATATCGAATAAAGAATAAAGAAGATATATAACTATAAATCTCCAAGTCTTTTGCTGATAAGAAAAGAGGGAAAGCAAAAACAAGTGCGAATAACGAAAGGTGCAAAACTGAGTATATGCCTTTGGTTTTTAATTCTTTACTATTACACTGCTTTTTATATAAATTTACTATTTACGGCTATTTGTTGCAAGTTGAATACATATTCCAGATAACTAAAGTTTTTTCATTTACTTTATTCGTTTAGGTTTTATGAGCGCTCGAATATGAAAATGTTAAATCACTTTTGCTCCTCACTGTATATGTTAGGTTTAGTTCAAGCGGTCGCTGGCGGAAGAAAAATTCACCTTTAAAAGGCTAACTGTGCTACCGCGCTAACTGCAGGTGATGATTAAACAGTGATGCGCATCTTATTGCGGTTTAAAGATGCGGTGAGTTGGAAACATGTTGCATCTTATGATTCTTATTCCATTCTATGTTCCACGCCACAAAATTTGGTGCAAAGAGTATTCCAGCTTTCTTAAGACCAGGATTTAGTGGTCCTTCAGTTGTAGTCTTTTTAGATTTTTAACACCCTGAATAACCCTCTTCACTGTTGGTATACTGCAGAAATCGCCAAATCAAATTTTATTTTGTGTGTCGACTGGTGGGAATTGGAGGGTGCGCGGATTATTGCCCTACGACCAGCTTTAATACTTGCCTTTTTAGTGTAGTCAGTTTTCCAAAACTCAAAATGGCACATCCGATATTGCCGAATTTAATTAAAACGAATCCCTCTCCGACCTTGCTACATCTACATCCATTAAATAGATATCCTGAAAGAAAACCAGGGGGAACGTTGTGAGCCGCGTTGTTTCTTACATCTGCTTCTCTACATATCTACATCTACTTCCTTACATATACATACACGGTTGAGTGCGAGAGAGAGAGGGAATGAGTAAGCAGCCCTCCAAGCGCTAGCCACTGAAATTTAATCTATTCCTTCTGGCTATCATAATGATCCCACCTTATTCAGATTCGGATATCTGGTAGATACGGGTATTTTCTATTACTATGTTTATGCTATGAATTTCATGTATTCTAGAATGCGTGAAATTAAAGTAGCCCCTGTTTATTCGACGGAGACAAATACATGAAATCATATCAGCAGAGTTGCCAGACGTGTAATTTGGCAACAATTTTGAAGTAAAATCTTCCTCCTTCACCAGCGCAAGAAGCTCAGTCAACTCGGCATCAGTCAAAAGGAATATTTTTGATTCCACATACATTTTCTATTAATTTTCTTGTTTCGTCGTCACTTATTTCCTTTTTTCGCCGGGCGTTGCCACCTAATTTGTAAACCATATCATAAATTCAGGCTGAATTCATAGTCAACTTTCGCGTGTTAACGAATACATGAAATGGTGTTTATGCACACCCTTTTTTCCCCATTGCATGAAATGATTTCATGAAATGGGCCTAGCATAAACACAGTATATGATTCTGTTTTTGGTTTTCTCGTATCTTAAAAATTATGGATTCCACAGATTTTCGTTCTTTGTGGGGCGGAAAGGGGCGTGGCGAAATTCTGAAATACACTTGTATTGAAGTGATATCACAGGAGAATGGAGAGAAAGTTTGGTTGCTCTAGCTCTTATAGTCTCTGAGATCTAGGCGCTCATCTGGACGAATGGGCACAGCAGACGGTGTCGCGTGTGAGAGAGAGCGAGAGGGAACGATGCCTTTCGAAATGGGTTTCCTCATTGTGTTATACGGTCTATCTAGCTTATATAAACTAATAATGTCGAGAGTAAAAAAGATATTATCTTCGAGTTTTTCCTACGTTTATTAATTTTTATTTTTTTTAATTTTGTTAATTATTAAAAAAAAAAATTATTTTTTTTTAGTTTTTAAAGTTAAAAAAATAGATTAGGCAAACAATAGATATAGATAAAATAGATATACAAAATATAAAAAATATCAATCAAAATCAGATTCGGATCTAGACGATAAGCCGATTTCAAATTTCAAACACGGAAACAAAAAAAAACCAAAAAAAAAATAAAATGCGCAAGCAAAGTTCAATGGTATTTTACTGTTTCCAAGTCAGAATGAACCAAATTACCAACTGATAATTGTTTCAGCCTAGACAAGTCTAGACATTTTTAGATAAACTCTACGAAAGAATGCTAAAATCTGTATGGGCCGGTATCTCGACCTTGGGATACGGTGCCGGTTTTGGAAAGTGAGGATAAAGTTGACCACCTGATAAACTGGTCGGTAAAACAATTCGTTTTCTCGAAATCCGTTTGACAACCAGAACTAAAAAAGTGTTTTAAAGCGCGCAAGGTTTTTGTACAGCGCGAAATGTGCTTCACAGCGCAAAACACAGGAATGCTTTGATTATTGCATCAGCTGTTTAGGCTTTGTTTACTTTCGTTCGTGATTTGCAAAAATGTCTAAAGATACAGTTCGAGGAAAAAACTTTTCCCAGCTGGAGGAGAATATCCTTGTTGATCTCGTTGAGAGCTTCAAAGACATTAGAAATTACGAAGAGTGATGCCATAACATGGAAAGAGAAAACGGAAGCGTGGAATCAGCTTGCCGAAAAATTTCTGTTTATTTGTAAAAATTACACACTTCTTGGCACCGGGTGAAAATTTTAACAAACATTTTTATACCCGGTACTAGAAGAGTATAGGGGTATTTTAGATTTTTGCCAAAAGTTGATGTGTGTAACACCCATAAGGAAGCGTATCCGACCCCATAAAGGATATATATTCTTGATCAGCATCAATAGCCGAGTCGATATAGATATGTCTGTCTGTCTGTCCGTCCCTCCGTCTGTCCGTCTTCATTAGCGCCTATAGCTCAAAGACTATAAAAGCTGGAGGAACACAATTTTGTATCCAGACTCCTGTCCTATCGCACTGTTACAAGTGTATTTTAAAATTGCGCCCCGCCCCTTTCCGCCCACTTAAAGAACGAAAATCTGTGGCATGCACAATTTTAAAGATACGAGAAAACCAAAAACGCAGAATCGTAGAGAACGACAATACCTATCAGAGTGTTGAATATGGATCAGATCGGATCATAAATATAGCCACAATGAAGAAAACCATTTCGAAATGCATCGTTCCCTCTCGCTCTCTCTCACACACCGGGGTGGGCGCTGTGCCCATTCTTCCAGATGAGCGCCTAGATCTCAGAGACTACAAAAGCTAGAGCAACCAAACTCTCTATCAATGCCCCTGTGATATCACGTCAGTACAAGTGTATTTCAAAATTTGGCCACGCCCCCTTCCGCCCCCACAAAAGATGAAAATCTACAATTTTGAAGATACAAGAAAACCAAAAACGCAGAAACGAGGAAAATAACCGTATGTACCAGATTGCCGAATCTGGATCAGGTCGGATCATTATTATAGCCAGAAAGAACAAATGAAATTTCAGTGGACACGCAACGCCTTCCAAGCGCGTATTAAAGACGAGTCGTAGTAAAGACATATGTATGTAGATATGGAAATTTAGAGAAAACAGATGTAAAAAAAATGCAAACAAAAATGGAAAGGGTTCGACTTAAATTTTTTTTTTATTTTTTTTGCTTAAATTTAACTTGTCCCTTTTGCGAACATGTAATAAATTACATATGTATGTATATCGTTAGCTCACATACATATATACTGACTGAGTACCGGGTATAAAGTAGAGCCGCGGCTGTAGACGCGGCTCACAACGTTCCCTCTTGTTTTTTTTGCTCCAGAGAAAACATATGTGTACTTTGACAGCGTACAACTTTGTAAATATGTAAAATGTTAAAATGTTAAAAATATGAAAAAAATATCCACAAAATCCATGATGTATTCTTAGTCGACTGGTTTATAAAACGAGCGGCAACGTTGTGAGCCGCGGCAAAGGCCACGCCTCTACTTTATACCCGGTACTCAGTCAGTATGTTGGTATGTGAGCTTGTTGTAATTTATTACATGTTCGCAAAAGGGAACCTTTTCGGAGATTTTAATCTATTAGATGTTTCCATATTTGTTTACATACATTTTTTACATCTGCCTTTTCTACATGTCTTTATCTACTTTCTACATATACATACACGGCTGTGTGCGAGAGAGAGAGGGAATCAGTCTGCGCTTGGAGGGCCAATGAAATTTAATTTCTTCCTTCTGACTATATTTATGATCCGATCCAAATACAATACTCTGATAGATATAGTAATTTTCTATGATTCTGCGTTTTTGGTTTTCCCGTATCTCCAAAATTGTAGATTTTCATCTTTTGTGGGGGCGGAAGGGGGCATGGCCAAATTTTAAAACAAACTCGTCTCGGTTTGATATCACAGGAGCTTGGATAGAAAGTTTGGCTGATCTAGCTCTTATAGTCTCTGAGAACCAGGTGTCGAAAAATTCGATCAGGCATAGCGCCTACCCCTGTGTGTGAGAGAGAGCGAGAGGGAACGATGCATTTCGAAATGGTTTTCTTCATTGTGGCTATATTTATAATCCGATCTGATCCAGATTCAACACTCTGATAGATAAGCTCAATTTCTATGATTCTGCGTTTTTAGTTTTCTCGTATATTTAAAATTGTGCATGCCACAGATTTTCGTCCTTGGAGTGGGCGGAAGAGGGCGGGGCGAAATTTTGAAATACACTTGTAACAGTGCGATAGGACAGGAGTCTGGATATAAAATTGTGTTCCTCTAGCTTTTATAGTCTTTGAGCTATAGGCGCTAATGAAGACGGACAGACGGACGGACAGCAAGACATAGCCATATCGACTCGGCTATTGATGCTGATCAAGAATATATAAACTTTATGGGGTCGGAAACACTTCCTTCTGGGTGTTACACACATCCACTTTTTGCTCTTCGAGTACCGGGTATAAAAAGCTGCACAAAGCATTTTTCGTCTGTTTAAATTCAATATGCTTGCCATTTTGTTCGTTGTTTTCATTTTTTTCATCTTCTTCTTCCTCTTTTTACGAATTATAAACACTGCATTTATGATATTATACAACACACATTGCCACCAAGCCAGCAAAATCGTATCTAGAAACTATAGCTATACTATTGCTATACTTTTTAGATACAATTTTGCTGGCTGGCTGGCTGTGTATGTTCGAAAACATCATTTAGTTACAAATTGGGCCTCAGTTATTCGACTAATAGCCGGGAGTCGGGCTTAGAGACGACTACGAACATTAATTTTGGATTTTTTCTATCATGCTATCTCTCTCTTCGCTGAAAATTTAGCAGAGTCTAATGTCATATGGTCATTATGATTCAATTCTAACAAGGTGCCATCGCTCATATCAAATTCAATGTAATCGATATCTATTAAATGTATCGGTGCAAGCAATCGGCTCATTGTGAAATAAATATTCTACGAATAAGTTGTATTAAAATGCCGAAAGATAATTATAAGCTGAAATTTCGTGAGAGTTGCCTAATGAACCAGACTTTAAAAACTGGATGTGACGTGATGCAAACGACAGTGGCAAAGCGTACTGCAAATACTGAAGATGCAGTTTAAATTCAACTTAGTCACCTTAGTGAGCTTTGTAAGAACCACTTTGGCGCGAAAAATGCGTCATATGCCAAGGATGAAGACGAAGATGATGTTCTAGTTGACGACGAAGAATTTGAAATTCTTCCAAATATATAATAAAAATTTTTTTTGAATTTTTCCATCCTTTTTTTCCGGTTTTTTTTTTTTTGTTTATTTGTTTTTTTTTTGTTGCTACCCTGTAGAACCAAAGGGGTCAATTGACCCCTCTCGAACTAGTAAATCTTCGATTACGGCGCAGCTACGCATCTAGTTTCGGGGGAAGCGAACGTCGACCAGTCGAAATGCGAAGCTGGCTTCGTTTTGTTTTCGAAGTCGACAAATAACCGTAAACTCGTGGGAATATGATAAAACCGCGAAAAAGAGCTACAATACAGTGCGGACTAAGAAGTTTTTACCGATGCCACGCCATGCAATTTCTCCAAAATGGTAAGTTAATCGTGATATCTTACTGTACTTGAGCTCGTGGAATGCAAGAGAAAAAAAAGTACACAAACAAAAGGCATTTGTTCTCCGCGCGTTTGCCTTCTACGTGGATTTTTTTTCATTTCTGTGCAAGATCTAGCTCCTGGAAGAAGCAATTGTGTCTAAGTCCATCAAACATCAAACATATTCAATTGAAAAGTGAGAAAAACAAAGAAATTTAAACCAGTAAACTAATAAACAGGTACGTGCAAGTATATTCTATATTTTAAATAAAATGATTAGCAAAAGGCAATTGCGTAGATTCCAAAAGAGGTTAAGGGAATCGAACCTTGCAAAGTTAGCGTTGTGCAGTGAAGGAGAAGTGAAAGAAGGAGTGGAAGAAAAAGTGGAAAAAATAGAATTGGCAGATAATATAGTTCAGATAGAAGAGGATGATTTTGTGGATGAAAGTGCGCCAAACAAAACGTCATTAACTGACAAACTTAGGCAGTGGTTTATAAAACATAGGCCAACGCGTGAATGTGCACTCTATTTAGTTAGTATTTTGAAAGAGGAAAATATAGACGTTTGTCCGTTTTATAAAGCAAAATGGCCGCACAGAGGCGATATTCAGTTAGTTGGTGGAGGATCTTATCTTCAGTTAGAGCGTCATTTTCAGAACATTGATATAATGGAAGAACTTAATATAGATATAAATGTTGACGGACTTCCACTACTCAGAAGTTAAAGTGCGCAGCTATGGCCCATATTAGTTAGAGTCAACAATTATCCAAATGTTCCAATATTTGCAGTAGGTATATTTTTAGGAAAAAGTAAGCCCCACAGCTGTGAAGAGTTTTTGGCAATATTTTGCTTAGAATTTAAACAGTTAAAGAATGGCGGTTTCACCATATGTAGCAGAAATGTAAATATAGTTATTCGAGCAGTAGTTTGCGATGCTCCAGCAAGAGCGGCACACCAGGACACACATCTTGTCATGGCTGTGCAAAATGTACACAGATAGCCAGAAAGGTAGACAGAATTTTGACCTATAGGCTTGTAAGTAATAATTTAGTAGTAAAAAGTTCTAAAAAAGTATATTCCAAAAAAATTTGCGCGTAAGCCAAGATCTTTAGAATCTAAAGTTTAGATGAATTGTGTAATTGGAAGGCCACGGCGTTAAGACAATTTTTGCTCTATACGGGAATTATGCCTTCAAAGACGAAGTCAGTGACGACCTTTACTATGAATTTTGCTCATATAGAATGCTATGCAGCTCTAAACTTCGTGAATACAATAAATAAAATTGTCAACACATTTTAGATCTCTTCGTTCACAATTTTCCAATTGTATTCGGAGAAAACAGCGTGTCTTACAATGTACACAGTTTATTGAACGTAAATGAGAGCGTAAAACAAATCGGAGATCCGATTTCCGGCTGATCATATGCATTTGAAAACTACTTACAAACTTTAAAACGAGGGGGAACGTTGTGAGCCGCGGCGTAGACCCGGTACTCAGTCAGTATATATGTATGTGAGCTTGTTGTAATTTATTACATGTTCGCAAAAGGGAAAATTTAATTTTAGCCAAAAAAAAAAAAATTTAAGTCGAACCTTTTCGGATTTTGATCTAATAGATGTTTCCATATTTGTTTACATAAATTTTTTACATCTGCCATTTCTACATGTTTTTATCTACTTCCTAGAGAGGGAATCAGTCTGCGCTTGGGAGGCCACTGTTCATTTGTTCCTTCTGACTACATTTATGATCCGATCTGATCCAAATTCAATACTCTGATAGATATAGTCATTTTCTATGATTCTGCGTTTTTGGTTTTCCCGTATCTTCAAAATTGTAAATTTTCATCTTTTGCGGGGGCGGAAGGGGGCGTGGCCAAATTTTGAAACAAACTCGTGTCGGTTTGATATCACAGGAGCTTGGATAGAAAGTTTGGTGGTTCTAGCTCTTATAGTCTCTGAGAACTAGGCGTCAAAAAATCATCGATCAGGCATAGCGCCTACCCCTGTGTGTGAAAGAGAGCGAGAGGGAACGATGCATTTCGAAATGGTTTTCTTCATTGTAGCTATATTTATCATCTGATCTGATCCAGATTCAACAATCTGATAGATATGCTCATTCTCTACGATTCTGCGTTTTTAGTTTTCTCGTATCTTTAAAATTGTGCATGCCACAGATTTTCGTCCTTGGAGTGGGGGGAAGGGGGCGGGGCGAAATTTTTTTTCGATATATCATATACTTTAAGCTGTGAAAAATAATAGGTACACACTAGAGATCTGCAGCGGTCCACCGCAACTACTAGTGTACCGCATTCGTACAATATCATTTTCATACATGAGTACTGAAGCAACGCAACAATTCGTATGCGGTGCCTAAAGTGTGCGTCACATTCTGAGTGGGTATATTTTCGACAGAAAAGCAGGCACCGCACAAAAAGTGTGTGTAGAAAAACTATCCCGAAAATGATAAAGAGACGCATACATTAAAATATATAAAATATTTCGGTAAAATATTGATCTTTTACTCCCAATATATTCCAAATTTTGTCTACTTTATTTCACTATTCTGCGTCAAAACATGGCAGTATAAAAACTGAGCTCGTCAAAATTTGAGCGAGTCAATTTTTGTGCCTGTGTTCAGGCAACGCATATTTTCTTGTCGCTTCACACACTAATTCGTTTCTTATGCGGTCTTTAAACACCGCAGTCGCATTCTAGGCGGTGCTTGTACTTTAGTGTGTAATAAGTGTTAGGAATTTAAGATGTAAAAACATCCATAACACACAGTTCAGATACTTAGGATGTTAAACAACGTGCATGGTAGCACACAGGTATGCATGGATATGAAAAACGTCCAAAATAAAGAATTTTTGGTCCGGAAGGTAATGATGTATAATGCAATAAAACATAAGACTACGGAGGATACACCTGGACAAAAATCAAAAATATCCAAAATCCTATAGAAAAATATGCTGAGAATTGTGAGACAAGTCCCATTTAAATATACTAGTAATTAAATGTAATTAATTTTCATGCTGATCAAGAATATGTATACTTTATGGAGTCGGAAACGCTTCCTTCTGGGTGTTACACACATTCACTTTTGGCACAAATCTAATATACCCCTCTTCGAGTACCGGGTATAAAAAAATTATAAATTATAAAATAATTATCGACCCCAAAAACTATTTAGTAAACAGTTCCAAGAGAATCGGATGCATTTTTCATATACATTTTTTCCTCGTTTCGACCATAATGGTTATTTGAGGCTAGAAAAACACCTGCCGTTCTGGAGCAAATCTGACCTTGGATTAGTTTTCAGCGCACCAAAAACATGCGGAACGGTACTCTGGTCAGCTGCGCACGATAATTTTTTTATTGGCAATGTTTAATCATCGGTCAGATAGGCTACCTCAATGAGTCCACTGCATTCATAAAGCCTCATTAGGGATTTTGATTGGTCTGCTTTGTATTTGTACACTTGCTGTAAAAGGCACAAACATTTTCTACGATGAAACTTGACTCACTTTTTGATTTTTGAAGCGCAGAACGTTAATTGCCGATCTTTTTGCCCAATTTTTACAAACCACTTATTCTCAGGAAAACTACTCTGGTCAGCCGTACCAATACGCTTTACCGAGGTTAAGCGACATTTTCAGTCTCTTGATAAATTATAAATTAAATGCTGTATGCTTCGAAAGCGGCGTAAAAAAACCAATACAAGGAGGCAGATCTAACATTATTGCACACATAGAGTTAAATCAAAGACAATATAAATAGTAAGATAGCCATCGCGCATACAATTTCATATCGTGAGCAGCGCTGATTTCTGTACAGCTGTTAAATAAAAATAATAGCACCGCCAGCACAAGCAATTTTTAAATAGTTGCCAAACTCACATTTTTAACTTTAAGGAACCCTTATGCACAGTTTTAGAAATGGAAAACTCTTACCAACCTGGGAATAAAAAAAAAATCATCGTGTTTTTAAATTCTTTTAAGTTATTTAAGGAACTTTATCGAAATGAATCAAATTAGGTTAAAAAAATAATAGCACCACTTTTCAAAAATGTATTTAAAATGAACAATATTACCAATAAGTAAGGAATTCATTAGTTAACAATTTTGAACTATTAATACTTAATCTATATTTATCATTTAATATTTAGTACAGTTTCCTTTATTGGCAATAACAGCAGCGCAGCGTCTTAGCATTGAATTAACTAAGTCCTCGCATCGTTTTAGGGGAATTTCGGACCAGGACTCTTTAATTTCTTCTGAAAGTGATCCGATAGTGGCTGGCTTTTAAGCAACAAATGCCTTCTTGACGTCGGACCACAGATTTTCGATGGGATTCAGGTCAGGTGACTGAGCAGGCGTTAACCATTCTGTTCGGGGCAGACCCCCACCGATTAGTTGCTTGCCAAATAGCAGCTAATAATTGGCCTTCAGCAGCATATTTTGTACGACCAAAGTTATATGTAATACATATGTTTGCCAATATGTTTCTTAAAGCTTTTGCTTGCTTGACCTCTCTCAAAGCTCGCTCTCCGTCATCTATGTTCTATGTTTATCTATGTTTCCGAGCGAAGCTGCGCTCAGCGATCGGAGCGGCAATGATATATGTAATGTAAAGGGCAAGCAAGAGACACTTGCAATTCTGATTTCACGCATTAAAGAGCTTTGTAATTTTATTTGTGCGCCGTGTCTTTGTTTATTCGAAATAATTATTCGGCCAATCGGGGATAAAAACCATTATCCCCACATACAATTTGGTGACCCCGACGTGATCTCTGAAATGCAGAGTCAATTAGCTAAACATTTTAAATTTTTTCGTCGTTTCGAGCATAATTCGGTGCTAAAACAATCATACTGTAAGGCCGGAGCCCGGGGCTCCCGCCAAACGAGACGGCGGCAGCGACCCACCCCGTACGAACCAGAAACCCGCACGGAGCGGCAGGAACCTACGGGGTGCGAGACGTAAGCCCGCGAGGAGCACATAGGACGACGGCAGCGACCCGCCCCCGTGCGAACCAGACGACCGCATGAAGCGGCAGGGACCCACGGGGGCGCGAGACGTAAGCCCGCGAGGAGTAACCAACGTTTTGATTTCTACCCCCTCCCCTTTCATCATTACTGTATTATTTCATCATTATTATCATTATTAGTAGTATATTAAGTAGTTTAGGACACATAGCTTATAAGGAGTAGAATTAAGTCGTAGGATTAAGAATAATATAAGAGTTGCACGGAGCGAGAATTAGAGTGGCCGATCGCCGCCCGAAGGCCAGGCCTCGGGGCGATCGGCGAGGAGATAGGGCCAAGAGCCAAAAGAGACAAGCAAGGGAAAAAGTGCGAGTCATAACGCTACAAAAGGAGAGGGAAAAAGAAAGAAAGGAGGAGTAACCACGGCACAGAATTGTATCATTACTTTTGGGTGGAGGAATAATCCTACCTCCCTTTCCCTTGCCACCGACCGACCATCAGCGTAGGCCGGCCTCACGGAAAAAATACAGGGGCGGGGCCACCGAGTCAAGAGGGGGAGTGCGATAGTGAGGGGAAGAGGCCCGTGGACCTGATCCGTCTTGACGTCTCAGAAATTTACAAATTTCTTGTGACGGACCCTGGCTGCCTGAGTTTTATCTCCCCGGCCAGTGGCTTCTTTACAAGTGGCGCCCGAGCAGGGACGTTGGGACGGTAAAGGGGTGTCAAATTGTCGGCGTAAAGAACCGAAAATTTTTCACAATCGGTCTTTCTTCCATTCCACCAGCGCGCATCGTGGCCCGGTAGGCGGGGGAACGAGAAAGAGAGGCTGTGTAGAGACGAGGTAGAGGCTAAGCGCTAGCGCTCTATTTCCCCCCCGTTTACGTTACACCTCTCCTGTTCAATTTATTGCATGTAAATTCTAATCCGCATCGCGAAAAGTGAAACGATTTGTGGGCGCGGCCGTGTTAGCATTTCGTAACCGTCTGGCCTGCAGAGGGGGACGCGGTCGGTCGACGTGGGCTCTCGCCTCCGGTCATGAAACCTGCCTTGCCAGCACAGGCCGATCCTGAGCCTTCACAGGTGAGGGCCATAGCCATGGTCCGCGCTCCAACTCTTCCTCCTCAGCCATTCCTGCCGCTGCCATTCCTGCCGCTGCCGATGCTTCGCGCCTTGTCTCTATCGCTGCCGGCTTCGCTGTCGGTGCCCCGTGTACCGTCGCTGCTGCAGGTCCCTTTGTCTCGGTCGTCGTCTCGCTCTCGGCTGCTCTAGCGCCGTGCTCTTTGACCGCTTTCGCGCTCACGGGTGTGGGTGGTGCAGCCGGTTCCTCGTGTGCCTTCCCTTTCTCCCCGTGTGCTTCCCTCTCTGCGATACCCTTCCCCGTTCGGGGCTGGAATATTTCGGGACTATGGCTGATCGTAGCGGCGTTCCTATTCTCTTCCTTTTTATAAAATTTTTTTTTTACTATTTTCCTCGTATTATTTTCTGATTTCCATTCGTTTTTAGATGGGACGCTGTCCCCGGACTGTTCGACCCCCATCGGCCCAGATGAGTACCTAAGCTCGAATCTAATTTCGACCACTCTTCCAGCCCGTCCAGTATCCTAGGTTCCGGTTATCGACTGCCGTCATCACCCGCCGCTAGTAGGTTTTCCGACCTCTCGCCCGGGTACACGGCGGCGGTCGTTCCCGACCCACACCTTCCCCTCTGCCGGCTTAATCTTTGCCTGCTTTCTTTCCAGAATTATCTTCGCCGTCCGCCGTTCACGAGCTGTCGCCGATTCCATCCCCTGTCCTGCGTGCCACACCTTGGGATCGGCGGCATTTGGATATACCTATGACCTTCTTATTCCTTGTCGCGTTCCTCTATCTCCGTATTGTTTCCTTTTGGTGTGTCTTCCCCTTCCCCTTCCGGTTCCGGCTTCAGATCGCCAATGTGCACCCTCGGGGTGTGTTTATTACCTTACTTCCTGAGCTCACAAATCACCGGCGAGATAAAATTCACTATTTGGTATGGCCCGTCGAATCTTGGGGCCAATTTCGCGGCGAATCCTTCGGCGGCGTTAGACAGGTGGAGTTGCTTAGCCCTCACAATCTCTCCTACCTTCGGCTTCCATGACCTTATTTGCAAGTTAAAGTGTCTTGCCTGCTCCTGCGCCGCCCGATCTAGGTTGCGCCTCACCAACTGGAACAACTCCCGTAGTTTGGTCGCGTTCTCATCCGGGGTGAGGGTCTCCTGCCCGGTACCTAGCGTCGTATAGCGCCTTTGGCAGCCTCGGTTCCCTTCCTTGTACGATTAATGTTGGTGAATATCCTGTAGACTCTGACACGCCCGAATTTACTGCCAACATTAGCTCTGGCCACTTCTCGTCCCAACATCTCTTCTCTCCTTCGGTAATCTGTGCAATCATTGTTTTCACCGTCCTGTTGGTTCGCTCCGTCGGGTTTTCTTGCGAGGTGTATGGCGCCGTGATCTGGGGCTGTGCCCGGAATTGTTCCAGAACCTTTTTAAATGCACGGCTGGTGAATTGGGTGCCATTATCTGTGACCACCACCTTCGGTACACCAAACCGGGACAATATCATTCGTTAGTGCTTCCGTCGTGGCCTTTCTCAGCGGCACCAGCTCGGTCCACTTCGAGAACCGATCCACCAGTACCAACAGCTTCGACCTCGGCAGTGGGCTTACAAAATCTGCACAGACCGTCGCCGACGGCTCTTCCGGTACCTGCGTCAGCATCTTGCCGGCCGCCTGCAGTTGACTCGGCTTGAACCTCATGCAGACATCACACTTCCTAACGTAATTTCTCACATCGCGGTGCATTCCGGGCCAATAATATCTGACGGCTATCCTTGTCATCGTGTGCCCCGCTTCGGGGATGTTGTGATTTTCTTGGATAACCCTCTCCCGGAGATCCTTCGGCAAGCAGAGCTTCCACGACGCCACTTCCTCGTCTCCGGCCCTGTGAGGTATGTGGCGGTACACCCGGCCCGCCTCCTCCATGTAATCGGGGTACTTTGCCGGTTGCTTTTCCCTATTCTCCTTGATCTTCTTGATCCACAAGCACTCGGCCTTCCCCGTTTGGTCATCCACTCTCAGGCATCGTTCCGCTAATGGCTGTCGAGAGAGCGCATCCTCTACTATATTTAGTTGTCCCTTCCTGTATGCTATTTCGAAATCATACTGCTGAAGCTCCAGCGCCCATCTCGCGATTCTTCCCGTCGGGCTTTCAATGCTATTGAGCCATTTTAGTGCCATATGCTCAGTGACCACTTTGAAATGGTACCCCTCTAAATATGGCTTCAGTTTTCTGACAGCCCATACAGTGGCCAGGCATTCCTTTTCCGTCGCTGAATAGTTCATTTCAGCGCTATTCAGCATCCTGCTGGCATACGACCAGACCTTCTCGCCCTTATCCGTTTCTTGGGTCACAATCGCCCCTAGCCCGTAGTCACTGGCATCCATCTGGAGCACGAATCTTTTTGAAAAATCTGGGCATGTCAGAACTGGATCCGCCACCAGCTGGCTCTTCACTGCCTCGAAGGCCTACTGTCTCTCGTGTGTACACTCCCATTTAGACTTTTTCTTCAGTAACGCGCTGAGTCGCTGCACTATAGTAGCGAAACCTTCTACAAACCGCCTATACCATGAGGCCACGCCCAAATACTGGCGTAGCTCCTTGACGTTCGCCGGCTGTTGTAGTTCCACAATGGCTCCCACCTTTTTGGGATCGGTGCAAATCCCTTCCCCTGTCACCAGATGACCCAGGTACCGCAGCTCCATCCGGAAGAACTGACACTTGTCCACGTTCAACCGCAGGTTGGCCTCCTTCAGTCGGCGGAAAACCTCTTCAGGATTTCGCCAGTGCTCCTCTCTCGTTCGTCCGATGACAATGATGTCATCTTGGTACGCGAACGCGTGTGGAATCATGCCGGGACCTATCACTTGGTCTAGCGCCCTCTGGAACGTGACCGACGCTGAGTGGAGCCCAAATGACATCACTTTCCATTGGAACAGCCCCTTGCCTGGCACCGTGAAAGCGGTGAACTGTCTGCTGTTCTTGTCCAATGGTATCTGCCAATATCCGTCCTTCAAATCCAGACTACTGATAAGCCGCGCCTCCGCGCCATGGGATACGCGTCCTTGATGGACCTCGCGTTTATTTGGCGGAAATCCTCGCACAACCTCCACTTTCCCGTCTTCTTTTTGACCATCACAATGGGTGAACTGTAGGGACTCTTTGACGGCTCAATCCGCCCCGTCTCCAGCAATTCTTCCACTTGCAGGTCGATCTCGACCTGCATTTTGGGATTCTTCGGGTAGTATCGCTGTTTGACCGGTTGAGTGTCCTTCATGGTGATGGTGTGCACCGCCACATTGGACACCCCCGTCATGTCCCGGAACTCCTGCAGCTCCTTGGAAGCCTTGGGCTTCCCGCTTTGCTCGCCATCCTCGCTCACTGTTCCACTGGTTTCTTCTGTGGTCTCCACATTGTCAACCTCTCGCAGGGATCATCACCCTGTGCCCCGCACAGGTCCCCTCTGCTCCGACCGCGACGATGAAGTCCCAACCCAGAACAAGTGCGTCGATCACCCCTGGCAATATGAGGAGTGGCATCGGGACTCTCTTATCCCCAAACGCCACCACCACATCGAGTTGGGATCTGATTTCCTGGCTGTGACCATCTGCCAGTCGCACCCGCTTATGCATGTCTGTTTCCCGACCGACTCCCCTTGTCTGCCAGCTCGTGGCTAATGAAGCTACTGGTGGCACGTGTATCCACCGTAGCCTTCCACTCGCTTCCGGCAATCGTCACCACAGCCGACAGCTGCACCTCCTCTTCGGTCAGGCCACCGATTAGGTTTGGGGAGCCCCCGCTGGGGCATCCTCTGTTTCGAGGGCCTCCACTTGCGACCCCGGCGCGGCCCTTCGCGGCTTGGGTCGCGGCGCGTTTCCCGCATGCTTGCAGCACTACCAGGTGGGCACTCCCACCTTGCCACACCTCCAGCAAAACGTCAGCGGTTTGCCTGTGCACCCCTGGGCCCAATGGTCGTCGCTCCCACATCTTCGGCATGCCTGCGACGGATTTTGCACATTTTCGTTCACCACGTTGGCGTTAGTTTGATGCCCACTCGTCGACACCGTTGGCTTCTTCTAGTGAGCCTTACCGGGCGTCGTCTCGTCTTTGCATCTTCGGCACACCTCTGTCCCCGTCGTGCGGGGATTCGCCGCCTTCGCCCGGCCGGCCGGGCTTTCTCGCAAGACTCCCGCTCGGTCTCGTTCTAATGGGTCCAATTCGTCCGCCAGCATAATCAGCTGATCGAGACTTTGGCAGTGGTGTGGTCGTATAAACATCCGCAGATCCGGTGTGCTGTTTTCCCTTATGAGCTCCAGTTGCTCGTCATGTGTGCACTTCAACGGCCTCATAAGGGTCTGCATTTCAACCATGAAATCCTTGAACGATTCTCCCCACCTATGTTTCCTCATTCGGACCTTCTGGAGCAACTTTTCGAAATATTCCCTTGGCAGGAAATAGGCCTGGAAGCTATGGGCAAACGCTTCCCACGTCTGCCATTGCCTGTTGCCAGTTGTAACGAACCGTTTTCTTCCGTTAAAGGTCAGCTGATCTGGCTGAGCGGTCGATAGGCTGCTGAAACAAATTTGTATGTTGCCCCGGCGACAAGCAAGAAATACACTCGGGTTGGGTATTCCAAGAGTACTTCGCTTTATTGGTATCTTATGGCTATCTTACTGCTATCTTATGGCTATATCATTCGCTGGGGTTTCTCAGTGGTACCTCTACCGACCACTACTCCGATTGCACTCTAGCTAGAGGTTCTGACTCGGCTATCGCTCTGTCCGGCCGCACAACTCCTCACCAATCGGGTCTCCTCGTGGCTCCTTTGGGCAATGGCTGGGGGTTCTGACTCGGCTATCGCTCTGTCCACCGCTCACAGCTCCGCACGCAATGGATTGGCTCTCTAACTCTCACCTCTGATCGGGGCCTTTCGGACTGCTCTCCGAGCCTGTCTGTCGAGATCGTTCCGTCGATGTCTTCCGTATCACCTGTTTTCTACTTGGTTTGACTCCGCACTTGTTTCCTCTCCGCACTTGACTGTCCAGCTTCACTGCCGCCGGCCTCCTCTTATAGGTTTGGCGCGGCCCAGCGTCTGCGCCGCTGCCCTGCCGCAACGGTTAATTCCGGTGGCGTCGGTAACATCGGCCTCTCTGTGTTCCCACGTCCTCCCTAGCGGGATCAGCCTACATGACCTGCATGGAATGTACGGCCTACATGGGCCCGCCTACATGGACCGGCCCACTACCACCGTTCCCTTCCTCTCGCGGGGGTCCGCATTGTTCTCTCTCGTAACGGGACCGCCTCGCTCCCGTATCTGGCGAATTCACCCCATCCCCTACTAGGGCTTTGTGAATATTAAATCCTCACAATTTCAAGAGAGCCTGGGTCCAAATCGTCGAAAAATTGTATGCAGCCATACGTATGTATGATTATACGTAAAGCTGACGGAGAAACTCTAGATCATTTGCAGTCCAAAGAATAGGCAATTTTTTAACGAAAAATACTAAACTTTTTTAAACGATCAAAATATTATCTAAATATTTTTTATTAAAAAATATTGAATAATTATGTTTAAAAATATCTTCCAATTACACCCAGCGACAAACAAAGGCGCACTCTGAAATTGCATGCATATTTGACTTCTCCAGCCTGCGGTTTTGCCCAAATGTTACTCGATTCGTCTATTTTTTACCAATTAACTAATATTTTGTGGTACCAAAATTGACAATTGGTTGAGAAAAGATCGTGTTATTATAGAGCGACCCTCAGGATCGATTTAAAAATTATGTTGAGATAGCATCAGAGGTGCAGCAGCGTTTTGCAAATGACATTTCGGCTCGAACTATTGAACGTCGGCCAAAGGAGGTGGCTTTAACGGCAAGGACACCTGCCAAAAAGCCACATCAAAATGTTAAAATGGAAAAAAATCACCTAAAGGTAAAATCAGATTGGGTTGATTCTGAGTGGTCACGCACTATATTATCAGATGAATCCAAATTGAATCACATTTGACCCGATGGCTGCCGCACAGCTCGCCATAGAACAGCAGGACGATATTCCAAAAGCTGTTGTATTTCCACCGTGATGTGTTTCCTTGAATTATGCTACGGGTATGCAATCTAAATATAAAACTGAATCGCTTTAGTATTTGTTATAAAAGATCAATTTCTTATCGAAAAAATAAAATCGAAAGATCAAAGACTACATTTTTATGTATTAATTACATAAGCCTGCCAAATTTCAGAAATATCGGCTCAGTAGATTTCAAGTTATTTTGGTTAAAAATGCGATTAAAAATGCCATTAAAGTTTTAAGGTAGCCCACTATTCAGTGGTATACGGAAAGGATTCTTTTCTTTCAATGTTCATATTCTCATATGTAAATTATTATTAGAAAAGAAAATTATTATTAGATGGGTATACTTTAAAAATATGCAAAACAACATTTTCAAAGTTACAAGCGAGGTATTAAAAATCAAATAAGTCTTAATATAAAAAATAGGTTAATCAAATCATCCGAATAATTTTATTTTCATTATTATGTTATTTGACTAGTGCATTAATTTATAGGAATTTTATTTCTTATCGCACAAGGAAATAAGTAAATAAATTCCAATTTTAATAAAATGAGTATCGGGTACTTTCTTGCATTTCTGTCAGAACTCCGCAAGCCGATTGATGTTTGTCTTCTTCTTGCCTTCCATTTTGAGTGACTCAATGTGCGAGGAACGACGAAAGATATCCACCAAAAATATAATAATTCTACCTCGCTCCCGAGTCCAGAAAATACTATCTTTGCTTTTCTAGTATACATCGTTTGCCTCTCCAGCATTAAACGGCCATTTATTTTGCTGATCTAGGTATTAGTTACAGTCACATCATTACAGTCATGCATTTTTATCGTTTCCATACATACGTTTTCCTGATTCTGCCGACAGAAAATTTCTCTGATCTCAGTACGTATATAAAAACTTAAAAAAAAAAAAAATTAATGCATGAAATCTATCGGAAAGAGTCGGTTTGGTTCGCAGTGGAAATAAAAAGTTCAATTTTGTTTCCTAGTGTATTGAGAGAAGACTTTTGTTTGCACGCAGAAATATCGTTTTAATTGCAATCGAGTGAAAGTGAATAAAATGTTAAATGAAAATAACGAAAGTCCGACATTGCAAATAACACAAACGCCTTTCTGGCTCCTTACACACTAGGCGGGGGTTCTCTCGAGAGAATTACCCTAGTGATGATCTTGGTGTTCTTTTAGATCCCAAGTTAAAGTTTTCTGAACACATTTCTACCATGGTAAATAAGGCCATGGGCGTGCTTGGGTTTATAAAGAGGTGGTCAAAGGAATTTGACGACCCCTATATAACAAAGACTCTCTATGTATCGCTTGTTCGTCCGATTTTAGAATATGGTTCTTGTGTATGGTGCCCTCAGTACAAAGTACACCAGGACCGTATAGAATCAGTACAGGAAAACTTTTTAATTTTCGCTCTACGCGGCCTCAACTGGGATGCAAGTGTGAGACTGCCGTCTTACTCTAGTAGATCGCTTTTAATAAATCTTCCATCTTTAGTTAACCGTAGAACAATGCTTGGTGTGATTTTTGTGCACAACTTGATCAAGGGCGACGTAAATAGCCCTGACTTGTTGAGCCGCATAAACTTCACGATTCCTATTAGAATTACCAGAAATTTACCCCTCTGTTCCTTCCGATTTGTAGATCGAATTATTCCTTGCATGAACCTTTTAGAGTTTTATGCTCGGATTATAATTCCCTCTACCATATTATATCGGCAACTAATTCCCTTCCTCTTCTTAAATTACTAATACTCACATACCTTTCTCGTAGTTAGTAATTGTAGTTGTGGTGTACGATAGTTTTAATGCATGATTAACTCCTTTAGTAAGATTAGTTCTAATTTTCATCGAATACTAGTCTAACATCTATCTTTCCTGCATGATCGCGATCGGTTCGGTTAACGAGTCGCGCGTTTTGTGACAGCGCCCCTCGGTCGGTTGGGTGGGAGGAGGGCTGCGTTTTGGCCTGGGATTCGCGCGTAACAGCATTCGGCTGGTGTCCCATGGGCCACTTGATGGTGCAGTCATTGCATGTCAACGTCCAAACATTATAAAGCCCAGTGCTAGCATTCCAAATCAAAAGCACAAGACAGAAGTCCATACGGATGCTGCCCATAAGAAACGGAATAATTTTAGCTGGCATAGAATATATGCAAAAAGAGGACGAACAATTAATGATCAAAACTTTATCAACGACAATTAACAATACGATGACTACTTCGTAAAGTCTGTAATTTCCTAGAGATGCAGAATTGATGATGGTACCAAAGGATATGCAGAAAACTACTATAGAGGCACAAGGACATCGTGTGCTGTGTAACTTGCACATTAGTAAATCACAAGCGAGGTAGACAAGAAGGTCTTTTTCACCCTCTGCAAAAGCTGTTATCGACGCCTTCACGAAGTTTTACTGAATGAGCAAGATATCCGGTTGAGGGCAGAGATTTGTGATTGTTACTGTGTTCAGGCTAGGCCCATTTCATGAAATCAATTCATGCAATGGGGAAAAAAGTATGTGCATAAACACCATTTCATGTATTCGTTAACACGCGAAAATTGACAATGAATTCAGCCTGAATTCATGAAATGGTGAAAAATTAGGTGACAAAACCGGGCGAAAAAAGTAAATAAGTGACGACAAAGGAAGAAAATGAATAGAGAATGTATGTGGAATGTGTATGTATGTGTATGTGTATGTGGAAAAAGATCCATTTTGACTGATGCCGAGGTGACTGAGCTTCTTTCGCTGGTGAAGGAGGGAGATTTTACTTAACCCTCTAAGCCTACTTTTAAGAATAATGAAAGAAACGAATTCAAATAATTTTTTCTAAAGTGAATTGGGGCTCTTGAACTTAAATATGTACTCAGAAAAAGTGCAAAAGCTTTCGTTTACCTGTAAGGTGAGAAAAAGTGGATAAGTGTCTCCAGACACTCTTGGGGCTCCGAGTTTAAAAAATATTTTTTTTCCAAATTACGAAGTTGAGTTTTATTTTATTTATTTTTATGATACTCTGAAAAACAATTTTTTTTTTATGTGCAACACAAATGCAGTTTTTAGTTTGTGAGAAATTTTACAGTATTTGCACCATTTTCTTCCATTATCTCGATCCAACCAATCCGGAAAATGGTTTAGCTGGTCAAACCGCAAGTCCCATATAGGATGGTTCGCTTTTGCGCATAGTTTAAGGTTTAGCTGCGAAGGTCTCTGAGAGAGTGGAGACTACATTGTCCACTCTGTCTGAGAGGATGATGGCTGTGATGTCCGCCCTGATAGAGAGGATGGAGACTGGGTTGTCCGTCCTTGTGAAGATCGATTGATTGGACGACCTGAAAAGTTTTTGGTTTGAAATGTCACCAGACCTTGAGCAATCGATTCGCGAAATTCCGGGAGTTCAAGCAATTTGCCCATGTTTTCTCTTTCCTTTTCTATACGCCTATATAAAACATAAGCGATTGTTGCTGCCATATCAATCAAGTGGTAAAAAATTCGAGTGGCAGCATCCCGAGTTTTAGCTCTGATATGATAACGGCCCATAAGTCCATCCATTAGGTCTACGCCACCCATGTGAGCGTTATATTCGCGAATTATTTGTGGGCAATCAACTTCGATGTTTCGCTTAGATTTCTTGTCGTAACGAGCAGTCTTTGCTATTCCTTCATGCGAATTGGCCCTTTCAAATGGCTGAACAACCACATAAGTCGACAAAAAGCGAACTGCCTTGTTGTCTTTCCACAGCACATTACTTATTTCGACTCCATATGAGGAGCCTACGTACTCGGTCGAAAAACCCCTTGGTTTGTTTTTGATAGTACTATCGTTTGGAAGCTTGCAATTAGGGATACGATTTACACGCACTGTACCAAGGCTATAAATACCTTTCGCACGCAGATAGACCATCAAAGGCAGCGACGTATAAAAGTTATCAAAGTAAATAATATGGTGCTTGAAAGTTTTTACGGTTTTTGTTAAACGTACAACAATGTTGGCCGAAGCACCAAGATCTGGGTGACCAGGCAAGATCACGTTATCACCTGCTCCGCTATATATCTCAAAGCGGTATGCATAGCCAAAACAATTGCACAAAACAAATAGCTTTATACCCCACTTGTGTGGCTTATTAGTCATATGTTGCCTCAAGTGGTGCTTCATTTTGGTGCTGCACATTTGCTCGTCAACACAAAGGCGGGCTTGCTTTGGAACCGAGTCAAACCTTTGGTTAAGACAGTCGACAAGTTTTCGCGTGCGGAACAGTGGATCGTATCCTGGCTCACCCTTCTTGATCCGCTCGCTCTCATCTCGCAGTGAAGAAGTACTGTTTAATTCCCTCGAATTTGGTTCGGGTCATGCAGGTTTGTATAGGTCCAAACGCGTCTTTTGCCCAGTGGCCTTTCAGATTTGGATAGCGATAAATGGACATTTACATCAAAATACCGATGTAACGGTGGATATCATTACTGTTAATTTTGAACTTATTTGATATATTATTCGACAAAAAAAGATAGCTTGGAGCCCCAAAAGAGCCTCCAGACACCTATCACTATTTCTCAGCTACTACACACATCTTTATTATATTTGAGTGCCTGTAACTTGATTTTAAAAGCTAATAAACATATGTACCTTTCACAAAAAAAATTTGCTCGATTCGTTTTATATATATACTTTTATCACCACAAGAAAACATAAAATGCATCAGCTCAAAATTTACGCGCGAAATAACACATGTGTTCGGGCCAGCAGCATCATCATAATTAGAACCCACTGTACTTAACATTAATACAACAACATATGTAAACGCTAACGTTCGGCAGCGCTGCTGCGCTCTCTCTGTATGCTAAGGGCTCTCCGCAGCCGCCGCTTCGGCTCTAGCATTGATCTGCCGACGTTGCGGAATTTAGTGCTATGCTAATCTCTCTGCGCATTGGTTGCATATGATCTCGTGTACATTTATCTGGCTGGGCAAAGAGCAAGCAATCGGCTTCTGCTAGCCGCCTGTATAAATAAATATTAAACCTTTAAACAATCGTCCTCATTTTGTGTCTGGACATAAATAGGTGCCAAAAAAGCTTGGCATCTCAAACATTGGTGACCCCGACGTGATTAAAGCCATTTGTTAATCGCGTTTCGTTAAAAAACATATAAAGTGAACAATACATTTGTTGCTGTGCAGTTAAATACAAACAAATTCATTTGGTGCACAATTAAGAACAGTTTTATGTGCAAGTCAGTGAGAGTGCCGGTCGTCTGAGATTCCGTTATTTTAACCGTCGAATCTCTCATTCTATGCTCGACCACGGCCACGGTTCTTGACTTTTCGTGTCCCTCATTCTCGCTCTCGGTGTTCACCGTCGCATAATCATCGAGTCTCTCATTCCATGCTCGGCTGCAGCCACAGTTCTTGGATTTATAGTCTCTCATTCTCGCTCTCGCTCTGCACCGTCGCTTAAGCAGTATTCTATTCTCCGTTTCGTCGCATTGCAAACCGTTTACCATGGACAGGACGGTTGATACCAGACTGAATCTTTATAAGCGCAAAGTTCAGTCGGTATATAATCGGATGCGAAGGCTTGGCGAATCATTCGCAGGCGATAAAGTTGACAAATTAACCGCCGCGGAAATCGACGTTCGCATCGATATGCTGGCAGAAATGCGAGGGGAGTTCAATAAGTCCCACAATGAGCTGGAAGCTCTCAATCAAGATGAGATTGGGAGTGCGATGCGCGACGACTTCGATGCACTCTTCATATCGCTGAAAGCTGAGTTGCTTGCCGCTATCGAAATGGGCCACTCACGCGCCGCTGCCAATTCAACCACCCTGCCAGGCCATTCTGGACACAGTACCATCATCAATGCTCACAAGCATCGACTTGTTTTTCAGGCACACATCAAGAAGATTCTGGGGCTCAAGAGGGTAGATTCGCCATCGCCGAAAAGGCTACGGGAGTTTTCGGACGCAGTCAATTTGCATATGCGTGCGTTGCGGACATTGGGAAAGGATGAGGAGATCTCTGACTGCATGGTGATCCACGTTCTGCTGCAGAAGCTGGATGCTAAGACGCAAAGGAAATGGGAGGACACATTGTCGGACGCCATTCCTACCGCAGTCGTGTTCTACGAATTCTTGAACAAGCGCTGCAGGAAAATGGAGAATTTGGAATACGCTACAGCGACGACCGCTAGTAGCGCTCAGGTGGGAAAAAACCTTTCTACTCCTCATTTAAGGAAAACGTTTGTTGCCTCCAAGTCTTCCGCCAACCCGTCTGGATGCACCTTTTGCCATTCAGTGGGCCATGGCATATACTCCTGCAAATTATTCGGAAACTTGTCCCCGTTGCTGCGCCACAAGGAAGTGAAGAAGCTTTCCCTCTGCTTTAATTGCCTAAAGTCAGGGCATCGCACTCGCGCATGCAACAGTGGAAAATGTCGCGTTTGCAACGGACGTCATCATAGTTTGCTCCATTTTGAAAATCTGCAATCCATAACGCAAAGCTCCCCACCATCTACTCCGGATCTAGCGCTTCAATCGGAAGCTATTTCTGGAGTTCAGGATTCTGTTAGCAGCTCTCATTCACCTGCGTCTACCTCTCTTGCTGCCCAAGGTCTTCACTCTGATGTTGTGCTTCTGGCTACAGCCGTGGTCCTCGTTAAGAATCGGTCTGGCGTTTTAGTTCCTTGTCGTGCCATACTAGATTCAGGCTCACAACTTCACCTCGTCACATCCAGGTTCGCCCAGCAGCTCCAGCTTAGCAGAACTCAATCATCTGCACTTGTCTCTGGGCTAGGCGATACCAGCGTGTCCACTGAGGGATCCACCGTCAACATTTGCATGCATTCTCCCACATCTAGCTACAAAACGACTCTTACTGCTCTCATTGCCCCTACAATCACCGATTGCCAACCAAGTCTGGCAGTCAATGTATCCGACTGGAGTATTCCCTCGAACATTCAGCTTGCCGATCCTGCCTTTTTCAACCCTCAGCGAGTGGATCTCCTCATTGGTGCGAGCATTTTTTATGATCTCCTCTGCGTAGGGCAAATCAGACTTACTGATGGCCTGCCTCTGCTGCATAAAACCCGGCTCGGTTGGATCGTATCTGGCGGTGGACAAAAGGTAGCAAGCTCGGCGCTCTTAGGAACTCACAATTCTCCGGTGCCGGAATCTAACCTGGATTCCAGATTGGATAAAACACTTCCCAACCACCTTATCCAGTCAGAGCTGTGGTGGCCTGTGTTCCCTGTTCCTGAAATACCGACTTTAGAGCTCCGCAAGCGAGCATTGTTGATCGTGTCTCCACATACCGGTCTCACCTCAGGATGCAAATTTGCAAACACATTTTTTGGCATGCAGCGCACCTTCGCCTACATGCATACATTTGCTCATCGTCTTCGGCACTCTGGACTCACCGTTTCCGATATCCGGCAAGGAACTCATCTCCTAATTCGACACATTCAGCTGGCAACCTTGTGGATGGACATAAAGGAGATTCAACGCAACGGTCAAGTCACGAAATCCATTTCCATCAGCTCGCTCTCTCCGTTCATCGATCGGTCTGGATTACTTAGAGTTGGAGGGCGCCTTGGAAACTCATCGCTAGGATTTGATGCTCAGCACCCGCTTATTGTGCCCAAGGGACATCCCATAACCTGTGCTCTGATAAGATATTATCACGAGAGGAACCTTCATGCCGGACCTCGCGCCCTGCTTGCCAAAATTCGGCTGAAATATTGGCCAATTGGAGCAATTAAGGCAGTGTCAAAGGAAGTCAGCAAGTGTGTGAGATGCTTCAGGACTAAGCCGCGCATGGTTCAGCACATCATGGGAGACCTGCCTAAGGAGCGTTTGGAAGGATCTCGGCCCTTTGAAGTCACTGGAGTGGATTATTGTGGGCCCTTCTTCTACCGATCAGAAATCCGCACGAGGCCTCCGATCAAGTGCTACATCAGTGTGTTCATTTGCTTCACTTCCAAGGCAATACACATGGAGCTCGTAAAAGACCTGACCACCGCTTCGTTTCTAGGCGCATTAAAGCGTTTCACTGCCACACGAGGAAGGCCAAGTCAAATTTGGTCTGACAATGCGACAAACTTCGTTGGCGCCAAGAACGAGCTGCTGGAGCTAAAGAAGCTTTTCATGAGCGACTCGCATGTGAAGGAGGTCCATGAATTCTGCTTGGCTGACTCGATCGACTGGCGTTTCATCCCACCACGCTCTCCGCACTTTGGCGGATTGTGGGAAGCGGCCGTGAAGACTGCAAAACATCACCTGTACCGCTCAGTTGGGCTTTCTGTGCTTGGCTTCGACGAGCTGCGTACTCTGATCTGCCAGATCACGGCAATTGTTAATTCTCGCCCTTTGCTCTCGCTTTCAGAAAATCCTGATGACTTAGATGTTTTGACCCCGGCTCATCTGCTTCTAGGTGGCCCACATGTGACAATCCTCGAGCCTGACCTAACGAAGCTCAACTACAATCGTCTGGATGGTTGGCAGCGGGTCACTCAACTGCAGCAAATCTTCTGGAGCCGTTGGCGCGAAGAGTACCTCACCCTTTTGCAAGAGCGGTCGAAGTGGCGCACTCCCACGCAAAACCTCTGCGTGAATGATGTTGTTCTGGTGAAGGACGAAAATCTTCCTCCTATGCGTTGGCCACTGGCTAGAGTTGTCGATGTCGTCCAGGGCAAGGATGGCGTGTGCCACGTAGCGGACTTGAAGACCGCATCAGGAACCATCAGGAGGGCCGTTACTCGGCTATGTCTACTGCCCCTTAGGGAGGGTGTTGAAAGGCTGGCTTCCAACGGGGGGAGTATGTTCGGGCCAGCAGCATCATCATAATTAGAACCCACTGTACTTAACATTAATACAACAACATATGTAAACGCTAACGTTCGGCAGCGCTGCTGCGCTCTCTCTGTATGCTAAGGGCTCTCCGCAGCCGCCGCTTCGGCTCTAGCATTGATCTGCCGACGTTGCGGAATTTAGTGCTATGCTAATCTCTCTGCGCATTGGTTGCATATGATCTCGTGTACATTTATCTGGCTGGGCAAAGAGCAAGCAATCGGCTTCTGCTAGCCGTCCTCATTTTGTGTCTGGACATAAATAGGTGCCAAAAAAGCTTGGCAACTCAAACAACATGTTCTGTGCACATGAACAAAAAAATCATAGCTTAAAGCTTTTAAGAGCTTTCAAAGCTTCAGCACGTAATTTCGTGTTTGTTGTTAACAGAAAAACAATATTCAAATGACGTAAAAGCTCTTAGTTTTTTAGAAAATGTCAATAATTGTCTGTGTTAGAGGGTTAAAAATTTGTTGCCAAATTACACGTCTGGCAACGTCTGCTGATATGATTTAAGGTATTCGTCTCCGTCGGATAAACAGGGGCTACTTAATTTCACGCATTCTAGAATTCATGAAATTCATAGCATAAACATAGTATGTGATTCCTAGACAAAGCAAAAACTTGCGAGGACGAATTCGCTCCCAGGCGACTTCTCAATTACAGGAAAGCGCAAAACCAGAACTATCGAGGTCGAAGTATTGAGAGCACGCAGCAGATCGTTCAGAGAGGCAGCGGAAGTTTGAATCCAGCCTCCGACGAAAAGGAATGTGTTGCTAAACCAGACGTCGAACGACGATCAATTTTTAGTTTCTTGTAATACTATATTTGGTATTTAATAACTTAAACTTTATTCGTATTAAACCCCACACATATATACTAGAATCAAAATTACGCAGCGGTTAATAGCACAACTGTAATAAAGAGAGAACCTAATATCTGAATAATCGAATATCTCATGCAGTTCGATTCTTTAGAATTTAGAGACCAAATAAACGGAACAGTATATTTTAACTGTTTTAATATTAATATTCAATTACATGGGTACAAAACATTTACTCCGTCTTTTTTTGTATTTATCAAGGCCTGATAAAAATATCCTTACACTCAGAAGCAACATTTATTAGCTGACTATAAGATATTACTTAAAAAACAATCGAAATTTTATTTCATGGGTCTCACGAAGAATTGGAAATTCATTCTAGATGGTCAACGGAAAATGTTAGATAAGTAAATTTAGTTATTGTGGGCAGACCTTTTGTTGAAATTGTAAAATGTTAGTTGTGACTTTATTAATGAAATCAAATTCGATTTGAATATTTTTTACAAAGTGAACTAACATTTTTTTGTTGCTTTTATAATTGTATGTGTAAATATATGATAAATATAATGAAGTGGCGCTCTTGCATTTTATACGCAAATATACTTTAGTATTTATATGCTTGCAGTTATGTTTTATTTTTTTTTATTTTGATAGTCAATTTCAAAGTCTGTTTCAAAATAAACAAAAATTATCTTTTAATTCATACCCACTTTTAGCATATTTTACAAAACAAGTTTTTAATTTTTGTGAACCAGTGTCAATTCGGTGTATATTTTCTTTACGAACATGTCATCAACCCGTGATTTTTTTTGTAGAATATATGCATTTTTGTCCGACTCTTTCTGATTCGACATTTTATTTATGTTAAATGGCTGATATCTCGACCTCGTCAACTCCATATTTATTAGTTTCTGTTTAACCTCTTATTGTTGATTGTTTGGATTCATTTGTCCGTTGACAATGGGTAAAAAATATGGGTGAGCCATAGCTTCGCGAGCGGTGAGTCGGTCAACATGATCGTAACGCAATAGTTTATCAAGAAAGTCTAATGCTTCAGGAGAAACAAGATGTTGGTTGTCGGAATGAACAAACCTTTCCCATCGCTTTCGCGAGTGACGCTGTAGAATGTCGTGAAATCGCGGATCTAGGTCAATATTGTATTTATCTAAATATGCGTAGAGCTCTTCAGTGCCCAAAACTTTTGCAATGCGTACCAGTTGGTCATAATTGTCATGACCATGGAAGAACGGCTCTTTTCGAAATATCATCGACGCCAGCATGCAACCCAAAGACCACATGTCTAGTGAATAATCGTACATCTGGTAATCGACGAGAAGCTCGGGCCCTTTAAAATATCGCGATGCCACCCGCACATTATACTCTTGGCCTGGATGATAAAACTCAGCAAGGCCCCAATCTATAAGGCGTAACTTCCGATTTTCGTGGTCTATCATTACATTGTGTGGTTTTACATCTCGATGCATAATGCCCATACTGTGACAGTAGTCAAGCGCCTTAAGAAGCTCAAACAAATAGTAGCGAATCTCGTAGTCTGTTAGTGTTTGGTAAAGTTGTTTAAAATCCGTGTTATTAACGTGCTCAAATATTAACGCTGGTGTGCGAGATACTGGATCCTTAACAACTGCTAGCAGTGTTATGATATTAGTTCCACCGCGTAAATTCTCAAGAATTTTGATTTCACGCTTGATCTTCTTCTTTTTCACAGGTTTAAGAATTTTGACAACACATTTTTCTGTGGTCGTAATATTAATAGCCTCGAACACCTCGGAATACTTTCCACGCCCAAGTTTCCGGACCAATTGGTAATCGTCCTGATTTCCCCAATCGACGACATAATTTTCGTAGTCCCAATATTCATCTGGCTTGTGCGCATTCACATCTGTGTATACACGAGCGGCACTTGGTAATGTCATTTCAACTGATGGTTTGTCCTTTCGTTGTTCCTCTGCTGCAAACTTTAGTTGGGTACAGAGCCTTGTGGCTTCGTCAAATGCCTCAGATTTGTATTGATTGCTACAAACAACAATATTGGTATTGTTTGACTGTCTGAAAGTAAAACATAGTTTTTTTGTTTTTTATTTATTGTTTAAGTATATAGTCTATAAAGATTAAAGTTTATCTATTTTTTATACTCGAAGATTATAATTATATATTAGATTTGTCGTGAGAGTGGATACATGTAACACCAAGAAGAAAGCGTTTCCGACCCCATAAAGTACATATATTCTTGATCAGCATCAATAGCCGAGTTGATATAGTCATGTCTGTCTATCCGTCCGTCCCGATGAGCGCCTAGTTCTCAGAGACTATAAGAGCTAGAGCAACCAAATTTTTGTATCAAGACTGATATCACAATGTTATAAGTGTATTTCAAAATATCGCCCTGCTCCTTTCCGCACTCATAAAGGACGAAAATCTGTGTCATCCACAATTTTAAAGAGAGAAAACTAAAAACGCAAAATCGTCGAAAACTACCATATCTAATAGGTTGCCGAGTCTAGATCAGCTTCAACCGATTCATATGAAATTTTTGGGAAAAAATCGTATTTGTATCTATCATAAATCATATGATCAAATTTATACTGACTTAATACCGGGTATACCTTGTAGCATCTCACAAAGTTCCCGCTCGTTGTCTGTGAGATGATGTCGTGTTTGATCCCACCACGGGACATTCAATTTGGATTGTTTATTGGAAGAGGATTGAAGGATAGCTAGGCTATTATTATTTTCGTGATGTATTTAACTTTACAAACCAAATACAAAGATAAGAAAATATCGGCGGAGATATGAATTATCGGAAACCTATAAACATTTATTTTTACTTTATTAAATTACCGAGCAAATTAGTACCGAGTAGTTAATAAAAAAAAGATTTATTTTTTTTTTTCAAATGTATAAAAATTAATTAATTGAAAACTTAAATCAAACGAGAGGGAACGTTGTGAGCCGCGGCTAAGGCTAATGTCGCTGAGTGGAGGCACAAACGTTTGATGGCCCTCTTGAAGGCGAGGCGAAATTTGGTGGCATCGGCCATCCCTTGATTGTTTTTCAGATTTAGTCGATCACAATCTATATATTTGAACTGAGAAATGTTTGTGTTAAATATTTTTATAATCTACTGTAGGTTAGAAATTGATTGAATTGGTGAATTGATTTTTATACTTTAAAAGCTAGAGGAACACAATTTTGTATCCAGACTCCTGTCCTATCGCACTATTACAAGTGTATTTTAAAATTTCGCCCCGCCCCCTTCCGCCCACTCCAAGGACAAAAGTCTGTGGCATGCACAATTTTAAAGACACGAGAAAACCAAAAACGCAGAATCATAGAAAATGACAATATCTATCAGAATGTTGAATTTGTTAAATATAGCCACAATGAAGAAAACCATTTCGAAATGCATCGTTCCTTCTCGCTCTCTCACACACAGGGGTAGGCGCTATGCCTGATCGAATTTTTTGACGCCTAGTTCTCAGAGACTATAAGAGCTAGATCAACCAAACTTTCTATCCAAGCTCCTGTGATATCAAACCGACACGAGTTTGTTTCAAAATTTGGCCACGCCCCCTTCCGCCCCCACAAAAGATGAAAATCTACAATTTTGAAGATACGGGAAAACCAAAAACGCAGAATCATAGAAAATGAAAGAGTATTGAATCTGAATCAGATCGGATCATAAATATGGTCAGAAGGAACAAATGAAATTTCAGTGGCCTTCCAAGCGCAGACTGATTCCCTCTCTCTCTCGCACACAGCCGTGTGTGTATATGTAGGAAGTAGATAAAGACATGTAGAAAAGGCAGATGTAAACAAATATGGAAACATCAAATAGATCAAAATCTCCGAAAAGGTTCGACTTAATTACTTTTTTGGCTAAAATTAAAATTGTCCCTTTTGCGAACATGTAATGAATTACAAGCTCACATACATATATACTGACTGAGTACCGGGTATAAAGTAGAGCCACGGCGTAGAGGCGGCTCACAACGTTTCCCCTCGTTTGTATTTAAATTTGTGCACTGGAAGAAAAAAGTTTGCATACATTTTCACTTATGTGAAAAATAAGGTTTACGAAATGATTACATTTTGTATTCAAAATCAATTTTGTAGGATATATAATGCACTGCTATTCGCAACAATAGTTTTGAGCGAAAAAAAATGTACACAAACATGCGCTATTAAACATTTTGCCGGCAGGTTGAACCCAAAAAAGGTTTTTTTCAGTGCAAGCTCGAAGATAAGGCAGAAGCAAAATGAGTAAGACAACAACAAAAGCATCGAAATTGTTGTTGGTCAGTTTGCGTTGGCGAGCAACGATGACCCACACAAGCACACAGACACGGTTTCGGTTCCACGCATAGCATACACACACATAATATTTGCATGTGTTGGGTTTTTTTATTCTTGGTGCCGTTCATGTATACATTCCGTGAGTTCCTATCCCAAGAGTAAAAACAAAAACAAAGCGAGCCCAAGAGCATAGGCCTGGGCACCCCTGACCTATGGCATGGAGTGAAGCTTCAAGTTGCAGAACAGAAGCCTGAGAGCAAAAAAAAACTCATTTCAGCCTTGGAAATCGTTTGGTATGATACTTTGGACGAAGAAACCCTTACGACCCTTGTGGATTCTATGCCGTCAAGGATAATGGCGGTTATTCAGGCCAGAAGACGAGCAACATCGTACTAATATATTATTTTCATATTTACCATCTGTTGTTTCTTCAAAAAAAAATTGTATTTCTGAGATACAAATAGACTTCTATTGAAAAAAATATTTGTTTAATACTTCCTCAAAATTGGGAAATTTCTCCTTTTTTGTTAAATGGTCAAATTATAACTTCCAGAAATACATTTTTTAGTTTTAACCTTGTATTTTGATTAAATTTCCTTAATATTAACTAAAATAATAATATTCCTCGACATTTATCCGAACGATTTCATAATTTCATAATATTTTGGAGTGGTGCTGTTTCTCTGACCGTCAGTGTATACTGACTGAGTAAATCACAACGTTCCCCCTCGTTTATTATTTAAACTGTTTTAAAAACAAGTTGAAAAATATATGAAGTTTGTTTTGTTTAATTTAAAACATCTGTCAGTATTTAATTGATTTTTATTGGTAAGTTTGATGGTTTAGAAGTTATAACCCTTTGATGTTTGAAAAGTGGTCTGGTTCATTTAAGCTGTGAGCCACTGTAATGCTGAATTCACACAGGGTAATGAATGCTTAATGGCTACTGGACAACAAAGTTCCACTGATGAAATGGATTTCGCAGTCACCAGACCTAAATCCTATAGGACACCTTTGGGGGATCTTAAAGAATAGGATTGATGGCTATAAGTCTAAAAATGTGTGATTACTTTTGAATTCACATAAATTGGCGCTCTTACGCTCAAAATACGAAAGATTTGTATACCCGGTACTCGAAGATTATAGGGGTATATTAGATTTGTGGAGATAATGGTTGTGTCACACCCAGAAGGAAGCGTTTCCGATCCCATAAAGTATATATATTCTTGATCAGCATCAATATCTGAGTCGATATAGCTATGTTTATCTGTCTGTCCGTCCGTCTTTATTAGCCCCTATATCACAGAGACTATAAAAGCTAAAGCGACCAAATTTTGTGTCCAGATTCCTGCATTTCACACCGTTACAAGTGTATTTTAAAATTTCGCACCGCATACAATTTTGAAGATACGAGAACACTAAAAACGCAGAAGCATAGACAATGACCATATCTATCAGAGTGTTGAATCTGGATCAGATCGGATCATTTTGCCACGACCTTTTCATCTAAATTGAGCAATGATACAACATTAGAAGCATTTCTCTTCCCCCCCCTTTGCACAAGCTTACGCGGGCCGCCCACACGAGTTCTTCCTTCAATGCTTCGTTTGCAAGAGATTTAGCTTTGTTTAATTTGGTTTTCAATTAACAATCTGCAAACTCTTTTGACGGTCTTCCAACTGAACATACGTGTTTCTCCGGTGCAAGACATAATATACAGTCCCATCTAACCACTGCTTATTATACTTTTCGAAGTTTGGCAATGTTCTATTGCTTCTTTTCAATTTTTCCAGCAACGCGCTTCCAAATGTTCGTATCTTCCTTTGTACTTCTTTGTATTGTTCTTGAGAATAATCATTATTATTAAACACATTGTTAAATAAGTAATTCTCAACAATACACTTTTTGGTAGCAACCTTTTCGTTGTACCAGAAACAATTATTCGTCTTGGGATAGACATTTAAAAGATATGAAATTACTGTTAGTTAGGACAGCCGTTGGCAGATCATATTGGACATAGTGACCCTATCGCACTCGTCTGACAAGATGCACTCCACCAAACAATGTAATAAGTGTTTAGAACCAAACTTTTTCAAAGGTCAACTTCTACAGCTATTTTAAACTAATACATGTAACAAAACGTAAAATTCACATTTTTAATAAATAGTTACAAACCTATTAGGAATTAGGTATTAGGAATCGATAACACACGAAAGTTTTAACTGATTCTGCTTTGAAATTTTGATTTAAATGGAGCTAGATCGGTCATTTCGCTCATTGTGCACTAGGGCCCTATGCTTAACCCATGTAAAAAAAACTGTCTGAGAACACGCAGAGAAACAAGACGCACCCCCCGTGTATTCGCAGCCTTCAGTGCAAAAGGAAAAATATAGATGACCTATTGATCCATTAAGATAAATTTGACACCATTACTATGGAAATTTAGATTAGACTTCCTTATAAATAATTTTTTTGTAACCCAACCCTCAAATTTGTCTCAGAAAAAATTGGTCAGGGCAAATTCACTTTCCGGATTCGTGGCAACAGCTGACGAAGATCGATTCGTTTATCGGAACTGGCAAAAATACATATTTGCACACAGCAGCACAAAATAATAATAAATAACATGCGCATAACAGAACGCTGGGCTGAAGACTGATGTTCCCCGCCAAATTGTAATCATTTTTTCTACTGATACACTAAAGCAAGAGCATTTCAAAGTTTCCTGGGGATGTTGGGTTTCTCAAAGAGCGCACAATGTCACTTTTGCGTGTACGTTACGGATATCAGCGCAAATATTGATATTAGATTAGATCAAGCCTAATTTTTCACTTATTTTATGATGGGAAATTAGCAGAAGTGGCCTACTAAGATAGAATAACCCTATCAATTTGATCTTGTTTTTGCCGGATATTTTCTATGTGCAGAAACTTGGTAAACGGATCATCATTTGGACCCGTTTGAACATTTTAGAAGGATAATTAAAAGCGTATTTTCTCGAGTTTCAATCAAAATTTTTAGTTTCAATCAACATTTTTAGTTTCTATCTACTTTTCCTTAATTAATAAATTGATGGCAGCACACAGTTAGTAACCGAAACTCATATTCATAAATCAATGGAAATACAAGTGTCATAAAAGTGTAATAACGTCTAGTTTGTAACTAAATAAAAGGTTGCATTCAATGTAAAAATAGTTAAAACCTAATATGTTACTTTAAATTGGATTAAGGAATTGGGCTCAAATTAAAAAAATTCGTATTGTCTTAACAACGTACCCAAGTATATACAATTTGTGGTAATTTAAGTTTGGCGGCTTGGGTGATATTTTATTGATGTTTCTGCAATCCAGAGAGGCGATCGTCGGTTGCAAGAGTGGTTTTGAGAAAAGGGCTAATTGACGTTGTACCCCGACTACGTTCCATAGACGATTAATTTTGTTCTAATATAAGATGAAAATAAAAGATATATTTAGTAACAACACATTTAATTTTTATACAAACAAAAAAAATTGATCTTAACAATTAACACACTTTATACATACATACATAGTTATTGGTTCACATGTAGATGCACAGGCATGTCACAAAGTTCCGATATGACAGAAAAATATTAATTTAAGCCGCATAAATTGATTTTTAGCGTATAAAGTATTCTTTCAATTATATAAATGCAATTTAAAAAAAAGGGCCTGTATTTCATGCTTGAAAAAACACAGGTGTACATATATGTATGTATATTAATGTATTAAAGTCAAAAAATGTAATGCCGCATGCAATACATGTACGCACATTTATGTCTGTGTATAAGAATACATAGACATAATCGAACGTCATACGCATGTATTTCAATCTGTTGGTAATATAAAAACACCACATTAGCTTGGTTCTTAGTTGTTTTCATCATATAAAAGAGCTTTTTAATGGATACTCACGTCGTTGTTAAAATCGTCGGCGTGTATAAAGTCTAAAACTCTTATTTTATCAATGTTAACCGCCAAGCATTACCGAATGAGTTCTGCATAATAAGTAATGTGGCTGAAAAGGAAAGACGAGAAGTTAAGACACGATTAAGTTAACAATCGAACTCGGGACAGCGGAATTAGAACAAAAAAAATTAAATAACAGGGTGAACATAATGGACATTTTGTTACTCAGTGTTTCAAATGTTCCACTATCTGATAGAAAGGTTCCGATTGTCGCATTAGACATCCGTCATTCGAATTGTATAACGTTGAAGCTCCTTTAAGCCGTTGTATGTTGCTCAGAATTAAGAACAGCTAAACTTAGCCTACGATACGTCTTCTTTGGGAACATGCAGAATAATTTTTCGCTAAGATGTTTACTACTTTTTCAATATTTGGCTACTATTTAAGGTTCTCTAAGACTGCGATTACACTGTGGCTGCGTCTTATTTCTTTGTGTCTTCCCAGATGCGCAGTTCTTTTTACATAAGCCTGTTACTCGGATAAGCAAATTTTTCTTGCGACAGGAAGTAGCCTATATTTTGCTCTGTGACCAGCGTGACCAGATGTGCATACACTACGGCTGCACAGTTTTGAGTTTGTTTCCAAATAAAACTAGTTAAAAATGCAAATTTTGTTTGAAAGCAAGTCGGATGTACCACTTATGGGCTCTGTGGCCCTGGAGAACAACAATGCACATAGAAAGCTCATCCATATGGAACAAATTAGTATCTATTAAATTATAAATAAATAAACTGAGTATCGGGTATAAAATTGATCAAAAACAGTATCCATATAATCGGCTTCAATGAGATAAAATTTCTTTTCATTATTGCACTTTCCTGGCAGAACTCCGCAAGCCGCTTCCCATTGGTCTTCTTTGACGAAAGAATATAGAAAATTTATATTTTCTACTCGAGCCCAGCAAATACCTTTTCTTTTCTAGGGAATATCCTTGCCTTTACAGTATTAGTCGGTCATTTATTTGGCTTATCTGCAAAACATAAAAAAATCGTTGGAGATTAACGACGAGGATATTATATTATTATTAAAGCAAATCGAGCAGAGGCAGGTGATATGGAATTTGGCGGACAAGAAGAATTTCGATTCGAATGCAATATTTATATATATATATATAGATATATATATATAAATATATATCTATCTGTCTATACATATATATATTGCACATTTTGCCAGCAGAACTTTTGCTGATCTGAGTACTAGCACTAACCATACAATACATAGATGTGCCATTTCATACAAACGGCTGTCGCAAGCGAAGTCTGAGAAATGTAGTACCAAACGTTCGGCTCGGTACTACAACTGTTCGGCTCATGACGCGGCGCTAGCCGAAGCCGACAGCAACGAAGCAATGGCATTGGTGTGTGTGTTATTATACACAACAAATTTTTGATTGTAGGCATTGTCAGTTCTTGGGCTCTTGGGTTTTTGGTTTCTATTTTATTTTGTTTTGCTTCAGCGTATTTGGATGTATTAGTGCACATATATGCTCACGTACATTGTCTAAGTATTGCTGCTGGTAGAACGAAATTTCTCAATTCCCTTAAGATTCTTGGATTTCTGTGCTCTTGTTACCCTTTACTTTAGCATTTTTAGAGTCGACACGTTTTGAAGACACTTGCCTTATAACATCAGAATAACTCTTGTTTTGTATATGCTCTAGATGATAATTTTGTTTAATATAGAAAATATCAATATAATGAGCGGATTTGCATATGTAAATATATACATATAATATATTTCATACATAACTCCCATTGGAATAATTGTCCATTAGAGTATTCAGGGTGCAAATTGTGAATAAGCAAATAATTTTCATTTAATATATATATTTGTATATAATTAAGTCGTATAAACATAAAGACTATACAGTTTGTACTATATATACACATATGTATATTTAATTGTCATGGTGGGGTAGTCCGACTCTCGTGGCCATGCGGCCGATGACACAGTGCCCCGTTATAACTCCCGTCAGTGTGCGCACCTGGCTTTTCCTGAGACTCAGGAGAGTCTCGGTGCGCTTATGGTCGTAATGAGGTCAAAGCGAGCGTGGTGTTCCACCGTATGTCGGCTCTCGTTCTAGCTAGGCCCATCATCTGCGAGATAATGTCTCGCTAACCGCATCCGCAATCGGCTTTGCCGATCCTGCTCTGGCACACTCATCGGCGCTCTCGTTTCCCGCGATGTTACTGTGACCCGGAACCCGCGTGAGTGAGTGTGTACTGATTTGGTTAAGTCCTTCCACTGTCTCGCGCTTGCCACACTGCATATATCTCTGCCTGGAATACACTGCACCGATCAGGTAGTCTTAGGGATATGTTGGTCGCCAGATCTTCGCAGAAGATCCCTGCTCCTGTCCCCTCGGCTGTCTTTGAGCCGTAAGTGAAGATGGACAGCTCGCTCCCTGTCCGGTATGTGTCCCCTGAATTTTCTTTTCCACGAGAGCTCTGGCACACAATAGTCAATCAACCTCACCGTTCCACTCTCTTCCTCACGGAGTATAGTGGCTTGGCCGTAGTGCGATGGCTTGAATAACCGTGCTGCAAGTAGTCTCGCGGCACTTGCCTCCACCTGGCACTTAAGATGAATGTCTGTCGGTGTCAGATTCAATATGGTGTCAAGAGCCGCCTGGGGGGTGGATTTAAGAGATCCGGTGACCCCGAGGCATGCTACTCGTTGGACTCTACGGAGGTTTTCTAGGTAGGATTTAGTGTTGACTGCCTCCCACCATACCAAACCTTCGTATGTCAGAATGGATCGTACAACCGCTGTATACAACCAATGGATGATGCGTTGTTGTAGGCTCCATTTTCGTCCGAAGGTTTTCCTACAGGTGTAGAAAGCTGCCATTGCCTTTCTCTTTCTTTCCTCCGTGTTCCGTTTCCATGAGAGTTTGGAGTCAAGGATGACGTCAAGATACGCCCCGATCGCGGGAAGTTTGAAACTCGGTATCTCATATCTACGTGAGAACAGCACCATTTTGGTTTTCTGGGGGTTCACCCCTAGGCCGTTTTGGAGTGCCCATCTTTCGGTCGCTCCTAGTGCAGATTCCAGCAGTTCACTGATTGTGGAAGGAAACTTGCCCGTTACCAGTATCACTAGATCGTCCGCGTAGGCCGTGACCGTATGTCCACTTCTCCTCAGCTGCAGAAGAAGGTCATTGAGAACTAGGTTCCACAGTAGTGGGGATATAACTCCTCCCTGTGGGGTGCCTCTTGTGACCGCTTTCCTCCAGGAGGAGATACCCAGGTTTGCATTTATCGTTCTGCTCCTGAGAACGCTATCCAGCCATCTGGTTACCATCCAGTGTGTGCCAATATTGGCTAATGCAGCTGTAATTGACTCGATCCTGACGTTATTGAAGGCGCCCTCTATATCAAAGAAGGCCGCCAGTGCGTATTCCTTATGGCTAAGAGTCTTTTCAACTTGCCCAACTACTTCGTGCAGTGCGGACCCCACTGATCTACCGTTAAGGTATGCGTGTTGAGCGCCGCTGAAGACTCGTTCGTTGAGCATAGATCTTATATGTAGATCCATTAGGCGTC